>OX388352.1:8469171-9669171 GCA_947579665.1 Sympetrum striolatum | reverse complement strand
TGATGCACTTATCGAAATGATAGAAAGTTCGTGCTTGGCTGGAAGATGTATGGTAAAAATTAGTTTCAGAAAAAAAATTTTATAAAACCGTACTATTCCTGGGTTCGATACCAAAGCACATTAGCATTTCTCACATAAGAAATATAAGGGAAAAGTAGGACGTTGTTTGAGGCAGTTGCAGATGATTTTAATGCTTGAATTTTCACACATAGTTAGAGATGGTGATCTTCTATTGTGCTGCATAGTAGGTATCACCAGGAAGACCCGGGTTCAAAGCCGGACGAGTAAATCGCAGCGAATATTAAGAATATTTTCAATACATTTTTTTTTCTTTTGAGGACTCACTGTATATGATGCCGTCTTAAAATTAGTGTAGTCGATGTGCTTGCAGTATGCAAGCTACATTTTACTCGTATACTATATTATTCTAAGGTAAAGGTTTTAGAAATTACGAATATAAATTAAATGCAGTCCTTTAAAATAAATACTTATTTTTCTTTTGTGATTTCCTAAGGTTGTCCACATTTTGAGGTAGTTTCATTTATTCTGAAATAAGAAAGATATTTTTCGTTATAGAATTCGAGTTTATATTTGTCACTCTATTGTAAACTCTTTCGAGCAAATGCATTTTCGACAAAATTAGCAAAGAAAATATTTAGTATATTAATTCCTGATAAAACATTCTTTAATCTATTAGATGTTGTTATTAAATGTTTAAATATTAAACCTTTGATTCAACATTTTTGGATTATGTATCTCTAAAAGCGATGGACAGATAAATCTCGTAACGTAAGAAATACGTTTATCCATTCTGCGTATAAAATTTTACAAAGGTGAAAAATGTTAATTCATACTTGGTACTGATATTGATAACAATATTTGAATTTTTCTCGATAGTTCACGTTCTTGGCCATGGAAGTAAAATTTAAAATATTTGTGAATTTTTAAGATGAAATGCATATTCAAGAATCTCTAAAACTATGTTGTACTCTATGTTGTAAGCAATAATTTGTTGCAACTAATTTTGTTGCCCATTCATTAAACTTCTAAAATGTTCATGAAATTCGGTAAACATGATTCTTATTAAAGTTATAAATATACTTTTAATGTACCCTCCTGGCCAGAATTAACGCAGCACCTCCCTTGCGATCCTTACGGCTGGTGCTGCGTTAATTTTGGCCAGGACTGTACCATTGTAAATATATGCACGGAATTAAAATATATTGCGTAAATCGTTGCTGAATCTGCAGTAAATTGGAGTTCTTCATTTCTCTTTTCCTATCCACTGAAAACATTGAAGGAAGTGCCTAATAAATGGAAAAGAAATGGCGTTTGTCAAAATACTTCCTTGCTTTAGTGTCAGGGTAACTTGGAGTTGCGGTGAGGGCTCGTCCCTTTGGTTGCCAAGAAGTTAGCAAATTTAGATATGTACCCCGCAAGTCACCAGTGGCGTATGGCAGGAGTCCACAGATGTACACTTTGAACATCTGGTTAGTATTTAGCTTGAATATTACATCGTTTTAGGCAACAGGAAAACCTACATTTGTACAGTGAGCCATTGACTAGTGAGCATGTTCCTAACAAATTGAGAATGATGGATTGAACAGAGAGGTAGTCCCCTAATTTTGTTTCGCATCAATAACGAGACATTACATTTGCGTTTTGACAATAAAGTTTGTGTTACTCAACGCAAAATTATCCACATTGAAATATTACACGAAATTTCACTGGACACCGATTGCCTCTAAATCAGTCGATTTTCGGAAGTTATTGCTTCAAGTATAGTCCACGTGTAGTCCACAAATAAAATTCACGTGATAGAAAATTTATTTATTTGCTCATTGATGTAGATTTTAATTTTTTACCTGCGTTTTCTGTGCTTTTACTGTGCTTTACTTACCTAGTACTTACATTAAGTACCCGATTTTGGCGATGAAACTTCGGTGGTCCAACTTTCATCGATTGCCACTCACACAATTTTTGGTTTAGTAAACTGAAATCAGGATATATATTAGCCAAGAAATATTGATATAAAAGAATATTTTAAATTCCGTCATATGTTGTAGAAGTGGACAATGTTGTAAAACTCGGCTAACTTCGAAACAAATCTATTAAATCAGGAGAACCGTTGTAACCATAATAATGACATCAATGCCTATAAGTACATCAAAGTGACTAAAACATACCAATATCAACATTATCGATTGATATTTATTTAAATTTTTCGGCAAACCGGCGAGCTTGCAGCAGGCAGGTCGGCCGTGAGAGGGGAAAGCTGGCCAAAGAAGAGGAGAGGGGGGAGTGCAAGCCGAGAAACGGGAGAAAAATGGAAAGAAATATCAATCTATATCGTTGATACTGATATGCTTTAGTAACTTAATATGAAAAATTTGTCATTATGTTATTCTTGCGAACAAAAGGGTATAATGTCAGTTTTAATAGAATTCTTCGTTTCAGCGTTAGCAGAAATTTACATTATTACCCATTATAAGTGCAACTACCAAAGAATAACGTAGGGGACAAGCCTTGTACTTATTTTAATTCCAAATTTATTCATGAACCGCACGCACCTCTAAAATGAATAAAGCATCCATAAGTGGCACTATGCGAATCGGACATGATTTGTGAAAGTAGCGATTCAGGGGATCAAGGAACTCACGCGTTAAAACACAAAGAAATCGCTGGCGAAGAATCATCAGAAGAAATTTGAGCTAAAATCACCGACATCGCTGATTCAGTTTTCTATTAGGATATTGTTTTTATTGCTATGTAAGTATAATATCATTTTTGCGGCATTGAAGAAATAAATTTTCTTTCAAATGTCATCTGAACTGAAGAATCAACCAATTTTAACTAAGAATGTAAGTGGCTATATGTTTGAACCCGCGAAGTTTCCGTATCGCCAATTAGAAGACACGAATTTCAATTTTAGGGAAGTGAATACAAGTAACCGTGTATGCTATTATTTTTAGAAAATAACAAGATCCTGTCTTAAAATGTGCAAAACTTTTTATTATATTTTTTTCTTGCGATTTTTAAACCAATTTATAAATTGTACGTGTGAAAACTTTTACGCAATATTTATTACATAATTTAAAATCGAGAAAATTTTAATTGATTATACGAATAACCGACATTTGCACATTCGTTTTTTCATTCATTTTTCTGACATTTCAAGGAAACAGAAGATATACTATTACCATTAATTAACCTTAATCAGCGGCGAAGTATTAACGAAGCTAACCACTAAGTAAATCTTCAGTAGTAGTTTTAAGCGTTTTCAGTTTAAAAAATATTATTTAAACTATACCGGTGCGTGTATTGGTAAACATTCATCGCAAACGAAAATGGCACGGGGTCTGTCCAAATATAACGACTCTAATCTTTCAAATCATAAATTTATCCGCTTAAAAAAGATATAGCTTAAGTCATACCGTAGGTTATGAAATTTCACAAATAAATTACTACAGACGGGGCAATTGCATTAAAATGTCGAAGTGAATTGGAGAATTTGGGTCCTAAGATCGAGATAGCCCTTTCACGATCAAGAAATTACAAAAATTATCTTCCGGTAATTTCACTTTCCATGGAAGCATCGGCTCCAGTCCAGAAAGCGAGGGAAATTCATAGAGGACGACAGAAATTAGTGACGGTAAAATTATTACTTCAGTGCAAAAACTGCGGATGGTCTCTCTCGAGGCGGTTAATAAACAGACTTTTTCTAAAGATTTACGGTGTTTATCACCAGAAAGCGTTCAAATACGTATCAATTGGTACACATAAGAAAGGAATAAAATTCAGTTCACCCTCTCATCGATGTGGGACAGTAGAATTAATTTCCTCGATTACCGTCAGTACCATGTGTAAATGAATGCACATCAGAGATTTCTGTTTCTTTTAACTCGCTCTGGATACATCTCGTAAGATTACGTAGGGGACAAGCCTTGTACTTATTTTAATTCCAAATTTAGTCATGAACCGCACGCACCTCTAAAATGAATAAAGCATCCACAAGTGAGGGCACTATGCGAATCGGACATGATTTGTGAAAGAAGCGAGTCAGGGGATCAAGGAACTCACGCGTTAAAACACAAAGAAATTGCTGGCGAAGAATCATCGGAAGAAATTTGGGCTACAATAATATTTTCTAAATATTGATCAATGGCGCGTGGAATGCGTAAAATTATTCATTAATCTTGGGTCCAGTGTAATTCGTCTGCAGATTACATGAGGTGAACGACGATTGTGCGGGTCACACACGTATCATGTAAATAAATTTAGTAGAATGCAATAAATTGGATCCCCTAATTTGCAGGTATCCTACGTCCTAAACTAGAAGGAAAATAAGACGGATGGTAACTTGAAGAAATATTTATCCTAAGTTTATTCCACAACCGAGTATTTCCTTTCGCTCCACTATTGGGATCGAACTTGAGAAAAGATAAGAATATTCTGAAGCGTAAAACATATGGCTTCGCAGGAAGTTATTATCCTATGCTCGCTCGATGCATTATTTCGTCTCCATGACCAGACACCAGGTAACCGGATGTAAGACAGTTTGTAGGGACTTTCCACTTTCACCGCCACTCCATGAATGTTATATTCGATCCTTTCTGTAATACTCGAACATCTAAACGGACAAAAATAGTTCGACCAAGATCAAACGACGTATCCCCTCCAACTCTTTGTTTCTATCATTTCCGGAAAAATCGTACCGTAAATCCCTTCCATAAGCGATGTGAGTCGAGGTTCTTCTCTCCCCTTCCTCCTTGCAGAGAACCTGTTTATACTCGGCTTGTCCTCGTTCAAAATACCGCAAGTATATAGCGTCGACAAGACGAATCACTACGCAGAGTCCCCACTGCTCGAGAAAGGCGCTTCGAGGAAATGGCGTACGTGAGAGCCGACATATACGCGGCATCTCTGTGTGGCATAGAATGGGGAATTGAAAGGGTGGGTCGCGAACGATTGAGAGAGCCTCGTAAAAAAAGTAAATTCTAGCCTCGAAGGAAGTTAAAGAAGTGAGTGGGTAGAGAGATCGGAGTGTAGGGGAAATGGTACCACCTCAAGGGAATTGAATTTTCTACAGCTTGACAAATAAGTGTTATGGCAAATGGAAACGCTGAAATGCTCGATTCACTTGTCTGGAATCTGAATGATTTTAAAGGATATCGTACCTATTGAGAAATTACTTAAACGAAAATTTTTAATGAAACTGCACAAAGGCGGAATAACCCCGGACACCGGGGTAATTCCACCATGGTCTCGGATTCACAACTTAAAATGTCGGCGTCATTTTAAGTTGTGAGATCATGAGAGAAATTAAACGGTAGTAAGTAAAGTAAGAATAAAGATAAATTGCACCTGTAAATGATTACATTATTTCAGCATAAAAAATAAGCTATGCCTATGGCTAACAAGGGGAGGACACGGTAGCTGCACTTCAGATCTGGTTGACATTTGGCATGGAGATAGTTCTCAATGCGTTATTCACGAATCACTCCCCTTTTGGCATAATCAAATCTATGATTAATCCAGGAAAAACGTCTTTTATTTCATGTATCTGCATTGAATCCTACAGTGACAGAACATTAATTAGCCATTAATCATTAAAACTGCATCGCGTGAAAATTTGTAGAAGTTTAAATGTAAATTAAAAACAGAAAAGAGGTCGATAAGTAGGGATCGAACATTGAAGCCTTTCTGCCGAGTACCTTACCACGCAGGCTATCAGTTGGCTGATACGCGACACACACTATACGCGATACGGATAAAAGGCGTTTTACCGAATAGAGCGTGGATTTGCTAACCACAATAGAGGGATGGTTTGTGAATGTCGCATTGAGAACTATCTCCTTGCCGCAGCTACCGTGTCCTCTCCTTGTAAGCTATGCTGCCACTTCGGTGGAATAACCCTGGGTGCTATTTCGCCACAACCCCTGATTCACAACGCCGTTCTTAAGCAAGCAGCCACTGGAAGCAATTTATTTACCGGCATGAAAATGTAGCTTAAGTACTAGAAAATAGGTTTTTGTATTTTTTTTCGAACATGAAACAGTATAAAAACGCAATTTATGAGTCTTTTCCAAGCAGTAAGTTGCACACCGCTAGTCAAACCTTCAAGCCAATGGAACAAGTTGTTGCATTTCATGTTTTAGTGATTTATTCTTGTAATATTTTTCTCCATTGCAAACAAATACACGGACTCTCATTTCATTCTTCAGCAATGGAAATATTTATTAATAGATATTAAATCATGACAATAAGAATAAAAAATGAAACCTCTCAGAAAAATTTGCTGGCTTGACGGAGATGGATGGTGAGACTAGAGGCCATAAATGTTGAAAAACACTGATAGAAGTAAAGAAAATAGATTCAAATACATCAATGGAGACGGTTACAATGACAAAGTTTTCCCTTCAGAAATGACAATCCATAAAGAATGGATTTTATCTATAAAGAAGTTAATAATTTTGTATTTTATAAACTGGCTAGCTATGTCTTTAAGGAAACACGTCTATCCCTAGTAGAAAGGTATTAGGCTGAAGAACAGCATGACAAATTAAAAACCGATCATCATGGATTACTATCATAACCATCGGCCAAACTCGTATGCGAAGGGAATAAGGCAAAGGAACTTTTTTACTGCACCAAGTACTGATAATTTAATTGTAGCCCATAACCCAAAAAAGCGAGGCACTGATAAAGAGCTATGTTAAAAATACAATAAATAAATAAAACCATTATTTTGGAGGGAGTAAAAAGTAATCCTGAGCTTTTTTAAGCAATGAACAAATAACTAAAACTGTATCTTATTCTTTGACAAATTTTAGACATAAAACACAGAAGACGTTGTATTCCAGGAGCTGAAACAGCTTAAATCAGGCAATTTATACTATCAATGTGAGTCAACCATGCTAAAAAATATATAATACTGGAAATTGAGAAATTTTGCAATTTGCATGAAACAATGACTGAAATACTAATTGGAATAAATTAGCCATATTGCAATTCATACACGAATGTATTAATTAGCCTAACTTAATTTTTCATTAAAGAAATATGGTTAAGCAAATGCTAGTCGCACATTAATAAATATTAATAAATTACTAAAGGAAGGTCTGTTATCAATGTCACTTAAATGCATTTGATTATGGTGATAATTATAAAATTTTCTAGATGACCTCACTTAAAAGCATCTTCAGAGGGTTTAAATTCTCCAATGGCTATCTTTGTCACACCACCTGGCTGCTGAGTTCCAGAAACAACAGAAAGACACAGATTTACTGACCTTCAGTTGTTTCCTAAGACACCAGCAATGTGGAACAGAGTGTGAGAAAGGTGGCTACTGAAGATTTAAAAATAGTTTAATTCATTAACAACTGTGAACCGATTTTCTTTCCTAAGACTAAAAACACCATTTAAATCAATTAATGAGTTGAATTCAATTTCCTAATACCACAAAAATAAGTAAGGAAAATCATATATTTTTTCTTACAGATGTAATCAATTATATTGCGAATATTATTCAATCCTATGGTAAAAATAAGCAACAAGTTTTCACCATCAATAAATGTGAGCAAAGTCATAATTCTACTTATTCTGCTTCTTGGAGATGAATCAACTAATCAAAATATAAATCATAAAAAGATTTTATTAGAATCACATTATTACAAAATATATAATCTAAAAGGTAATCCCTTCTTTAAAAACAGATCACTTTTACGGTTAGCAATTGACAAACCTTAAATTGGTGAGACAAGGGGAAATATAGCCGTCTAACAGGAACATGATGAACGACTCATGAAAACACATTCATGTTTTAACAACCTTGAAAATAAAGAAATGCTTACTTTATACTAAGCAAAATATTCTCAACAAGTTTTCAAATAAAAATAAACTTTAATGACATCAGTATGAATAATTCACATCATACAGCACTAAAGGAGGTTCTCCTTTAATAATTAAATGAGATTCTATTTCTGACTCATGCATATGTGATTCATGTGAAGTCAATGCTGTCTTGGTAGCGGGCAAGAATGTACAGAGCGCAAACTCCAAGGCCCATTCCTACATTTTGAAGGAGAAGTGTCTGAAATGCCTTCTTGGCACTTATCTTACTGGCTTCTTCAGCCACTTCGTTCATTTCAGGAACCTAGAAAAGGAAATGGTAAGAGGTTTTCTTTACAAGGAGGCTACTGCTTGATCATTAAAAGTTATTGGAGCTTAAAGGAAGCCCCATAACTATCTACCAACATGCAATTTAACATTTTCCTTTCCTAATTCTGCTGGCCCTTTGTTAAACACTTGTGAAACTCTACGGCTGGAGACAATTCATGAGTGTGAGAACCAATACTCATCAGACCTTTTAAATACCTCCTGAACAGACCGAGTTAAAATGCTAGTTTATATTTATTAATCCAAGTGTGCATGCACCACTCACCAATACAATCAAAAAACACTCATTTCACTCTTCAATCCCCAAAAACATGAACCACATGCCATTATGTGCACAACTCGCTACAGTCTAATCAACCCAACTCCCTCAAATTCAGTCATTTCTACTGTTTCACTATTTTACAATGGAATTCCCTCCTAAATAAGTCACCTGTATAACAATGAACCAACACACAGGAAAAAAAACCCTAACAAAAATGTAGTACACTCATCAGATGGAACACATTAACATGGTTGTTTTCTTATTAGTAAATTAAGGTAGGAATAGCTAAAAGCAAACAAAATACAATTCTGTATGCAGGACATATGTTGTTAAACCTATACAACAAATATTGTCTTAAGCCCCACTTAATAACTCTAAATACCACAAATGACCATACAACCTGAATTTTTAAGCCTGTTCTTTCTTGAGAAACAATTTATGTTTATACTCTGGAACTAAATGTTACTTACGCGCACAATGATCTCGCAACTAAAATTATAATTAGTAAAATTTCAATATGATACATGTTAATACAAGCAATTGAATTTATTAATCATATTAGCATAGATACATGCCAGGTGTATGCAAAAAGTTTCCAACGCAGGTTTGTTAGAATTTTACAAACAAAATCACCTGTATTTGAAAAGCAATGTTCTTATTTTAGAGCTACTATAGTGCCTCTATGATTACTGCATTTCCATCCATATTTAACAAGCAATTTAGCAAGATTGTGCGACTGCCATCCCTTTGTGACACATGACTGCAACAAGTTAGCTGAACAAGAAATAGAAATAGTTGCCCCCTAATCTTTACTACCTCAGCAGCCATTATAATCCACTTATACTCGTGTATATACACGAGTATAAGTGGACCCGAATATAAGCCAAAGCACCTAATAATATCTCAAAAAAGTAATTCACTAGAGTATAAGGTGAGAAACCTGAAGATACCTGACAACACACGGTCAGGGCGTCCCATGAAACAATTTTGATCCAACAACTCCTGTGGGATGGCACATGATTGCAGAGAAAATTGATTAGGAATTGCTAAATGAGCAAATGAGGAATTTTCAAGTTGATTTCCAGATATGGAAGACTATTTCCCTGGAGAACAGGAAAGTGGGACTCTCACTCGAGTATAAGCCATGAGGGGCAGCATAAAAAGAGAGCTGAAAACCTGTTTCAACAGGAATATATTTGGCAAATAAGATACATAAAAATATTTAAAATCTTACGCAGATATATTTGATATATGGCATAGAAATTGTTCCTCATTTCTCTACAAGTTTTAGATATTTTAATTGTCAAGTAAAAATTGGTTGGATATTTAATGAATGCACATCACAACTCCTTCAAGCAGTTTTAAGATTTGTGGAATGAGGGAAAGATTTGCTTGGTCATCTCAGACCTGTCTAATATTTGGATCTTGTAAAGTAAATGTATCAAAATAATTTTGAATGGATAGATGAGAGGACATTTTACTGTATTATTTGAATTGCTCCTTAAATATTAAATAAGGATAAAAATGAAGAAAATTAAGAGTATAAATGTGAAAAGACTTCACATTTTATGGATTGCACAATTGACTTAATTACAAGAGCCATTGATAATGAGCATTGCAAATGTTTGCATTTGAACTCAGTACAATTAATGAATTGTGGCGGATGACACATGAGAAAGGGTTCTGATTATGCAGAAATGTTATTATATTATGCATAGAGCTTAAAATAAAGCAGACAAGAACTAAACATATGCATGAAATATATTAACTTCAGTTCAATAATCAAACATATATCTATATTTCAGCTTTAGTCGATTTCATGACACATTCGAATTAAAGGTAATAAAAGATGTACCGTACTTCTGCAGATTTTGTGGTTAAATACTTGGAAGCTTGGCTAATCCTGAAGTACGAATACCACCCTCTCTACTGAGTAAATCCTTCAGGTTAACATTCTCCCAACTCACTTTTTATAAAACTAGTAGGACACATTATTTTTCTTCACCATTAGGTCTCTACAAATTTTTTTTATAAAACTAAATGAGATTAATGTTTAATGCTACATGGGTTGCATAACAACCAAACTCCAAAAAAATCTCTTTTCTTTGCCTGTAGCAAAAATAATCCCAACAATGAATTCCTAATTGTCATTGTTTTTCCCAGCTTCATACGTTCCATTTGAAAGGGAGAGTTCAAAGTCAAGGGTTCTCTCAGAGCTTTCATTATTTTCTGTTATGATTTTTTTCTTAGTATTAATTACTTTGTTCAATATCAACAATTAATTATTACGTAATTGATCAGGAAAAGAATAATTTTTAGAAACAGTCATTATTAACAGCTGTTACCTTGAGGGAGGCATTTCATATTAAGCCATTTCAAACGGGTCGTCAGGCATATTTTCCAAAGAATTTCTGTGAACAGAAAACCCATTATGAAGGATTATAGAAAGTCCATTATGCAAGAATACTCTCATTCTTGTAATTTTCTGTTTGAATTGCATCTGCAACCAGTTGAAGATGGTTCCTATGGCCAGAAAGAGTCATTGCTTGATAAATTTTAATCACATATATTTGGTTAAAAAGAGTGAAGATAGAAGATGAAAAGTTCTTAGAAAACCAGAAGACCCAAACTGAGTACTATGGGTTGAATTTCCAGATGCATTTAGTCTACCAATAAATAACCAAATTACAGCAGTTTGTAGCATAAAATACCACAAAATTGGTAGATTTTGCAAAGGCTAGGAGCGATAAGCCCCTTTAGGGAAGTCTAACCGAAAATTTTTATTAACATGTATGTTTCTTCATTAAAAATTACCGATCTTATCAGGAAAATGCATAAAAAAATTAAACAACAAATATTCATGAATTTCAAAGAAAAAATACAATTAACATTAATGTAAGAGCTTTGAAATTGATTTTAAAAATACAAACTCTGAAATTGTTTATGCAAAATTATTTTTTCTAATTTACAAAACCAAAGTTATTTTTTGTATAGCCACGACTAACACATGAATTGTGCAAATTTTCAAGCCATAATATGCTTTCACACACTTTAGCATATTTAAGGGTTAAAGGAAGATGTACAACCAAATCTATAATAAATATTAGAATTAAACAAACATCAATATTAGAATTAAAAAAACATCAATTTTAGAATGAACAAAAACATCAATGAAATTTACATAAAATTCACTACAATAAATATTTAATATCACCTGTTTCTTTTTCCTATTTATAGATACATTAATGTCTATGTTTCATGGCATTTTGACTATATACCATACACATTATATCGATCATGTTTTAATTATGTGTATACATCTGTGTATTATTGTAGTGATAGTTATTAAGTAGTGTATAATTGAAATTTATATACATTTTTCATGTTTATTTCTACTTTTTTTAACTTATTATGTAAATTGATAAAACAATTAAATGTTAACTGTTGAATGCTCATTGATGTATCATATATATATATATATATTTATATATATAACGATATTTTTTAAAAGCCCCGCTATTGTTGGTTTGAGTTATGTAAATTGTGTGGAAATTGGTGGAAGTGGTTTTGTGTTGGCGGTGCTGGGGTGCCAGCAGACAGGCTACCAGTGACACTGCGTGTAGGATGACTTTCAAAAACTATTTAAATGCCGGTAATCGCAAGAAAAGGGGGGCACTCACTTGACAATCAAGCTGCTTGGAGGATCGCGTACAGCCGCCAAGGTCATTACCGGCCAGCCCCGATACCTCAAGGAGAAAACGGCAGAGGAAAAAGAGTGCAACGAGTGATCCACGGATTTGGTATTAGAAATAGAGCGGCTCCTAATTGGAGACCAAATTGTTATTGGCTCTAGGAATTTGTTCTTTTTTGTCATTAATTTTCTGTTTTAAATCAAATAATAAATTATGTCTCGGGTATAATTTGGATCCTAAATACTTTTTTTTCCGGAACTTACGCTCGACTGGTCATTGCGTGGTGGGGCAGTGGTGTCCTCCGTCGCCGAACTCGGGGACCCAATATTAAATTAAGTAACCTTGTTTATTTTTGTGAGATGTGGCTGACGAATAACTTGTTCCATTACAATATATTATTTAAATATATATATGTGTGTGTGTGTGCGTATATATATACTTAGAAAGAATAATGAAATGGTATAATGATTGGCAATTAGAGCTAAATGAAGAAATTGTTCAGTAGTTAATTTCTTCAAAAGAAAATCTATAATAAGTGATTATTCGTACAGCCTCCATGGGGTAAACCTAATGACAGTAGAATCGGTGAGGTACTTAAGAGTAACTCTCATGAATAATTTATCATTGAGTACCCACATCCAAAATATATGAGGAAAAGCACTTAAGAAATTTGGCTTCATTAAAAGAATAGTTGGTAGGAGCAAAGATAAAGTTGGCGAGCGATGTTACTTAGCGTTAGTCAGGCCTCACTTTGAGTATTCATGTAGTGTATGGGCCGAGAAATGTCATATTCGGGATTTAGAAAAAGTACAATGAAAGGCGATACGATTTGAGAAGAATTGCTACGATAAAACTGCGAGTGTTAATCAGATGATACAGGACGCGGGATGGGAATCATTAGAAGATAGAAGACTTATTGAAAGGATAAATTTATTAAAAAAGTTCAGAGGAATTATGTTCTCCGATGATGTAACCGATATAATGCAACATCTCTGTTATATAGGCCGTTCTGATACTGCGAGGAAGATTAGTGTAATAGAATGGAATTCTCTTAATCTTGAAATTAATTATTGCATAATCTATGATGATGGGTTAGATGGAAGATTTGACTTTTAGTCTTTATCTCACCCAAATAAAGATGTATTATTATTATGAACTATAAAATAATCTCCTAGAATTACATTAATTTTGGTATGGAATCACCAGCTACAGATGAAAAAGGCACCAACTGCGGAAGATCAAAATGGCACCAAGATTTTCAATGGTTCAACTGTGAACTACTACATTGGTTACACAACAAAATAGCTCAATCTCAACAAGATACAAACAAGAAAACTGAACGTAAATGCTTGTATAGCCATGAATAACTACCAAGGGAAAAGAATATAAGGGAAATGTGACCTTTGAAAGATGACTTACAACTTGCCTAATAAAAAGGAGCATGATTTCTTTGACATGAATAAACTTGAACATTATGCCGCAAGTTGAAATAAAGATGGTGCTTTGTCCAGAAAATAGACTCCGGGCCTCCATACCTACCCACAAAATTATCTGAGCTCAAGAAATACCCTACAGACTACTTGATAATTTGATTTACAAATTGATTAATATAACATTAACACAGTATTATTGATTTTAAATTTATACAGTCAAAACCTTTGTACATTTTGAGTTTAATTTATGAATGAGGAGCTGGGTGAAATCATCAGTCAGCATACCATATATGGAAGTGTATATAGTTATATTTATAAGGTAGTGTATACAGTAACGATAAGGAAAGGGTTGAGGAATTTTGCGAAAAATTTTAAAAATTAAGCAAATAATAGGGAATATTAATAAATAACTTCTTAAAAGGCGAACTTGGACCAAGCGATTAATATTTATGCAGAAAACAAAGAAAGGATATTCAAGAGAAAATGTCATTTATGAATGCTGGATTGGATGAAGCAATTTAAATATATACAAAATAAAAGACAAAGTGCACAAGAAAAATTCTCACAAAATTCACAACAGGAAGAGAAATTAAAATGTGGTAAAATTAAAACTGAGGATGACTGTATTATCTAGAGGAAACACATAAACAAAGGCTTAGAGTACAAATTAATTCTGCAAGAAGTAAAACAATTTCTAAAACTTCCGAATAATATTGTTAATACAAAATTCGGTAAAAGAAAATGAGTCAAAGCAATTTTACAATAGGATGTGAATGAAGAAAATAGAACACGTCCAACTGTAAATTATTTACAACAGAGTACATATTTAGGCAATTAAATAATAATAAATTTGCATCAAATTAAAAAAAAAAGAAATATGCTCAATTTTCAATGAGTAAGTGTTTGCATTTCTTCAAATAATCAGTATAAGATTTCAATTAACATACCCCATTACAAAAGCATTTTCCTTGTGTCTCATCCTAGTAACATAAACACTTTGGTCATCACTTAAGGAGGAAAAATGACACATTTTAAAACAAAAGAGGCATAATCATCGCACAGGTTTTTGAAATCAGAGACCTGAAATTAAAAAACACAAATGAATCAACAAGAAAACCTCTACTTGACAAAATATAATCCCAAACTTTTATTTATCAAGAAGTAAGTAAAACATCTATCCTTGTAACAAAGTTATTCAAGTAAGTTGTGCTACCTTATCAACAAGGTCACTCCTGAATTGAAGAAGACATAGAATACATCCCCAATCACTAGAAAAATTTGTAATAACTCAAAAGACAAATTTTTCAATGCTCATTGACATTGATGAACAAAAGTTTATTTAAATTTGTCCACTGCTGTTGTTCAAGTTTTATAATTATTCCTAAATTTGCAAAACAGAGACAGATGAGATCACAAATCAATAACAAATTAACTAAGGATGGGTTGATTCCGATTCTCTGTTCTCAATTCCACCGAATCTTGGAGGTATCGAAAATCAAAGAATCAAAATCTTTAAAGTCAATTCTGAAGAAATAGACTTAAATCCTTTCAAACGAATTAGAAAGAATTATGAAATGGTATAATGATTGGCAATTAGAACTAAATGAAGAAATGTGTTCAGTAGTTAATTTCTTCAAAAGAAAATCTATAATAAGTGATTATTCGCACAGCCTCCATGGGGTAAACCTAATGACAGTAGAATCGGTGAGGTACTTAGGAGTAACTCTCATGAATAATTTATCATGGAGTACCCACATCCGAAATATATGAAGAAAAGCACTTAAGATATTTGTCTTCGTTAAAAGAATAGTTGGTAGGAGCAAAGATAAAGTTGGCGAGCTATGTTACTTAGCATTAGTCAGGCCTCACTTTGAGTATGCATGTAGTGTAGACATGGGCGCCGTTATGATTTTTGTCAGTGGCGGCATAGGGGGAAAATGAAGCCGGCGGCGGCGGAGTAATGGCGTAAACGCTGACTGCTTAATCGGCGGTGCGGCGTAACCGGCGTCGTGTAAAATTTGGTCCCTTTACGGCAGAAAAAAAGGCGAATAATTCGAATATCGGAAAGTACATTATTACAATTATATCATACCAATAAAGACAATGTAGAGCTCTCTTGAATACGCAGCACAATGGGCTAGAATCGAAAAACCTGGCAAAAAAATCCTTTTCTTGAGTGCGGACTTTAGTAGTGGTAATTCTCGAATAAATCCTGCCTATTACTACCAAATTATTTACTCTGATTTCTACCTATTAAAATTCTACAGGTGGTCAAAATTGGCCAAAATTCACAAATAATGCCAGGTTTAGATTTTTGCAAAATTCTTCAGTCTCAAACCAAACCCAAATGAGCAGAATCATCGGGAAAAAAATTAATACAGTGTTAAATAATTAACCCTTAAGCTTAGTTATGATTTTTTAAGTGATCACAGTTGAATATTTGAAACATTGCATCACTTCCATCAGATCTCTGAATTAGCTTCTGTTGGTGAAATACTCACTTCATGCAACATGACTTTTAAGTTTTATTTCTTTCTCTTATCCTCTCTCGGACCCTCCGGTTTAAGGAAAACGAGCTCACATAAGACGCTGTCTGGGAATTTTATTTGCAGAACTTATTGAGGTATGGCAATGCAAAGTTTCAAAGTTCACACTCAAAAAATATTTCCTTATTCTTGGCCAGCATTTTTCGATTCTAGCTCGCTCTGAGCCATAAAGGGGTTAATTTGGCAATACATTGCTTTCCTTATTTTCACAAAAGCATGCTTATTATTATTACGCTACATTACTTTAAGAACGTTTAAAGAGTGGTATCACAAATTGGGCACAAATAGCCAGTAGAGTGTCGATCAATGGATGTACTATTGCTGTGTATTAGTTTTAACATCACATTTGCGCCACATTTTTCAAGTATGGAATCCAGGAATTGAAATTGTTCAATTGAAATTTCCAGAAAATAAAAATTGTATAAATGATGAACGCAAATCAAAACATTTAAGTTTAAACAAACTAGACGAATAATAAGCAAATGAATGAATGAGAGGAGTTTAAAATAAATATATTAATAAAATTCAGCAGTAGGTTACACTCTGTAAACAAAATCTTTGCACCACGCATAGTTCTCATGGATGAATACCATTTTATTCTATCTCTGTGGCTCTAGTTTGCTTTTCTTATCGTTGAGAGTGAGCCCGCATATACTATAACTCTTTTCAATGAGAGTGCTGGTTGCGGAAATACTCTATGTTCTAATAAATATATTCAAATCGATTATAATGTTTTAGAACTCTGGATTAGACGTTTTTTTATAAATCAAAAGATGCTTCAATTATTAGGAATTGAAGGTAATCCAGGAAAATACTGTTGTACCCTATGAAGAAAATTCTCTTATTGGAGTTAACATTTTGGTTTACATGTATGTTCAAGATGGCTTTTATCAAAGTATTCACATAAACTATGATACGTAATGAATACAGATTACTTGCCATCAGTGGTGCAGCCACTATTTGCCAATGGGGGGAGGAGTTTAACGGTTATATGGCCAACTCATTAAACTTTCCAAGATAGTAGTTTACATAAGCGAACTATTGGAAACTTATCATAAGTTTTGCTTGGATTTCTTTTTTGGATACATCCAATATCTATTGAAAGTCATTTTTATCTATGCTGAAGTATATTGATGTTGTAGATATAAACTTCCCGAGTCTTTGAGAGTTCTTTCTTCCAAGAGGTTGCCAAGCGTGAGAAGGTAAACAAAAACAGTTACGGTTATTTGGCAAGCGATATAAAACGTCTCAATAGATCACCATTTTGGCATACCCATGCTTATTTGAATATCTATCGTTATTAGACTATATCATCAGCAGCTTTCTTAGGAGTGACTTCATCCGTTGCTTTTTAAATTACCTCCTCTTCTAAGAAACAAAACTAATTTACATCAGATGAAAATTTCTGGTAGGCTTACAATTAAGCCTGATTACGTTTCTTATATATTAGATAGTATTCAATTGAATGAGCCACATACCGAACAATAAAAATTCGGCTGCATTAATATATACTGTAGACTCTTGATTATATTTGATATTATAATTGAATTTGCAGAAATCAAGTTATATACCAAGGTGGAAAAATTGAAGACGTCAACTTACAATTATTTAGACTAAGTAATAGTTAGGTAGTTAAACCAGCAGAGAGTTGACGCAACCCCGGTCTAATGCACTGACTGTTCAAAGGAAACAAAAATTTTCCATCTATTGAAATTTTGAAGAGACATTGTATGACCACGTGGTTGAATAAGTCATGAGATTCGTGGGATTCTATCACCTGAGAAAAATCGGCTGCATCGAAAAGCAAGCTGGAAAATTTAAATCACAGTTTAAACAGTTAATCAAATTTATTTCAAGTCATCAAGTCACAGTTCTTATAAATCTGTGCATACCTTATGCACACAATACCTTTCAGCTGACTGATTTGCTTCCGAAATGGTATATAATTAATAATATCATCGAAAATTTATATTTACTGATATCTTGCATTGCTCCAATACTTTTACATATTTCTACGGAAATCCGGTTATTGAATTATTTTCGTAACTATACAGAAAATTAACAGGTAATCAGAAAATAAGAATCAGTATATTTTATAAGAGAAATAGACGCTAGGACGAATCGTTTTAAAAATTATTTCTTTATGCGAACGATACGTGACGATAACCGAATAAGGAAGTAGTTTAGGTTCAACTGGTGTATACACCCCCTGCCACACGCCAAAAGGCGGCTTGTAGGGTATTAATGTAGATGTATATCATCCCGAGTAATAGAGAGTCTACTGTGTAGACTTTTAATCGTCCAGAATGCTTAATAAAAGAACCAGTACCTGTGGAATTGTAGCTAAACGCATATTGAGATGTGGCTTCCGATACAGTCTTCGAGCTATTAGCAGACCGTGAAAAAAAGTTTAGGATGTCGATCAGTACCTTATGAAATCCAAACTAAACCAAACTCCCTCAAACTGTTCACTGTTAATTTAAAAAAGCACTTTTCACGAGCATAGCTTTGCATTCACACCCTCAAAACAGTCAAGTGCAGAAGATCTAACTGAGCGTTTTATCAATCTGTTTGTCTCTCAAACGTAATTATAATGTCTATTTTCAGGGTGTAAGTTTCGAATTACTTCTCGAATGTTCCTTTGTGTTTTTGCGAGGAGTAAACGAATCAGCACTTTCGAATTCTACTCATGGGAATCTTATCTTATTGTGTGAGTCATCTAACAAAAGGATATGGTTAAGAAGTGCATGCGTTGAACATCGTGAGCAAAACATTCGTATCATAGCGTCCAATTGATATCGATGTCGGCTCTAAGCCTGCTCTGCTACCGAAAACATCAACTTAGCTTTAATCGGAGCTATATTTACAGGCATTCTAAGCTTTCGCTTAATTTATCAAGCAAATGATAGGGGTTTTGTACTCTTCAGCAGAATAAAAGCACACAGCTAGTCATAGGACTTGACTTTTGGGGGGGTTTGAACCCCTAAAACCCCCCCTCGCTGCGCCACTGTTTGCCATTACTAAAGCCCAACGTATCTCAAACGGCCCCATGTTCATAAGAGAGATTGATGCACGTAGTAGAAATATACGCGTTGAAAGAGAAAGTTTGCCTACATGCTAGAATGAATCGTTTCAAGAATTCATTTTTCTGTGAACGATACGCGAATGCAATCAATTAGGAAAATAAAGTCAAGGTGCTTGCACCCCCCTCCACACGCCGAAATGCGGCTTGCTGGGTTCTTACGTAGTCATAGACAAAAAAATATGTAAAAAACAGGCATATTTAAATATTCTGTGATTTTGAATTTCCCGAATGTCACAATAGGATTGTGCATGTTTGCGCACTTGTTCCAACCGTATCTCAATGCACACCCACATCTTATTCCTAGTACCGTCAATTAAAATTAAAATACGTGACATCCCAGAGTTTAATATAAATCTAGTTCAAAAAATTTAATGCTACCCTTTCTTTCACTATATGGACTGAATGCCACAACGCCACTGACGGTGTCTTGATGGCAACAGTGCGCAAATTTTAACTTGGTGGCAACGTGGCACCCACCTTTGAGCAAAAATTGTGGCAATTAAATGTTACTCTTGTTTTCGCAATATGGATGATATGGTGAAGGAATAGACGAGGTAGAAAGGAGTTACAAAACAGATTAATTTTACAGATGAATTTTGAAAAGTTAAATTAGAATTTGAATGATGAATATTTGTTTAGTTTTTCTAAAAAGTCAGTTTTATATGGAAATTCATAGTCCTATACTTAACTACATACACTATCACTATTATGAATCTTGGTGTGATATTTTGTAGATATTATTTTTTAAGAAAAATAAATAAGCTGTTTTTATTTTCACTACTCCTAATTACCTTATGTAGTTTAATTCAAATCAAAAAATCTCCAAAATTTGTATTTACAGAATCGAGAATCAATAACACAGGAATCGGAATTGGGTTTGGAATAAAAAAACTAGAATCAACCCATCCTTAAAATTCACAAATGGAACAGGAATGACTCAAGTTTACTCACCCATCAAATGAGACCAGGATGATAAACAATTTCAACAGCTTGCTGTCAAAAAGTATCTTAACTCCCAAGATACTCTCTCTTCAAAGTCAAATTGAGCAGATAAGCACTTTGAATCAAAAAAAGTATAAAAGAAGGCTTTTGCCTTTGATAGGAAACATAAATTGCTGCTGAAAAGGCATGGAAATGCTTCATGGAGAACTCCATGCTGAAAGTAGAACAAACTCAAGTCCTGAAAGTTTTTGGCCATGAAAACTATATGTCTCCCAGTTAGATAAGGATATAAAGCCAACAGAACAAAATATATTTTTCATTATAGTTCCAATACAGAACAACAATGAAAAAAATATAAGAAATATTCATTCGCCGTGTGTCAGCTGTACATAAATTTACTTCCATAAATATAAAATTCTTTTGAAGTAAAGTACATGTGTTGCAAAATATTGAAAACATCCTCTAAATTAAAGTTTTTCAAAGAGGTATACTTTGGTAACGTCTCTGTTTCATTTGAAAAATCACTAAAAATATAATTACATACTCATTGAAAATGTCTCGGGAAAACGCATTCAGGGAATCACATTAAGTTAGATTGTAAACAGTAATAAATAGAATCCACAAATTAAAAAGGTTGGCTGTGAAAAGAAAATTGAAATACCTTGGTAGATACTGAGACATTTTCAACATTTTAAATTACCATATTTCCCGGCAACATTTTAAATTACCATATATAAGACGCACTGGCGCATAAGATGCACCTTCAATTTTCAGGTAAGAATTTACAAAAAAAACTCATACTTTGTTACATAAGGTTGAGTTCCAGTAAACTCTTTATCTAGTTAGATACAATATATTAGCATAGGGATGACATCTCCGTTAGCCCAATGTGTATAAGTTTTGCAGCAGCACCACATGAGAGATTAAACTAAACATACTACATTGTATGCATTTCCAATTTATCCAGGAATTTTTTAAGGAAAGTTCTGTCATTGAAATATTAAAACTGAATTCCTTACTACTTAATCAAAAATCTGATGTGGCCAGCACATGACTTTCTCCATTTATAAGATGTAAATATTTATTTACGACAGTAATTTCGAACTCTATATTCCATCTAAACTTTGAAGATGAGTAATTAATTTATATATTATTACCTTTTAAGTCACAAACATTATAAATAATGTTTTTCGGGACATGTTCGATGAAAAACGATGAAGTGGCATTTTGCCCCAGCGCCCAGAGCGCCCACAACGTACATAATCAGCAACTTCCGGTTTATCAGTATTTCACAAATAACTCCTACACAATCAGTGATACAAAAATATGTTTCGTGCAAAAGTCATAGTAAAATACATTTTCTAAAACTTTTATAAATAATACTATATACCTAAATATCATATTTATGGAGATATTTTGAAAACCGGAAATGGGCTTTGAAGAATGAAGCTCGACTTCCGGTCAACCGATTTACTCCAAAATCTAATCAACTCTAACGACACAAACCAAAATACTATGTATGAAATTTGGTGTTGATCCAACAAACGGTTTTTATGTTAGAGCGCCCACAAAGTACATAATCAGCTACTTCCGGTTTATAAGTATTTCACGAATAACTCCTAATCAACTGGTGATACAAAAATATTTTAAATACAAAAGTTATAGTAAAACACATTATCTAAAACTTTTATTGGGTATACAATATACCTATATATCATATTTATGGAGATATTTTGAAAACCGGAAATGAGCTTTGATGAATGAAGCTCGACTTCCGGTTTACCGATTTACTTGAAAAACTAATCAACTCTGACAGCACACACCGCAGTGCTTTATATAAATTTTGGTATTGATACGACTAATAGTTTTCACGTTAGAGCGCCCACTGTCACACACACACACAACACACACACACACACACACACATACACACAGACATCATTCCGAAAATGGTCAAAACGTGTTCTAGGGACCCCAAAACATGTATTTCCGTTGAAATCTCGAAGTCGAATTTTTTCATGAAAACAATACTTTCTCTATACTTCGTATATGGAGAAAGTAAAAAAGTGTTATTATCGAAATTTGTAATTAACTGAACTATTTTCAATGCCTGATACAGTAAAAAATACTTAATGGTATGCTTTTATCCTGGCGAATCGGCTTGCTTGTCATAGGACGGAGTTATAACCGTATACCATCGGCGCATAAGACGCAGACTGATTTTTTAGTGCATATTTTGGAGTAAAAAAAGTGCATCTCATAGGCCAGGAAATACAGTACTTACAATCTTTCTTAAGATTGATATTCATCCACTCAGTGATTTGGTACTTAATTCATAACTTAAGCATAAAAAATAGCTTTACTCCAACGACACAAAGTTTGGGACATAAAACTTACACATTTAACATCAATTTTCATATTTAACAAGGAAGAAATTCAAAATTAATGAACTACCATATCTCACTGACTTATGAACTTATTGATCATCAAAAGCCACATTAACTGTGAACTAATAATATTCAATAATTTACAAGAGTTATGGTACATATATTTATGAAATACACACACACAATAAGGAGAAGCTGCTTGCCTCAGTACTTATGCAAGTTAAACAGCTCAGAATTTTAAGAACCAACTAAGATGGGAGATACCCAGGCACAAAATATCCACAAAACTTGGTTACAACGCAGGTACTCCTGCAGAAAATAGTAACGCAAACTACAGTTTATCACTTTCAAAGTGAAAACGAAGAGATGGAAATTTTAAGGAACATTATTCAAAACTTCATTTCATGTCACGCACATCCTCAAGTACTAGAGATGAATTGAACTAATGAGAGTAAAAAGACAAGTTACAAAAATCTTTGACTCTTCATGATGAGTGATCAGCAGGCAAAATCTTCTATGGTTCACCTGATGTTGGGAAGCAGTGTATTACATAATACACCGTAAATCATGCAAAAATCTGCCATAAAAACGATGGGTAAAAAATTGTCCTGATTGCTATGACTGAGAAGTAAATGCATATATAAAACAGGTAATGTTATGGAATTGAGATGTAACAACACAAATATTTAAGATGTACACCACATAACCAGACAATATACAAAAATACAACAGCTTATGAGAGAATGAATCACCGATGATCTTCCAAAATGCCTAAAAATTAATAAAATGAAATAAACTATAATAAATTTGTACCACAATCCAGCTAACAAGGAGAACACCAGATCTGTGGGAAATGGATTTGAACGAAACTTTCAGGGCACATTCTTTGCTAAAATATCGTGGACACAATGTCCGACCGTTCAACTCAATGGGACTTTCCCAATGGGAAAAAAAGTTTCAAAGTCCACACTCAATATAACCACCTATTCAATTTTGTCCAGCTTTTTTCAATTCTAGCCCATTGCGCGTCATAGTGTGTATTAGAATAAATGCTAACTAAAAGGTAAAGAATACTTGGAAGGTAAGTAGGTGAAATTTAATTGCAAAAAGATAAGTTATCAGTAAATAAAATGGAAGAAAATAATTCCCTAAGTGGAAAATCTTGAGATCTGTATGGTAATGCACGTATATGGCGTGGTTGCCTGTCAATTTCGGTCGATAATTTTTCATAAACAAAAGACCATTGAGTTGAACTATTTTTAGCAAAGAATGTGCCCTGAAAGTTTTGATTGAATCCATTTCCTGCAAACCTGGTGTTCCCCCTGTAAGTTTTGTTTCATAAGTATAAATTGAAATGACATCATCAACAATAAACATCTTAATCTATTGAAAAATCAAGACCATACTGAATTTAATTCTATATCTTCTACAATGATTTTGATCAAAATTGGCCAATACCCAAATTTTGTGTCAAAAGAGGCCACCAAAATATAAAAATAAAATGAGATTTTTGTCCAGAAAATTTAAGGAGTCAGTAAAGTAATGAATTTCAACATTCCAATCATTTTTTTTAACTATAAAGGCATCCCTCGTCAATCGCGGTTTCACCAACCGCGGCCCTTGAGTATTCGCGGTTAATTTTTTGATACCCAGTCTTCTCAACCGGGGGGGTTACCCTTGTCAACCGCGGTCTACCAGTCAACCAACTTGACAGTCCGCAATGTAAATTCAGGTAATAGTTGGTGTCCAATATTTTACTAAGCTTCCCCGATTGCGGAATCAGAACTAATTTTACTTGGTATGCTTATGCGGCCATTTTTAGAATTTCTCTTCCAATAATAAAATCTATTACTCAACAATTTCTACCCCAACTCAAAATTTTATCGTACTGCGGAAATACTTCATTCCAAATTATTTTGTTTCTTCTTTGAATAAAGATTCATCACGGATTTTTCCAAGATATTACAGAATTTCCTTTCGTTAATAATATTTTCTGATAAAATACATTTGCTTGGGTGTCTTTCTTTCAATTAGGTTTGTAATGGGAACCAAAAGTTTCCATAAACGGAACGGATATATTCCTATACAGCTGAAGTGCGTCGTTTGCATATTGAGAGAGTGACTTCATACACAGAGGCTCTTCTTTGAAATGTCTTGGCTCTGTATATCCTCAGCTTTTTAGAAAGGTTTATAATGTTATTCCTGAAAAGGGCTTTGTATGCGTCTATGAACTTTGGCATCTCATAGGTCATCATGGGAGGGTAGTTAAAAAAATCTCATCGGGGTTTGAGGGGTCTCGTAAGGGCTGACTGTTCACTTCAACGGTGTGGACAGCAGAGTCTTTGGAAACTGATTACATAATCATTTTTTTCCCATCTGGGGTATCTCGAGAGATTACCTTATCTCGGACTTAGATTAGTCAGATTAGTTGAGTTGTCGGAGAAGTTTAGTTGTGTGCACTGAAGACAGTTGTCTCAAAGTTTGGCGAATTTTCGTTTTATATGAGCTGTGATGGATCCGAAGCGTAAATCAATTGAAGAGAAAAGTAGTGTGTCCAAACGTGCAAGACGAGTAATGACACTCCATAAGAAATTAGAAGTTCTCGACAGACTTGCCCTTGTGGAGAATCCTATGCATCAGTTGCCAGATCGATGGGAGTGAATGAGTCCACTATTAGGACGATTAAAAAAAGTGAGTCGTCAATCAGAAATAGTGCTCAGAGTGGAACTAGCGCAAGTGTTAAAGTGTCCTACGTGCCGCGAAATAGTAACGTCGAAAAAACAGAAAAGGCACTGAATACATGGATTGAATCGCAGACACAAAACAGAGTGCCGTTAAGCACCTTAATTATCCGAGAAAAAGCCTTGCGATTATATAAACATTTTGCTTCTTCAGGTGAAAGCAGTGGCGAAAAAGAATTCACCGCAAGTAAGGGCTGGTTTGAGAATTTTAAGAAAAGACAACTTGCATAATGTGAAGATTTCCGGTGAAATTGCATCTGCGACCACAAAGCTGCGAATGAGTTTCCCAATTTGTTTATGAAGCTCATTAAAGAGAAGTTACTCAAAAGAGCAAGTGTTTAATGCCGATGAAACCGGACTCTTCTGGAAGAGAATGCCTTCCCGGACTTTCATCTCAAAGTCTGAGAGAACTGCTCCGGGATTTAAGGTTAGCAAAGACTGCGTCACGCTTCTTTTATGCTCCAATGCAGCAGACGATTTCAAAATAAAGCTTATGCTAATTTATCGCTCGCAGAACCTGCGAGCTCTGTCAGGGAAAATTAAAAATAATCTTCCAGTGTTTTGGCGGTCCAACCGAAAGGCTTGGGTGAGTCGAAATATCTTCATGGACTGGTTTAACAATTGTTTTGTTCCCAAAGTTGAGAGATATATATCATCAAAAGAATTGCCTTTTAAAGTTCTTATCGTTTTGGATAATGCCCCAGGCCATCCTCAGGAACTTAAATCTGCTCAACCAAATGTAGAGGTATTATTCCTCCCAGCTAACACCACATCACTCCTCCAGCCTCTAGATCAGGGTATCATTTCTACCTTCAAAAGTTATTATATTCGGCGTACCTTCTCTTTCTTCTTAGAAATGATAGAGAAAAACAACTTTCTTTCTGTAACTGATTGTTGGAAAAAATTCAATATTTCCGACAGCATAAATTTAATTAAATTATCACTAGACGATACTAAACCATCGACACTGAATTCATGTTGGCAGAAACTCTGGCCGGAGGCAGTCATTGATTTTAAAGAATTTCTTAAACTTGTCGATGAACTAAATCTGATCGTTTCACATGGAAGGCGACTGAAAGGGGAAGGGCTAGAAGACATACAGCTAAAAGATGTCGAAGAACTTTTAAATGCAAGCAATGAAGAGTTGAATGAGGAGGATCTGGAGCAGCTCATCGACAACCAGGAGGAGGCTGAGGAAGAGGACGAAGAAGAGCAACCTTCATCAGAAATTACTTTGGCCAATGTCAACAAAATCGTTGATATGGCCTCAAATTTGTCAGATTTTGTGATTGACGTGGACCCAAAAATGGACCGTAGTTTGATTTTTAAAAGAGGAGGAGGAAAAGGAGGAGGAGGAGGAGGAGGGAAGAGGAGGAGAGGAGTTGCTGCAACCTTACAAAGAACTGAGGAAGAATCTAACGAAAATACTGAGCCAGCCAACCATCACATCATTTTTCAGTAAAGTAGGAGATGCCGAATCTGAAAATGCTGAGAGATAGTGATTCGAGTACCGTAACTGACATAACAGACACAGATCATTGATTATTCAAGGCAGTCTCCAAGTAAGTGAAATGATATTGCCAATAAATTATTCTTTATTAATAAATGTCGACTATTTAAATATTATCTGTTAATAATTCAGGAAAAACGTATTTAAGCTGGGAAATCACTTCTTAAATGTATGATTTATTTTTCAGACTGGCGCGATTCCATAAGAGCCAAAATTTCTAATGCTGAGAGAGCTGATAATTTTTTAAGTTATTTATTTTTTAAGTTATTTATTTTTTAAGTTATTTATTGATGTGTTCGGGATATAAATGCGGCCAAAATTAAAGAGGAATAAAATCTTAGAAATGTATACATATAATAAACAGGGAAAACTATTTGGTGCTAATTTTTTCTCCCTTTATTGCGGCTCGCATAACCTAACCCTTGATTTCCCATGTACGTAATGCTTCGCCAACCGCGGGCTCTTTCGATTCCCTAACCCCCGCGGTTGGCGAGGGATACCTGTACTCACAAATGATGAAAATGAGAATTTTGAATGTGTATCAACCAAAAATAGAAGAACTCAATACTTCGAATAATAAAAAAATCCAAGACACTTCCTTCAAAGAAAAAACTACTGAATTTCTTGATTTTAAAACCATGAGAATTATCCTAGAAAAAAAGAGATTTTAAAATAATTAAATGGTAACAAACACATAATAGAGAAATGTACACAGATAGTAGTGGTTAGAATGGTTTGGATTTGATTCAACGTTATGCTTTAACTGACACACCACACCTCGTTAGTGTATCTTAACTAGTTAAATTCAACATGGTAGCCATTTTACAGATATAATCAGAAAATGTATACTTTAACCAACAAGTACTTTGATTGAGTGCACTGCACAGAGGCCATATTCTGTTACTCATCGGTACAGAAGCAACTGGATGCACTTTTCATCAAACCAACTGGAGAGCATTCGATGTCACCAATTTAGCATCCTGATGTTATTCTGTAAGCAAATCAGGCACAAAAAACCCCAACTGATGCTAAATTTACTGATCCAACCCACTTTAAGGGGAAATATCCGAGCATTTCTGAAGTTCACAGTCACGTGCTTCATCTCAACCAATAGAGAGTGAGAGTGAAACAAGGCATGTGACAGAAGACATATATACTGATGTTATGGATGAAATGGTAGACAACTAAGATTTGCTGTTGTCGTTTGTTGATTTCTTACTAAAGTTTTAAAAGAAATATCAAAGGTGAAGATACTTGTAATTGCATCAGTTAGTTTGTGTGGTCTTAAATGGTTGATGATTGAATTTAACTAGCATTGCTTACGGAAGATTTTCCAGTTGCCTAAATTCAAACACAAGGATACTTATAGTAATAAAATATCGATATCTAATTACCCCTCAAGGGAATCCCTAAATTTCATAATTTTACTAACTGGAAGTTAATAAAATTAACGTGCATGATTTTCAGAACTTAGTATCAGTGGAAGTGGTAGAAAATTAGCAAGTAGTACTTTTGATACACTCACTGGCTGATATCTTGGAGGCTAGATTTCCACGAATTCCTTAGGTGTTTCATAAAGTTAGTGTTGGAACAGTTACTGTCTTCAAATCAGTTTAGTATTGGTCAGCTAGTAAGATCTTTATTCATATAAACTGATAGGGATTTTTGCATTTTTATGTTTGCCATACAAGCAAAATCTTCTCGTCTCCTTGTGAACCAAAGTACAGTAACTTTTGGCTGTAGCACTTCCTTATACGTAATTAATACTTGTATGCAGTTTCTCCTGGATTAACTACATTCAACAAACCTTATTCAATAGCCTTGGCCTTTCATTTAATGTTGAAATTTTTAATTTTAATGGTATAGTTGTGTGTTTTTAAATGAACAAAACTGATACCATCCTTGTCAGTTAAAAGTAAATCATTACATGCTTACAAATTAGAAAATATGATCCCATAAATTACTGAGACTTAATTTTATCAATTTGTATTTTCTTTATAGTTTTCTTCAATAATTACTTCTCCATAGTCGATTCATGCCCGGGGACACAGTCAAATATGCAACGGATATCAAGCGTTCCCTAACATTTGACCTAATGAATGATTTATCGTTATTTTATTTCACTTCTTAAACAAGCGCAAGCTCCAAGAAGCATGATACATATATAAATACGTATGTGCTATGACATACATCAGTATGCATCTGAAAGCAAGAATCGCATTCATTCTATGCGATCGCATGTATTATTGCTGCTTTATTTTAGATTTTCCTAATTACGAGCATTCAATTAAAACATTTGCCTTTTGTTAAATAGGCATACAGTTGCCAGAGTTAGTCTACTAACCGACTCCCTCCCATCGCGACCGACACCTTTTAGCAGTAGGTGGACTCCACCAACTTAAGCTCGCCATCCTACTGATCCTGGAGCTTACAGAATACCATCGAGATCTCGCATAGTCGGTTTGGGATCACAACCGACTGAGAGGCTACTATAACGACAGAATATGAGTTACAGAATACAGCCCCAGATAAAGTTTACAATAAAATACAAGTAGCACTAACAATATCAGTCAATAGACATTATATTTAGGTCAGGCTCTTACAGTGTAACATTGTACCAACTACTAACATAACAGCACTAATGCAATGTAAAGTAAACATAGCCAGGATTTGATTAAGGGGGTCCAAAGCCATGTATTAAATACAAAATTACCTATAATACAGAGGGAGGAAAGCATTCATCCAACAAATAAAGGACATGGATACAGATTCATATTTCCATGTATATCTTGTGAAAAGTTCTTAATAAACTAAACAGTCCATCATAACTTCCACCAAAAATTTATGTAACGGTATCAGCCAAAAATAATACACGAAGATAAGCATTTTTATACTAAATTATGGGTTTAACTGTTAGGGCGGGTGGGGAGATGGAGAGGTGGGGGAAGAAAGTAAAAGTTTGTTTGTTACGTAAAGGAGGGGGGAAGGGTTTGGGAATTTTAAATTGTTCAGTAAGTGTTTCCTGAAAATTATTTCCATAGTTCCCAACCATTTTTTGGCCTTTCGGTGCAATAATCTCCCTTTGAAAGAGCTTGAATGTTTTTCTTCCCACAGGTGATCTGAAAATGGAGAACCCGAAGACCCCAGGTCATTAAATAAATATTTGGTGGAAGTTACAAAGGACTGTTTAGTTTATTTAGAACTTGTCATGGTTTTCCACAATTTCCAGACAAACACATATTGATTACATATCTTGTGAGTTATTTGTGGAATGTGCAACTGCATTTATGTAAACATTTAAAGAATTACTTTTGTTTTCCTATACCTCAATGAGTAAGCATTTCACAAATGCTGAAGTTATTCTTTGTCATATTATGTAATTTTTATTATGATTATGAAGAGGGAAGGAAACTTTTCAGGCATTTGAAAAATGGAACCTAATAAACGCAAAACAAAAAGAAAATTGTTTTACCACACCATTGCAATTCAAGATTAGGGGAAATGGGATCATCTCAGAATTTTGAAGATCCTGATCTTCAAAATCAGGGTCTTGGAGACCCTGATCCTTGACTTAGATAGATGGATTACCCTTGTAAGATGAACTAGCGAGATAAGATAAGAAGATACTAAAAACCATTACCAGTTGCAAAAAAGGACTGTTGTGTTCGCAGTAAAAGAAGTCAAAAGGGAAGCGTAAAAGGAGTTGCATTCCAAGTGCGAGAAGTGCATGCTTTCCAAAGCATTGGTGTTTGTAAAAAAATAATATGAGAGACCAATTAGTTTAATGTCTAACAAATTAGGTGTAACTATTGAAATAAAAATGCCAGAAGCATTAAAATTTGTATTTAGGTTACAAAATAATTACAATGACTAAAATTGGAAAAATTATTGATGACTAAAAATGATTTAATAAAATTTTCATAATCGGATTATAAAAGTTTATTTTTTTAATATACTTTCTGTAATTTTAAAATATTTTCCTTAATTAAAATTTAGTACCAGTAGGAAGGGGGAAGGTATGGTCGTTAGTTAGGAATCCTGTTTTTGACAAAATTGACTATCTCGAGCTGAAGACAGGCTCGGTGCTCCAAAGCCCCAGCGGCGAGGTTGCTGCCTTTTCTTAGTCTTGTTTGAAACCGGTTTGAATACAAAAATTGTGTGAAAATTATCAAGTTTTTTCTTCATTACTTCAATGGATTTCCACAAAGTAACGCCTGGCCATCTAGATTTCATTACTATTATTTATTCAAACATTTTATTCAATGCAAGCTTTGAATTTTACTTTGAACAAAATCTATGTATATATAGCATAAATTCAGCCAGTTTGCTTGACTTTGATTAAAGTCCACATCATTAGCCTGATTCGCTTAAAAGTTTGCAAGATCGCTCAGATAAATTTCCATAAGAAATACGTGTAAACTTCATTTTTATTTGTTGCAGGCTGTACTTCTTGTGAAGAATTAAATTAGAAGAAAGAGTCAAGCAGAGTTGAGACAAGCACCCAAAGAACAGGAATTGAATAAATATTCTTACTATGGTTGTGGAATATCTTTTGAATCAAAGTTTTTGAGGTTGAAAACAACCAGTCCCCTTGATGACCAATGCGATTGTTCTGAATCTGAGCTCATACATTTTCCTGTATAGTAAGAATAGCTTGGGTGAGTGTATTTGCTCAACATCACTTCCTTAGCATATTTAGCAACGCAGACATTTTAGAAAAATTATTAGAATATTCATAATTTCTCAAAAGGTTATTGAAAGGCTAACTAAGCATAAAACTTTGCAAAAGAAAATTGAAGAGGTGCTTTTCAACTCTGATTCGATTGCTTATGAAAAGGAGGGAAGCAGAATTGAGGAGGAACAATAAACAGTTATCGCACACCTCAGAAATTGATACGAGTTGGAGAACTTCCCCAATCCAAGAGAATATTTAGACAGTCATGCTGACTTTACAGTTAGTTCGAGTTGGTTGAATGTCAATTCAGTGGCAAATATCTTGTGCGATTTGATTCCACTTGGCTATTTCTCCTAGCATATGTTTCTTGCTTCATATCATAAATACATGCATAAATAATGCGGGCAAAGGATCTTCACCACAGCCTGAAGTGACAACATACGAAATGTACTTGTAAGGATGGATGTATAGGATGGCCAGTAGGTACACTGTAACTTACCACACTTGCGAATAAACAAAAAATTATGTTTTATTTAGTCGATTTGATCATCCTAAAAATACTGGATCTTCCTTTACTCATTCTGTGGAAATTTTTCTTATTTTCAGTTCCATCTATACCTCGAGAGGCTGTTGATAGAAGAAGGTGTCAGGGATCTTACTTCATAGAGGCCCCTCAAGGGGCAGCCTAGAGCTAGCAGAACCTAAATGAAACGTTTCAAAGCTAGAGAATATAAGCACTGGCTTACATTACGACCATGTATTCCCTGTCATATGTATCGCTATAAAAATTACCAGAAAACCCAATATAGGTGCAAGGGGGGGTCACGTTGAATTTTGTTTCGAAGAATATCACAATACCTCAATTCAGTGAGCATTGTGTAAATATTTCGAATTCATCATCTTTAAATCGGTAAAAGCCAGAAGGGTTAGTTATATATTGCAATTTGAATTAATTTTCCTTTGCCCAACAGCAAGAAAAAACTTATTGTGACTTTATTTAAAATTATAATTATTAAAACATTCTGATTGTTACAAAATGATAGATTCAATCTATTTATGTTTAGTTTTTAGCAAATGATTTTCATTTGAGGTGTACGAGATAAATCATTTTCAACAAACCCATACACAAGATTTTTAAATAGCCAAATTTAATTTAATTTAATTCCAGTGGATAAAGGTTAAAGTAAAAACTTTTTCGGCTTGGCCATATCTCTATCCACCATGAGATATCAGTACATCCATTAGAAACATTCTGGTCAGTTAATAGATTTCAAATAATTTATTACAAGATTACAGGACGTAAAGATTGTTTCTTTACAATTCAAACAAGATAAATATCTCATAAAAGGAACTTAGGATAACATTTTGTTGCTTCAACAGGACAAATACTGAAATTTCAAAATGTCCTGCTTCAGAGGAGGGAACATGATGGGGTTACTTCAGATTTACCAAAGAAAGCATATAAAAGCACACACGTGTGCATGTAGTTTCTTCATCAATTAACGAGTGTCAGAAAAAAATAATTAAATACCTCTCATAAGCCTCCTCTTAAGCAATGTTTAAACCATGTTCAGTAAAACATGTAATGTAATGTAAAATATTATTATTATTATTTACTCAATTTCCTGGCTCTTGAGCAAAATATACCAATTAAATATTTCTGCTACTTGAATAGATATTTTAGAATTCTCTATTTAGAATGAAAACTCACACAATAAACCATCTTCATGGTTCTCTACATAATGTGGTAAATAAATATGCCACTGCTTGAATGCATAGGATGATTTGATAAAAAATTACAAAAATATACTTTATAACTGACAAAAATAAAATATATGGTAATTTTAGCTAATATAAATGGTTGGCAGTTTCAATTTGAAGAGGATAAAGAGCTGGCAGCTGAATACTATTCTCAGTTATAGTTTATAGTGCAGAAGCATGAATGATTAAGGCCGACTTCATTAATGCATTCCAGTAGCGGCATATTAGAGTCACAGATGGAGAAAAGATCAAACAATAATCAAACAAAAACTCAGTTTCTTGTCACTTTGTTATTAATTCTGCTTCTTATTAACATCCTCTAATTATTCTGGTTTTCACTATAGAAGACTTTTTTATACACTAGGCTATGGAAACATATTCCTTTATACTAATTTCTAAATATTTCATTTAACTAAAAGGAAAAAAAGGAACACGGCTGTGTTATTAACATTAAGAGTTTAAAGAGCTCCAAATAGTTGTTGTTTGCATACAACCTGACGTGTGGAAGTACACTAACCATGGGGGTTAAGGTTAACCGTAACTGATGTATTGTAAGAGATATTATCTCCATGCGTACTTCAGAAGCTATGCTTCCATCTTTGGGAGAAGAAGAGAACTGAAGTCACTAGGATAGTTTGGTTCTCAGCATCCAAATGGTACAAAATCACACCCACTCTCCGTCATTTCATGGCGTGGGTCGGTTCAAAAAAGAATCTCTTGAAGACCAAACTAGGCCTCTCCGTAATGAGGAAAGGGCAAAACGTGGAGCGTTAAAAACCAAAGTCACGGCCATCCTTCAAATTGGAGAGCGAAAATTAACGATGGGGATCCCAGTCCATCCCTTGGCATTGACAAGTTTCCCGCGATCACAGCATGAGGCAGGCAATCCCGATATGAAGACTACACTCAAAAGTAAATAGCAACCGAAGATGTGACTGCCCATCTCTCCTGAGGTCGCAATCCTAACAAATTACATCATCTCGGTGCACCTGAGATAACTGCGAATCCATGAGGAAGATTGCCCTCCCTCCTCATTATATTTGCCGGTCGTGTCCATGGTGCTCGGCCAGGACTATCTTTGGACGAGAACCCGCTACTTTCATCTGCAGGGGTCATTAAGAGGGCATCATTTTGCCAATTTTCGATCAAATCAAAAGGCTTATATGAAAACTAAGGTTCTTCATGCCGCATACCTTCATTAAGCACAGTTACTACTTCATTGGAATGCTGATAATTCTGCATAATTCTAATAATTCAAAGGGTACAAATTAGAGGTGGGAACAATCGAATTTATACCATGGTAGCCAAATAAAATTGACGTTACATTTACATTTAAACATTGCAATCCATCAGTAGCATATGGCAGAGGGGGGAAAACACCGAAAATCCCTATATTACCTTGAGAGCTATTAGCTTTTCTAATACTTCGTGAGAAAAATGACCATTAGTAACTATCTGTCCTGGCAACTACTTCCCTGTACAACTATTTTGTTTTCTCCCGAAGATTGCGAAAGTTTACAACTGGGATAACATTATCAGCTAACTCCTCCCCGAAGTCAGTAATGATAAATATATCAAAAAGCTTCCGTTGATACTCAAGTCTTCTCTCACTAAGAGAATTCCATCTGAGGGATTCTATCATAACTGAAACACTGCTATTGAATCTGGTATCTACCTTGAAAAACCTAGCTGCTCTACGTAAAACCATGTCAAGATCGGTCGATTCGATTTTTTTTAGCAAGTGAAAAAAACATCAAATAGATCTATTTGATTTTTTCCTCTTGTTTACATTAAACGCGTTCAAGAGGTGGCGTGTGATGTGATCCCATTTATGGGAAGTTTGGTGGAGATATGTGATCATGATGAAATATGAATAGCTCTTAAAGAGTACAAAATTGAAAGGTATAAAAAAATAGCCCTAATTCAGGGGTACTCAACCTTTTTTGGCAGCTGGGCACCAAAGAGCGCTTTCGAAAGTGAAGCAGACACCACATAACATTTCTATCCAGGGTGATATTGAGGCCACCCTTAGGCAATATTATCACTTTACCAGTTAACCGTTGGCCGTTTGAAAAAAAAAAACGTTCTATGGAAAATAAGATCCAAAATATTTCAACGTATATAATTTCATCACAACCTCACATCTGATATGGGAGAACCTCATGTAAGAAAGTCTTCATCTCCAAAGAAGATTTGATAACGGGGAATACATCTGGTATGAAGGTTTTCGCTGCATATGCACCGCTGCATTCCGAAAAGCTGCAGTAATTGATTATGGGGAGTTTGATACATTGATAAGCTGAATCTTTGCATTCGCATAATGAACTAAATATGACAAAGATACGCGTCTTGTTAATCTGGACATAGGCGATAAGACGGGTAAAATGTTTACGAAACCCAAGACCAGGACAACCAAGTTTCTGACCCTTCCCCAGCCAAACCTCCACTCTATCCCCGATATCCCAAGAAATAATGTTGTAGCAAATAAAAATATCTTTTCATCAAAGCTTGGCAGGCACTGTACAAGGTTGCTTTGGGCACCTTGGTGCCCATAGGCACCAGGTTGAGTACCTCTGCCCTAATTGATGAATATTTAACTAAAACAGTATTGATGTAAATCAAATTTTTAAATAGAAATTATATATTTTTTATTATGATATTGAAAAATAGTTCGAATGAAGATTGGAAAAAAATTGTTAGCTTGATCAATGACACTTTCTCAATGTTATAATGTTCCACAATAATTTCTAAAATTTGTAATGAAAATATATAAGATTTTAAGCAAATGCTTGAAATCCCGTTATTTTCTGTGCCTGCAATATTTTTCTAATTGCATTTTACTCAGATATTCATAATTTTTCCAACTTAGCCATCTTTGTAATATTTAAAAATGTGAAAATGAAGTGACAGATCACTTTTTCAAATACACTAAGAATGAATTCAATTAAAACTATTAGAATAGAATAATTCTAATAAAGCATCTCCATTTTTCACTCTATCCTAACCGAGTGAATTTATTCGATTTTTCTTAGCAAAAGAAAAATCGAATGATCAATTGTTCGAAGTGAGTGATTCACTCATTGTGAGGAAGTGAGAGAAAAATCGAATAGATCTATTCAATTTTTTCACTTGTGTACTTGATACGCACTCAAGAGAAGAGGATAGAAGAGGCGCGTAACGTGATCGCATTCTGGGGAAGTATGGCAGAGATATGCGATGCTGATGAAATATGAATATAGATATCATATACCTGGCTGGTGGATATCTGATCTGATATCCCAGCAGCCAGGTGTTACTGCCCTGCCCCTTACCAGCAATTGCTTCCAGCCCACGAAAGCAAGTGAATTCATTTGAATGAAAACAATCGAATAAATGCCAAAACAGTCAAATAATTATTTCTAATATTTATCAAATAATTATTATTTTATTTTTTTTCAATCGATTGTCCCATCTCTACTCTATACTCTTAACGTATTACCATTATGAACATCAAAGAGAAACTACTTTTGGTAGAAAAGTTCTTAAGTTCTCTTAATATTTTTGGTTCCTTCATAAAATTCCTTGAATACCAATTGATTGTGATAAAAAGTCTATAAACTGCATTACCCACATAATTTCCAAACAAATGGTTTTGATGTCAAACAATAGAAAGCAAAGAAGTTTGATTACCCAAGGTAGCTCATTTGTGGCCCTTAAAAAATTATAACAGGCAATAATGTAATGTGCATTGTTAAAAGAGCACAGATGCATTAGATTCCAACAGGTTAGTTTGATATTTTCAAGCATTATCATGTGGCAGCATGAGCTACTCATTAGTGCAGATCTGATTAAATTATACTCCAGCAGCTTTATTGATTAATGATGTTCATTAGATAAAATTCAATTCAATTTAAAATTAGCCTGAAAAAAATTGTAACTCAAACTGCACATTCATTTTAAGATCGTAATAAAAAGAAAATACGTAGTTCCAAGGACTAAGGATCACTAACAGTTTATGATGGAGTGATACAGATGCAGTCAAGCTAAAGAGAGTCATTTTTCACACAAGAAAAACCAGTTCAAATACTTAACAAAAGTAGGGAGGAACTCAATGCACGTTCTTGCTTATGTTTAATCAGAAAAACATGCAAAGTGCCCCCATGCTTTTAGTGGCACATAACAGGAGCCAAACTAGTAAAACAACTTTGAACAAGAAAAGGTCACAGAGGTTAGGATGACATAATTTCCTCACACACTCATTCCTTTACAATTATAAAGAATTTTGCCAGAATTGGACATCCCCAGCAACTGTGATTTATGATATTCATTATAAAGAATTGATTTATATTCCACAAATTAAGAATAATATATGTATTTATAATATACATATACATCCACATGCACACACAAACACACACACACACACACATACAAACACACACACGCACACTCCCTGACTTAAAAACATGTCATGCTCGGTACATCTGGTCTTCAGTCCGGTTTATGATATGAGGTATAGAGTAACTCACCCACCTTGAAGGTAGATTTCTGGAATTATACGGAAGAAGAGCTGACTTTGTTTGCTATTTTATTTTAAATTATGCTGCAACACCTCCTTAGTAGTAAATTTAATGATTTTATCAACATACCTGATCGTTCTCTTTAAAAATTTACAGCAGAGCCCAAGGTCTTAAAATAATACAAATAGGAGTGATTTAGTACTGGGAATATTTTTTTGAAAAGTTAGAAAATGATGGGTTGATTACGAATGTGGAAGCAAACACTGATTTATTCATATCGCTACCTTCTATCAATGAAAATATGCCCCTAAATCCTAATGAGTATAAAATTGTTGCAGTTTATTATGTTTGCATTTCAATGTTATTTATATTAGAAAAATTTCCCATTAAAAACAAACTAAAATATGTTGTAGTGAATGAAATATGAAGTAAATAATAGTCAAGTCCATGTATATATTTAGGCTTACAAGATATAAGTTTTATTTTATGAAGCAATATCTTGTAGCAATGTAAACTTTGTAGTATAAAGAAGAGATAGTTACTAAATTACTTGAATACGTAAATAATTGAAATAATGAACAGTGGACAGCATAAACAATCAAAAATAGTTTCAACATTAGTGTGAATGAAAATTCTGGTTAACATTATAATGCATTCGACCAAATACTGTTGAAAAATTTCTGAGAAACTTAGAGAGGTTGCTTACTAGTATACTACACAGGAGGAAAAGCATTGGAATGATTAAACATCTTCATTTAAGTTACGTATTTCTGAATTTGTCTGGTCATCTGAAGGTACTTCAAACATTTATATGGTACAGTAGAAGTCTGTTAGAACGAGAGCTGACAAAAATTGGAAAAATACTTGCAATAAAGCATACTCGTTATAGCCGATTTCTAATATTAAACATCCCTCCTCTTGAATCCAAGACCAGCGAGTGTGACAAAATGGAACTGTAGGGTTTTTAATCCTTGCGCTAATGCTTCGGAATGTTTAAAAAGAAGTACATTTGCTTCAAAAATACTGCATTTACTTGAAAATAATGAAGACCCTTTTAGGTCTTTTTTTGGCAAAAAAAATCAGGGTGTGCATTATAATCCATGACGCACTAGATTCGGGTACAGCTGGGATTGGGGCCGGCCACATCCTCAGCTCACCCCCGTTCCATATAACTTACCAAATGTTCCATCAATTTGCTATTGATGTTAAGAGGCACTGTATACGAAACTGTAGGCCGGTAGTATTTAATTGAAAGGGAATTGGCTACCAAATCAAACTTTTTAAAAGAACAATTTTGAATTGGCAGTTATGTAGGACTTTTGGCATAGACATCTACCAGCATTTTGTATACAATATATATGTATGTATTAGCCTGTGTAATATAGATGTATACGGTACAGTGAATGGTGCGATAGCATATCTTAAGGTGTGCATTACATTCGCAGGCAAATATTTTTCAATGTCCAATGCTCTTATTTTAGGGTGCCCATTATTTTCGAGTAAAAACAGTATAATTTTATTGATTCATGCATTATAACAGCAAAATACCTCACTCCTCATCCTACCTAGTGAACCTCATTCCTCTTACTAGCTTATGCCAGGGAGGGTGAGGAATCAACGTGCCTTCGGAATGACTACTTTACAGACAGTCATAACCAAACTACGTCCTCTAATATAAGACGTGGAAAATGAATGCTCAATAATCGTTGAAAAAGTAATGGTGTGTCATTAGATGATCCTAATTTAAATCAAACTTCTTTCTCTAAATATTTTTCATTCACACACTTCATTAGCAATGACTGCGTTACGAGAGAGGGGGTGTGATTACCTTTTATCTCCAATATTCCCACCCTTCCTCAATCAGACGATTTGGTGCCAAGCTTCGTAGGAAAACAAACCCCACGGGTGGATCCCAATATGATGGGAACTCGATTCAAAATTCCTATGCTGACTAGAGGGTTCGTCGCCGAAATAAACAAGAGACAAGGTGAATGCAACTTTTGTTATAAGCCAGACTAGTTATAACGGACTTTGACTGTAGCAGGTTTATTTTACTAACCATGCGACATTCCTTACTTAATTATTAAAACGACTATGTACAAATTCAAGTAATGTTGAATTTCAAACCAGTGCTTGCTTTAAAAAGATGCATTTAATATTTTTCTGCCGTTTGAAGAAATAACGCACCTCAGATTACCGTTGGTTTGTCAGACTTCGTCCCTCATGTCAATTCCAAGATATGCCTCTTGCAAGACATATATAGAATCATGGAACTTGTTATAACAATACTTCAGAAATAACCACTCGTTACAATGGATACAAACAAGTAGCACCACAACCAAGTATCATGTAGATTGAAATTACATTTATCAAAAGATTCTGGTCATAGCTTCGGATGGTTGTAAGTCAGGGAGTGTCCTTATATATATTCCCAGTATCTGTTTCTTGCATCCAAAAATGTAGCTAGTCGCAAGTATAATTTAAGACCTGTAAATTTTAATAAAAGAGCAAATGACTCACCATATCCACCAAAGAAATATATAAAAACATTCCAGCTGCAAAACCAAATATGTATGTACTGGCTTGGATTTCACCCAGGAGAATTCCCAATATTAAGCCCAAGTAACAAGTGCAGGCAGAGAGGAAATTATATAACAATGCTTGCTTTAGAGACATTCCTGCATTAAGCAGAACAGCAAAATCTCCTGCAATAAAAATTTAAATAATCATTCTGAATCCACTTAGATTACCAAAAATCATAAAATATTACAGTATGCTCTTTGTGACTGAAATTTACACAGAAATATTTCAGTAAATCGAAATAAACATGTGAGGATGTAATTTTAATTCCTAGAGAAGAGCTAAATTATGCTCAGCAATACTCTGAAAAAATTTACACCTATTTACGTTTAACCTTCACAAAGTAAACCAGGAATAATATATATAATCTATCAAATTCTTGAACTTTGGAAACTACAAAGTGCTCCTGGTTTTGAGATTTTTCACACAATTTGGCCCAATCATTCAAACCTCACAAAATAAAATTTGAGGATTTTATGGAAGTTAGAGCAGAGAATATTTGTTAGAGACATGAGACAACACACAAGACAGATACAGAAAAGGTGTTAAAAAGGATAACACACACAAGTAAAACACAAATTAAAAATTAAGACAAAAATGCGAAAACCACTTTCTTTTCAGCCTAATTATGCATCAAGATGCAAAGCATTGAAAGGCATAAGTTTAGTTAAAGCACATCCTTTCCATTGACCATCAATTAAAGTTATTCAAAATAAACTAAACAAACACGTCTATGATGTAATTAGAATGCTAATCACGCTAGAAATGAAACTTGAAATTATAAATTAGGCTTATATGCTGAGTGGCCAAGAAATTGCATAACTGTTTGAAATGACCAAATAACTTTAGAAAAGGATAAAGAAAACCCAAAACTGGAAAATGAATGTATTTATGTTAAAGTAACTTAGAGAACTATCAGGATATTTCTTGATTTATTTTTAAAGGTTGAGAGAAAACTATTTTGATGGATCACAAACCACGGCATTGAAAAAAGTGCAATATTTCAAGAAAGGTATAGACATTTCTGAAGCTAAGCAAGTACTATTTACAAAATGTTACTGAGATACATATTCTTACAAAAATATAAAGCAAAGCATTCATAAATGTAAGCTGAAAAATCACCATGATACATGCTATGAATGTGAAATACTTGGTTATAATAATTAGCTAGAAATGTATCATATCCAAATCGCGATTGCTGGTCAATTTCTGAATACTATCACTACTCCTTTCATGAATTAACACATATTTGTAGTCATATATATTATTATGTTAATACTATATAATCTTTGGCTTCTCAATTGGTAATCATGTACTCTCCTTCAACAAATTAAGTCAGTTACAAAAGAGGTGAGAAATTACAGATTCTATCGAAAACTGACCTTTCAGTTTTAATATTCTCTTTATGGGGACTGTCTGATGGTTCACAAATCAAATGATGATTTGGGAATAGATGTTCAGCAAATATAAATTCAATATAATCATTCCCTCTGTTGCTGATCACATATGTAAATATGATAGGATTCCTGTAAATTCCATTCAAGGAAATACATGAAAACATAAATTATTTGACTGAGACAATCTTATTCATTAGTATCATCAATCAATAATTGTATCAATAATCAATATAATCAAATATAAATAATTGAAACTAGTACAGTTTTCTACCCTGATAATTTCCTCATCTCCTTCCAATAACAAAAAATATTTACACTTTCTTGCTTTAAGCTTTATTTTTCAATTATATCTCTACAACTGACACATTACTAAATTAATTATGATGTGAATAGCACTTTCTTTAAAGGCATAGAAATAATAAACGACTTGCAACAGACTCGTAGAATCTCCCTTTAACCTGACTCCCTAATCAGAGCAGTCGATGAACATTCATTGTTCTTGGTTCTTTTAACAAAGCAACATTGTTAGGTATTTCCTATGAAAGGAGAAAGAAAAGAACTAAAGCAATTTTAAGAGTAGAATATACATTTAGAACATAGATCCATGATGAGTCATAAAAGGATTAATTATTATTTAGCTTTGAACCTTTAGAAATGGGATGATTATTCATCAAAACTTGAATTGGGAGCTCATCAGAATTAATGACAGACTTGAATATAACAGCTAGTAAACAAATGTTCCCATTGAAAATATTTTTCTATTGATATAAAATGCATATTTCCATTAAAAAGGGTGATTGAGCCTAAAAGATGGATGGTAAATATTTCATTCTAAAATGAATTCATCAACCAGTTTAGTTACAAAATAATGTAAATAAATCTGACAATTTATTTGATTGGAATAAAAAAACTACTATAATCAGTGGTCAGGGAATAAAGAATTTTAAATGGAGGGTACATATTTCAAGAATCTCAACTTAGCCATTAACAGATGAGTGTAAGATTCATAACCACAGAAGAGCATTCAAATCTTGCCATTTATAATGAGGTAGCTGTAAAGCAGTCTAATTGCTGATCAGCTGGAAAAAATTAGATATGGAGATACAATGGTATAATGGCATACCTATTAAATGGCAATAGTTAGCCATTCGCAGAATAATGGAAGGCAATCTTGTCCATCAGAGTCATTTAAAATAGTGAGCCAACACTGACATCAAATTTCATCTTCACTACCATTATCTGGTATTTGATAGCATTGAGAATAGTTCATATTTGAAAGGTGAATTTTTATTAATTTCCATAGCATCTACGATGTAGAAAATACTAAAAATCAGTGAATTAATCATTATAATAGCATTCTCTAGAAAAAAATAATTCATAGTGGTTTCAGTCAATTACCATTCTGTTACAACAAATAACGTGGTATGATATGCGATATTATTAAATTAACATTCATCTAATGCATAACCTTCGGAAATTCATCAATTCACCCTGAGATTATAGAGTTTGTACTGCGTAAGTAACAATAAGTGAACTATTTTGAACTCACCCAGTTCATGAGGAAATTCTTCGCACATTACTGCTACACTTATGCTGATACCGGTCAATATACTCTCATTAAATGCAGCTCCAATTGATAAGCCATCGATAAAATTATGAAGACCATCACCAAAAATAACCATCCATGCGACAGTGGCAATGGCACTATCTTTTCCTTGTTCAAAGTGCATTACGTGTTCATGACTTACATGTGGTTTCTAATTGAAAAATACAAACATAGCTTGTCTCAATACTTTCGAATTGGAGAAATACATGCAGTATATTCAAAAGTTTAAATTCATGGCAAAATAATTAAGTTATTTTAGGCAAAAAGAAATTACAAAGAACTTTAGATCAAACTTATAAAATATTTTAAGCACATAAAAGTGATTTTTAAATTATACAAGTCTGATTCTCCAGTAATATTCATCTCCATCATGAAAAAAAAATCAGACTTTTAAACTTCATGCTTTACTATGTTAGGATTCTAAATTTCAATTTTAGGCTTAATGAGAATGAAACAACTCGTAGATTAATTATTGACAGCAGAAAAATAAAAATTTGAACCCAAAAGCAATCTACAGAAAGAAAATAATACATAGTAGTAGAGTGTGTAATAAAATGGAAAAATCATGGTGCCGCAACTAAATTTTAGACACTGCAAAATCACAAAAAGTAAAAAGACTACGAAAATTAGGCATACTTTGTATTAAAATACATCACAGTAAGTTTATTAGTTGACAAGAAGCTTGTAAATTTAAGGAAGCTTAAAACAAAAGTTACAAAGAATTTCATCCACTGACATCTTTCTATTATAGATGTTAGGACGACAACAGAAAACATCAAATCAATTATGCATGATTGGTAGTAAAATATTTACCTCTTGGTGTCCAAATGATGCCTTGATTACCTGCTCTTGGTAATCATAAATTGCACTTGGATCTGAAATCATGCAAGAATCATGTGAATGCTGCAAAGGTTCACTATCATATGTCTTCTGGGACTGATGTGAAATGTTTGTCTGACTTGATATGGCTGGTATTGCATTACTGGCTGTATGTTCACTTCCAACTTTCTTCTGCAATTATTGTCAAAGGAAAAAATTGAGCTCTCATAATTACCTTCTTCATTTCCATGAAAATTCTCAGACAGCAAAGCCACATATATCACAACAAAAACTCAAATCTATGACATGCATTAAATGATACAACGAGAGTCAAATAAGAGCAACATTTTGTTTCAAAAAGCTTGAATTGATGGAAATTAAAATTTCAGGAGGAAATTCAGAACAGTATTTGGGTACTTGAAAAAGCACCCAATACTTTTTTAAGTGCAGCCCAACCAATTTCTCAACTATCCAAAGTTTTCCAAGGGACTCAACTCTATTTTTCAAGAATTTCATTATGATGCTTGCTGCAACTGATACTAAGACATTATGTGGTTCATTTTGTAATTAAGCAGCTAAAAGTGTAATGCTGCAGATGAGCACACCCCACCCCACATCCCATTTTCTGCTATCCTCCTTTAGCAAAGAGAAATAACAGACATGCATTCAGTCTGTGTTGTTTGTCGACCTATTTCTCTTGAAAATCATCTAAAGTTGGTCACTTTCTTAATTCCTCTCCATTGCACTTGCTTTCATCATCAAAAATATCTGGCATAAAATTAGCTTCACTCCATTTTCTCCTAAATTTCGAAACCAGGTACATAAAGTAGAGGTAAGCACTACAGCAATTATGCTGTGCCGCTGGCAATACAAGGCATGCCGCCGCCACTAAAGAAAAACCTATGGCACTCTACCGCCAGAAGTTTTATCGGCATCAATTGAAACAGTATTTTAAGTACTTGGGGAATGTTTTGGTGTTACAGCAGCCTCATCAATCGGCATAGCTAGAGCCTGATGTCCTAACATATCAGGATAAGGTTGTACGAGAAGAGAAAAATAGGGGTAAGTCGCACGCTTCAAAGTGCTAAGTCTAACTCCATTTACATCATATCAGGATAACTCAAAAGAGACGCAGATGATGTTGATGCTCCAAAGAAAGTAAGCAGGGAGCATGTGATTCCAAAAGATTATATTTTATTATGGAGCAAATGATTTCTGCAGCCAACTGAGCAGCTATAAAGTCAGCGTTGGTGAGATTAACGATCCACAGGGTATAGCCCAGTTACTTTGAACCCGTTTATTGCTATCTCAGCTGTTTGGGTACAAAGGTAGCAATAACCTCTATAGCATTGTAGGGTTTGAGGCGACGCCCATCCTGTTGCAACTATGCCCTCATTGTCTCACAGAAGTACATTTTCACAAGATCCATTAATGTCACATTAATGGATCTGATAATAATAATGGATGGGCTGTCATTGGTAGGTGGAATGAGGAGAAAATAAGAAGCATATGTTCTTTTTGGCCAAGTCAATCACATCTGGGTTACGGACGTGGTTAAAATGACCATCCAAGATGAGTAGAACAGGTTATAGAAAAGATAGTGTAATTATGAGCCCCTCCTTTATATGGGGGCCCATATTTAAACCAACTCCACCTAAGCAAGATTACCACTATCACATGTAACCTAAAGGCGTACATAACTTAAGGCATGCTTCTAAAAGTATCTTAGGATCTCTGCTTTCTTGATATGACTGTGAAATTATTATAAACTACAGTAGAACCCCGATCCATCGTTCCCGCATTTGTCATTTTCCCGGATATATCGTTTATTTTCTATAGTCCCGACTTAGGCCCATAAGGAGACATGTTAAGTAATACCGCATTCATCGTTCATCGAAATATTATTTTCCCGCATCCATCGTTCAGATTTTTGGCCCAATCGAGGAAGAAAGACAATGTATTAGGAATTGCGACAAAAATTTTCTTTCAGAGCTTGGCATGAACTTTTTTTACGGTTCTACTGTAACCATAAGGACATGAAAAGAAAACGGTTTCACAAGCCAGTCAAAAGTTTGCAAACCAGAACAAGCACTAATTCATACAATAACTGACTCTGCATCCATACTTCTTGAAAGAATGGTTCCAACTGTTCACTGCTATCTTATCTCAACAAGAAGCACATTTTAGAGTCCTTACCACCAGTCTGCAGGACCTCCCATATCCCTTTAGGAAGGGGTGCCATATTTATACCAGTGCCAGTTTTTACACCTTTTCCTCTAACACTAATTCGCTACAATCGCTCTTCCATTGATCAATATTCTACTGGCTGTATGCGCCCAATTTGTGATACCACTCTTTTAACATCCTTTAAGTAATGTAGCATAATTTAATTAGCATACTTTTGTTAAAATAAGAAATGTAACATTTTGTCGAACTTTTATTTGCCATGACGCACATACTGAACTACAATAAAAAAATGGGCAAAAATAAGAAAATAGTTTCTTTAAGTGCGGACTTTGAAACTTGGCCATACTTCAATAAATTCTTCATAGAGGAATGTGGGGCAGAACTGGATAGAGTGGCAAAACGAGATACCAGATTTTTTAGCCCAAATAGTGCTATTAAATAAGGAAAAACGACTTAATTACATCGGATTGACATGCTAGACTAGTTTGCAAGCAATTTCCACCATTTCCTGCCCCCTATTGTTTCAGAACACTACGACGAATTTTCTGTGATCTTTTTAGCAATTTTAGGCATCTATTCCTGATGCAAGTACTTAGTAATTCATCCGAATACGTAAATATCACTTCTAAAATTCTATTAAATGAATTGTAATCTATGTTTCTCTATGGTTTCAACGTTAATTAGGCTAGAATACTGTCATAATAGAATTGGTCAACCTAAAAATGAGGTTAGGGGCAGAACAGGAGGGGCAGAATGGGATGCAGGATACTACTGGGGTAACCCCAAGGTAACTAAACCTCTAGTTGGGACCCATGAGGAATTCTTGAGCAGTCCCCTCAACGGAACGTGTTAGTAAGACAGTGAAGATAATCCATTCATATAAAAGTATTTATATCAATGGATTAGGAAGTTCCATCCTGGTATCTTATTTTTGTATCTTTGTATTTTATATTATTTTGCATGTTGCTATCTCTTTTTTAAATGTGAACTGATTCTTATTTATGTATCACATGTAAGTATTTATTGGTAGTGTATTTATTTTTGAATGCTTTTCTCTTTTCTTATCTTTTAGCTATTACTATCGGTAGGTTTGCGCAGGTTTTTCACACCCCCCTTCCTTGTGGGTGTTTTCCTGCAGTAGATTTTTTTCCCTAAGAATCTCTTAGGTTTTTTACATCCACAATTCTTCTAATTGTTTCTACTTCTTATTTTATAATCGATGATGATGGGTTAGATGGAAGAAGAGACTTTTAAGTCTCAATCTCGCCCAAATAAAGACGATTTATTATTATCATTATTATAATTATTTAATAAAACAGCACATTTCACACAGAAATGAATGTGTAGCACATAACTTAGTCTATAGCTAAACACACACAAATAGCTATTTCGGGAATTTGTTTAAAAATATCATGCTCAATTAAAACTGTTATGGATTCCAAAAGTAAAGTACAAATATTGTGGGATTATAGACACAGTATAAAGCATCGATAATTGTGATTTACAGTAGAAGTCTGCTATATCAAGAGCTGACAAAAATTGGAAAAGCACTCATTATAAAGCAGACTCATAACCGATCTCTATAACTAAATGTCCGTTCTCTTGAATGGAATGGCAGCGAGTGTGACAGAATGGAACTGTAGGTTTTTATTTCCTATGAAAATGCTTCAGAACACATAAAAATTTGCCTCAAAAATATTTTATCATTGATTCATCAGCCATAACCAAAGTGCTGCTCTGACTCACCTCTAATGATCGACTGATAGAAGAGCAATGCCCATCAAGTGAAAGGTATCCCTAATTCATATCCAAATGCTACACTTCATACGCAATGACTGTGTCGCAAAGGAGGGGAGGAGGCTACCCTGGGAATCCGAATCAGCACGGGTTTATCTCCTATATTCTTTCCCATCCAGGGTCAGATGATTTGGTGCCAAGTTTCGTATGAAAACAAATCCCACAGATGGATACCAATATGATAGGAACTCAATTAAATCTTCCAGTGCTGACAAGAGGGGTAGTCGCCAAAAAGAAACAAAAAATGAGGGGTTATGATGTACAGAGAGAAAAGGGGAGACTGGAACTTGTGAGAAGTCTCTAACCATAGCTCCCTGAAGCATTTTTACTGAGGAAGGGTGAGGCGAGTTGTGGGAAGCAAATTCATGAATTAGATGATGATAATTTTTGCATTTCATATTTTTCTGCTGTTTGAACAGATAACGCGCCTCAGACTTTATCGGACTTTGGATATTCCACCTGCAAGACAAATATAGAAACATGGCACTCGTTACACTGATACTTCAGAAATAATCACTCATTATAATGGATGTAACTCTCTAACATATTTGCTGTGAAATGGACAATTGCCAAACCTCATTTGCTGTAATGCAACTTTCGTTATATTACAGACTCGTTATAACAGACTTTTACAGTAGCAGGTTTATTTTACTAACCATGTGACATTCCTTGCTTAATGATTGAAACGAATAAGTACAAATTCAGGTAACGTTGACTTTCAAACCGGTGCTTGCTTAATTTAGAAAGATGCATGACCTAATACCACTTTTTAGAAAAAGTTTAAATCTGTCGAAACACAACCAATTATCCTGCAGTACATATAGGAAGTCATGTACATAGAAATCACTTACCTGTCTATAGTCATTGATAATTTTCATAATTCTCTCTACCATAAAAAATGCCCAAATTCCACTCCACATCATAAGAGAGATGCTTAAGTAATTATGATGTAAATCAGTATCAACAAGGCCAAAAGCCTGGAAAAGAATTCAAACAAAATAAACTATTAGAAAATGTAGACATCCTATAAATAGGCAGGGTGACTAATGAAAAATATGTATTTTTAGAATAGCTAAACTTGTAGTTAACAGATACATTTTATTGAATAAAGAGTTACTAGCATCGAAAGAAGCAAATATTAAAGAAAATGGGAGAATTATTCTAGTAGATGCACAAATTTTGTATAAAAGATATCTACTAGCTTCAAATAATGTAACTCTTTTGATTGGAAACTTACATACATCACCATGGGGCTGGAATAAAAGTGAAACTTACCTGTGGTATTAAATGAAAAACAGAGCTGGCAGCCAGAGATCCAACAGCCAACCCAATCAAACCAGTGAGGAGAAACTTATAGAATTCTTTTCCCATAAATGGGAGAACACTAACTCCCAATAGGGAACAAAGGCTTATTAAGGTCACAAAAAGGAATCCATAGCCCCAGACTGCAATTGAAGCAGAGCAAAGTCAATTAAAAATGCATTAAAAATGTTTCAAAGTGCAACTTTTGTAAAAAGTCATTACCTTCAGATGGAGTGGGTTTCCTCTTCTCCTCTCTCAAATCCTTAGGACTTGATTCAAAGACTGATGAGCATTCCCAGTTTTCAAGCTCTCCTAGTATTACAGGGCATACATTCATTAAGGATGCTGAGCTGAATTTTCCATCCTCTATGTCAAGATACGTATATAAATATTCTGCTGAGTAAAAAGACTGAAAGAAATATTTTTATTGCTTATCAATGGTTTGTAAAATAAAGCAAGAAGGTGATAGACCAAACTTGAGACCATCACCAAAAATTACTCATCCTGCTCTTTTACCCAATGATTGTATTCAACTCTGATATTATGGCGACAAAAAAGATATGATAGAAGAAGAAGAAGAAATATATTTTTAAAAATCTGATGTGGCCAGCACATGACTTTCTCCATATGTAAGATATAAATATTTATCTACGTCAGTATTTTCGAACCATAGATTCAATCTAAACTTGGAAGATATATACAAATACATTTTTGTAATTTTTGTAGATAACTGTACATACTTAAATATCAGATTAATTGAGGAATTTTGCAAAAATGGAAACGAGCTTTGAATAATAAAGCTACACTTTCGGTTAACTGATTTACTCAAAAAAACTAATCAACTTTAATGACACCAACCAAAGTGCTAACTATGAAATTAGGTGTTGATACGACAAATAGTTTTCATGTTAGAGCGCCCACAAAGTACATAATCAGCAACTTCCGGTTTATCACTATTCCACGAATAACTCCTAAACAATCAGTGATACAAAAATATGTTTCATACAATAGTTATAGTAAATTACATTTTCTAAAACTTTTATTAATAATAGTATATACCTAAATATCATATTTATGGAGATATTTTGTAAAAGCAGAAATTTGCTTCGAAGAATAAAGCTTGACTTCCGGTTAACCGATTTACTCCAAAAACTAATCAACTCTGACAACACCCACCACAGTGCTATATATGAAGTTTAGTATTACCTATTGTGATTATTACTAATGGTGATTCTGATAATAAGGGACTATCAGGTACATTAAAATATTTTGCAGAAAGGGATAGAGTGAGGATTAATAAAGGAATTTGAATGTATTTTTTTTATTTGAATAATAGCCTTTAAACCTAAAATACCAGATCTGAAAAACACTGCAGAAACAACAAGCAGGGGTATAAACAAAATGTTAGATAAAAATATAAAATTTGGATTCAAAAGTAAAGTTTTCGACAGGGATCACTGAATGTTTTAAACGAAAAGTTATGTCATTATATGTCTGTACTATACAGGCATATGCTAATATATGCATATATTTATACACTGTATACAAAATTTCGGTAGTAAAAAACTATGCGCCGCAGTGCCCTTGATCGTACTCTATGAGGCCCTGGAGTACAGTGAGGTACCAGGTTAAAATACCTTTGTTGTGACAGGGTGCTGTGAAAACCTTTGCCATAGTTCTCATAAATTTCATTTGAAAACAAAGTTACATGAACACAAAAAGAATTTCCTTTCTTTTGGTACTTGTCTTGACTTTGTGGGCTCATTACTTCCTATTTAATTCTGCAAATGAAATTAAGCCTGCAAATGGTAAAAAAGAACTTAACATCCATTCCTTCTTCTTCTTCTCTCGTTACAATCCTAAGATTGATTTGCAGCAGTCTTCCATTTTTCACAATCCTGTGCCATTCACTTTACTTCTATATATTTCTGGCAGCCTTAATCCTTCATCAGCTGTCCCATGTAGTTTAGTCTAGGTCTGCCTTTCCAGTTTTTCCCTTCTACAGTGCCCTCTAGTATGGTCTTAATAAGCCTGTATTCTTCCTATATTTCTGAACATATTGCATTTTTTGCTCAATAATTGGAAACGCAATGTTGAGACCTTCAAAACGAAACCATTATTGACTAGGTTTACTCTAATTTCATGCAAAAAAGAGCCAAAAACTGGACAACTTTCCCAAAAATGCCTATAGATATTATCCATTTCTTATGGAGAATATTTGTCCTGACCTAGTGGCAAATCAAGTATTCATAAACTAAAGTGAATAAATATCCTTTAATTTATAATTCAGGGGAAATTTTCAGACAACAGTTAAATAATAATAATAAGAATGCAATGTCAGAGATCAAATTAATATTATTTTCCCTGCAGTGTAGTGAGTAGCCGGGTGTAAAGAGGAAAGAGTGAAAAAGCACTTACCCTCTCGATCCAAATACTGTAGATCAAAGATAAACTGACACTTCAGCCCTTCATAAAATACACTGATCATTTATCAATGCTGCCACAGCAATGCAATTCGACAACTTTAAACATCAGTAGCAATAAATAAAGCCTATCTTCTGAAATACTTGCCAATAAAAACAGTTTTCATCTAAAGGAATTATGTATCAGTTTAAACAAATCACATGAAACAAATCTGTAATTTATCTTTTTAGTCACTTAAACTGCAAGCACACAACTCTCTGTGTAGAGATTCGTCTGACGGTTGGCAGCCCTGTTTCAAAAAGTTAGGACCCCTGAAATGAATTCTAATTGTTCAACAAAGGTAACTGAATGTAAATTTGAGATACCAGTTTGATATTTACCTGATAAAATAATTGGAAGAACATTTTATAATGATAAAAACTAATACGTTGGTAACCCTGATAAGAAGTGGTTTTATGAATTTGTAAATGTTATAAAATGATTTTGCGTGGACGAAAACCCCAAGTTGGGGTTTTTCACGACATAATTCAAAAAATTCTTCCACGATCGTATTAGATGGAGGTTTTCCCAAGGTGCGAATGAGTGGTTTTATATGCTTTACGTCAAATGGCATAGTAAACTTGGTGAAACGTGACTCACTTTTATCAACAATTCGGACCTTCTACCACTTATTCCAAAAACATGAGTTTCATTGGTCTAGTTTGAGCAGGAAAAATATTGCAGAATATAAAATTCTGCAGATTTAGGATATCAGTCTGCATTTTGTTTAATTAAAATGTAAACAAAGTATGAGGTAAAACATCTTATCAGCATTTGCACAAAAGTCACATTTTGAATTTCTGCAAAATTTAGGTCTATGAGACGTATAAAAGTATTTATTTACAAATTTTAAAAGTAAGTGGTGAACCCCCAGCCATCCTTCTAGGTGGAGCAAAACTCCTGTCCTTGTAGTGTTGAACTTTTACATTGTTCAATCCTTCACTGTTTGTATCTCATTGGTCTATTAGTTACTCTTGTTTTTGTGGCCCTTCAAGTGTTCCTTTTTTGCTTAGTCTTTACGCTATTGCACTATCCATTCTGTTTTTAAATATTTGATAGTTGAAACTACTGCATAGTTTAATCCATTACCTTGCTGCTTCTTGTAACGATAATTTGGGCCTTTCATTTGGGATACCTATCCATTCCTTATTTGTCACATAATAATTAGCACTCTTTCACATCCTTCTTTTCACACCAGCTCTTTAATCTAGATGCTACAGCACAGGAAACATGATAATTAAGGAGGTCAATTACCATAATTAAGTCCCCATACTACACAAAAAATGTGGCATTTACATTGTCAAACCTTGATAACACAATATCACCAATACTTTTTTTTCATTATACACAAAGATTACATCATGAATAGAAAATATTTACTCAAACAGAGCCATAGTGTCGGTGGGCAAGTGGGGCAGGAGTCCAAACCGAAAATGAAATACACTTTCACCAAAAACAAATTCATTCCCCACAAACCAGGTACTTTTCCCAATGGTTATATAAATATTCAGTCAAATTAAGATATTCTCCAAATTGTAGTAATACATTTAAACTAACATTATAAGCACTTTGTAACTCTACCTCATTTTCTATGCTATTCATGTGTTTTATAAAATTATAAATAACTAACACCATAACATAAAACTATTTTGTTCAACTGCAGTTAAAGAGGAAGGTTGTATCATTAATATCATGCTAATTTTTCATATCCTGCAGTTTTTGTCAAATTAAAAACAAATTTCAAGATACATAAGTTATATATCGTTGTAGTTACATAAATATAAATATATATACAAATATATATAATCACTTACTTGTTGAGATTGGCTACAATTTTGAGATTGCTTGCACCCCGTAGTAATGATGTTAGAATCCAATTTTGTAGTATTTGTTGAACAACATATCTTTAATTTATCTAAAAGTCTTTGGAGATCATCCTTAGTGAGAAACTCAGTGGAATTTGAGTATTTCCTAATTAAATGCTGACTTATGGATTGACTCACATTAGTTGAGCATAAAACAGCTTTCATTATACAGTTTAAAAAAAGCAACTGGTATATTTGTTTCATATTCAAGAGGAGCTTCATTTCTTATCTTGTCGGTATTTTAAGGATTGGAGCTGTAAAGGAAAAGTAACAGAAAATGTGTTAAGTGCATCACCAAAATTTATTTTCTAACTGACCAGAGCTACCTGTAGCAAGAGCAAACGTGATTCATCATGGTTGTATGTGTTGTCAATCTCTAATGGTTGTGAATTTCATACATTAAACTATAAACAATTATGCCATCATCAAAAATTTTGAAAAATTGAATGGAATTTATCAAAATTAGTAGAGAAAGAATTTTTTTACAATTTGTGAGACATTTAGACTAGAATTGAATTGCAAGAAGAGATAAACCCTACAAAGATGCAACGAGTTTTTATTTTAAGTTTAAGTTGGAAGAGAAACAGCAGAAAGATGAAACATGCAATGGAAAAGACTCTACAGATAGCTCTGTCAAAAATGTCACTAATACTATGGTTAAACATCTTAAGGAGTTAAATGGGAATATTTCCACAATAATGAAATTTTTTATGGACAACATTGTTATCACTATTATATTTAAATCTTCAAATGTTTTTCACTTCCGCCACATATTAATCAGAACAAATGAAAGATAACTGTTAATTTTATTTTTCTTAATAAAATCTCATTAATTTTCATGTCAATGGAAATCCTAGCAAACACATTCCACCCATTTAGTACCATATTGAGAATTAACTATCTTTTTTTTCACTGAAAAACATAACATTCAATGAATAAAAAACTTTAAACTGATGAAATCAATAAATTATCAATTTATTATCAATTATAAATAATTATAAAATTTATAAACACTAGATTTAAATGCAATTTGAATCCAACAATAACTATCATGTCGATTAACACCTTACCTATACATACAGTTTATTATAGAAAGATTTTTAAAGAAACATTTTTATTTACCCTAATTTAATTTAATTCAGAAACCTTCAATTCCTTCATTTTATTCTTCAAACCTAATTTGGATGTAACTTCAAATATAGATCATGTTACCTGATGGAGAGTTTTATACTATGATATTGTTTCACTAGAATGTGGAAAAAAGGTGTCTTATGTTGATTTATAAGTGGAAGAAAGAGCTGGTGTATTGTACAGCAAACAGCAAAAAAAGTTACCACCCCTGATCCAACAAGAAAATCTAAGTCCAAATTTCGGGCCGGCGAGCCTTTCTCTCGAGAAGGAAGGGAGAGAAAAGAAAGATGGAGGACATGGTCCATTACGCTAGCTCGGCTCTTGCGTTTGGATGGAGAATTTTCGTTATTTATATAAAAATCATTTACTACTATCCATTATCTGCCACTACATTTGATGTGTTAACACGTACTGTTGTATTTGACGGCGATCAACTGGAAGATAACTAAAAAAAGAATCGAATTGAATGCAGCAATCAAAGTAACTCTCACTTTGACGTCCGATAACAGATTCCAAAACAATACAAATGAATTTAACTGAATACAAAATTAGGTATCAAATTAACTCACATTTCGTTTTTCAAAAATCGATCGTTTAAATCACTTCCAACGATTGATTATGCTCATCACCAACCAACACCAGAGGTCCTCATTGAGGCAACCGAACCACAAAGCGAAATTAAGAGAAATCCTCTCCTCAATGAGGACCTCTGGTGGCGGTTGGTGCCACTACGTGGAACACCATCACCTTGATAATAAAAGCCCCCAGTTACAGAAGGGAAAGGACGTGGCTCGGTAGTTTAGTGGTTAGAACAACCGCCCGGAAAGTGGGAGACCTGGGTTCGAGTCCCAGCCAAGTCACTATTTTTCTCTTCTCGTACAACCTTAGGGTAAGTCGCATGCTTTAAAGTGCTAAGTCAAAGTCCATTTACATCATTTTTACTCATTCGATTGATTTAAATAAGGAATATTCTTCTCTAGATTACCATTTCCCCTTACTATCGTGACTCCTATAGATTGTATAATCCAAGAATTTGTAAAATTAAATTATCCTTATAACAACACTGTAGAAAAATTCACACAATTAGCTTCGACGCTTACTAGCACCATCTTCAACATTTACATAAATACGCGATCCTCCATATGGCGTGCCTGGAAAAAGAAGAAAGAATGAGAGGGAACAAAAGTGTGTGTGCAGGTGAAAGGGTAGAATTCCTGGAAAACTGTTAAACAGGACAAAACGAAATAGGTGAGGAGAAGGACAAAATAAACCTTTCGTTGCCAAAGTGGAATGGAAAGGAAAAACTTTCTCGTTGGGAGAAGAGGATTTGGGTTGCAATTTGCTTGATGCATTATGATTTTATCTAAAATAATGTGTCCGCTAGCCTTTTCTGGTGTATGTATAATTTTTTGCTCGCAATTAGAAGAATGACTCGAAGAAATAAATATCTCATAAAGTGGGACTGCAGAGCATCAGATTAGAAATTTTGCATATTCTTCAGCCTATAACTTACGAAATCTCACTGTTTATCTGATGTGGATTGAAAGAAAATAATCATAAATCACTTGATGAAACCACTGTCCAAAAAATTGGATCCATGGATTCCTTATTGTTTCAAAGTAATGTCTTCCAGTAAATACTTCTGTTAAAGGCCAGCGGTAGACGTCCTTTTGGTAAAATTCTCGAAATTTTATTTCTCAAAAGTTACTCCTTTCCTATTTTTAGCTATTTACTGATCCACCAATCGACTCCGAAGAGTATTAAAATTTGTTTATTTCGGAGTTCTCAGTATTTTAAGAAGACCATCTTTTATTTTATCAGTTATGAAAAATGATAAGACCGCTATCCGTAGAATTGTGACTTTTGCATGACAATGTTAGTCGACGTCTAACCAAACTTAAGACTTAGCTAGAGGCCTGACTTATTAGTACTCGACGCAGGATGGGCAAGTTATTGCGTGTGTGTTACAGTGATGACGATTAAAATTGTGTTTAAATACGCAAGTAACTGACATCTTTATTTTGTATTTTATAGACCAGGTGAGATCGACTAGCAAATTTTATCAGTGAATCAAGATGAGTTGAACGTTTTGGCTATCACCAACTCTGAGAGAAAAAATGTATTAACTTGCTCTTGGTGGTTTTTTATATTAATTTTTAAGGTTCTTAAAATCTACGAAACTAATAACTGTATCTAACATTTAATGGGATAAATGAATTGCAAACACTATACATTCAATGATAGTAATGAAAAAGAACCAAAAGAACGCTAGTTTACGCAAATAACTATTTCTTAAATTTTCCCATTTTGTTGTTGATTGATCTCTAAGGGTATCTCGAAGGTTTATGAAAATCAATGGTTAGAAGAAATAGAGAAAAAAACCTGAAAAGATGAATGAAAATATTGAGAACGTAATTTTGGAATTAGAATTTTCCGAAGCTTAAATTTCTACGGGAGTGATCTTTCTATGGTTAATATATGTTTAATTCTACTCCTGAAAGCATAGACGGTCCGAGACATGGGCAGTCTGGGAGACCATCCACAGCATTTGTGGGCTCTTCTCAGATCCCTTGAAGATTCTCAATGATAAAATTATACTTGTATAGCTTAGGTAATGTTAACAATTACACCTGGTCACAATATTTAGGTGAACTTTTTTTATCCATTAAGGGAAACTAGTTCTAAACATCTGCCTGCCCAGAATGTCAATAATCTTTAGATTACCCCAAATGATTGGAATTTTCTTCGCAATGGATGCAGCTTTCTTTGTTCCTAGTTCTCTGAGTAATTTCCTTAAAGTTAAATTGATTGAAGAAGCCTTTACTTGGTGAAACTGCGTTATGTAAGAAATTGTGAATCTTTTTCCTTAGTTAACTATGGTGGAAATAATTATCTCCACCATTCCTTATAGTCGTAGAGATATGCCTATATTTTTACGGAAATTACATTTAGGAAAACTGCTAAATCAGGCATAATCAATCTGAGTTGCCCTTACATCGGTAAAAGCTGTTTAACAATTAAAATTTAGGCTTTGTATTTTCCTTTTCATTTTATTAATGATAGGCCAGTTCAGTCCATCAGCCACTATCAGATACAGCACTAGAAATACTGACATCTCATACTTATTACCCATAATTACTCTTAAATAAGATGGGTAAAGCTTCCTTTCTTGGGAAATGTGTCAGGAGAATCTATTACTGCTGAATCTTAATGCTGGTTTCCAAGCCTCATTCTATTCTTCCTTAAAACTTCTTGGTTTAAAGATAAGGAAGACATTTACGATATTTTGAAGGTGCAGAAATTTAAATTGATCAACATTTGTGTGGGATCAACTGGCAGAAGCTGTAATAGTATGCATGAATGTATGCACATTGTATGCATATTCTTATATACCAACATGATTATATCCTACCCTATGCCAATAATTTTCAAAGCAAAATAAATTTACATTGATAATAAATAATTTCGACTATGATAGGTCTATTGTTAATGGTTAATGAATTTTTGATGCAAATGAACGTTTTAGAAGTAAGTTCACATAAAACCTAACTCAGTATGTCAGGAAAATGAAACTTGCAAACTGCCACAAAAATCGGAACTTTTTCGAATCGTTGATCTAATTTACATTCCCTCTGGCTGAGGCATTGAAAACATATTTTTCCGGTCACCCTCTAACCTACATTATTTTGTCTTAAAATGGCTTTAATCGTTTTCTCAATCTTATAAATAGCCAACATCCCAGGATCTCTGCACATCACTTCTGAGCCTGTTTACCACATTATCTTCATATTGTTTTAGATGTATGCCTTAGAGTTGAAGAGAATAAACATTCTTTTCTTAGTAAGCATAAAATATTCCGTATTCCCATTGTTTATTTTCCTATCATCGTCTCCATGAAGTATCCCATTCCTATTCCTTCATCGATGAACTTTTCCTTATATCGCCATCCACAACGAAGAATGGCATTTTCAAGCAATTCTCTCTCTCATACAAAACCCTTAAACGATGCCTCGAAAATTAGAGGCACTGAAGATGGAAGTAACCTGTGACCGCTCCATTGAAGACCCTTTCTCTTTCCTCTCTCACCCCCATGGAGAAGCTCCCTTTGTTTCCTTGAGAAGGAAGGTATGCATGCTACCGATTAACCGTTATGTAGACAAAAACATTAAAAGCAGACGTAGCACCAAAAGGTGGGCTTGCCACAGAGATCCTTAGCAATAGATTTAAATGTATTTTTCATGCATGAGCGTTTACGTGCAAATATTTAGAGTGGAGTTGTAACAGCCTAAAGTTGTTGGCTCATACCTATTTTCAATGTTGAAACTCTTAATCGTTTTAGCATTTTAAAATTTTTGACCGAGGTTTAAATAAAGGAATTCAATATTTACAAGTATATTATTCAATTCTTTTTGAGCTTTGCACGTGTCTGCACGACTAGTTCTTCTGATTTCATTACCCAAAAGAAATTCTCGCAAAATATAAAGCTGTTTGTTAAGAGACTACAGGTTAGATAGCAGTGAGTCCAAAATGATCGGAGCCCTCCGCTGGGTATCTTTTAAGAATATAACTATGTAAAGACAATAATTATTAGAGATATTCCTTAGCTGTGATTTACATGACGAAATACGCGACGACATGATCCCTATTCTCAACGATCGTTACTTTCACAGCCAGATGGTGAAAAGATTACCGCGAGATAATAGCGAGGACAGATGGTTTATATTGCTATCATCTTACGTATAGTATAAGGTGCGTAAATATGTAAATTATTTAGATAGTTGAGTGTTTCACATTCTCTGCAATAAGCCTCATGGAGGCTCGTGGATAGTTAATTTAAATGTATTTCTTACTTAACTATTTTTCACAAATCTGCAACACCATTATTATATTTATAATATACGTTTTTTTCTAATTTTTCCTATTTCCGTTGACCTGATTTACAGCAGTTCATATTCTCTTAATTATCGTACCATAATTAAGCATAATCTTTGCGAAAACGATCATCCTGCGGGCATGTGGAGCATTAACTGAAATAACCAATTTCATTATAAATCTGCATTGATGGAAAATGTTATGTTAGGAAGAAATATGAGCAGCCAAAGTAATTCTTGTCCAATATTTTAAGAAGAGCAAATTACGCTTGAGATTCGAGCCGATTTAACAAAATACGAATTTAATTTTTTCATAATACAATACTGCTTCTACCGCAGCAAAAGCAATGACTTTTAGCAAGTATTTATAAAATATATATCATCACAAAAGCCTTCAAAACGTGCCAGGCATAAAGAGGAAGACGAAAAGCGCGCTAAAAACAGAGAATCTGAAAGACTCGCCCTTCTCGAGTTATGCTGGTTGCATCTTAGGTGGTAACTTTTTTATGCTGTTTGCTGTACCAAGAATAATAGAGATTTCTAAAGAATCAACAATGCAAATAAGCACTTCGGTCATCTCCAATTCAGCTAAATTGATGAAAGGTATAAAATAAACATAGGGTAAATATGATAATGTTCAGCTGCCTCTAAAAATTAGCCGGCCGATATATCGGCCCGATCGGCCAATCATTATTATATTTATCATATATTATATTATCATATATTTATCATTATTAACCAGTTTAATCTCATTTATAAAAAAACGCATATAGATACGTAAAAAATAGCTTTATATTGTTTTTTTTTTCCTAGTTGCTACATTTTATTCAAATACCCCCAGCATTTCTCGCCAGTACCCCAGGAAGAAGGATAGCACTAAGAGGGTTAAATATAGCTTTATGGACAATGCATTTACGATTGGTGAAAGCAGTGCTGACTTTGATTCTCGGTGGGAACCTATGTGAGAAATGATGCCGAAGCACTTTCAAAGCTCACTTCCACAAAGTGGAGCTAGGACAAATCAGATTTAACAAATTATCTGATTGAATATTTGCATCTACGACAATCTAAGCATATAAATTTTTATTTTGGACTAACTTCACGGTAGTTTGTGAGAATTTATTGGCAAAGCATATTTGTCACAGGAATTAGATAAGAATTTCCAGATTAACCCTCCAAGGACAAGAATAATTTATTCTTAAAAATTACCCTAATTTCAGTATATTGGTATTCAGATGACCTAAATTAACAGAAAATTGTTTTAAAAAAGTTAACAATAATAGGTTCGTTGCAAATGCCCGTTCCCATATGGGCATGTCAGTCCTTCCCACTACTACTATTACGCGCGCCATGATGAAATTTAAAAAAAGCATTTTATTGAAAAAAATCATATTTATTTTAAAAAAATATTGTATGAAATGGTTTTTCTTGGAAGATATAAGAATTTGTTTAATAATTATTTTGTTAAGTACTTTGTAAAGCATTTAACACAGAGCCCAACATCACACTTATTACGCATTGTTCTCTCGCACTCTTCATATGCGCAGCGTTTTCCCTTGTTCTGTGGTATGTCACCAATTACACCGATTAATTGATCATACCATAACTCTTGCGTGGAGCCAGTTTTTGACGTGGAAGCCTTGCTGAGTCATCCACCGGGTGGTTTTTATTCCGTCTTGTACCGAGTCAAGTACACCTGAGCAATCTTCCGTCTAAACTCTAATTTTGTCCTTGGATCTGAGGATTTCCTTTTATTATTACTATTATTCGATTTTCTGAGTTTCAAATAATTTATATAAATTATATCTTACCAATATGCAGTGAATTTACATGAATTTGGTCAGTTCCACCCATATGCTTATTATACTGGGATATGAAGTAGGGTTATGGAAGCTGAATAATTTTCTTTTGTTTCCTATAAAACCTTTTAGCTTTCATCAACGGCGTAACTCCATACGCTGTTGAAGCTGCCACAATTACCAAATTGTCCAGCCATTTAGTGATTCCTATTCCTTCACAAGTAGAAATAGCTGTGATGCTCTTTCCACTCTCCTCCTTTTTTAGATCATTTTTTGGTGGTAGCGGACAATCTTTCAGAATCCGGTACTTTCTGATTCGCCAAGTTCCATTCTAGCCACATCCTTTCAAATGTGGCAATAAATTCTTTCGTATAAATTATATATTGAGCTAAATAAATTAATACTATTATATTATTTCACATACCCACTTCAAATTATAATAACCGAATCTTATCGATTTACCTCTACTACATCGCTTGCAGCTGTGTCTTCCGTAGTATCTCATCATCTCTTCTTCACAATCTAAGAACTGGGAAGGCACCAAATGCTGCAAACATCTCTGTGTAATTATTTTCATTGTAGGCCAGACTTTGTAGAACCCATCGCTTGACTGTCTAACTTAGTATTATACGCTAAGTGTAAAAATTTCATTATTTGGATGAATCAGTCCCTCCTCATCGCTCTACTAACCAATTCAATATGTACATCCTTTTTCGCCTCCCAGTAATATTTTTTCCAGGAGAACGTTGTACCCAGATACAATCAAAATGCCAATGACGGCTCGCATCTCCTCTGCTGTAATTTGTGGACTGGGACAATTAAAAAATCTGGCGTAATTCTCACTTTGTTCCACTATGAATGCAACGAAATCGTCATCGATGAAGAGCTCTAGCAATTAGATGCAGCTAGAGTATGTTAGAGTATGAAAAGTAATCTGCTTCAGAAAAACTTTCCGTACACTCAATGCTGCCTTTTATCCATTTTCTCCGCACAGATTTTTTTGACCCATCGTCTTCTCCAGTACCGATACTTTCGTTGGTTGCCAACCTAATTTTGGCTTGTGCCCTCATTTGCTTGCCAGTGAAATTGTCAACCAATCTTTCCTCATCTTCATCAGCCAATGCTTCATCAGTTCGCTCATTTTCTTCTATTGGAGAAATGAAGAAATCGGTAACATCTACCTCACTCTCTTCATCCTCGGCAAGGATTCGGAGAGCCTCCTTCAGTGAAGTAGAAGTAGTATTTTTTAAAAGTGCTTCGACAGCTTAGGTCATTTCGCACATTGGCTCCCACCGGGAATCGAACCCGGGACCACTTTCGCCGAAGGCAAACGCGCTGTCCACATGACTATCCGGGAGCCTTCCTTCAGTGAAGTCAACTCATGAAAACTTACGTTTTTCCTGAATAGAAACTATAAGACCTCTAATGATATCATTTTTATGTGAAGCTAATAAAATTTGAAAGGATTTGTATATCTAGTACAATAATCATTTGCTAATATATGCTGTTGCCGCTTCTACTATATAAATTTAGGTTTTCTGAGATTTAGTTCATAAATATGCATAATAATTGCCATAGTCCTCTTGTCACAACTTAAAACTAAAATAATTCTTAACTTAATTGCACCAAAAATAATGTATTATGTCGCAAAACATTCTTTTATATACTATATATAGCTTTCCTTGACAGCCATCGGCAAGGAAATCGCGTAGTAGTGGAAAGGCCTGACGTGCCCATATGGGAACGCAGCAACAAACAACATTATAACAACAACAAATAACCTCAAACTCTGCTCTATTTAATTTCTTTCGATGATTTGAACATCATACTAAAGGTATACAAGCAAAAGACTACTTTAAATTAAAAACAGTTAAACTTATAAAAATTAGTTGCCAGAAGGATCCATCTGAAAATTTCCCTGTTTTTCGAAAAATCACAAGAAATATTTCCCTTGACTTAAATGCACCAAAACTCAAATGAAACTAAGCTTTGGACCCTCTTAGCTCACAAAATATCGTTTACTGACCATTTTATGACACTCAAGATATTGTTTAGCTACCTAGAGAACCCAGCTGCAGACCGTTCCCATATGGGAACGTCAGTCCTTTAAGGGTTAAAAAAGAGTATTTAAATAGTTTGCTATTAGTATTTCTTGCATTATAAGGATAACCAACATTTATTTTAACTAAAGGCAAAAATAATCTAAATGATACTGCAAGTCAGTTATTATGAATTATTTAGATGAATTTGATAGAATATTTATTCATAATATTGAGATAATGACAGATGTGAACGAATATTTAGGAGGAGGAATACCATAATTGCTAAGACAAGTCATCAACTACGTATCAGTGGTACAGTAGCTTTGTTTTAACTATGTATTTTATTTATTTTGACATTAATCTTGATGTATTACATTCAATTTTTTTAAGATAAAAGTAATTTAGCAAAGTATTGCTGGCTAGCAAGTTAAGATCTTAAGATCAAAGATACATAGATAAAAGACACACATATATTAAGCTTGACTATTTCTACTGCCAAGTTGGCATCTTCAGTTGATAATGAAACAGAATTGGGAGATGCTATCTCAGTAAAAAAATTTGTTGCACAGAATAAAATTTGTGGAAGTTTACTTAGCTTCAACCAACATACACAGCCTGTTCAGGCATTCAATAGACTCATGTATCCACTTCTTAGCTTGCAGAAAATTATCAAGAGCATTTTCAGTGCAGCACTGAGGGCAAGGATTAAGTAAATATGTACCGAGACTGATCAGCAGAAATCCCTTAAAAATTGATAGATGGAATCAGTATTATTAGTTAGTTAAAATTACTCTAATTTTACTTGCATTACCTTGGATTACTAATACCTATAGTGGTGTACTCAAATGTGATTGGCTCAATATACAAGAGCTAGGAATGGAAATTGGATACCTGGAATCTGAGGAGTAAAAGAGCATGAGATGATTATGAGAGAAGATTGGATGAGCTGCATGTGAAACGAAACAGAAGGAACTGATACTGTGTTGACGAATAATGGAGGTTTGGAACTGAAGACTAGACTGAAAGCAAATACCTGTGATATTACAGGAATTGGTTTCATTTTGGATTTGTAGAATGAGGCACATATCAGGAAATATTAGTAATCAAGGTAGCTAAGGAAAATAGATCAACAAAAGTGAGAAGTGGCACTTCGTTTGGATGCAAAGAGCAAGGCAATGTAGCGAGTTTTGGAATTAGAGATTTTTGTAGACAAAATTTACTTCTGCTGCTGTGTATCCATACAAACCTTAAGTGCGCTCCCTGGAATAATGCCAATTATTACTGCCAAACTAAAGACCTTGTTATGTAGACCACCTATTCTATTTACTCCTTTCTTTGATATTTGTACAAAATTTTACAGTAATTGAAGTCTAGATTTTGCAAATTTAGCATCAGATTTTAACGTGAAAAAGGAGTAATGCATACATTGTAAATATTTATGCAAATTTTATTCTATCATCCCTCTCATCTTTTTAAGTAGACTCAATATTTAATTACTTCACAAAGTTTGCAGAATAACATGCACACATTTTATTATTATTCATAGGTTGTAGTCATTGGTAATTTAAACAATTATAACTAGAAAATATCCAATAAGTATAATTTCATAAATCTCAGCTTCAAAATGGCACTCCAAAAATTGACCAATCACAATTGAAAATCCCTATAGGTTCTCTTCCTAAGTGACAATGAAGACAAATGTACTAACTCATCTAATTATGATGGGGATTAAAAGGAGAGCACTGCCCCTTAGGCATTAACATCATCTATCTAAGTGCAACACATTAAAGTTTTTGGATCTGTATTGGTGTTTCTCTGATATTGACCGAGACAATTCATTCAATCAATTCTGATACTTTATGGCTTTTTTACTCATTTCCTCTATTTATCAGGTATTCATGATCCACGTGGGAGAGATAAGTTACTTGGAAGCTAGTTCTTTGTTATCACAAAAAATGTATTATAATGTCATTTATAAACCTTACAGATTTAATTTATACAAAACCTATATTCACTACTTTTTCAGAAATCTTTATGCTGGAAGGATAATGTTCAAAGCAATTTTAACTACATAGCAAACAACTACTTTTTCAATGAATTTTTTCCAAGGATTCTTCAATCGATTTTATTTATCTGAAATGTTTAGCCTTCAATTTTTTATGCCTTCACTTGCAATATTTCTAATGGGAACATATTGACTGCAAGCAAAATTTGGAATCTCTAGAATTGAAGTAGTAAAGGCAGCCACTCAAACAAAAGCAAACCTAGCGTTTCTTTAAAATATCCATTTTTTCCTGTGATTTTGTTATTATTGTGATCAAAATAAATGGCATGGGAATTGCTGGGGAATTATGACTGAATTTCCGATAGATATGAAAATAATTTTCACTAACTATAATTAACATTACATATCCTGCAACCATGCATGCCAACATTCCGGAAGAGAAACATACAAATATGATTTCTAAAGGGCGTTTTGGTACAGTGAGTACAGAATAGGATTATTTTATTGAGTAGTTTGAAAGAATGTGCTGATAAAGGAAGTAATGCTGAATATGCCAGTGAACAAAATGTTATGAGATACATGAAAAGACTGAAAGGTGGGAGAGCTAAAAAGGCAGAAAAAATTTCAGGAGAAATACTTCATTTCTAAAAAATGAGAATGAAAATTTATCACAGTTATAATAACAGTTAATTCCATTTTCAGTGATGTGAGAATTATTCATGGTTTTGCCTTTCTGGCTTGCTATCTTTCAATAATTTCTTACTTTAAAGATTCAATGTCATTAGGGTTATAATATCTATTACCCTGTATAAAAAATGAGCTAATATTCCCAATTTTTAAAGGCTTTTGGGTTGATATTGGTTGATGCAGTAATGAAACATCATGTTAGGGTATAAGAACAGACGCCATATTTCTAGATTTCAGAAAAGCTTTCGATCGAGTATCGCATGTAAAATTAATTCACAAGTTGACGGCTTACGGGATTAACGGAAAAGTTGTTGAGTGGATAAAGTCGTTTCTCGGGGAAAGATCGCAGCGAGTTGCGTTGGACGGAATTTTATCTGATGAGGTTCGCGTCACATCCGGTGTTCCACAGGGAAGTGTATTAGGACCAATTTTGTTCCTAATATATATTAACGATGTTATGGATAATATTAAATGCAAGGTTAGGTTATTCGCTGATGATACTGTTGTGTATAGGGAGATCGTAACTGAAGATGACATTGGTAGTTTGCAGAACGATCTGAATATGATTTCGGGTTGGTGTAGTGATTGGCAGCTCGAGCTGAATGTAAATAAGTGCGTTACCATGACTTTCACGCGATCCACTAACGTTACCTGCGTACCGTACAGAATTTCAGGAAATCCCTTGGAGCTCGTAATGCATCATAAATATCTAGGAATTACGCTCAGCAGTGATATTTCCTTCAAAGAGCATATTCGAGGCGTAGTAGGAAAGGCGAATAGAATGCAAAGGTTAGCCAGCAGAATCCTTAGGGGATGTTCACCGAGAGTAAAAGAAATAGCGTACTTTTCCCTAATTCGACCTCTACTTGAGTATTGCTGTGCGGTTTGGGATCCTCACGAAGTAGGATTAATTTCCGATCTCGAGATGGTTCAACGTAGAGCAGCAAGGTTCGTCAAGGGAGATTTCAGATTCGACAGCAGTGTTTCGGCTATGTTAGGATCCCTCGGTTGGAACTCTCTTAGTGATAGAAGACGTGAATATCGACGGAAGCTTTTTGATAAATTTATCTCTACCGATTTCGGGGAGGAGATAACAGATATTGTCATCCCAGTTATATACCTACGCGACCTTCGAGAGAAAACAAAAAAGCGATACAGGGAAGTAGTTGCCAGGACGGATAGCTACTTTTGGTCATTTTTTCCGCGTAGTATTAGAGAAGCAAATAGCTCTCCAGATTAGATAGGTATTTTGGTGTCTTACACCCCCTGCCACGCGCCACTGGCGGATTGCAGGGTTTAAATGTAAAATGTAAATATACATATGTACACTGCTGGCCAAATTAATTCAGCACTTCACAGCAAACCACAACAGCCACAGGATGAACAACCATCATGGATTTCAAATGGCAACAGTGGTCAGAAAAGATGATGATGATTCTCGTAGTTCAGAGCGATGGCTTTCTTAGAGCCATAGTGTTTCGATAGCCATGCTTTTATATAAGTCCAGAGATAGATAATTACGGGATCATGAATTGCTGCACTGATCAAAGATTTTTGTCTCAAAGCATTTATTCAATATTTGGTATTTGAGAAAAGAAGGTTTATGGTATAGAAGAAAATATATTTATATGTAAGTGAAAAAAATAAGACATGTATAATTCTCAAAAAAATTGTAAATATGAAAAAAATAATGTTGCGTTTTTGCAACTTTGGCTGAATCCATTAAATGCAGCCCCAAGTCACATTTACAATTTGGCTTCTCCCGATGACATACTGGTTGGGAATTGCTGATAAATCCTATGATTATGTTTTCTTTTTGCCTGCGATGAATTCCTTCATATATCTACCTTTATAAGTGCACAGATTAACAGAATATGCTTCATAAAAGGACTTGAAGCTTTTAATTTTTGAGTGAAATCGGTTCTAAACTACAATAAGAAATTCAGTTAATTCAATTAAAATAATTCCATAGAACATTACTTATAAAATTTTTCCAGACATTTTGGAAGGAATAAAAAAAACAGCATTTCTTTCATATAAGTATAGTTTAGCTTTTATGAAACTTCTTCTTGACTCGCCCATAGAAATAACATGGGAAACTGTCTATTCCATTTTTAATTACCAATTGCTTTCCGGAACAGTTTCAAGGAGTTTATACAAACATAATCTACTAAGTTGGAGTTGGAACAAGGGTCACTATTTCTTCATTCCTCTGAATTTTACTCTATAATTTGCATAAGCATTGGCCGTGAAGAACAACTCCTCCCTTATTGTAACCTACAACATTAGGTTGTGGGATGGTGATATATTTTATTTCTTTACGGCTGAATCTTTTAGTCATTGCTAATGGAAGAACAGATGCTATATTGCTTGCCATCGTGACAACAGAGCTATCACTCCACTTTACACTTGAAAGTTCAATTGACTCATCGAAAGCATGTTCAATTTATCCTCTAGGCTTTTTTGCAAAGCTCTTTGTATCTTTCGCAAAATACTTTCCAATTCTATTATCCCGGATAGTGCCCGTGGCAAAACAATTCATACCCCTTAACTATTAAATAACACATATGACGGAAAAAATGTCAAAAAACAATCAATGTGATAACTCAGGAATGTCTTTCAGTAGGTTCAGAACACCCCTAGCACCCAATCCTAATTTTGTTTCGTATGGGTTTTCTCTGGCCCCTGTGTAGAGCAAAAAAATTACTGCCAGTAAGAAGCAAAAAGCCAATAAATTTCTGTAAATCAGATATTGTGAGCTTAATACCATGGATATTGTTGTCTACAGCTAATTTGTAAGAATTGAATACTACTTTTTCTAAGAAAACGTTGTCCAAAAATAATTTGTCATTATCGGAGCCACCAAGCTCAGTTTTTTAAATTATTCATCTTGTAATTTTCTTTTGGACGATTGTCTAGTGCCTCATTTCAGAAATTTACATCTTCAGTGGATGTAAACATTACATCAGAACTCAGATGGGTCTACAAAGTCCCAGCAATGTCATTATTGATTTTTTTCTTCCCCACTAACATTCTTGTCAATATCTTCCTTGTGAATACTTTCTTTTTCCAAGTGATAGTGAATGAACTGTACTTTATCATGCATTTGTTAATTAATTTTTACCATACAAAGATACAAGTTTTTGTGACTACTGCTTTTGCATTGTTTTCATTTTTCTTAAGCCTTGGTTGATCCATTATGCAATCATGCAGCATTTGTTATTTTCCCTCTTATCCCTGATCTCTCATAAGGCACTTGTCTTATTCTTACTAATCTAATCTAGAACGAAACATCCTATTAGAGCCAATCCTAATGAATCATTTTGTCTTGGATACTTTTGAGCCTGAAATGTTTACGAGTCCCAAAGTGAAGCTGAGCAGTTGAGTCACCTTAGTAAGACAATTCTTATCTTCTAAATGATAAAACGATGTACATAATTTTCAATTGATCATGTTTTGCCAACACTGCAGCTGCCTACAATGACTAAAATAAATAGTAAACAAAACTAAGAGGAAAGAAGTTTGACTCAAAGAAGCTAGGAGCAAGGTTGGCAAAACGTATTCAATTGAAATATATATGCAGCTAATTCACAAAAATCGCTCTTTTCACTGTATCAACACAGCAAAAACCTTCGTAATTGATATACATCCTTATTAAAATGCTTTACATTGCAGAGAGATCCTTTGCATACGACTCTCATAATTTTCCAAGCTACGTTACATTTAGAGTGCATGCACAGAGTTCTGCATTTGTAGACCCTGTTTCCCCAAAGTTGCGAAAACGCAACATTAAGTTTAACCTTCAAATTGAAAGGGAAATACATCTTTTTTCCTGTGTTTTTAAAATCAATTTTTGTCAACTTTACTTTTTTATGGAGAAATCGCAACAGTCCATTCTCTTGTAAGAAATGCATTGTATCTTTTATTCGACAGAGACAGGACAATTGCGGATGACTCGATTATATATAGAGAAATATCAAACAAGGAAGACCTAACATCTCTCTCAAATGATTTAGACTTCATCCAAAGGTGGTGAAATATGATGAAAAGGTAAGAGAGCAATATTATTTTACCTTGGTAAGACCCCATCTGGAATATGTGGCAAGTATATGGGATCCAGCGGAGGAAACATGTACCCTCAAACTTGAGAAAGTGCAGTGTAAGGCAATTCATTTGATAAGAAATGCTACGATTAAAAAGCACAAAAATGCTCTCAGACGTAGGAATCATTGAAGGATAGGAGATTGGAAATTAGGCCGCGATTGCTTTTAAATTTTTGATGATTATTGATTATCTTTCATTGAGAGAAACCAAACATGATAAACTGTAAAAATCTTGCATTAAGGCGCAGTAAGTAGTTAAGAGAATGTATTTCTTTTTCCATGACTAACCATAACCAAGAGAATTCAGCATATGATTATGACATATACTCAATTTTTTAACATTAAAATTAATCTCATTGTGGCATTTTTGAAATGCTGAAATACTTCATTTTTATAGAAAAAGAGTGTATATCTAAACACGTCTTAATTTTTTTTTCACTTACATATAAATATATATTTTCTTCTATACCATAACCCTTCTTTTCATAAAACCCAAATATTAAATAAATGATTTAAGACAAAAATCTTTGATCAGTGTGGCAATTCATGGTCCCTGCCATAATTAACCATCTGTGGACTTAAATAAGAGCATACATGAATGTATGTAGACTTATGTACCATTTATATACAGGCCAAAATTGATGCACCACCTCCCTAGCGATCCTAACCACCGGTGGTGCGTTAATTTTAGCCAGGTGTGTAACATAACCATCTAGGCTACCTAGGCAGTCTCCCAGATAGAGGAAGATCCAGGATTCGATTCCTGGCCCCTTCAGATTTTTTTCAAGTCTGTTTTTCCTTGGGATTTTTCCTGGGTGCATGCCCTTATGTGCAAAGTACCCTTTCCATGTGATTCCTTAAGGTGGGTTTCCCCTTTACACCACTTTGTGTTGCCGGTGCCTCGATGAGGCCGTAGACGATGCCACACAGTCAGACAAAACTACACTTGCCTATAGAGGAAGATTCCAAGTTTGATTTCCGGCCCTGTCAGACTTTTTTCAAGTCCATTTTTCCTTGGGAAGAGAAATGCTGTTTATTCTCTTTTGGCAACGGAAGTTCTGTCAGGTTTTTCCCTAGTGGTTATATTGAACATGATTTCAAGCAAATACATTATTTTTTATTGATTTTCGTTACATGATATGGCAATTTAAAATGTTTGGATGAATTAATACTTCCGAAACTGCCTACGAATATTATTGGCGTAATATATTTATTTCAGTGATTGACAAAGCAACCAGCAGATATTAGAACCAGTTTTTGTTTTGATATATTTAGTGCAGGTCATTTGTGCAACACATTACCAAACAAATACGATGTTGGGACAAGGATTATTTAAATCATACAGCAGTTTCTCAATTGGGAAAATTCTACGATAGCCCTCTTTTAAATATTTCATTTGCACTCAAGATACAAAAATAACAGGTCTTTCTCTACACAAAGTATCAGAGAGAATAACACAGTATATAAACAATGTTGCTTTTAAATCATTCCCTGCCATACACCACTGGCAACTCTGGGGGCAAAGATCTAAATCTAAAGAGATTCCTCATAGTTCAAACTGTGCTTCTTCAATTATGTCACTTGTTTCACTTCCATTTGAAGATAATGCTACCAATCATCTGGGTGCCCTCTTACATTTTTGCATTGCCCTGATTTCTGAGTACTGTGGCTGGAGGTGGGGAAAGTTGGAATGGGTGCCTACTCTCACTGCCACTGGAAACGCCCCTAAAGTTTATCCATAAGCATTCAAAAAAGCTTTGGATATACTCTGCTATTTTCAAGATTTCTCATAATTTATGAATATGTTGTATTCGAGTAGTATCTGAATTGAAAGATAAAGGATACAGCTACACAATAAGTGAAAGGTGATATTGCTATTGCATCTTACAGCGAAGTAGCAGCCCAATGAAAATCATCAATCTTTGGTACGTTTACTAATTTTTTTCTCAAATGCGGTTCGCAACATGTAAGCATGAAGAAACTTATTCATTAGTTATATCTTTCAAGCGTGGAATGGTGAAAATAGAATTTTTATACATATTAATAGGCCATCATAATGATGAAAAAGCCAAGTCTGAAAGAAACTTTTTTGTAAGGTATCCATCACCCTTAAGAGCAAGGCACCTCAATCTACCAATTGTTAGTTGACAAGGCATAACAGTGAGGGACATTAGGGAAGTATTATATTAAGGGAGACATGGCTTGGCTGGTTTTGAAAACCATCTCAAAGAAAATTTTGTCCAGGGGGTAAATAGTTGAAACAAAGAAGGAATGTGGTGCTCATTTAAGCAAACTCTTTATGAAGGAATTGAGAAATTTGTACCATCTAACCAGCTTAAAAAAATCCCAGATCCTGTACTAAATAAAAATGTACGTATATTCAAATGCTAAGTTATAAAAGCACGTAAGAAAAAAGAGAAAGGATTAAGTTACTTAGTAAATTATTAAACCTTGCTTTAGGATTTAACCTAAGAAAAATAGGAAGCTTAAAATGATTTTCTAGAGATAATCCTTGATTGTAAGGGTCCCAACGATTTTGAAAGATATCTTAATTTTAGGGGAACAAGATGTTCAACAGCAAAAATATCACCATGGAATCTGAGCCTTCATCATCTAAACCCTTACGTATTTCGGGTGGAGATATTTATAAAAACGCCATGCATTTAGGAAACAATAAGTTGAGAGGGTCAGATGGTATAGCAACAGAACCCTTAAAGCTAGGATCAATGGAAATCATTCCTTACCCAGAAGTAATATTTAATGCAACTCAAAATAATAATTGTCTACCAACATGTATACTAATTATATTTTGTATATTATTTGATTAGCTGTCACCACACTTATGTCTGGCTGCTTCAAAATTTGTTAATATAAAAATTAAACACCTCAAAATTTTATTCAGCACACCAGGGTAAGCATAGTTAAAAGGAGTCTGAAAATTTTTGAAAGGCCCCAATTATTAACATTTGGAAAGTTCTGATGAGTTTCGTGTCAAATAAGAGGGCTAAGATGATATGTAAACTTTTTCCAGGGACAACTTAAAAGTAGATGAGTAAAAGGAAAGAGCATTGCATTTGATGAACAGGAGTGAAATATGGAAAGTTCTCAATAAGGAGTAGTTGAATAGTCAATGATATAGCATTATTGAAGGCAGAAAACATGCACAGGACTGTGTGTGTCCCTAATATACATTGTCCATCAGTTCAATTTCTAATAAGAGGATGAAGACAAAGGTGAATAAAATAATTTTGGTTGTTAAAAATGTATGTGGATGGATGTTAGAGAGAAACCTGGAGAAGTTAAAGAATATTCACGAGCAGGTGCTGTTTAATAATGAAAAATCCGCAATTATCTGGAACCATGAAATAAATTTAAAATTGGAAGAGCATGTCCAGGTTTAATTTCTAATTAAATTAATCTTGTCAAGCTACTTGATTGTCTTCTAGGAGCAGCTCCAAAACAATGATTTGCATAAGATTTTTATTGAAGCATGAAATGATCATCTTGGTCATTCTTGTAAGTTTCTCAAGTAAAGATCATAAGAACCTTAATCGTCTTGAAATTTTCAACCACGGATGCTGGCAGTGTTCTTTTGTGATTTATTTACACATGTCAGACAATATTTTTAAATGCAGAACCAATAAATAATGAAAACTTTTTAATTCGACGGAAAATTTTCCATTGCTACTACCTAAGCATAAAAATATTTATTTTGGACTTCCTTCATAGTAATAGTTGAGAATTTTCTTGGTAAAGCATATCTATCAGAAAAATTAGAAGTTTCCAGATTGAAAGAGAGTTTTAGGGAGATTCACGAGCACTTCAATTGCCCTTAATCCAAAATTCAAAAGGTTTTCAAAGAATACATTTTTGGCTCATCGAAATTAATAAAATTCATTCAATAAAGAAATAACGGAAACCGGTAAGGCCTTGACTCCTATTACTTAGATTAAAAAAATGATCAGACAATAGATAAAATTGAATTTTGATCTCTTAGTCCAAAAGCACGCGAGTTTTGGTCATTCCAATCACATATATGAATCTCTTGGTTAAAGGTTAGATAGTACTTTCTCAGTAAAAAGTGCCTTTAGCTTAGGACTTGACTTGCTAAGTTCAACCTAATTACTACTTGCAATACACAAGCACACCTCACAACACATTATATATAAATCTAAGTCTTGAAGCTAAGAAATGAGAACTATCGATTGAGGAATATGCAATAGAGAAATTATACAACGAAACGAGGACATTGAGGCACAACCTACACAATATTTCTATATTTTATTCGAATAAAATGATTACGAACGCAAACATCTATCGCTAATACTAAAAGACAACCCATATTTATTGAATTATGGAAACATTTCCGTATTCTAATTTTCATTGGGAGATGGAAATTTTCATCACAATCACACTTGCAGTTTGTACACATAAGATTTCGACCGTGACGATAATTGAATCACAACTAAGAATTACTAAAAGGCAGGAACAAAGCGTACATACTCGTAATTAAAGAAAATTTTCAGATTCTCATTCTTGTGGAAAAGAATAGAGGAAAATCTACGAGTGACATTACACTATCAAAATAACATCACGCACATCGAAAATGTTAAACATTCCATACAGAAATAATTATGAATAAGGTCGAACTCAACTGCTATGACAATGACCACCAACAGTCTACTCTACATTGTCAACTTTGCAAAAAAACAAGCAGACATCGTTTATACTGTTCAAATACTTCATAAGCCTACGTAAATCTAATGCTTACTTGAAATAAAGCTATAGGATCACTTAAATAGAAACATGGCAACTTCTAAATGTTTAATATAGCCAGAAGTGAACAATCGATTTCACTGACACCATCGAAAATCAAGATTATCAAGAAAATAACAATGATCATGAATGCTTGGTTCATAACTGCAATAGCAAAACCGAGGATTCGTAACATAACATGATATGCTAACACTTTTAAGTCACATCGTAGCATCCGTATAGAAATAAAACGTTACCTTTCCTCGCGTTTATTATGAACGTCTCCCTTTTCTAGTAGCTTAATCGGCCACGAGCCTACACACGTACGATGCGCCTTCTGCCATAGTGAAAACTTCGAACCGCTCCGACCTTCTGAATTTCGATAGCTATCCTTGCCAACGTTGCCAACGATGAGGTAGGATCAGATAGGATGGACGTCACTTTCGTTCGTTCAAATCAACGACAGTGTATAGCGTGTATAGATATACAGGGTTCAAATCCGAGCGCGTAATTCAGACACGAACGTTTATCTGTCCTGACATTTCATAAAGGACAACCTATTGATCGTTATGTCGGAGAGTGATACTCAGCCGCATCTATTACTTAATGCTCATCGACTGAACTTCACGTTAATTATTTTCTTTGAGACCTCTTATTTTCTAAATTATTATCATCTATGTCTATGTTAGAACCCTGCAAGCCGCCTTTCGACGTGTGGCAGGGGGTGCTGGCACGTTGACTCTATTTTCGTAACGGTTGCTTTCGCGTGTAGTTAGCGGAAAAAATGAATTTTTGAAACGATTTGTTCTAGCATCTATTTCCCTAATCTTTCTGGCAGTATCAGAACGGTCCATATAACATGGGGGTCGCATTATATCGGTTACATCATCTGAGAACTAGTTTCTCTGAACTCATTTAATAAATTTATCCTTTAAATTTGTCTTCTATCTTCTAATGATTCCCATCCCGCGTCCGGTATCATCTGAGTAACACTCGTTATTTTATCGTAGCAATTCTTTACAAAACGTATCGCCTTTCGTTGTACTTTTTCTAAATCCCGCATATGACATTTCTCGGTGGGGTCCCATACACTACATGCATACTCAAGGTGAGGCCTAACGGGCCTAACTAACACTAAGTAGCATCTCTCGAGAACTTTATCTTCGCTCATACAGACTATTCTTTTAACGAAGACAAATATCTTAAGTGCTTTTCTTCATATATTTCGGATGTGGGTACTCCATGATAAATTATTCGTGAGAGTTACTCCTAAGTACCTCACCGATTCTACTGTCATTAGGTTTACCCCATGGAGGCTGTACGAATAATCAATTATTATAGATTTTCTTTCGAAGAAGTTAACTAACGTAATCTTTGCATCTTCGCATCACCTCATTGATTGCGCTCCCTTTTTGGGTAGGATTACTATCATAATAATGAGCACTTTTTAAAGTTTCTCATTCTGGTGATAATCATTTTCCAAGTATTCTTATAGGGGAAACTAATATGGATTCATTTTATATTTGATACAGAAAACAAAAGGTAAAGGTGAGCTTTAAGGGTGTCAGCCTTAAACATTTTTGCGGGAAACCGTTCAGATTGAGGAACATTCCAATTATTACATTGAACTAGGTAAGGAGTGCCCATTCAGAGTCTGTAACTACCATATCTATACATTTTCTGCTTTCTAAGATATATTAAGGTTAAAAATTACTATTTCTTAAATATTCTCCGGAGCTTTCACCGCCTTTGACTAGAATAGCAATCAAATGTACGAAGCTTGGGGTTTCTATAAATGGAGTCACAGTAATAATGATAACGACTTTATGATTTATTATTAACCATACGTAGATATATAACATACGAGTAAAATGTAGCTTGCATACTGCAAGCAGATCGACAACTCTAATTTCATATCGGGACGGTCCTCAAAAGAAAAAAAAGGATTGAAAATATTTTTAAAATTCGCTGCAATTTATTCGTTCAGCATCGAACCCGGGTCTTTTTGGTGATACTAACCAGTGGCGCAGCGAGGGGGGGGGGTTTAGGGGTTCAACCCCCCCCCCCCCCCAAGATTCAAGTCCTTAGACTAGCTCTAAACTTTTTTTTCTGCTGAAGAGTACAAAACCCCAATCATCACGCAAGTACACTGCTAGTCACGTGTTTGCTTCATAAATTCAGCGAAAGCTTTGCATACCCGTAAATATGGCTCCGATTTCAGCTAAGGTGATGTTTACGGTAGCAGAGCAGACTTAGAGTCGACATCGATATCAATGAGATACGAGTGTTAATAACTCCTCGCAAAAATACTAAGGAACATTCGAGAACTAATTCGAAACTTACACCCTAAAAACAGAGATTAAGATTATGTTTAAGAGACAAACAGATTGATAAAACGCTCAGTTAGATCTTCTGCATGTGACAGTTTTTAGGGTGTGAATACAAAGCTAGGCTCGTGAGTAGTGTTTTTGAGAAATTCACAGTGAAGAGTTCGAAGGAGAGTTTAGTGTGGATTTCATAAGGTACAGATGGACATCCGAAATTTTCTTTCACAGTCCGCGAATAGCTCAAGGCCTCTATCGGAAAAACGTAAGCTAATGGTTATGTTATTTTTTGTGAAATTACCATTATTAGATGCATAAATTAGGATTGTCTTATTTTAGGGCTATTATCGCAGGGCACACCTGAAGATGAGTTTAGCGACAATTCCAAAGTTACTGGTCCTTTATTAAGCATTACGGACGATTAAAAGTCTGTACGGTAGACTCTTCATTACTCGGACTGATTGACAATGTACTGATCCTTATTTTATGATTACCTGTTCATTTGCTGTATGTTTACGAAAATAATTCGAAAACCGATTCTCCGTAGATGTGTTGGAGAAATACAATATATCACTAAAAAATAATTTTCTATTATCTTATTAATAATATACCATTTTGGAAACAAATCAGTCAGCTTAAGGTATTGTGCGCTTAAGGTACGCACAGATTTATCGGGACAGTGACTTGATGGCTCGAAATAAATTTGATGAACTGTTAAAACTGTGGCTTAAATTCTCTAGCTTCCTTTTGGGTGCAGCCAATTTTTTCTCTGGTAATAAAATCCAACGAATCTCATGACTTATCCGGTCAACCACGTGAACATGCAATGCCCCCTCAAAATTTCAATTCAAGGAAAAACTGCCTTATCATTAGCCTCCAAAACCCTACGAGTCACACGTTGTAATTGAAAGTAAGAGACAAAAGAAAATTTCCTTCCGATAAAGGCGGCTCAGCTTTACCGCATGTATTTTCAATTTACCAAGAATTTAGATCGGAATTCCCTTTTCCTCAATTTATGCCCTGTGTTATGCCATTTTTCATATGAATATATTTTAGAAATAGTTTTGTCGTACTTTTTTAGGTTTTGATAAGTGCTCGTAATATAAACATAACGGAAAAATGGGTTAGAATTTTAATGGAAATCGTAAATTGTAGACACAAGATAGATGTTCATTTTTCATTTATTTATTGAATATATTACCTTAATATAGTAGAAATATAATATAGAGAATGAATTAATATTGCCTTTATAACTACGTAATCATGTTTGAATTTTTATTAATTCTCAATAGTATTCCCGGTTATCTCTTGTCTATAATAATGATATTTAGTTGCAATATTCCCTTAATCAGAAAAATAATTATTTCATACCAAATTACTTTCATAATTAATATTTCGTGATACTTTATTGGAATTTTGCTCAATTTGGAAAGAATCAGTATTGATTGTAACATTTAGGTATATGTTTGTAAACTTTAGTTGTAAACGGATCTCTGAGAGTTGGATTAATATCCTGTTAAACATTTATTCTCGTTATCGAAATTAAATTTCTGTATAGAATCTCTAGCGGATATTTCGTACATTAGTAATCAGTTATTTCAAATCGTCAACGGAAATATGTTTTAAAAGTAACGGATTAGCTGGCAAATAAATAGTTTCGCTGGGTATATATTCGTGGCTGTGGAATAAGATACATCATTATTATCTTTATTTGATTTGTTATTGATGTGGAGTTTTTGTTCTTTTCAGATGTTTGAAGAAAATAATAGTCCATTCATATCGATATTGTCCAGTTGTATTGTGACGCGTCCATCAAAACTTTCTAGTACACCGAGAAACCGTCACTGAAGATGCCGATAGGCGTCGGAATTTAAACTAAGGTAACGAAAATTTTAATTTATTCAGAATGACTGTATTTCATATTCTTTCTAAAAATCGTCACATCATGGACTTTCAAAACATTTTGTTTTTCCAATGACGCATTGAAATCGATTTTTTGTAAAATGAGTAATATTAATGCTATAGGGGAGACCGGGGCTGGTTGGCCCGGTTTTTTTTATTTATTTTATATTATTTTTTTTGTACATATTTAAACTTATGAAATTATTACTAAATTTTAGATGCATTCTTACTGAATCTGGATTTCAATTATTAAACTTGAAAATATGAGTTAAAAATTAAAAAAATAATAATTACTGGATGTATGTCGAGTGGCCCCTACATCGGGGTATGTTGGCCCAGAGGCAGGAGCACGTTAACCCATACAATCTTTTGATAAGTTAAACTAGTATAACTTTAGGAAATCAAAATAAAACTAATGGTTATCAGTAAAGACCTTAAAAGGCTACAGGATTAGGCAAGCAAAAGTGGAAGCAAACAATAAATACATTGCCACATCTAATAATAAATCAAAAGCTTCATGAAAAGTAATCAAGGCTGAGACTCAACTTAAGTCTGAAAGCTGCTTAACAAATATGTCACCTAATGTCTTTAATGATTACTTCACCAATGTAATTGAAATGTTAATTGAAGGCTCTAACATAAAACAGCACAATGTATTATAGTATAATTGATTTAATAGTTTCATTACTCCAACTCAAAGTCATTTTACTTAGCACCTGTAACTGCAAAAGAAATATTCAATATAATTGCCTCGTTAAAAACCAGTAACTGCTATGATATATATGGCATGAATTCAAAGCTGTTAAAAGGCATAGCACATGCATATCCTCTAACCAAAGTTATTAATCAGATATTTGAATCTGGTAATTATCCAGAACAATTAAAAATCACAAAAGTTATCCCAATACACAAAAAAGGTGAGAAAAATTAGATTTTAAGCTACATGCCCATATCAATAATTCCTGTCTTTTCTAAAATAATAAAGAAAACATTATTTTCAAGAATATGTAATTACTTTGAAAAGAACAATCTAATAAGTCCCACACAATTTGGTTTCCTGAAAGGCAGAGGTGCCATAGAATGTGTCATGTCAATAATCAGTGATATACATTGTTCCTTTGAAAGCAATGAAACTACTCTAGTTTCCTTCAGTGACTTGTGTGTCTATAAACAACAAGCTATGTAGTAAACACTAGTAAAGTATGGAAATTAATATAATACGTCGGAAAGGAAATAATTTAACAATGACTCAAAGCAACTATATATATATTCCACGGTTATATATATATATATATATATATATATATATACGAGTAAAATGTTGCTTGCATACTGCAAGCAGATCGACAACACTGTTTTCATGTCGGCATCATATCAGGACGGCCATCAAAAGAAAAAATGGATTGAAATTTTTCTTACAATTCACTGAAATTCCATCGTCTGGCATCGAACCCGGGTCTTTATTGTTGAACGTACTATGCAGCACAAAAGAACATCGCCATCTCTAACTATGTGTGAAAATTCAAGCAGAAATATTGGCTACAACTGCCTCAAAAGACGTACTCATTTTCACTAATTTAAATGGCTCTCTGGATTCGAACCAAGGACGATCTTGGAAATCTAAAATATGTTTCTGAAAGTTATTTATGATCTTTATCTACATGCCAAATTTCAAGTTTCTATATTGTTGGGAAAGGGTTCAAAATAATTATTGAAAATCGGATCAGTTACCGATATTAGAGACGCCTGGTGTCGAACCCAGGACATATTGACAGCCGGGAATGCACAGTTTGATTTGTATACACTGAATCTTTCTTAATGCAAAGTTTGAAGTCTCTATCGCTCCGGGAAGTACCTATAATTTGTTTCCGTTATCTCCGTAAGAAATGCATTGAGGGATTTAAATGTCCCTCTGGGATCGAACCAAGGACCATCAGCGAATATGTAAAATTTGATCCTGAAATTTATTATTGATCTCCAACTCCATGCCGAATTTCAAGTTTCCATTCCATCGGAAAAGGGTCCAAAAAAAATCTTAAAAATCGCCACAATGCAATTTAAACGGCCGATTTTTGCCCCGACCTAGCATCGAACCCAGGATATTTTCCGTAAAACTCATTTATGTTTTCGATAGATCATGACCATATATATAGGCTCCTTGAGTTACGATTCGCTACCTATCCGGAAAGTATTTTTTTTAAATTCCCGAAAATCAAAGCAATGCATTTAAACGGGAAAAATCGGGACTTTGAGGCCCTCTGGAATCGAACCCATGACACCGAGGTTCAAAATCGCAATTTTTCTGGAGGTTATACGTTATGGCCAATATGTCGTAAAAATTTCAAGCCATTGACGCTAGTGGTTTAGCCTGTGACTTTGTATCCTCTCTATATCTATTATATATAGATGCTTCTCCGGATTCACTCATGATATACCCAGATACCCAGATAGGATACAAATACAGCCCCGGTCTCCCCTATGCTGGTGATTAGGGTGGTTCGAAAAAAACTTTTTTTTTCATTTCAGATCGCTATAGTGCGGAAAAGTTGCGATTGGCATAGACATGAAAAAAAGCGCTAATTATTATTTTTTTATAAATTCGTCTTCCGGTCGCGCAATGCCATCGAAGTTAGCAAAAAATTGGAAAAACCTTAATTTTTCATAATTTTTTTAAACACGCCAGATGATTTTAATTGCGTTCCTATACCATGAATTAACTACTAAAAGTATGTGAATTCAATATATATGCACTTATTGTACATTTATTTCATATCTTCCGGTCGCGCAACATAGTACAAAATGAGTAACATTAGTAGTTTTTATAAAATTTCAAAGTTTGACTGTTTAGTATATTTTAATCATACGACTTTAAGAGATGTCATACTTTAATTCAATTTCGCGACCGAAAGATATGAAATAAATGTACAATAAGTGCATATATATTGCATTCACATACTTTTAGTAGTTAATTCATGGTACAGGAACGCAATTAAAACCATCTGGCGTGTTTAAAAAAATTATGAAAAATTAAGGTTTTTCCCAATTTTTTGCTAACTTCGATGGCATTGCGCGACCGGAAGACGAATTTATAAAAAAATAATAATTAGTGCTTTTTTCATGTCTATGCCAATCGCAACTTTTCCGCACTATAGCGATCTGAAATGAAAAAAAAAGTTTTTTTCGAACCACCCTACTGGTGATATTACTTGCGTGCTATTGAATAATATGGCTTTTTTAATTAATACGTAATATTTATAGCTTAGTTTGTTTATAAATTCGTCAGCATATTACTGTAAGTTGAGTAGAAAGATTTGACTCCGTTTTTGCATTGTTTTTAGTGTGAATGTGAATGTATTAGATGGACTTGCTGTAATTAGATTTCAAAATTAACTTATCAATATAGATGATGTCATCACGGTGACGAAACCGGTCGTGAATAAATAAATTTTCTGTGGAAGATACCAAGTATTCTCATTTTTTGTTCTCATTCTCGTCCATTCCACGAAGTCACGCTTCAGCGTATTAATTTTACGTAAAATGATTCATGAATAATCCATTCTTAGTTGTTGAAATAATCGGCACCATTGTTTTCGACCATTCGAAATCCATTTTTTAAATAAAACAATACGATGGATATATACTTTGACTATATTATTAAGGTTACTACTAAATTAAAATAATATTATAATTGTTGCACAATGCTGAGAATTGATTTAAATCGATTTAAATTAAATTTACATTGAGCTATATATTTTTCTAAATCCCATAACTTTTTGCTGTAATGACGAAGGAACGAATCTTCATAATTTGCTAAAGACTGTTGATAAAATCCCGCGAATACTTCCTACATTAATATTTTCACCCGTTGCTGTTCTTATAACGATATTTTTTACATAAATCTCGATTTGTAAGTTACTAGATCTACTCAAAGGATGATCAACTGAATTTGAAAGTCAATAGATTTGATTAGATGATTTCAGGGGAATTATCAACCTGAAATCGAGTCAAACGAAATAGCTATTCCCCTCGTAAAATGTTTCGGTTTCTTATATGAACATTTATGCTCTTATTACGAGATAACACTGAATTATATATCCGTAGATTAACACCAGGATTAAGAGAATTTCATTACTCATTCCATTATTTCCAACTAAATATATATTACTTAATTTACTTCAACATCATTGTTTTAAAGCAAATGTATGTCTGAGCTAGCCGGTATAAGGCGTTGTAACTTATTTAGGAGTTAGCGGTTAATGAATTGACTTTTTAATTCAGCAAGGTAGAACCCGATTGCTACTAATACTTTAAAGATATTTGAGCTTCCTCAATAAGGATAGAACTACAAACTGCTTAACACGAACTTAAAGATCGTATACCTGGATCATTCAACTTTAGGTTATACTTCTTTGTAATGCTCTTCCTTATTTTTTTGTAAATCTATTATCCAATCATTTTTTTTCAGATTACCTACTTATTAGTATTGCGTTGTCAGAACTTACTTATGACATTTTTTTCTATTAACAAATGCAAACTTTCCGTGTTGATGTATCATATACCTCAGAGTAGTGAGTAGGTCAATTAGATTTTCTATGTTACCTTGTCTATCTCATACATACATAGCTTTACTCTCCCTTTCTCCGTATTTGAGGCTCTGAAATGCATCTTAGATGGGTATTAGCGACCACCGTTAATTTTTGTTAGTTTGTTATTGTAGGTTACATTTAATTGTTTTATAAATGGTATTAATGCATGAATATTGTTTAAAATTTCTTGTTTGATAGTAAAGTTTATGTTTTGTAGTAGACCTATATTCTTCTTCTAGTTTGACTTCATTTATAAACTTTATTATATTGGTACATTGTTCGTGTTGGTTGAGGAGTGTGTCGATGGTTCTATTGAGCTGGTATTTTATTTTCACGTTTTCGCATTTGGGGCACGTTACTAGTATGTGTTCTGTGGCAAACTGGATTCCGCAGGTATCACAAATTGATGCTGCTTCTCTCTTTAGTAGGTGTTCATAGGTTATTTTCGTGTGGCCAATTCTCAGTCTTGTGAGGAGTATTTGGTCCCTCCTGGTGAATTTTAGTGCCGGGTTTGGATCGTACGTATATTTTTCTCACTTTATGGATATAGCTCTTCTTATTTTTCTGGCCCCATTCCTCGTTCCATTTAAGATCAACTTGGCGACTCATTATTCTTTGAAATTCATTTGCAGTGGCGTAGTTATCTTGATTCGTGTTTCTTATGTCATTTGCTGTTTTGGCTAACTCTTTAGTATTTACGAGTGCAATGTAGCTTGCATACTGCAAGCAGATCGGCAATACTAATTTCATATCAGCATCATATCGGGACGGTCCTCAAAAGAAAAAAAAAGATTGAAATTTTTCTTAAAATTCGCTGAAATTTCATCGTCTGGCATCGAACCCGGGTCTTACTGGTGAACTTACTATGCAGCACAATAGAAGATCACCATCTCTAACTATGTGTGAAAATTCAAGGAGAAATTTTGGCTACAACTGCCTCAAAAGACGTTCTAATTTTCACGAATGTAAATGGCTCCCTGGATTCGAACCAAGGATGATCATTGAAATCTAAAATATTTTTTCAAAATTTATTTATTATTTCTATCTATGTACCGAATTTCAATTTTTAATATTAAAGGGAAGAGGTTCAAAAAAATTCTTAAAAATCGGATCAGTTACTGATTGTAGTGACGCCTGATGTTGAACCCAGGACACATTGGAGGCTGTGAATGCATAGTTTGAATTGTAACGACTTGATCTTATTTTATGCAAATTTTAAAGTCGATATCATGCCAGGAAGTACCTAAACTTTTTTTCCGCTATCTCCATAAGAAATGCATTGTAGGATGTAAATGGCCCTCTGGGATCGAACTAAGGACCATCAGCGAGTTGCTAAAATTTGATTATAAAACATATTTATAATATACATCCATGTGACAAGTTTCAAGTTTCCAAATCATCTGGAAGTAATTTAAAAAAATCATAAAAATCGCAATGTAAATTAAACGGGAGAATATTTGCCCTGACCTAGCATCGAACCAAGGATATTCTTGGTAGATGACTTTATTGTTTCCTTTAGATATGCATGGCATCTAGCGATCTCTTGAATTTCAACTCTCAATTCTTCCGGGAAGTGCCTCAAAAAAATTTTCGAAAATCCCCGCTATGTATTCTTATGGAGAAAATTGCGACTTTGGGGCCTTCTGGAATCGAACCGATGACACTGAGGTTCAAAGTCGGCTTTTTCCTGGAGGTTACACGTTATGGCCAATACGTCGTAAAAATTTCAAGTCGGTGGCACTTGTGGAACATGGTTAGAATTTTGATCCCAAGTGAGTGAGTGTATATCTAGGTATATCCGGAGAAGCGTCTATATATAATAGATGTGACCTTCTAGTTGGGAGTCCGCCAGATCAATAGATATTTTTCCCCTAGCTTTGGGGTCCCATCGAGGGAGTACCCCGGCGTAGGAGGGTCCCATCGAGGGAGGATCCCGGTGAAGGAGGGTCGCATCGAGGGAGGACCCTGGCGAAGAAGGGTCCCATCGAGGGAAGACCACGACGAAGGAGAGTCCCATGGAGAGAGGACTTCGGCGTAGGAGGGTTTCATCGAGGGAGGACCGCAGCGTAGGAGAGCCCCATCGAGGTAGGACCCTGGCGTAGGAGGGTCCCATCTAGGGAGGACCCTGGCGAAGAAGGGTCCCATCGAGGGAAGACCCCGACGAAGGAGGGTCCCATGGAGGGAGGACCCTGGCGAAAAAGGGTCCCATCTAGGGAAGACCCTGGCGAAGTAGTGTCCCATCGAGGGAGGATCCCGGCGTAGGAGGGTCCCATGGATGAAGGACTTCGGCATAGAAGGGTACCAACGAGGGAGGACCCTAGCAAAGGTATATCCCGACGAGAAAGGACCCTTGCGAAGGAGGATCCTATCGAGGGAGGACCCCGGCGAGGAAGGACCCCGGTTATGGAGGACCCTGTAGGTTCCCATCGAGGGAGGACCCCGACGAAGGAGGGTCCCATCGAGGGAGGACTTCAGCGTGGGAGGGCCCTGGCAAGGTAGGGTCCCATCAAAGGAGGATCCCGGCGTAGGAGGGTCCCAACGTGGAAGGACCCTAGCGAAGGTTTCTTTATAAGTTCTTTATAGTTTCTTTATAAGGAACACCAAAGGTTCTTGGATCAGCCCATCAATAGAGAGTTTAAGATAGGAGTTGACCCTGCTGGAAAGGTAGGACCTAACTCTTCCCAAGCAGAATTTGTTAAATATCTTTGAACAAAATTTTTAGTAAGAAGAAATTTGCACATTTCTATTGTATTAATAAGCAGTCAACAATATGAAAGTATAACATACAACAATGATATTTATGAAAGGCTGTCAATGTATTTATCTCCATCCAGCTGAGGACCACTCTGCAAAATTTAATATGTTAGTCTCTCGAGGAGAAACTACTTTTACTTTCCATCCTTAGAAGATCTGAAGAAAACTCCCATTTCTCTCGGCTCTTTTCTCCATTCTAAAACCTGGATCCATAACAAAATTACGTTTTCCTCTTGAGCCTGATATCAAACCTCATATATTTTAGTCTCTTACAAGCTCTTTGGAAAGATTGGTAAAGTAAACACAAAATGTATTCCTTTTTGTTTTGCAAAATGCCTATAAGGATGCACATTTAGTGTATCTTAAAAGTATTTGGATTTATTGATTATGAGCAATTTGGACTTGCTATGGGTGTATAGTGTGGTCTCCCAGTGGTTTCAACTATTTGTGGCATGTTTTCCAAAAATGTAAAATCACTGAGGATAAAGGGAGTGATGTGGAAGAGACCCTATTTCTTATTTTATTCTATGAAAGGTGCAGTATCCTTTGATGTCCCACATCTCCTCAATTACATTAGAAATATGCTTTATTAACATGTTATTGATGTTTCAGTGATGAAGTGAGGGAGGGGATTCTTGATACTGGCTAAATGAACCATATTATGGATGCTCAGGATTCAGGCTGCTATTCTAAAGGCCCTTGGGCAGCATCGGAATCCCAATTGGCCAGAAGCCATGAAAGTCTAATTAGCTGCTCACAAGCTGAATCATGAGATTACTTCATATGTAAATAGCTGTGTTATATAAATTATGTACATTTGATAAGATGTACTCCTCCATTGACATCAATTTCAAATATGGCTTATGATTGCATTATTTTAGTTCAAATACCTTATAATTGTAATCTCTTTTTTCAGAATTCCTTCCTGCCGCTGCTATAGGTACTCTCATAACTTTTGGTGAGATTGAAAAGTAGCTCAATAGTGGAGTTTAGAGACATCTAAAAGAAGCTGGAGGAAGGAGGATTGTTATTTTGATTAATGATGAAGGTTTTAGTGTACAACCACACAGTTTTTGGATGGTTGGAGGTATTATTAGTAGAATATGTTTTGTGGTGTGTTAATGGGTTGTTTGAGCATATTTTTAAAGAAATATTGACTTAAATGAGCATCGTATAACTTTGGTGAGCCATTTTATTTTTACATGGTAAAAGATTTATTAAATGCATCCTCCAATACTAGAAAATATTTTGTACATGCAGAGATACTTGATGTTCTAAATATTTTTGAGAATGCACTGATAGTAAGCCATGGGGTGATTTTTTTATGATCCAGTTATTAATCGAACTGATATACTCATATGATACCATCCATTGCAGCATCTCCACCCTGTTGGATAATCATTCGCCAACACAATTGACGAAGGGATTGGGATGTGACACTTTGCCCCTCAGCTAGTGGCTGAAGACAAGATATTCCACCCAATGAAGGTGATGATTCAGCACAAGACAGGGATAGAGCATCTCTACTTGTAAATCAAATCTTTTTTTCAATCTTTGGCCAGTGTGTTTTACAGTCTTGACGGCTTGTAGCGCTGCTGGAGATGTTGGCATGGTCTTAATGCTGACAAAGTGGAAAAATGCACACCTTAAAAGCAGCAGAGGAAAACTTTTGGTGGAACAATTACAGTGTAATTAAATAATCCACCTTCACTGTTTTACTTGCACTCATGATAAAATGGATGTGGGTGGGCATAACTTAGTTGAAAGCAATGATAAAGAAAGGACACTTTAAGTGTTCTATATTATGTTTATTTTAACTCATTTTCATGCCATTGATAGTATAATTTATGTTGAGAAGTTACACTTTAGTTCATCCCATTTTTATTTCATAATTCAATTCTAGAAGTGATTTTGAAATTAAATTATCATGATTTATTAAAAATGTCAGTTTAAATAGTTTAAATTTTATTGTTTGACATGATTTTTGTTGCAAAATGTATTTTAATAAGTTTTAATTGCTTAATAACAGATGATTATAAAAGCAGCCTCAGTTGCTTTACCTCTAAACAAAGTCATTTTTAAGAAACTTTTCAGATGACTGCAGTTTCTGCAATGATAATGTGGTTTATCAAAGTTTATGTATGCAGTGTGTTTTCATACTTTTGGAGAGGAAAACAGAAAGAGAAGTTTTATTTGTGAATTTGATGAAAGGTGTAAGGAATGTTGTGAAGACATTTCACACAAACCATTTCCCGTAAGGTGTACTACACAAAAATATTTCATCTCAGTGGTGATTTGCCCAGAGATTTCTCACCCAGTGATGTTTCACCCAAGTATTTTCATTCAAAGCCCATTAAAGATATAGAGATACAAAGAGGTATTTCATCCAATAGGTATTTTGTCAAATGTAATTTAAAGTTCTTTGAATTAATTTCTATAATTTATCTCAATGTCTTGGATGTAGCAAATACTTATAGTCTTTTTTAAAACCCTCAAAATCTATATTTATCTATAAGGGGTCATTGTGAGCCTCCATGTCTAGCAATGTACCATTTTCCCTAGCATTACATATTATCCTTGTAAGATCTTAGTTACAAATAATGATGAAACTAGCTGAAATGTCTGTTTACTTTCAATGGTTAAAATTAAAGTAGAATCAAGCATAGTAGCATTCTTGTAGAGCAAATTTCTAGCCACCAAAATTAATACATAAACAACTTATACATGCTCTGCCAAAAAGAAACAGCCTTAAGGCATTTAACATCCACCAATACATACAATATTCAGTTGATCATAAGCATCTTAGTTATCATATAACGGATGGAAATTTCCATGTAGTAATAGCTAAGCCATGCAACATGGTTGTTCCACAAAGAGTCCATCTTAGGTTATTAATTCAGTCTACACATCCTGTTAGCTTTCAAATTTTTATTCTCAGACAAATCCATCCAAATGAGCATAGCATTGAAGTCGGTGATTATTTTGCTATAAATTGCCTCAGGAATTCTTTGAACAAAAAGATTTTTTCAGTAAAAATCTATACCAAATCTTAAAGTTTCAACTTCCACTATGTGCAAATCTAGCATGGACACATAGCTGCCTGAGGACTGTGCAGCCAGGCCCATGCGCACGAGAGGGGGATTTTGGGGGTTCGAACCCCCCCCCCCCCCCTATGAGGATCCTATCTACCAAAAATTCCACGAATGATGAATTGAAGATAGGATAAAATGAAATTATTTTATTTAATGTTTCATTTAGTAAACGTTTTCTTCGAAAATTTAGTGCCTCTTTCAACTTTCATGTTAACGTCTGTCAGGACTCCTTCTTTCATCTCGGTGAGTCACACTTTTGCGCTAATCCGAAATCGAGTTTCACGAACAAAAGGGCCTAAAAGCCCACGCTACTAGACTTCTCTGTATGCACGCTTTCATTGGTGCAGGAGAGAAGAGAGGGGACACATGAATAGTGACCCGACGTATCAATTTATTAAAAGAATAGTATCCTCAAGGTTATGTATCTTTATTCGGAATGATGAAAAATATTCCAGAAATGTATGAAACTGAATGCCTATAATTTTGAATATAATATTTCATACATCGTGTACGTACGTTATTGATAGTTGTATTAATATAGTTCCTTTTTTTAATGAGAAAAACCCCTCCCACGAGCAAATCCTGCACAAGGCCCTGTGTGTAGCGGTTTATCTTTGCCAAACAAACAGGAGTTTCAGCATTCAAATGCAGAAATAATTTAAATCACTCAATCTCAAATTTACTGGTTCATGGACAAAAATATGGTATTATAGAAGGAATGATAAGTATTCAGCATTTGCATTGCTAACCTTAGCTAAGAATTAAATCACCTCAAGTTAATCCTCTCTTTTTCCTTCATACTACTAAAATCCCAATCAACAGTATCTACTCCAGATGACTTTACATTAATATTCCTATAATGGTTAACCACTGTAATTACTGTAATACACTATACATTGGTGTGTAACATACATAATTGTTTTAAAAAGAAAATTTTTATAACATCATATAATTAAATATAAAGGGTTGAAATTCTGAACTATTTGGATATCTATATGCACATTTATTAATAATTAAAAACTTTCCGAAATATTAATCTAAATCTTGATATTAAAAAAGATAGCTACTATTAATCTGCTAAGTTTAAATAAAAAGTGGTGTACTCATGCAACACGTAGGTAGAATGTAAGCCCAAAATTTTATGAAATAAATTATTAAAGTGCCAATAAATACGGTAATTAGAAATCTATTGTATGGATATGCATTTCTTTCTACAATGGTTTTGTTTTCCAAAGGTTGCATTTTAATATCATCACCAAGTCTCTGGGGATAACATACAACCAACAAAACAAATGGTTCATAATGAACTGCTAGATGGCATTATGCTGTACTTTAAAGTTCCCTAAATTAACAGAGAAATGTGAGTTCAACAGACTTCACTGGCATAATATTGATCATGAATATTCCCCCTTCCCTATTTTGTGGGATTTCCAGACCATTTTGGTTAAATTCTATCCTTGATTTTTCTCTGAATGAAAAAATATTCAATATTTCCTGATAGATAAAGACATAGCAAGGATCTATATATCACAAGCCTTAAGAAGGAAGTACCTTTTATTTAAATGGAGGTTCAACTGAATAACCATGGAAAGTTTTCTTGCAATGCAACTTTTAATTGTATTATTTACTATCTTCAGGTAATAAAATTGGAGATGACTACTATGCATCTACTGGCTAGAAAACATCAATTACTCATGAAAAATGATAATACCACAACCTGGATTGTCACATCTATTGATCTCTATGGTCCAAGACTTTGATTTCATATGAAAATGATAAGACAATTGCTTGTCTGTGCAGTGTTCATCCAGAAGGCTGGTTTTAGCCTCATTCCCTCCACTACTGCTAGAAATGCTTTTGAGAGGACAATTAGATGACTGGGCAAGAGGAGTGAGATAGTTTGCCATTGTTTATCTCACTGTGGCAAAATGCTATCAGAAGAATGCACTTAAGTGAAGCCCCAGCACTTATAAGTAACTTTTTTCTTGCCATTTCTCAACAAACTTCATCCAAACCATTATTCAGCATAACCCATAACTCAGCGACTTTCATTTCATGACAAGACATTTATGAACAAGACTGAAATACACCAATGCAAATTATAAAAGGACTCAAAAGGAATCATTTTTTAAAACTCCATAATCGGGATCACATTAAATAAAAGACGTATATACCACAAAAACATATCATGATTTTGTAGAATTTGCATCTTTTATTTGGCGTGATTCCTATTTCAAATTAATTGCAGTTATAGATTGTAAGTGTATGCCTTAAGATTGTTACGTATTATGGACTGCAATTGTAAATGGGGTTGAAATAGTTCATAGGAAAATTGAAATAGAACTATACCATCTGCCATGAAGATCAATTGGCTATTCCACTGTTATAAAAAAACGAGGGATTAACAATATTTTATTACAATTCTCATTGAAGCCAGAACTATTGTTTAATAATCCTTGTTCGAAAACTAAGAAATTCCTGTTAAATATACATAATTCTTCACCAAAAATAAGAATGGTATCAAACGAATCAAGGCCTCACAGAGAGGTTATTCACCATAACAAGCATCTTTAGGTGGCCTTCATAATGAAAAGGTCCTCAGCTTGCCCCTTTGCTTATGTATGTTCAGTGAAATTGATAACAGAGTTGTAACGAATGTTCAAGGACAGTAATCGGCTGCATTCTTAATTTAACAGTTTCATTAACAATTGGACCAAAAATTAATATTGTTGAAGATGATTATTTACTTATTAATGGTAATGATAACTATCTCTAACAGATTTGAAGCCTGAACTTCTTTAATTTCATCAATCTCATATCAGAAAACTCTGAAAAATAAGCGAATGAGTATAATACCCAACTGCAGGCAGGGCATTTTTCTCTAAAGATCAAAACTGGTAATTTTAAGGTTCGTCAGGGCTGAAATATTTGTGAAATTGATTTCTCCATCCAAATGGAAACTAAACAAATGCAAGAGAATAGCCATAGAACGCTCATTAGCAAAACACATCTGCTGATATACTCCCTTAACTGCCATCAGAGACCTTGATTAATCCAGGTTCTTCAACAATCAACAACAAAATTGTTGGTTCTAGAACAATCTACTGCAATGGTTGAATGCACCAATAAAAACATGCCAACAGACAATATCCACATCCAAGGAGAACCAAAGACGTTTCTATGTATTCTGGCAACAATACTTTTTCATACATTTTAAAAGCATAATAAAAATGAAAATCTTGTTCCATGAAAGTGGCATTCTGCCAAATTAAATGAGTGAGTAAAAATAAGTCTTTCAAAGCATACACTTCTAAGAATAAACTCCATGAGTATGTAATAAATACTGTGCTGTAATTCTGCTATGAGTGTTAAGCAAATCTCAGAATGAGATCAGTAATTTCCCATAGGTAAATACAGTTATTGAATAGCATATTTTCAATTCTACAATTATGCCACTCATGGCAAAAATGTGCTGCACACAAACATTGACAGCAACTGCATGTTGTCAAATCACAATTATATAAAATTAAAACTCTTTTTAATTTTGTCACTCAACTGTACACCAACTGAATAATTTCAAACTTCCAGTAACATACAAATGTAAAGACTCCCACCCTCTACTATTCTAAGAGATTGCATGATTTCTCTGCAATTATCACAGATCTGCTTTGACAATTAAGGAACTGTACAGAAGTAAACTTACATGTAATGAAAAATATAAAGATTGATGGTTAGTGATTATCTGTGTCATTAGTGCAATAATTTAAACCCCCAAACAAACATTTTAGATGACATCTTACAGAAAATCTCCATCGAAAGTATTACAGGTTATTAAATTTTGCCATTCACTTCCCAGAAAAAAACCTCATCTGTCTTAACATCTCAGATTGGGATTTCTATTACATGAATCACAAGTTTTGGACTCTTTCTAAAGAGTTGATATATTTATTGTAATATGGGTTCCAAATGATTGAGCAGTACTCAAGTTGAGACCTTACTAGGGAGGTGTACAATATTTTATGGCAATAGATATCCCTGAAGTCACTACATGTCCTACCAATAAAGCCCAGCATTTTATATGCTTTTGAAGATATATTGTTCATATGCAAGTCAAAAGTTAGCCTAGAGTCAAAAACTACTCCTAAATCAGAGATGTAGTTCACTCTGTTTAAGCACTTCTCTGATAGAAAATAATTAGCATAGGTGGGCGTTTTAGATTTGTGATAACTTATAACATTACACTTCTGTATATTGAGTTCCATTGGGTTTTTGCAACACTATTCCCTGACCTCAATCTGACAATTTTGCAGTAGTTTGACATCACTATTGCAGTTGACATAATGATAGAATTTAAGATCATCAGCATACAAGAGAAATTTGACAGAGTTAAGAGGATTTCTGATATCATTAATGAATAATAAAAACAGTAGAGGACCTAAGTGGGATCATTTTAACACTTTTTTCCAAAATTCACGAAATCTCTAAGTTTTTCTAAGAGCTTAACCCTTTGGTCCCAAACTGAAGGTCATGAAATCGAAAGTCCCTGACGTCGTCGTGACGTAACATGACGTATGCATTTGGCGCCGATTCGAATTCTCAGCGTTCTTAGATTTTATTTTCTATCTCTTGTTTCACATATCAAGCCATTTTGGTATTTGTTTTTTTCATTATGAAGCGCCATTTTGTAAAAAAATGACTATCGCGATTTTTACCCAATATGCAATACATGCTGACTACACGGTTATTCAAAATTGTGACGAATAAATTACTTTACAATTTACTTGTAAAAATAGGCCATAAATACTTAGATTTTTATTGCAACCATTTAAAATTACTAAAATTTTCGATAAATTACCCCATTTGAGCGCAAGAGTTTAAAGTGATATTGGAGTTCGTTTTTTTCAAGATTGAGCTATCTTAATTTTTCTACAAATTTGTATTAGAACATACCAACAGGAAGACATTTTCATTAATAAAGTAAGACCAAAATTATAATTTTGATTTTTATTTAAAATATGCTGTAATCATGCAGTTCAGTATAAAAATCAATTCAATCATACACTATTGGTGTTCACATGTATATATTCTACATCATACATAGCATGTACTGGTTTATTACGAAGAAATGTAAATATTTGACATTTCTTAATAACGATGTAAACCATAATCATGATAGAATCAGAGAAATATCGAAGTAGGATATCGTTATTCTGCCGTAGGATACCATTCAGGTACTGCGATGTGGTAATGAGGCAACAAGGTTCTTTCCATATACATCATCTCCCGTAGATCCTGAAACGAAATATTGTAGACGAACTAAGCAAAATTAGTAAAGGAATATTTTCAGACCGTCCCTCTGCAAGTCAATTATTACAATTTTACAATAAAAGATATGATGCGGATTAGTAGTTAGAGCCTAGTTTCAATAATAATTGTCAGTCATTGATAATGCACAACAGAAATTATCAGATCAGATTATTAATAATTATCAGACCAACGACATTAAATTTAGGATATCACTTCTTTCGTGATATTTGATAAATATTTCGATTTGAATTCACAGAATTTCCTTCTTTCCAAATTTCTTGAAATATTTTCATAAAGCAAATTTCATGTAAGTTTTATTGCCAAAGGATGCATATTATGCATTGCATTCGTCAAAAATTACAGTTCATTCTTCAGTACCTGATTCTGTTTCATCAATGTGAAAACGGATTGATACACGCCATTGTTTGGACCACCCGTCTGACAACCTGGTTGCGTAACGCGGATGATGACTTACCTAGAAAGAAAAATTAATATCAATTAGTACTGAGGACTGATTAAAAGTGGTAATGTAAATCATAATCATCATTTAAGCGGCAGTAGGAAATGTAGAGCATGCAAGCTAGCCTTAGCAAATCATGTTTCTGAATATACCACAATATTATACCAAAGAATTACTATTAATATATATATTTTGAACTTTTATAATCAACTTTGTGTAGAAAATTAATGCATAATCATAGAAGCAAAATTTACATAAATCAAAAATGTAATACGTCCAGTAATATTTTCGTTAAAAGACACCAAGCTAAATAATAAAAAATGGAAAATCACGAAATAGAAGAAAATGCTTAATACAGAAAATAATAGGAATGCAGAGAAATGATAGATCATCTATCAAAATTAAGAATGGTACAAAATTGTGTTTAAACTTGAGCGATTGGCTATATTGGATATTGGATGAGCATAAAGAATGGATGGAAGAAGCTGGCGAAGATGACAATAGAAGATTCCGAAGACGAAAAGAGGTCTCCCGAGGAATAGTGTTCGAGTAAATTAGCAACAAAGTTAAAATCTTTATTCTAGAGTCTAGGATGAATAATTTAAGTCAGCCGTCTACCAACTGCGGTCCACGGCATACATTCATTCGGCTAATGAAGTAGCGCAAACCACGCTCAATCAATTTGGACGTAACACATTTATACTATTGGCCTTGATACTTAACCAGCCTTCAGTTAATTAGATTCTAATGTTTAATCAAATTAACAATTCAAAGACATAATCAAGTCGAAAATAGAAGAATATTAGGAAAACATTCTTTAAAGACACAGTTTGTTCGCTAAAATGACAATATTTAAATACATTGGAATAACTTTATCACCACAATTACATGGAATACTCAGGGTCTCCCATTTCAACTTAGTAAACCAAGAATTTTTGTAGTAATTGACGAGTAGATAAAACAAAAAAATTATAGCAGCGAGCAACTGTATAATATACGAGTAAAATGTTGCTTGCATACTGCAAGCAGATCAACAACACTAATTTTATGTTGGAATCATATAGGGACGGTCCTCAAAAGAAAAAAAAAATGAAAAAAAAAATTCCTAAAATTCGCTGAAATTTCATCATCTGGCATCGAACCCTGGTCTTTACTGTGAACTTACTATGCAGCACAATAGAAGATCACCATCTCTAATTATGTGTGAAAATTCAAGCTGAAATATTGGCCGCAACTGCCTCAAAAGACGTTCTAATTTTCACAAATGTAAATGGCTCTCTGGATTCGAACCAAGGACAATCTTGGAAATCTTAAACATGCTTCTGAAAGTTATTTATGAACTCTATCTATATTTTCAATTTTAAGTTTCTATATTATTGGGAAAGCTTTCAAAATAATTACTAAAATTCGGATCAACTTCTGATTTCAGAGACACCTGGTGTCGAACCCAGGACATATTGTAAGCTGTGAATGCATAGTTTGATTTGTAAGGACTTGCTTTTGTATCATGCAAAGTTTGAGTCGATAGCATAACGGGAAGTACCTAAATTTTGTTTCCGTTATCTCCGTAAGAAAGGCATTGAGGAATTTAAATGTCCCTCTGGGATCGAACCAAGGACCATCAGCAAATATGTAAAATTTGATTATGAGATATATTTATGATATCTAACCTCATGTTGAATTTCAAGTTTCTATGCCATCGGGAAGGGGTCCAAAAAACATCTTCAAAATCGCCGCAATGCATTTTAAACGGCCGATTTTAGTCCCGGCCTAGCATCGAACCAAGGACAATATTCGAAGATGTCTTTTTGATTTTCGTTGGCTATGCACGGCATCTAGCGATCCCTTGAATTTCAAATCTCTCCTTTTCCGCGAAGTGCCTCAAAAAAATTTTCGAAAATCCCCTCCATGTAATCTTATGGGGAAAATCGCGACTTTGGGGCCTTCTGGAATCGAACCCATGACGCCGAGGTTCAAAGTCGGCTTTTTCCTGGAGGTTACACGTCATGGCCATAACGTCGTAAAAATTTCAAGTCGATGGCACTTGTGAAACATGGTTAGAATTTTGATCCCCTATATATATATATCTATCTATTATACGAGTAAAATGTGGCTTGCATACTGCAAGCAGATCGGCAATACTAATTTCATATCGGTATCATATCGGGACGGTCCTCAAAAGAAAAAAAAAAAGGAATGAAATTTTTCTTAAAATTCGCTGAAATTTCATCGTCTGGCATCGAATCCGGGTCTTCCGGGTGAAATTACTATGCAGCACCACAGAAGATCACCATCTCTAACTATGTGTGAAAATTCAAGCAGAAATATTGGCTACAATTGCCTCAAAAGACGTTCTAATTTTAACGAATGTAAATGGCTCTCTGGATTCGAACCAAGGACGATCTTGGAAATCTAAAATTTGTTTCTGAAACCTATATATGATATCTATCCATATACCGAATTTCAAGTTTCTATATTATTGGTAAAGGTTTCAAAATAAATCCTAAAAATCGGATCAATTTCTGATTGCAGAGACACCTGGTGTCGAAGCCAGGAAATATTGTTAGCTGTGAACGCAAAGTTTGATTTGTAAGGACTGGCTTTTCTATCATGCAAAGTTTGATGTCGATAGCATGCCGGGAAGTACCTTAATTTTGTTTCCGTTATCTCCGTAAGAAATGCATTGAGAAATGCAAATGGCCCTCTGGGATCGAACCAAGGACCATCAGCGAACATCTAAAATTTTATTATGATATATATTCATGATATCTATTTACGTGCCGAGTTTCAAGTATAATTCTTATCGGAAAAGGATCAAAAAAAAATCTTAAAAATCGCTGCAATGCATTTTAAACGGCCGATTTTTGCACAAACCTAGCATCGAACCAAGGATAATATTCGTAGATGTCTTTATAGTTTTCTATAGATACGCACGGCATCTAGCGATCTCTTGAATTTCAAATCTCTCCTTTTCCGGGAAGTGCCTTAAAAAAATTTTCGAAAATCACTGCCATGTCATCTTATGGGGAAAATCGCGACTTTGGGGCCTTCTGGTATCGAACCCATGACACCGAGGTTTAAAGTCGGCTTTTTCCTGGAGGTTACAAGTCATGGCCATAACGTGGTAAAAATTTCAAAGCAGTGGCACTTGTGGAACATGGTTAGAATTTTGATCCCCTATATATAAATTATATATAGACGCTTCTACGGATATACCTATATACGAGTAAAATGTAGCTTGCATACTGCAAGCAGATCGACAACACTATTTTCATGTCGGCATCATATCCGGACGGCCATCAAAAGAAAAAAATGGATTGAAATTTTTCTTAAAATTTGCCTAAATTCCATCGTCTGGCATCGAACCCGGGTCTTTACTGTGAACTTTTATGCAGCACAATAGAACATCACCATCTCTAACGATTTGTGAAAAGTCAAGCAGAAATATGGGCTACAACTGCCTCAAAAGACGTTCTAATTTTCACGAATTTAAATGGCTCCCTGGATTCGAACTAAGGATGATCTTGGAAATCTAAAAAATGTTTCTGAAAGTTATTTCTAATCTCTATCTATATGCCGAATTTCAAGTTTCTATATTATTGGCAAAGGTTTCAAAATAATTCCTAAAAATCGGATCAACTTCTGATTGCAGAGACACCTGGTGTCGAACCCAGGACACTTTGATAGCTGTGAATGCACTGTTTGATTTGTATGGACTTGATCTTTCTACATGCAAAGTTTGAAGTCGATATCGTGCCGGGAAGTACCTATAATTTGTTTCCGTTATCTCCGTAAGAAAAGCATTGGGAAATGCAAATGGTCCTCTGGGATCGAACCAAGGACCATAAGCTAATATGTAAAATTCGATTATGAAATAAATTCATGATATCTATCGACGTGCCGAGTTTCAAGTATCCATGTTATCGGGAAAGGATCCAAAAAAAAATCTTAAAAATCGCCGCAATGCATTTTAAACGGCCGATTTTTGCCCCAGCCTAGCATCGAACCAAGGACAATATTCGAAGATGTCTTTCCGATTTTCGTTGGCTATGCACGGCATTTAGCGGTCCCTCGAGTTTCAACTCTCTGCTTTTCCGGGAAGTGCCTCAAAAAAAATTTCGAAAATCGCCGCCATGTAATCTTATGGGGAAAATCGCGACTTTGGGGCCTTCTGGAATCGAACCCATGACACCTAGGTTCAAAGTCAGCTTTTTCCTGGAGGTTACACGTCATGGCCATAACGTGGTAAAAATTTCAAAACAGTGGCACTTGTGGAACATGGTTAGAATTTTGATCCCCTATATATATATAGGTATATCCGGAGAAGCGTCTATATATAATAGACGAGTAAAATGTAGCTTGCATACTGCAAGCACATCGATAACAAAAGTTTTTTGTCGGCATCACATAGAGTGAGTCCTCAAAAGAAAAAAAAATGGTTAGAAAATATTCTTAATTTCCGCTGCAATTTATTCGTCTGGCATCGAACCCAGGTCTTCCCGGTCATACTCACTATGCAGAACCATAGCAGATCACCATCTGTAACTATGTGTGAAAATTCAAGTAGAAATATTAACTGCAACTGCCTCAAACGACGTCCTACGTTTCCCTTATACTCCTTATGATAGAAATGCTAATGTGCTCTGGCATCGAACCCAGGAATAGTACGGTGTTATCTGATTTTTTTTCTAAAACCAATTCTTTTCAAACATCTTCCAGCCGAGTACGAACTTCCTATCATTTCGATAAGTGCATCAAAAAAATAATGAAATACTAAACCAATGTATTTTATACGGGAGACATATTTGCCACCCGGCGTCGAACCCGGATCTTTCTGGTAATACTTCCTATGCAACATAATAGAAGATCACTATCTCTAACAATGTGTAAAAGTTCGAGCAGAAATATTGGCTGCAACTGCCTCAAACGACGACTTACTTTTCCCTTATATTCCTTATGAGAGAAAAGTTAATGTGCTCTGGCATCGAACCCAGGAATAGTACAGGCTTAAGAAATTTTTTTTCTTAAACCATTTCTCAATATATATCTTCTAGCAGAGCGAAAAGTTCCTTACATTCCGGTAAGTGCATCAAAAAAATTAATGAAAAACTATCCCCATGCATTTTAAATGCGGGATTTTTGAATCGTCCTAGCGTCGAACCCAGGACGTTCTCATCAGTAATCATTAATGTTTATAATAGTTCTTGACCATATCTCTAAGGTCCTTGAATTTCGAATCGCTACCTGTCCGGGAAGTATTATTTAAAAAATTTTGAAAATCGCCACCATGTATCCTTATGGAGAAAATCGGGACTTTGGGGCCTTCTGGAATCGAACCCATGACACCAAGGTTCAATGTCGGCTTTTTCCTGGAGGTTACACGTTATGGCCAATTCGTCGTAAAAATTTCAAGTCTTTGGCACTTGTGGAACATGGTAAAACTTTTGATCCCCTATATATATATATATATATATATATATATATATATATATATATATATATATATATATATATATATAACTTATATATAGGTATATCCGGAGAAGCGTCTATATATAATAGATACGAGTAAAATGTTGCTTGCATACTGCAAGCAGATCGACAACACTATTTTCATGTTGGCATCATATCGGGACGGACATCAAAAGAAAAAAAGGGATTGAAATTTTTCTTAAAATTCGCTGAAATTCCATCGTCTGGCATCGAACCCGGGTCTTTACTGTGAACCTACTATGCAGCACAATAGACCATCACCATCTCTAACTATCTGTGAAAATTCAAGCAGAAATATGGGCTACAACTGCCTCAAAAGACGTTCTAATTTTCACGAATTTAAATGACTTTCTGGATTCGAACCAAGGACGATTTTGGAAATCTAAAAAATGTTTCTGAAAGTTAATTATGATCTCTATCAATATGCCGAATTTGAAGTTTCTATAATATTGGCAAAGGTTTCAAAATAATTCCTAAAAATCGGATCAACTTCTGATTGCAGAGACACCTGGTGTCGAACCCAGGACACATTGATATCTGTGAATACACGGTTTGATTTGCACGGACTTGATCATTCTTTGTACAAAGTTTGAAGTCGATATCGTGCCTGGAAGTACCTAAAATGTGTTTCCGTAATCTCCTTAAGAAATGCATTGAGGAATGTAAATGGCCCTCTGGGATCGAACCAAGGACCATAAAGGAATATGTAAATTTTGATTGTGAAATATAATTATGATATCTACCGCCATGCCGAATTTCAAGTTTCTATGCCATCGGAAAAGGGTTCAAAAAAAATCTTAAAAATCGCTGCAATGCATTTTAAACGGCCGATTTTTGCCCCGGCCTAGCATCGAACCAAGGATAATATTCGTAGACGTCTTTATGGTTTCCTTTTGATTTGCGCGGCGTCTAGCGATCTCTCGAGTTTCAGCTCTCTCCTTTTCCGGGAAGTGCCTCAAATAAATTTTCGAAAATCCCCGCCATGTATTCTTATGGAGAAAATCGCGACTTTGGCACCTTCTGGAATCGAACACATGACACTGAGGTTCAAAGTTGGCTTTTTCCAGGAGGTTACACGTTATGGCCAATATGTCGTAAAAATTTCAAGGCATTGGCACTTGTGGAACATGGTTAGAATTTTGATCCCCTATATATAACTTATATATATATAGGTACGAGTAAAATGTAGCTTGCATACTGCAAGCAGATCCGCATATTAATTTCATATCGGCATCATTTTGGGAGGGTCCTCAAAAGAAAATAAAAGGGTTGTAAATTTTCTTAAAATTCGCTGAAATTTCATCGTCTGGCATCGAACCCGGGTCTTCCTGGTGAAATTACTATGCAGCGCAACAAAAGATAACCATCTCTAACTATGTGTGAAAATTCAATCAGAAATATTGGCTACAACTGCCTCAAAAGACGTTCTAATTTTCACGAATGTAAATGGCTCTCTGGATTCGAACCAAGGACGATCATGGAAATCTAAAATTTGTTTCTGAAACCTATAAATGATACTTATATATATACCGAATTTCAAGTTTCTATATTATTGGGAATGGTTTCAAAATAATTCCTAAATATCGGATCAATTTCTGATTACAGAGACACCTGGTGTCAAACCCAGGAAATATTGTAATCTGAGAATGCAAAGTTTGATTTGTAAGGGCTGGCTTTTTTATCATGCAAAGTTTGAAGTCGATAGCATGCCGGGAAGTACCTTAATTTTGTTACCGTTATATCCGTAAGAAATGCATTGAGAAGTGCATATTGCCCTCTGGGATCGAACCAAGGAACATCAGCGGACATCTAAAATTTGATTATGAAATATATTCATTTTATGTATTTACGTGCCGAGTTTCAAGTTTCCATGCCATCGGGAAAGGGTCCAAAAAAAATCTTAAAAATCGCCACAATGCATTTTAAACGTCCGATTTTTGCCTCGACCTAGCATCGAACCCAGGATATATTCAGTAAAACTCATTTATGTTTTCGATAGATCATGACCATATATATCGGCTCCTTAAGTATTAAGTCCCTACCTATCCGGCAAGTATTTTTTAAAAATTCCCGAAAATCAAAGCAATGCATTTAAACGGGAAAAATCGGGACTTTGGGGCCCTCTGGAATCGAACCCATGACACTGAGGTTCAAAATCGCAATTTTTCTGGTGGTTACACGTTATGGCCAATATGTCGTAAAAATTTCAAGTCAATGACGCTTGTGGTTTGGCCTGTGAGTTTGTATCCTCTCTATATATATATATGAATATATATATGGATACATGAATGAATCCGGAGAAGCATCTATCTATTATACGAGTAAAATGTAGCTTGCATACTGCAAGCAGATCGACAACACTAATTTCATATCGGCATCATATCGGGACGGACATCAAAAGAAAAAAAAATTCAAAATATTCGTAGAATTCGCTGCAATTTAATCACCTGGTAGCGAACCCCGGTCTTCCTGGTGTACTTACTATGCAGCAAAATAGAAAATTACCATATCAAACTATGTGTGAAAATTCAAGCAAAACTATTAGGTGCAACTACCTCAAACGACGTCCTACTATTTACATACACTCCTTATTTGAGAAATTATAATGTGCTCTGGCATCGAACCCAGGAACAGCATGGTCTTATCTATTTTTTTTCTTAAACAAAGTGTTAATATACATCTTCCATCTAAGCAAGAGCTCCCTTACATATCGATAAATGCATAAAAAAATTATGAAAAGATACCCCATAGTATTATATATGGGTGATATTTTTACCGCCCGGCATCGAACCCGGGTCTTTCAGGCAATACTTTCTATGCAGCACAAAAGAAAAACACCATCTCTAACCGCGTATGCAAATTCAAGCAGAAATATTGGTTACAACTGCCTCAAATGACGTCCTACTTTTCCTTTATATTCCTTATGAGAGAAACGTTATTGTGCTCTGGCTTCGAACCCAGGAACAGTACGGTCTTATGAAAATTTTTTTCTAAAACTTATTCGTACCATACATCTTCCAGCCAAGCACGAACATCCTATCATTTCGATAAGTGCATCTAAAAAAATAATGAAAAACGGCTCCCATGTATTTTAAAGGGCAGATCTTTGCATCGTCCTAGCATCGAACCCAGGATAACTTTTGTAAAAGTCATTGATGTTTTCGAAAGTCCAAGACCATAAATATAGGCACCTTGAGTTTTACTTCTCTACCTATCCGGAAAGTATTTTTTTTTAATTCCCGAAAATCACGGCAATGCATTCAAACGGGAAAAATCGGGACTTTGGGGCCCTCTGGAATCGAACCTATGACACTGAGGATCAAAGTCTCTTTTTTCCTGGGGGTTTCACGTTATGGCCAATATGTCATAAAAATTTCAGATCAATGACGCTTGTAGTTTAGGCTGTGAATTTGTATCCTATCTATCTATATAGGTATATATATATAGATGCTTCTCCGGATTCATTCATATATATAACAGTATTTTTTGGGATTGCACTAGCGGTGATAGAGTGGAAGTTTGGGTAATCGTTTATTAGGTAGATGCTATTGAGTGGGAGGTTCAATAACGAGTGATATAAGGAATTTAAATCAATTTCATTAATATAGCGATAAGTCATTAATTTGGGTGCAGTCTTTTTAGAGCGTACCGCATAATTAATGTATATGAGATCATGCGCAGGGATTCCATGTGCGGAAAATTGACCATGATTTAAGACTTTTTCGGATTATTTACCAGGAGTAGATCTAACAAAGTGACAAAGTGGTTAGCTTTTTTCCTGTAACGCTAATTTCAAGCATGATATCTTCATGACGAAGGGGGTAAATGGGTTGTGAGGGAGATATTAATTTATATTGAAGATCCTTTTCCGTACGTATACGCACACACCGCCGCCACTTTTTCCAATTTTGTAATTTCTGACAAGGAAGAAGCTGGGAATTCAACTAGCGAAGAGGGAATAACCACGATTCGCTAACTCCTATGGGATCGATGCCATCAATACCACCAATAAGTTTGATTTCATTAGAGTGTGGGATAATACTTTGGGCATTTATATGCACAGCCATAAGAGAACGTTTATGAAAAGAGGCTAAACTACGAAGAGTCTTGTGTGCAGAGCGCAGTTGACACTTCTGCTGATGGCAGTCAAGATAAGATGGAAAAAGGGCGAAGGGCTAATGGGGGTGAGCGAGTTCGGAAAGAATGCATATGCATTAGGATTTAAGGAAACGCTTCTGTTAGATGGGAAAAACTGTGTGGCGAGAGGGCTGAGGTAAGAAGCAGTAGGGGGTGAAAGGAGCGGTTTGGGAAAATTTTGGGCATGATCAGGGGTTCTTCTGCGAATTACGAGAAATCATGAAAAGGCAACGGTTAAGAGGGAAGTAATTTGAAGGGTTAAACAAACAGCAAGTGTATTCAAATCAGCAAAAGAAGGAGAATACGAGAGTGGAAACGGGAAAATGAAGGGGGAAAGCAGAAAAACAAGGAACTATTCTTCCGCGATTGAGGAAATGTACTAGAGCTAAATTGAGGAAAAGAAGAAAGAAGAAGAGAAAAAAATAAAAATAAATAAATAGCCAGAGCTATACTTAACTTTGAACCGGAGTTGTTCTTGATCCGATGTAGCTCATCAAGGGTGGTGGCGGTGAACATGTCGGGGGTAGGAACATCTCTCGGCCGTCAGACATTCTCTCGGCCAAAGTTACCTTTGGCCTCATCGAGAAGACTTTTCCTATAAACGGTGAGCGATTCGGTGATCAAGAATCCCGCAGGTGCCTCTTCATCCTCCATACTGCGTCGCGGTCCGCTTACGAATTTCACGATGATATGGCTGCTACGTCGGTCTTTGCGGTTTCGCTGACCGAGTAGATGGGCCCTGTCGATGGAAGCAATCGGGATTTTAATTTTCAATTTTTGGTCAAATAACCGACAAGCAAGTTGGATCGGATCTTCCCTGCCCGACTCCGGAAGCCCGTGCAAAAGGAGGCCGTTTTGTCGACTATACTGCTCGAGAGTCTCCTTTCCTGCTCCTTTGCCTGCTCCCGGAGCATTTCCACTTAGGCCTACACACACTGGAACAGCTCTTCCACCCGCTGCATAACATCTTCTTTAAATCCTTGCAAGACACTTGCGTGAATCGCTTGGATATCATTTTCTTGGGCTGGTAATTGCGTGGCCATCTTCAGCAGTTCCTTCCTTACTGCCTCCACGATCTTCGGGTAGAGACTATCGAGGCAGCGCTGCCGACTTCCTTCTGGGACCGGGTGTTCGACACTCTCACGGCTGGGGGTTGGCTGTTGGGGCTAAATGTGAGAGAGCTCTGGAAAGAGAAACGTTTAGCACATCCGCACGCCGCGACGGTCAGAGGCGAATTGATAAAGGCATAGCAATAGAAAACACAAGAGCTACTTGAATCTGCTTAAGGTTAAATAAATTTCTGAGTTGTATAATAAAACTGCTTTCAGTGGTGTTCAGGGGATGTACTCCCAATCATCGCAGAAAATAAACAAAAAAAGTGAGAGTTCTACTTGGGGACAATCTAATACATCTCTGGGGGAGCGTAAAGTCTGTCCGTGAAACCAGATGAATGAAACTATTTCTTCAAAGTTCATATCGTTCATCACAGATAATAAATTAAAGGTTAACTTTGTTACTGATTTAACTCACATTCATTACGAATTCCAACAGTTCCAGATTTTCCAGTTCTTTTGGCGGATCTGCTGACCTTCCTCCAAATATCGTCAGAGCCCGTACGAAATTTAAGTCAACATAAATCAGATTCCGTCAATTTCAAAATCAAACTTCTTCTCCAGGACCAATCTCTCCTTCTCCAATATTGTCTGCAGATCCATCTTTTCCCTTTTTAAGTTAACCCTCATATGTTACAATTTCATTTTCTCTCTCTCCAGGGCAAGAGTTTTCATAATCACCTCCTTCTCTGTGGTAGATTCTGATCATGCAGACATCTCCTGGTCCATCACATCCAGTTGGCTGCAATCTGTCAGGGACTATAACTAGAACTATAACTGGATCTTCCTGTAGATCTGAAATTGTGCCATAATGATAATTACTATATACACTATATAACCAATTCTCCAACTAACCACGAAGCAACCTCAGTACAGACAGTTTCAGACTACAAATAAAGCAGCTAGGAAGTTAAGATCTTTCAAAGAATTAACAGTCCATCCACTATACATTTTCTTCTCTATTCATTTAGGATATCCCACAGTTCACATAATGTGAACATAGGTTAAAATTTAGGACGACCTTTTGGAAATTAAGGTTGTAATATTGTACATTCGACTTCATGTAAACCTATGCCAACGGAATTGACTTTACTATGCGTTAAACATGTTCCAAACAATTATTTAGCAACCTCAATATACAAATAATCATTCCTTACACTTTATTCTTCACCGTATATACTGGCTTTTTCCCTGGCTTCTACGACTTTCCACCTGCTTGTTCTTTTTCCTGCTTGTCGTTTCTCGTGTAAGAAACTCCAGCCGTTGAAGTAACTCCTCAGTATACTGCTCTTCCGTTCCAGACCTTTCCTATATATAGTCATATTTTAACAACGCCTCACGCCTTCAAACCTTAACACAGTAAAAATAAGTTTCTATATATAAGAACAGGATTTGCACGCTCGAAGAACATCAAAACCGAAACTTTTAAAACCAAAGAGCATAAATTCAACAAAATTTATAGCATACATGAAAATGAGGAAGGCAGACTTCAAACCTTAGGCGTATATTAACTATACCTTTACATGTGTGTGTCCACCTGAATTACATATATAAATATATTACAATCATCGTGCAAATCCCGAGATTGGTTACTTACCACCTCAAGTTGCTGCATCCTGCTTGTTACACAGAATCCGGAAAATATCGGTTCTCCGGTAAGCGCTTCCTGAAACCTTTTATCTTCCGGGATATCTTTGCTCACACCTTTGTGTCCGGTTTCCATTAGACCTGAAGTCGCATACCCACAGTTGTGGCAACAATTATTGGCCTTCAAAACAAATATGATGAATAAATATTTCGAATTTCAGCGATCACTTCGACATAAAAAATTGTAAACTACTAAACTAATGCGTAGAACTATATAACAAACCGTAATCAACTCACGCAAGTTCCGCCAGTAAAAATGCAGCAGCAGTACTAAATTAGTTATCGTGTGCTGCAAAATGGAACAAAATTCTATTAGTAACGAAAAATTAACTTCACAGGCAAGGTTACTCGATTTGAGCAAAAAATTCGATCCTCGGTCCTTAAAAATGCTAGAAATGCATCACATCGTAATTTCTTACCTCTTCTAATAGTTTTCGCCGCGGTTCACTCAGAGAGTTCATTTTTGTCGTTCTCGGCCACTCGCCAACTAAACATCGAAACTTTCGTTCGCCAAAATCACGTTATTTGAGCACATTGGAACTGCTTTGACCACAACGACTTGGAATAGAATTTAACCCAGGTTGTGAGTTCACAGAGTAAAAACTTACGCACGTAAATAAATTCGTTGCGATTACTTCTTATACGTTATCCGTATAATATAATACATAAGTATAATTTTCCTGTTCTGAATCCTTTACCTGACTTCACTGTTAACACGAGGTTAGACTGCAGTCTCCATCACGCGCACCTCCTCTTCGAGCATTACCATCGACACTACTGCCAAAGAAAATTTCGTTTTCGCCCGCAACAGCGCCCTCTAACATATCTACCATTAAGTAAGTACAATGTCGCTTTGAAGAGAGAGGCGGTGAAAGATATGATTAGCTCTCCACAAATTCAAACGCTCTAACATTCGATCAGGTAACCACGGAAGATATTGATATATCATATATCATCATATCACTGAGTTGCAATTACTTTTACGATTCCTTCCATGGAAGTCATCAAAAATAAAAGTGATGCAATGGGTTTATGTACACTAAACAGATCACTCGCGGAATCATGATGTGGTGGAAAAGCGTAAATAAAAGGCACTGATCACTGTCTTGGCAGCATAATAGTAACAGGGAGAGAATCAGTAGATTCCTGCATTTCATTTTCAACAATCAAACTACCATTGTCTATAACAGTAATTAAAATTTTTCGATTGTTTATTACCATCTTCCTTTGCATACAAGTGGCTTTTTTGGAACGTATAACATAATTACTATATTACTAGAAGTCAATTACATATTATTTTCTATGTAAGAAATTTATTTTTGTCGAACAAAGGGAATCTGAAACATGTTAGCTTGACTGAAATTCAAGGTAAAGAAAAGGAAAGGTAATATCGATACGAGATGCAATTGACTATCAAGGCCGTAGCACTTCATTCTAAAATAATTTAACATAACGATTGACACAATTTCTTACGCCTCAATACCAAACTTACATCTTTAGAACTTAATCTAAAGTAATTTATCAAGATGCACATACGTACCAAATAAATGAGATCCCAGACCAAGTTTGATTAATTTCATTCGAGAAGTCTCGAATGAAATTAGTCAAACTACAATAAGGTCACGTCAAGGTCAATTGAAAATTCTTCGCATACGCACGACTTCGAAACTATGGTACTTCTTCAATTCAAAAGTTAACGGTGTGTCCAAGTCCAAGATCGGCAGCACCTCCACACTGGGTAACGTCTCCGTAGCAACTAAAGTTTAAACCTTTGGAATAAACGTTGAACCAAATACTGCGCTCTGATTGGTCGACGAAATGGAAATTTCCGTATCATTTCCTAATTTGTGAATGTGAGTAACGATCTGAGTGTTTAAATCGGAATATTACTTATTAAATATAATTACGAGTAATTCGATGGTGTAATTATAGTAAAAACGTGAAAAATCATAGAATTTCGTAATTAACTTTATTGTTGATCAATATCAACTCATATTACAATTACTTCTATAACCTCGATATATCTCTCTAACTTAATGGCTTATTAAGTAAAGAATATTAGTTACGAAAATCGTTCAAAGGTAAAATAACTTATGTCTTCTATTGGAAAACAAAGAAAGGATGAATCATTACGTATAAAAATGTCCTTATATATTAATTATTATATGGTCAACAAAAACATATAAATATGGATTACTAGTCACCAAGATTACAAAAATATATTTTATGCAACTAAAATTGGTTGTATTATTTATCTAGGAATTCCAAAATTCTTTTCTTTACCATTTCAGCCGAAGATAATAGGTGTTTTTACCTCCGAATTCCTTTGGTTGCCTCAGGTTTGGACTCGTCATACCTACTCAAGCTGTTGAGAAACCCGAAAATTTCAATTCTTTTACAATTTATATCCATCGGTGATGGATGCTACAGTATTTGTTATCCAAATGTTGTTTATATGGAAGATGTTTTACGGGAGAACATAAATATAATTCTTATTACTAATGATAAATATGGATCACAAGTCAGCAATTTGCCTTACCGTAAATTTTATGAAAATGACACTTAGTTCAGGAGAACATTTATTTACATTTTCATCTGTATTTCAAATGCTTGGTGCTGTTTTCTTGCAGCTTGCTGCAACGTTTCAATCTGTCAGCCCGGTATGAGTGAGTTACAATAAAATCTTAGTTAGCAGCAACTTACGTTATTTCCTTACGTAATTCTTTGTCCTGATTCACTACTTCTAATTAGTAACCCTTCGTAGTATTAAAGAGGATCCAATATCTTGCCGAATCATCCTCGTCACAAATCATACTTCTTGAATCCACGAAGCATAGACATGAATGCACTATTATCACTGACACACTTCTAACAGTTATAAACTCAGGTAATACATACTTCTGAGGCCAAGGAATTTCACTTCACTGGCAGTACAATTTTATACCCGAAGATAAAATGGAAGGCTCGAAACTCAAAACTTTAAAACTCGAACACTTGTTACTAAGACCTGAGAATGGCGGAAGTCACCTAATCAGAGGACGAAGTGTACCTTTTCGATATTCAGAAATTTCTATACCACAATCCTTCCAAATGACTTCTAAAATGCGTCGCCATGTCCTTCATTATCTTCATGGAGGAGTAACTTTGATGTGTGCGAACTTCCAAAGGTAATTTTAAACATAGGAATAGAAAATGTTGCTAGAGAATCCTAGGATAGGGTTCTCCGTAAAAATTGCAACGTGAGTGGCTGAATTTGGTTACATTATTGTCCGTGAATATTCGTGGTGAAGTACTTCGCATAAGTTGAAATGTCATCTTTATAACAGTGCCATTCTTAAAAGGCGCGAGGGAGTTTCTCAGTGAAAACTGTGCTGCGTAGTGCTTATGGTTTAATAGTGTTTTCGAGTATAGTAGTGCTTGAATAAAGTAAGAGGACCAGAATATTCTTTCCATGAAATTCAAAATCTATCACGCAAGAATGGCTAATTTACCACAGGAACAAGATGGACGATCTTAGGGTTGGAAGTTAATGTACGCGGGATAATTTACAACTGAAACTAGTATTACAGGAATTAAAAGGTAAGTACAACAAGGAGATAAACGTGTAGTACGATTTTCTTTGTACTTTGCTTAAAAAAGAGTCGAGTGACTACTCTTCATAAATATTTACTATAAAAGGTGAATATGTAATAAAGTAATCTGACAATTTTTGCATCAACTTTGAAACTATACTAAAGTTTCTTCAGTTCAACTTTATAAGTATGTGAAAATCTTTAAATATATCTTAGACATCTTTGATCCTTTAATTCTTTACTGTGAAGGTCGCATGAATCATTTAAAATCCACACTATTAGCCAGAGAATGTTTGAAAAGGAAGAAGAGGTTGTAATGCAAGTTGTGGATGGATGTAATTGGGCCTAGCTTTCCTTACTGTCATCATTCAAATTCCTGATTGCCAAGATAAGCTGTTTTCCAAAATAACGAGATTATGTGTTACAAAAAGAAACGATAGTCTTGGAAGAGTTATTATTTTTGCTGGTACTGCATGTTGTATCACATCTATCTTGACTCACATCAATACCTAGATGAGATATTCTACAATTTCAAAAGTAATATGATGTTAATTATTATTAGTCTTCAATAAATATTACTCGCGAATTCGATTTTGTTTTAAAATTTTTACTGTAATTACAGAAGAGCTTTAATAATATTTGTGAAGGTTGCGTTACAATGAAAATTCGCATATCGTTACTCGCGTTTCTTCAATTCAATATCGCAAAACCTTAACAAAACCAGTTACTTTGTATGAGTATAATATTTAATTATTTTATTTATAATCGGGTCGTTTTGCAAAATAATGATTGATAATTGATATTTTCGATACACAGTTTATATAATTTGAAGCACCAGATAACGCGGGAGTGACGTGAAATATACGTGGATTATAATTAAATATTTTCAAATCAAATTAATCTTCCAATAATTTTTAAATTTAAAATAAATTTCATTGCGCTTGATTGAATATTATTTCGATGTTGATTATAATTTTTGTAAAATATTAAAATTAGGGCAATGGGACGGAATTTTCCATCTCGCCAACCAATCAGAGCGCTGTATTTGGTTCAACGTTTATTCCTAAGGTTTAAACTTCAGTTGCCACGGAGACGTCACCCAGTGTGGAGTTGCTGCCGGTCTTTGTTTCGGGAAACCGTTAACTTTTGAATTGTAGAAGAACAATAGTTTTGAAATCGAGCTTACATGAACAATTTTTAAAGTGTATCTTAATAACAGTTTGATTAATTTATTCGAGAAATATTTATTATGTAAATAAGCGAGTATTTCCTGACTTCAAGATTTTCGTGGACTTGGTCTGGGATCTCATTTATTTGGTAAGTAGGTTTATCGTGATAAATAACTCTGCACTTATCTCTAGATTTTATAAATTAATTAGGATTGTGTTATACTCAAGATAATTTATTGATTTTGTATTAAATATTCCTGCAATGGATGACCCAACAGTCATTGTGCTTCGCGTACATAGCTGTTTCAAACGTGGAAACAATGTACTCGTGATAGAAGGGGATTTCGTTAGGTCGATGTGATATCGATTTCATTCCGCCTTTTTAACTCTAGTATAACCTCCAAATTTTTCTCAGTTATTTAGAATACCTTACTTTTATTGTGTAATTTGAATACTTGCAATTAAGAATAGGAAAAAGGAATCACCTCAAGGTCTTGGTTTCCAAAAATTTGAATAACTTCCCACTTCTAAGACTTTTTCATCGGTGCTGACCTTCCATTCGCGTTTATACTATATTAAAAGAGAGTTTTTTCGGGAAATCATCGTCAGAATTTAAAATTTTTAAATTAATCATAAATATTACTTGGAGATTTTTAAGTTAAGTTATATTTTTGGAAATTACTTCGAGATTACCTGTATATCATTAACTGATGTCATATCAACGAGTTATATATTTAAAATTTAATTTATCGTTTTTCTAACAGACGTATTTTATTTAACATCTTTCTGAAAACCTTCCTTTCATTTTATGTTCACTTTTTCCTTGCATACTTATCTTGAATTGTAGGTAGAACTAATGATATCTACGTATGTATATTTTTAATTTTCCTCGAATCTTGAATTGCTGTCTGTTGGCTATCTTTACATTTTAAATTAACGTTCAGATGTTTGCTATCACAGTTTATTGTCTTCGATGGATATACTGGGTGGAATTTCGGAAATTAATAATGATGATTTTATCATTTGAGAAAAAAAATTTCAACTATCATTTTAACGGTTATTCTGAAAATAATTTGGATTTGAATTTGCGATCCTTTATCGTTTTACGTAATCTGCTTTGTTGATTTTCATTTTAATTCCCGTTTTATTTGAATATTAATCTTGGATTCAAATTCAAAATTTAAAATCGAACGATAAAAGCAGACTAGAGTATTTTATTGCGCATGATTCAGTTTAGTAATCTCTGTTTTTGAGGTTGATGAATCATGGAATTGAATCCCTATGCGATATTTGTATACCATCTTCCTCCTTTAACTACGTCGCATGGGAAGTAATAGTATGATTGATTAGTACTAAAATCTGTTCGATGTAATTCATGCTAATTTATGGAAATGTTTAATTAATTACGAAACTAATTTGTGATGTTTTTCTTTTTTCATGTCTTGAGGAAGTCAATTCTCTCGTCTTTGGATGATTATTCTTGGTTCCTTTCTGTGATACCGAAAATGCCGAAAAACGATGGATAATCAAAATAATATCTTCCAGATTCCAGATTCAGGTGAGTTCTTTTAAATAGATATTTTCTGTCTTATTAGAATTTTCGCCATTTCTTTGTTACTTTCAAATTTTATACAGTCCGGGCGTAAGATTTTTTAACATTTTTATCGATGCGGTACATTTCCAAATATTTTTCCTTAATAAATTAATTTAAGTCTTCATATATTATTTCAGTCATCCAGTTAAATTTTATTTTATTAATATTTGATATGAGGTTAGAACGGTTTATTGACTGAAAAGGAGAGAATCCGGTTTATATTAAATATCTTTAAGCATCTCTAATGTGAGAGGAATTGTATTATAATACGAGTGAAATGTAGCTTGCATACTGCAAGCAGATCGACAACAATAATTTCATGTCGGCATCATATCGGGACGGCCCTCAAAAGAAAAAAAAGGTATTGAAAATATTCTTAAAATTCGCTGCAATTTAATTGACTGGCATCGAACCCGGGTCTTCCTGGTAAGCTTACTATGTAGCACAACAGAAAATCACCATCTCTTACTATATGTGAAAATTCAAGCAGAAATATTGGCTACAACTGCCTCAAACGACGTTCTACTTTTCAGGAATGTAAATGGCGCTCTGGATTCGAACCAAGTACGATCTTGGAAATCTAAAACATGTTCATGAAAGTTATTTATGATCTCTATCTATTTGCCGAATTTCAAGTTTCTATATTATTGGGATAGGGCTCAAAATAATTATTAAAAATCGGATCAACTACTGATATAAGAGACGCCTGGTGTCGAACCCAGGAAATATATTTACGCTGTGAATGCACAGTATGATTTTAAAGGACTTGATCTTATTTTGTGCAAAGTTTGAAATCGATATCATGCCGGGAAGTACCTAAAATTTGTCTCCGTTATCTCCATAAGAAATGCATTGAGGAATGTAAATGGCCCTCTGGGATCGAACCAAGGACCATCAGCGAAAAAAAAAAATTTTGATTATGAAATAAATTTATGATCTCCAACCTCATGCCGAATTTCAAGTATCCATGCCATCGGGAAAGGGTCCAAAAAAATCATAAAAATCGCCACAATGCTTTTTAAACGGCCGATTTTTGCCTCGACCTAGCATCGAACTTAGGATATTTTCCGTAAAACTCATTTATGATTTCGATAGATCATTACCATATATATAGGCTCCTTGAGTTTTATTTCTCTACCTATCCGGAAAGTATTTTTTTTTTATTCCCGAAAATCACGGTAATGCATTTAAACGGGAAAAATCGGGACTTTGGGGCCCTCTGGAATGGAACCCATGACACTGAGGATCAAAGTCGCTTTTTTCCTGGGGGTTTCACGTTATGGCCAATACGTGGTAAAAATTTCGAGTCAATGACGCCAGTAGTTTAGCCTGTGAATAAGTATCCTATCTGGGTATCTGGGTATCTGGGTATATCATGAATGAATCCGGAGAAGCATCTATATATAATAGATACTGCAGTATACAGATATTTGAAGTAATAAAGTTCGATAAAACACCATGGAATATATAATAAATAACTATAGGTTTTGAAATTTAAAAGATTTTTTCAACGGGACCTTGAATTTTGAGATAATATTATTTCTTCGGTATCGTACATCTGACGTATTATTTAACCCTTGCGTATTGCATAGTAGATTTATTTATATAATTTTCGTGTGATCGTCCATTGAATTAGGATTACCTTTTCACTTATATTCAGAATTAGTAAGTTTAAATTTAAGATTAGATGTTATTTTTTTATACAAGATAACTGTAATAGACACTCACATATGTTTTAATCATTGCGTAATATTTTTTTTCAATCGCGGAAACAATTTCGTCGTTGTAAAAACGGTTTCCTTTTCATTCTTCCCATTTTAATTCAAGTATCACCTATAAAGTTTTCCCTATTTATTTAGATTAGCTTACTTTCACTTTCTCTCTTTTTCTCATTATAACTCAAGCATGTCACTGGAACATGGCATCACCTCAAGGTCTAGGTTTGCTCAAATCACTTCCACTGCTACTCTTTTTTAAAATCGAAAGCAAACTGTTCCTCTAATTTCGACCTTCAGGTCCTTTCACAAGTTCAAGGTCTTGTTTTCGTACACAATATAAAACATCGTAAGTATGTTTACGAATTTTGTTTTTTTTTGCATTTCAGTCTCACTCGGCTGTACCGAAAATATGGCGCCTTAAAGATCTTGACTATCACTTTAGTACCGAATGCACCTGAGGTTTTTTAATTGATTATATATCGATGAGTTCATAGATCAATGTCAGGTAGAATATGTTCCTTAATTCTCATTATTCTCTCTTCTGACTATCCGTTAAAGATATATAAAGGCCTTTTTAATTTACCCTGTTTTGGACTTATTCGCATTTTATATTTTCAGCCTAAAAAATGTCTAACTTACTGTTCGCTATAAGACTTTAGCATATTAAATATACAACCGAGGAGTATGAGAGTTAAGAAGTTACCTCCATGAGACGTTGTTCTTTTATGTAGTGTTGTTACCTGATGATCGGTAATATTATTACTTCAATCATCTGACATAATAAGTATCCCTTGCGTGTTGGATAGTAAGTCTTCGTTGTTTTCTTATATTTTATACATCTATTGCATTAAATATGATTGTAGCTGGGATATATTCCCAATGCATACGTAAATGCATAAACGTGTGGAAACTTTTGCCATAATTCAAAAAGCGATTCCAAGAGTCGCTATTGAAATTCTGTAGACCTAAAATCGAGATTTCAAAATTTTCCCAAGACGTGATTATGGATTCATTAAATGTCTCCGATGTTAGTAGTAGTCCGTCACTTTAGATTTCTTTCACCTTCAATCAGTGATCAATCTTATATTTGCAATAATGCCACATTTTCAGCCAGAAAAGGCAATAATATTTTAAATTTTCTATCGCATGCTTTAATGTATAGATATATTATCCGTGTTTTTTGGTTAAATAGTGATGCTATTGATGTTTATGTTTTCTGCAAATCGGAAAATTTTGTAGAGACCAACATCCGATGGAGTTATTAAAATTCCTTCAAAGTGGTCGTAAAGCCACATCAAACAACTAACGTAACTAAGTAAAATGAGAGAATGCAAATTGGCACGTTTTACGAGTTGTAATCCCGGTGGGAGCCAATGTGCGAAATGACCTAAGCTGTCGAAGCACTTTTAACAATACTACTACTACTACGAGTTGTAATGATTGGTCTAGTGTTTTGATGTTCAATGATAGGAGAAGATTAATTTACATAATTATTTACGTACCTATCACAGTAATAGCGACACTTTTCCATAAAATATACGTACACTGTTGGTCTTATACTTGCTTAATTACTTTAATAACTATGGTAACATAAGAATCACTAAATTATCCCAATTATTAAATCCAGTTTCAGAGATCTGCCGCCATCGAATTTCTTGTTTCGGATCTTTTGAGAGTTATTACAAATTTCACCTAGATTGTTTAATCGTATTAATGAAAAACATATTGAAATTTATATTTTGAGTAGAATTAAAATCTCAGTCGAATATAAATTCATGTATCCAGTGACAATCTTCTTCAGAATATACCTCAATCTCCTTCTCCTTCTTTCACTTAACCACGCTGCTACTTATGTAATTAGATTTTTTTAAATGATATTGCTAATTCACATTAAGTAGTTAAATTCGAAATATATGTATAACATTAATTAACATTAAATTGGATGTAGTAATCTACAAATAATAGTGAACTATAGTGAATTCTCGAAAATAAGAAGAACCTAGATTTTGGTTGATTTACATAATAAATAGATAATATTGCGTTTAATCTATATATATATATAAAGCAGAAATTCTGTGGGTTTGTTTGTTTTTCTTGTATTGGAGTCCACACCGTTTGCCCGATTTGTCTCTAACTTTGCACACGTGCCCTCTGATATCAGGAAAGAAGTACTGTCGCATTTTTATTCAAGAATATTGCTGGGTTCGAACGAAGATCGCTCAGATAGACCTTCATAAGAAATACACGTAAGCTTCACTTTTATCGGTTGCAGGCTTTATTTCTTATGAAGATTTAAATTACTTGGAATAGTCGTACAGAGTCGAGACAAATATCGAATGAAAGAAAATCAAATGACAATTCTTATTTTGGTCGTGGAATCTTACTTTCGATTAGAATTTGCAAGAATATCGGTAAAATATACAAATATTTTGTGAAAATTCGAGGCTATAAACAACTCATTCCCCCGACGACTGATCCCATTGTTGAATCCGAGCTCATGTTCTATCTCGTAAAAATACTCGAAGACTTTAGGCCCATAAAGCTGATGATTGAATGGGACGATATATTACATGGTTAACGAGAAATTTTCTGTAAGAAGGTAACCAGCAATTGCCGGTACGTGATTACAGTCAGGATGTTACCAGATTATGGATGAGGGAAGTTAGATGTCTCGTATGATATAAAGCAAACATTCTGTGGGTTTGTACGTTTGTTTGTATGTTGTGTGTCTTCGATTTTGATACAAACCGTTTGCCAGATTCGCGTCAAACTTTGCGTACGTGTTTTCTGGGACAAGGAAAGACGTACTTTCTCAATTTTATTTGATAATAATTTTGCTGCGTTTGAACCAATATCGCTCCGATGGGTTTCTTATATATATTGGTTTGCTATATTTCTTTTTAAGAATTAAATTAGGAAAATAGTAGTGCAGAGTCGAGACATGAAGTAAAAGAACGGAAATTCAATGAATATTCTAATTTTGACTGTGAAATTTTTTTTCCGAATCGAATTTTGAGAATTTCGACAAAATAAGCGTGAATGTTCCAAAATTGTTGAGGTTGTAAACCGCCAATCCTCCGGACGATCAATGCGATTGTTGAGCCAAGCTCCTGAATTTTCCTGTATAGTAAGAATAGTATAGGATTTTAGACTGTATTCTAAAGGGTATGTAGGACGGTTAACTAGAATTTGATCTACTTCTATATTACCCGTTGAGAATCAACGGGCGCTTCAGCTAGTATAAAATAAAAAACCTATCCAATCAGCACATATTATATTTTACGCTACAACAGTCCTTCATTCGGTAAAGATCATTTTTGGTGGTTAATATTTTTTGAGGAGGGACTTACGCGGGTGATGTGATTCGGAAATACCATCCAAGGGCCACCAAAGCCACCATCCCGGCGAGGGAGGACCCGAGCGAGGGAGAACCCCAGCGAGGGAGGACCCCAGCGAGGGAGGATCCCGGCGAGGTAGGATCCCGGCGAGGGAGGAACCTGGCGAGGGAAGATCCCGGCGAGGGAAGATCCCGGCGAGGTAGGATCCCGGCGAGGGTGGATCCCTGCGAGGGAGGACCCCTGCGATGGAGGATCCCGGAGAGGGAAGATCCCGGAGAGGGAGGATCCCGGTGAGGTAGGATGCCGGCGAGGGAGTATCCCGGCGAGGGAGGAACCTGGCGATGGATGGTCCCGGCGAGGGAAGATCCCGGCGAGGGAGGATCCCGGCGAGGGAGGATCCCGGCGAGGTAGGATCCCGGCGAGGGAGGATCCCGGCGAGGGAGGACCCCGGCGAGGGAGGATCCCGGAGAGGGAAGATCCCGGAGAGGGAGGATCCCGGTGAGGTAGGATGCCGGCGAGGGAGGATCCCGGCGAGGGAGGAACCTGGCGATGGATGGTCCCGGCGAGGGAAGATCCCGGCGAGGGAGGATCCCGGCGAGGGAGGATCCCGGCGAGGGAGGACCCCGGCAATGGAGGATCCCAGCGAGGGAGGATCCCGGCGAGGGAAGATCCCGGCGAGGTAGGATCCCGGCGAGGGAGGATCCCGGCGAGGGAGGACCTCGGCGATGGAGGATCCCGGCGAGGGAGGATCCCGGATAGGGAAGATCCCGGAGAGGGAGGATCCCGGTGAGGTAGGATGCCGGCGAGGGAGGATCCCGGCGAGGGAAGATCCCGGCGAGGGAGGATCCCGGCGAGGGAGGAACCTGGCGATGGATGGTCCCGGCGAGGGAAGATCCCGGCGAGGGAGGATCCCGGCGAGGGAGGACCCCGGCAATGGAGGATCCCGGCGAGGGAGGATCCCGGATAGGGAAGATCCCGGAGAGGGAGGATCCCGGTGAGGTAGGATGCCGGCGAGGGAGGATCCCGGCGAGGGAAGATCCCGGCGAGGGAGGATACCGGCGAGGGAGGATCCCGGCGAGGGAGGAACCTGGCGATGGATGGTCCCGGCGAGGGAAGATCCCGGCGAGGGAGGATCCCGGCGAGGGAGGACCCCGGCGATGGAGGACCCCGGCGAGGGAGAATCCCGGCGAGGGAATACTCCGGCGAGGGAGGACCCCGGCGATGGAGGGTCCCGGAGTGGGTGTATTCCGGCGAGGGAATTATCCGGCGAGGGAGGACTCTGGCCGGATCCCTCGCCAGGATCATCCCACGCCGGGGAACTCTCTCCCTGTTGTCCTCCTACTTCGGGGTCCTCCATCGCCGAGGTCCTCTCTCGTCGGGGTCCCCCCTCGCCGCGGTCCTACACGGCCGTGGTCCTCCTTCTCCGGGGTCCTCCCACACTACGGTCCTTTATCGCCCGTTTCCTCCCCTGCCGGTGTCCTCGCTCCCCGGTCTCCTCTCTCGTCGATCTTCTCGCTAGCCGGGATCCCCTCTTGCCGGGGTCCTCCCTCGCCGGGGTCCTCCCTCGCCGGGGTCCTCCCACACCAGGGTCCTCCATCGCCGGGGTCCTCCCTAGCCGTTGTCCTCCCTCGCCAGTGTTCTCCCACGCCGGGATCCTCCCACGCTGGGTTCCCCTCGCTTGTGTCCTCCCTTGCCGGGGTTCTACCAGGCCGTGGTACTCCCACACCAGGGTCCTCCATCTCCGGGGTCCTCCATAGCCGTTGTCCTCCCTCGCCGGTGTCCCCCCTCGCTGGTGGCCTTCCACGCCGGGATCCTCCAACGCCGGGGTCCTCCCTCAACGGGGTTCTCCCACGCTGGGTTCCCCCTCACCGGGGTCCTCCCTCGCCGGGGTCCTCCCACACCGTGGTCCTCCCACGCTAGGGTCCTTCTTCGCCGGTCTCCCCCCTCTCCGGTCTCCTCCCTCGCCGGTCTCCTCCCTCGCCGGTCTCCTCCCTCGCCGGTCTGCTCCCTCGCCGGTGTCCCCTCTCTCCGGGGTCCTACCAGGCCGTGGTCCTCCCTCTCCGGGGTCTTTCCTCGCCGGGGTCCTCCATCGCCAAGGTCTTCCCTCGCCGGGGTCTTTCCACGCCGAGAACCTCCCACGCCGGGGTCCTCCGTCAATGGGGTCGTTCCCCGATTGTGTCCTCCTGCACCATCTCTTACTGCGGCCCTCCCACGCCTTACCTCGTCGAAGTTCCTTTTCCTATGAAAACTTATCATAATCGATTATAACCTACGTAACAGTCATATGAAGCCACAGAAACCTCATTAAAATGGATATTTATGACCTATAATCCATCATGGTTACACAGCAATATTATGCTTATATCAGGAATTGATTAAATCCGCAAACGTAAAACACCAAGGTGAAAATAACTGCGTTGACTAAAAGGGCGTCCATCTATCGTAAACGAACAGTCGATGGAGACATTTATAAGAAACAAGGATAAATAATAACCTGACATTGTTCTATAATCTCTTCGATATCTAGGGTATTATGAAACCTTAGGTGTATTTGGTAGTAAGAGTGGTATTTAATATCAATGATTCGCCTTAAGGTGCGTTCAGATGTAAGAGCAGGGACTCGTCAAGCGACGCGTAGCAACGTGCAGCGGCTCTTTGGGAATACAACTTGTTCACACAGCCGCATACGCCGCGTACAAGTCTTTGGGCGCTCAGCTGTTTGGCGATTTCGGTGTTTGGCGTTTACTAGCTTTTCGGCGTTTGACGATTTCGATGTTTGTATCGTTTTCCTGATGGATAATAGAGTGTTAATGTGGCGTAATAACGTCATTTTAGATTTATTGCTGTGCTTGAGAAAGCAGAGGAGAAGGAGATGGTGGGTTCGTCCCTTATTCGAACGAAGAAGAGAACAAGGGGCATACCACAATTTGGTACAGGAGATGAGATTGACGGACTGCGAGTCCTTCCGTAATTATTTTCGGATGACGAGGGCTCAGTTCGACCAGTTGCTAGCTGTAATCGGGCCATCTTTGAGGAGAGTTGCCTTAACGAGGGAAGCTAATTCCCCTGCTGAAAGATTAAGCATAGCCCTAAGGTAAGTAAATGAAATTAAAAGTGTAACAGAAAGGAAATGTTGGAATATAAGATGAAAGGTTGCGTAAGAAGATAATTGTTCAGGCGTAACATGATACAAATTTTCACAGGAAGAGAAACTTTCTTGCTTATTTCTACTTACAAATCTGTAATATTCAACAATTGTTTCGTTGCTATTGAACATGATCATTATGCTGATGGATATCATGTTAATTAATAGTGTGGTGGTATGAATTGCTATACTTAAGAAACAGGAGAGTAAGGATCTGAGTTGGTGTTGATGATATTGATGAATATTATCTTGATTATGGAAATAAAATAATGAGTTTGTCTTTCTGTGCAGAAAATGGTATACGTTAAAAGTAAAAAAATGGAAAGTATGTCATGATATAAAAACATTTCTATGACTGCTTATAACTAAAAGTGACGAATATTCAAATAATGTTGGAGGAATCAGTCAATGAGAATCTCTCCTTACAATGGTTATCATCTTAAACTTCCTTGCTCTGGTGAATAAGAAATGTATTTTTGATAAATATTATCAGGAAATGCTCGTTTATTCTACAAAATGCTCTTGTTCTTTAATGACGTTTTCAAACTTTATAGGTATATTGCTGCAGGCGACTCTATGACTAGTTTATCATTTCATTTTAGAGTAGGGAAAAGCACCATATGTATGATTGTTAAGGAAACAACAGAGCTTATATGGGAAAATTTAAGAAGTGTAGTTTTCCCTACTGTAAATCAAACATTTTGGGAAGCAACTGCAGAAGAATTTTCACATAAAAGGAATTTTCCTAACTGCATTGGAGCTGTTGATGGGAAGCATGTAGTGATGCAGGTAAAATATAGAATTAGATTCAGCATATAAATAATTTGAAGAAAAGTAACTATTCTACTCCAGATTAAATTTAGTCAGTTTAATTTACATGGTATTAATTTTATGATGGAATGCTTTCCTTTCAGGCACCAAGAAATTCAGGGTCAATGTTCTATAATTATAAGGGAAGTCATAGTGTGGTTCTTCTGGCTGTATGTGATGCAAGGTATTGCTTCACAATGGTTGATATTGGTGCAGCAGGTCGACAAAGCGATGGTGGAACCTTTAGAAACTCTTCCTTTGGGCAGGCATTAGAAATGAGTATTTTAAATGTTCCTCCACCCAAGGAACTTCCCAATTCTCCAGTCAAAGCCCCTTATGTTCTTGTAGGGGATGAGGCTTTTCCTCTGACTAAATATATAATGAGGCCCTACCCAGGTGTAGGCCTACAAAATCATCAGAGAGTGTTTAAATATAGACTCAGTAGGGCAAGGAGAGTCATCGAAAATACTTTTGGCATCATGTCTGCAAGACTACGGATATTCAGAAGGCCAATACAAGGAAATGTCGAGAATGTGGAGCAAATTATAAAAGCAGGTGTCTGCATTCACAATTGGATAATACAAAATGAGCTATAATGATGTTTATGGTGATATATACATATATATTTAATTCAAGTGACTTATTTGGATATAATCTAACTTACCTTAAATGCAGGCTCCCGGAGAGAAAAATTATTGTCCTTTGGGAATCGATGATAATGAGAGGGATGTAGTGCTACAACCTGGACAGTGGAGGAATGAGGTTACAGGTGGTGGAGGGTTAATAGAAATGAGGAGGATGGGTACAAACACCTACAGCAGGGATGCTAGGGGAATTAGAGAAGGTTTCGCTGGATATTTCATGGAAGTAGGACAAATTCCATGGCAGTGGATGAGGATATAATAAACAACGTTAGTTATTCTGAATAATACAAATATATCAATGGTATTACATTTTATTATCTTCTTCTTCAACATTGAAAAACAACTCCTCTATTTTTAATTTCAGCTTTAGTTGGGCCTTCTTCGATACTTTATCCATCCTATCTGCTAAAGACAAGCAATATAGCTGAGTACTCGAATAAGGCTGTGGTTTGTCTTTTATCATCTCCTCCAGCATGTCTTCAATTGTTCCTGTTAAATTACACAAGAGTAAAGGAAACATTAATAGCATTTATAATTTATAAGTATTAATTTCAGCAAAAGTTTAAAATTCATGTAATATTGCTGAATGATTGAATAAAAAAATGTTATATATATCAAGACTTACTTTTTGCTAACTTCCCACTGGGATTTCTTTGGTTGTGCATGGGAGGTGAGATTGGGGTGCTGAAAGATGATGCCAGGACAGGGGTGGTAACAGAATGGAGGGAAGAAGATGATGCCATGACAGCGAGAGAAAATTCCTCCTGGAATGGCAAAAGCTCTATAACTTGCTTTGGGAGGCTAGAGCAGGATCTGTTGGGAAAGGAGTAAAATAAATATATTTTAAACAATTTCCATGGCATTGAAAATTACAACAGTGCATAAGAAATGTAATATCTTCCTAAAGTAGCTCAACATAAAATTCACCAGGATATCTGCAACAAGCTATATATCTATCAAGTTGTTAAAAAATTAAGCAACTATCAATCCAATTTATCCTCCTGGCTTTAAAACAGGTAATTAACTAATTTAAATAGGTCAGAACACACAAAAAAAATATTAATATGTAGTGGCCAAACACGAGCGGAGGAAATGAAAACTGATCTTCCAACAGGCTCCTTATTTCGAGTTTTAAATATCGAATATCGAATTTTAAAAAAGGTGACAAATCGAACATTAAAAATTACAGACCTATTGTCATACAGTCCTCAGTAGCCAAGTTATTTGAAAAACTTGTTTCACACTTAACATCACCACCACTGAATAGTATTATTTGTTGTTATTTACAAGTCAATTAAAAATAATGATCACTTTCACTCAGTCTATACTGACTTTGAAAATGCTCGCTCACAGTAAATAATACATACAAAATACTCACTGTAGATAATACATAAAGTATGTTATTGTATCATTCATATGTTTTTTATATATCATATATGTGTAAATTTATTTGGCATTCTGTTTTATTATCTTTCATGAAAGCTTTTAATAATTATTCTCTTCGCAAATGCTGTTTATGTTTATTATTGCTAACATCCTATACGTAAATTTTATTATTTATAATGATGTTAGTGATATTTATTCTTAAAGTCGAAAAATTTGTGATATCAATTTCCATATTTGTGATATTTCATACTTATAAATCCTATTGTTTATTGTAGTTTGTACTTTTAAATTCTGCTATGTGATATTGTGCTGTGACATTTTATTTATTTATTTTTCTATACAAAAGAGTGCATTCCGTTAAATAAATAAATATGATGCCGACTTGAAATTTGTGTTATCAATATGCTTGCAGAATGCAAGCAACATCTTACTCGTATTATAAAGAAAGCTCAATTTCTTCGATTTACGTTGATGATATAAAATGTATATCAAATGTAAAAGCTAAATTAATATATGTGTTTAACTTACTGTCTTGGAGAGACGGAGTCAACTAAGAACCCCAGAAGCGATGCCAAGCTTCGAGGTACTCTCTCCCATCCTCCAGCACCGCTTCTGGGTTTCTTCTTCTCCCTTACATACCTATCCCTCAGACTCTTCCAGCGATTTTGTGCAACTCGTCCTGCAACAAGTATCGAGATTAATAAGATCATGAATTCAACAAGATACACAATGTAAACAATGGTTATCAATGTGATAATTACCTTCGAGACCGAGGGATTCCCCTATCTCCCTCCAAGCTCTCTAGCTAAGCCTCTATCTCTATACCGGAAATCTCGCACGTCATAAACAAAGGAGTATTTCTCTCTTGTTAGATCGACAAGAAGCTGATCGTCTACCGTATCCATGATTACCTGCGCACTGCGCATTACCGCCATATTCACGTGTTCCGCGCGTAAAAGTTGGGCTCTCGCCAACTTCGGCGGCGCGCGACGGCTCGTGGGGAAGCGTACTGGTGGTACTGGTGGTACTGGTGGCCTTGGTTTCCTGGCTCCTGATTGGCTGTCGCGACTCTGAGTCCGAGGAACGTCTGTATGTGAACGCACCTTTAGTTTCGCTACAGATCTGTGAAGCAGTGACAAAAACAAACTAATCTAAAGATGTTGACCATGTTGGAGATTATTTACGAAAATAAGACCTTGAAATTGCTGAAAAACCTGAAGGTTAACATGGTAACTACTGATGTGAAGCCATGTAACTGTGCATAATTGCTAGAGTTCTAATCACAGTAAAAATTATAGAATGAAAGTGAGATATTCTGAATAAACTTGGATTTATCACGGGAGGAATGAAAGGTAAATCAAATCGACCTAAGTTTATTATGTAAAACGGCGAGACTGTGTCCACGTTTGGAGAAGCTACATGAACAATGCCTAAAATATGTGGATTAAATTAATCTTTAAAATAAAATAAACAAAAATTTTCAAATATAACGAAAACGAAATCAGAATAGAAGAGTTTTTAAGTTAAAGAGATAATTCTAATTTTATCGTTTTTCAAACATTGAAATTAAGAATCTTGCACTGTATAGCAGCTGAACTGACCGATGAATCTCATAACGGGAGATCCAAACGATAACTAGAGCTCTAATTGCCAAATAAGGAAAGGGTAAAGGTGACTTTGCACATTCCTTGGGAACTCTAATTGCCAAGAAAACTCTTCTTTAAACTTGTCATCTTTGAATAAAGCAAAGCGGCTGCTGATGGTTATGTTATATATAAAGAATAAACTCCAAAAACCATCAAGAAACTTGCAAAGCGGCTATATGTAATTCGACTTCCACAAAGTCATCGTCAGGCTAAGGTGATCGGCAATGAAATACGCTATGAAAAGTGTCATCTTTGCTTAATTTCACTACAATTAAAAAAAAAACAGTTCTTCTTCAGTTTCCTTGTACAGACAAATGTGTTGAAAAGAACATTCAGCAAACTATGGGTAATATGGTACGAGGTAGTAGTCACAAGACAGTAAGTTTGAGTGGGCGATTTATTTATTTTTAAGTCTAAAAAAGTGCTACCCTGCAGGCGGACATCTTCAATTCAGTCATTTTTAAATGAAAATAACTCTAAAAGGAAAGGGTAAAGGGTAAAAATTGCACATAAGGGCGTGCACCCAGGAAAATTGCCAAGGAAAAAAACGAAAGAATCCGGGTTCGATTCCCAGCACAGTCATACTTTTTCCAAGTCCGATTTTCCTTGGCACGTAAATACGTATTTATTTGACCTACATTCTTTCGAATAAAACGTCATAGCGCTTAATACGTAGCAGCGTCACTCATATGAAGTGCAAGTTTCTTCTAATCATGAAAACTTACAATAATTTCTATAATTAGCACATTATCTAGCAACATCATAACGGTAAGTAGAATTGAGCGACAAAATTTAAGGATTCAGAGCTGAATTTATATATTTTCAATGCTTTCTCGATTTTTTAGGCCTTGATAATTATTTAATTCAGTTATTTATTTTCAAAAAATACATAAATCCTTTAAAAAGTAGAACTGTGTTTGTATTTTGTATATAAAAGTGTCGCCACCACTGTGATTGAAACGTAAATCATTATGCAAACAAATTTTATACTATATTCTTGAATGTATAGACTTAAAAACAATAAATAAATAAAAAATAAAAAAATTAAACAATCTTTATAGTTTGAAAATTGTGCAAATTTTGACTCTCTCATTTTACTTGAACACATGTTTCTACTTTAATTGTTTGTTGTTGACTTTAGATGATCTTTACGAAGCAATTTAAATGACAGTTTGTATTGCTCTCAATTTAATATCGGTTTCTAAAATAGTTGCTCCGGCAGTTTTTCTTAAAAGATTTAGTTAACATCGATAGCATCAGTATTTACTAAGAACTGAGGCATTAAAGCAAAAAATAAATTGATAAATGATTAAAATTTAAAGTAAATCTAAAGTAACGTTCCACCGCTAAGATCGGAATCATTTAATAAACGCAAAATCGCGCTTCGGAAGATTTTGAAATCATATTATTAGATCTAGAGAATTTGAACAATGACTCTTGGAATCGCTCTCTGAATGATGACAAAACTTTCAAAATGTTATTTTCTCTATATATATTTATTGGGAATGCATACCACCTACAATCTCTTTAATTAAATTGGATGGAAACATATAAGAAAAAAACGAAGATTTACTACACTAAAATAGAACGTCTCATCACAGATAATTCTTACATCTCAAACGTCTTGGTTATTTATTTAAAGTCCAAAGTTCTAGATGGAACCAGTGAGTTACAAATAGTTTAAGACCGTAAATTTTTAATGCCAAGGAGCCAAAAACAACGAAAATAAGATTTAGAAAAATATAAGTGCATTCTACCTGATATGCTCTATGAGCTCGTCGAAATCAAAGCAATTATAAAACCTTAGGTGCATCCGTTATTTAGATTGGCATTCATGATGAATAATACGCCCATGTTTCGCTACAGACCTGTGAATATGTAACGCAAATGAACTAAGTTAAAGGTAATTACCATATCGGACATTATATACGAAAGAAAGACCTTGGACTTGTTAAAGGACCTGAAGGTGAAAATGGCGCAAACAGTTGACTGCTACTTTTCAAAAAACACGCAGTGGAAGTGATTTGAGGAAACCGAAACCTTGAGGTGATCTCATGTTCCTGTACTTATCATGCTTATTATGATAAGAAAGAAAGAGAAAGTGAAGTATGGTAATCATAATAAATAGGGAAAAATAAAATCACAGCGATCTAGTGGCATCCACTTTCATCACGGGGACATTGTATTCGCGATAGTAAAAGCTAACTACGCATTGCTCAAAGAATATAAAGAATCTATTGCAGTTATCAAACGGAAAAAAGTTAAAAAGATAATCCTAATTATATCGTCGTACTATAATTGAAATTATGTTCATTATTAAGATTAAGAATTGCATTTCTCGACTTTTAATGCTTCTCAAATTCGTATGGCATTGCGAAATTGCTAATTTATTCTCGACAAATACAATAAAGTCTTTTTAATTTATGAACTATAGATGGGTATTTTATGGAAAGTTGTGCCATGGCTATATTAAAAACTCAAATCATTATGCATATAAATACTTAATTATGAATTTGACAGGAGATTCATTAAACAATATTTTAGAATGAAAAAGGTATATTAATTATTAGAATCTCCTTGTATATGTTCGTCACACATGAAAAATCATAACTGAATTAACAGATAAAATTGCAATTAAGTAAGTTTGGGTCTGATTTTAATAGCTATATTTCAAAATAAAGGGTTAAACTGTTAAGAGGTAAATTGGTGGCTGAGTAAATATAAGAAAACAACAAAGGCCTACGAAAGGGTTAATTACTATGTGAGACGGTCGAGGAATGGCGAAAAAATAATATTAACTTGAAATAATATGTCCCGTTGAAGTAATCTTTTAAATCTAAACACCTTGTGTATTCATTTAATAATCTATAAGTCTTATATCGAACCGGATAACATACAAATATCTAAAAATCAATGGTAGCAGGCTTGACTATGTTAAATAAATTGAAGCGAAAAAATTTTTTTTTTTAGAATAAATATCTTTATACAGTGGCATATTAAAATGGATTTCCTCTCACACTACATATCCTTTAAGATTTTATTAATGTACATAGGTCGCTCTGCTTTGGATCCATAAACTGATCAGGCCATTATTCGAATAAGGCAAAAAATGTAATATAATAAAAAGGTATCGTAGGTTCGTTCGTCATCATATGTGGTTATATGTGTGTATCTATGCAGCCATGGATACAACGTTATAAATAAACCAATAAAAAGCATTTTTCAGTGTGTGTGCTCGTTTTTTGACTTTTTTAACCTCTACTGTTTTGAGTTTCTGTTTTGTAAGTCATTTAAAGATATTTTCTATGATTTATGGAAAGTATAAGTAATTTAAAGATATAATTTAGTTAGAAAATTGGGCGGCATTTGCTAAATTATTTAGACACGGAAATTATAACCGGAAGTAACAAGGGGGATCAAATTATTTCTCTACGAATAATTTTGGCACCCAGTGAAACCCAACTACCTTTTACATTGAAGAGACGTCAGCTTCCAGTAATATTGGCATTTGCCATAATTATTAATAATTCGCAGGGGCAGACATTGGATCATGTAGGTGTGTATTTAGCATATGAGGTTTCTTCTAATGGACAGTGTTCTTGAAAAAACACGACATGAAAATTAAATACAAATCAACGTAAATGATACGGTTGCACACGTTAGGTTCTTAAAAGATTCGAGAGAAATTAAAAGAAATGGCCCGTTAAAATAAGTGTTAAATTTAAGAAAAGATAATCTGAAGAAAAACTTTTTTATGTTTGCTGTCCATTTATATATAATTTAACATTTCTCATGAGTCATAATAATTTTTTTGTATCATTTCTGATTAAGCTATCTAAATATAATTATCATTTAATATACAAACGAATTAATTTACATTATTTTACTGCTGAAAATTTATTTGCAACGGGTTTCACTAGTATCATAATAAATGAACAAACCTGAATCGGGAATCCGGAAGACAGTCTTTTGATTATCCTTCTTCGGACAAACTTTCGGTATCACACCCAGAAGAATTATCCAAAAGGGAGAGAATAACTTCCTCAAGACTTGAAAAAAGAAAAATCACAAATTAATTTCTTAATTAAATAATATACCATCAATCACAAGATTATACAGATGTTAGTAGCAATCAAACAATATAGTATTCACTAGTATTTACTACGCGACGTTGTTAGACAAGGTCGATACCACAATTGCAATTGTTAGGTATCTATCGCTTCGGGATTCAATTCAATTAATCATTCAACAAAACAAAAAAATGAGATGGCTTAATAGAAATGTATGCAACGAAACTACTGTAGTCTCCTTATTTCATTCAATTTATCTTACTTGGAACGAATTAAATAAAGAATTGAAGCAGTGATTTAATGATAAATTAAGAAAATAAATTGGTTAAGACAATGAACTGATCATAAATTTAAGTTCAAAATACTTTTCAGAACCCACTTAAAAAAGATATTTGAAAGTAACTACTAAATGATATAATTATCAACAATCATTTCCGTTAGAGACAGAAAACTGTGATGGAAAACGTGTTAGACTTATGTTAATTTAAATTTAAAGGAAAACAAAAAGTTTGAATTCGAATATAAACCTCGTTAAAAAGACATCAATTCACGATATCAAGGTTATCTAGAAATAATTTCCAAAAATATCATTTAAATACTTTAAAATCTAATTACGCATAGCCAAAAGAATATTTATTTATTCACTGCAGCAATATTTTAGATAAAATTAACAAATAATCTTCTATATAAAACAAAAAAATCAGAATTGAAAGAATAAAACTTAAATGGTAAAGATAATTAAGTTACAAAAACATATTAATGATTATCGCAGGAAACAACACTCTACTTGAACTACTCTTCTTATGTCCCATGGAAGTATACATTTAATTTTCTTAAACCTTCCTTATTTATTTACGAGTAATATTAAGTCTTATATCAAACCAGGTAATTCCAAATACCTATCTACCTTAGCATATTATAAAATTAAAATAAATTTCCTACAACATTACAGATCAATAAAGATTTCTTTGTATTTGCAGATTTGATAATGTTTTGTAAACTGCTTTTATTATATTTCTAACTTTCTAAAATGGAATTTCATTGGATATAGCAAATAAGGCTGGTAAAAATAAAATTAAAAAATCTGATGTGGCCAGCACATGACTTTCTCCATAAATAAGATGTAAATATTTATCTATGACAGTAATTTCGACCTCTATATTCCATCCAAACTTGGAAGATGAGTGATTAATATATATATTATTATCTTTGACGCCAAAAACATTATAAATAATGTTTTTCGGTACATGATCGATGGAAAACGATGGAATTGGCCTTTCGCCCATAGAGCCCAAAGCGCCCACGAAGTACATAATCAGCAACTTGTGGTTTATCAGTATTTCATGAATAACTCCTAATCAACCGGTGATACAAAAATATGTTAAATACAAAAGTTATAGTAAATTACATTATCTAAAACTTTTATAAGTGATACAACACACGTATATATCATATTTAGGGAGATATTTTGTAAACCGGAAATGAGCTTCGTTGAATGAAGCTCGACTTCCGGCTAACCGATTTACTCTAAAAACTAATCAACTCTGACAGCACGCAAAACAGTACTATATATGAAGTTTGGTATTGATACGACCACTAGTTTTCATGTTAGAGCGCCCACTAGCACACACACACACAGACACACAGACATCATTCCAAAAATGGTCAAAACGTGTTCTAGGGACCACAAAACGTGTATTTCCGTTGAAATCTCGAAGTCGAATTTTTTCATGAAAACAATACTTTCTCTATACTTCGTATATGGAGAAAGTAAAAACGAAACGATTTGGAAATGAACTTTATCGCTAAAAGTATAAGTCATGCTCGAATTATTAAACTTCAGAAAGAGTACAGGAAAGAAACTTCATCATTATAAAAGAACTAACCTGCATCGATCATCCGGAAGATATCGTTTGATACTCCTACGTTGAAGGCAAATTCGATTACACACCCGAAACGCCTCGAAGAATCATCTAAATGCGAGAGAATTCACTTCATCAAAACATGAAAAAGAAGAGGCAAAGGTTATATAAGTATTTCATTAACTATTTCCATAAAATATTGTATGATTCATGTACAAGAGAGAGCAGACGTGAGTACCAATCGCCCAAACTAGAAATTGCGAACCGATGTCTTTAGACGGGGTGGGGTAACAAAGTTTCAGGGAACTATCGCTTAGGGATTCAGTAAATTAATTTATTCAAACTCAAACGCGAAGATGTTTCATCTGACATATTTATATAATGAAATCTATAGTCTTCTTAGTTAAATATTCAAATTAAACGGGAATGTAATAGAAAATGAACAAAGAAAAATAACGAAAAATTATGGAAAATTAAAATCCAAATTCTCTTCAGATTTCTTTTCTGTTAAAAGAATAGTTGAAAACATCTACTGAAATAATTAGAAAATATTATCAAAGATAATTTATGAAGTTCAGCTCCAGTAATTCAGTTTATGGCAATAAAACTGTTATAGCAAGCATCTTAAACACATGCTAATTTAATGAATTAAGTTTTCCTAACTGATTGCAGTTGATGATTAGAAAGTGACTGTAAAAATTTACATGCTCCGAGAGAATAAGTATCTAGGTTCCTATTACTCAAGATTTAAATGAAAGGTCTATTTGAATCTAATATCAAAAGGAAAGTTAACAAAATAAATTTTAATAAATGTTACCTGATAGGAAATCCAAAAGTTGAAATTCAAATTAAAACCTCATTATTACGTCATTGGTTCTTGAAGCCAGGTAATCTCGTGACAATTTCACAAAATATTAATTAACTCACTCTAAACCTATATCACTTTTTAATTGTAAAAATACGCTTCGATATGTTTTCCTGAAGAAAACTCAAATTAAATATAGTTTAAAAGATTACTACTCCTAAAATAAAACTCAAATGTATACATGGAATCTTTAGCTTAATGGCCGTTGAAAATATCTGCTAATATAATCATGCAACATTAACATTATTATAGCAGTTACATATCTCGGATGAATTACATTAAACAAAGAAGAATAATGTACAATGCTTATACTTCAACTAATTTTTGAAATTAAGATTATAAAACTGACATCCCATAAATTAATTTAGCTATCCTTCATTCGAAAACGATAATAAATATACAGCAATTCTCCACAAACGACTACCAACCAGTATGATAATTTTGAATCGAATTTTCAAAAACTTGAGGATGATGAAAATTTTCTATTTCAGAGATGGATGATAATTTAATAAAGAACGGTTCGGTCGTTCTTGAATTTCAAATAAAACTTCAGTAGATTTTATTTCGGTCGATAATATTCACAAGGGATCAATCAAAATTACGAAATAATTGCTTGAGGAAAAAATTTCCCCTCTAATGTATTTGAGTTTCCGAAATTAAAAAATCACAACTCTCAATTCGATCGTTGGTGACAAAAACTTCGTGACTCAAGATTTAAAGAAAGATTGGCGAAAACGAGAGTATGGAGCTAAGGAAATCGGAAACACGTTAGCTTGACGGAAATTCACCGTAAAGAAAAGGACAGGTAATTTCGATACGAGAAGCAGTTGACCGTCAAGGCCGTAGCACTACATTTGCAAAATAATTTAACATAACGATCCACATAATTTCTTACGCCTCAGTACGAAAATTACAACTTTAGCATTAAATCTAGAGTAATGTATCAAGATGCACATACTTACCTAATAAATGAGATCCCAGACCTAGATCACGAAAATCTTGACTTCAGGAAATACCCGGTAATTTGAAGGATATATACTTCTGGAATGAAATAAATCAAACAGTAATGAGAACAGGCTTTGAAAATTAATTGCATAATCTCGATTTCTAAACTATGGTACCTCTTCAATTCAGAAGTTCAAGGTGTGTCTAAGGAAAGACCGGCAGCACCTCCACACTGGGTGACGTCTCCATTGCAACTGAAGTTTAAACCTTTGGAATAAACGTTGAACCAAATACTGCGCTCTGATTGGTCGGCGAAATGGAAATTTCCGTCCCATTGCCCTAATTCCCCTAATTTCAATAATAAACATAAATTATAATCAACATCGAAATAAAGCTTATATTAGCGCAACGAAATCCAATTTAAATTTGAAAATTATTGGAACAATAATTTACTTTGATAATCTTTGATTATGGTATAATTCACGGCCCCTTGGTTTACGTTAGGCTTCAAATTTCAAAACTATTCTCTAAGGAATCCAACTTACCGAAAACTGTTTTGTATAATGACCAGATTGAAAATAAAATGTTTTAAAATATTATACTCTAGCAATGTAATTAATTTTAGTAAAACATAGCGATCATGAAACAAAAAAGGAATGTGAGTAACGTTCTGTGAATTTAAATCGGAATATTACTGACTAAATATAATTACGAGTAGTTCAATGATGTAGTTGTAGTGAAAACGTGAAAAAATCATATAATTTCGGAATTACGTTTATTGTTGAAGATTATCAACTCATATTACAATTACTTCTGTAACCACGGAATACCTCTCTAACTTTATGACTTATTAAGTAAAGAATATTAGTTACTATGAATCCAAGCAAACAGTTAAGTCCTTCAAGAAAGTCGTTCAAAGGTAAAATAACTTATCTCTTCTATTGAAAAACTAAGAAAGGATTAATCATTACGTATAATAATGTCCTAATATATTAATTATTTTACGGTCAACAAAAAACAATAATAATAGAAAACTGGTCACCAAGATTACAAAAAGATATGTTATGCAACTGAAATGGTATCATTTATCTAGGAATTCTGAAATTATTTTCTTTACTACTTCTGCCGAAGACAATAGGTGTTTTTACCTCCGAATTCCTTTGGTTGCCTCAGGTTTGGACTCGTCATACCTACTCAAGCTGTTGAGAAACCCAGAAATTTCAATTCTTTAACATTAATGGCAAGATGTACAGGTTCAAAACTGTTTACAATTTTATATAAAGTGGTGATGGACGCTATAATATTTAGTGTACAATTGTTTTTAATATGAAAGATATGAAGATATTTTACAGGAGAACAAGGAAATATTTATTACTAATGGGAAATATGGGTCACTAGTCAGTAATTTAATATATCATATATTTTATGAAATCGACAGAAAGTTAATGAGAACATTTATTTACATTTTCTTCTGTATTTGAAATGCTTGTTATTGCTTTCTTGCAGATTGCTGCAACGTTTCAATCTGTCAGCACGGTATGAGTGAGTTACAATAAAATCCAAGATAGCAGCAACTTACGTTATTTCCTTACGTAATTCCTTGTCCTGATTCACTACTTATAATTAGAAACCCTTCGTATTATTAAAGAGGATCCAATATCTTGCCGAATCATCTTCGTCACAAATCATACTTCTTGAATCCACGAAGCATAGACATGAATGCACTATTATCACTGACACACTTCTAACAGTTATCAACTCAGATAATACATACTTCTAAAGCCAAGGAATTTCACCTCACTGGCAGTACAATTTTACACCCGAAGATAAAATGGAAGGCTCGAAACTCAAAAGCTTAAAACTCGAACACATGTTACTAAGACCTGAGAATGGCGGAAGTCACGTAATCAGATGACGAAGTGTTCCTTTTCGCTATTCAGAATTTCTATACCACAATCCTTCTAAATGACTTCTAAAATGCGTCGCCATGGCCTTCATTATCTTCATGGAGGAGTAACTTTGATGTGTGCCAACTTCCAAAGGTAATTTAAACATAGGAATAGAAAATGTTGCTAGAGAGTGCCTGGGATAGGGTTCTTCGTGAAATTGCAACGTGGGTTTATGAATTTGGTTACATTTTTGTCCGAGAATATTCGTGGTGAAATAGTTTGTTCGAGTTGAAATGTCAGCTTTATTACAGTGCCATTTTTAAATGGAGCGAGGAGGTTTCTCAGTGAAAACAATGCTGCATAATATTTATAGTTTAATAGTGTTTTCAGGTATAGTAGTGCTTGGAAGAAGTAAGAGGACCCGAATATTCTTTTCGTGATATTCAAAATCTATCACGCAAGAATGGCTAATTTACCACAGGAACAAGATGGACGATGTTCGCGTTGGATGTTAATGTACGCGGGATTTCGTTGTATAATTTACAACTGACTCTAGCATTACAGGAGTTAAAAGGTAAGTACAACAAGAAGGTAAACGTGTAGTAGGATTTTCTTTGTGCTTTGTTTAAAAAAGAGTTGAGTAGCTACACTTCATAAATATTCACTATAAAATGTTTAAGGTATAGTGATGAGCACGTAGACCCAGCTGATCCTTAAAGTTATTTAACAATTTTTGCTTCAACTTTGAAACTATACTAAAGTTCCTTCACTTCAACTTCAAAAGTACAGATATTTGAAAATCTTTGAATATATCTTAGACATCTCTGATCCTTACCTATTTTTTTCTTAACTATCCTTCACAGTAAATTCTTTACTGTGAAGGTCGCATGAATCATTTAAAATCTACTCTATTAGCCAGAGAATGTTTGAAAAGGAACAAGGGGTTGTTATGCAAGTTGTGGAAGGATGAATTTGGGCCTAGCTTTCCTCAATGTCATCACTCAAATTCCTGATTGCCAAGATAAGCTGTTTTCCAAAATAACGAGATAAAGTGTTATAAAATGAAACGATAGTTTTGGAAGAGCTATTATTTTTGCTGGTACTGCATGTTGTATCATGCAGTACCAGCAAAGTACCTAAAGATGGGACCCTCCTTCGCCGGACGCCGGCGAAGGAGGGTCCCATCGAGGGAGGACTCCAGAGTGGAAGGACCCTGGCGAAGTAGGGCCCCATCGAGGGAGGACCCCGGCGAAAAAGGGTCCCATCTAGGGAGGACCCCGGCGAAGGAGGGTCCCATCGAGGGAGAACCCTGGCGTAGGAGGGTCCCATCCAGGGAGGAACCCGACAAAGGAGGGTCCCATCATGGGAGAACTCCAGCGTGGAAGGACCCTGGCAAGGTAGGGCCCCATCGAGGGAGAAACCAGGCGTAGGAGTGTCCCATCGAGGGAGGACGCTAGCGAAGGAGGGTCCCATCGAGGTAGGACCCCGGCGAAGTAGGGTCTCAACGAATTAGGAACCCGGCAAAGTAGGGTCCCATCTAAGGAGGACCCCGGCGAAGGAGGGTCCAATCGAGGGAGGACCCTGGCATAAGAGGGTCCCATCGAGGGAAGAACCCGACAAAGGAGGGTCCCATCGTGGGAGAACTACAGCGTGGAAGGACCCTTGCGAGGTAGGGCCCCATCGAGGGAGGACTTCGGCGTAGGTGGGTCCCATCGAGGTAGGACCCCGGCGAAGTAGGGTCCCATCGAGGGAAGAACCCGACAAAGGAGTGTCCCATCGTGGGAGAACTCCAGCGCGGAAGGACCCTGGCGAGGTAGGGCCCCATCGAGGGAGGACCTCTGGCGTAGGCGGGTCCCATCGAGGTAGGACCCCGGCGAAGTAGGGTCCCATCTAGGAAGGACTTCGCCGTAGGAGGGTCTCATCGAATTAGGAACCCGGCGAAGTAGTGTCCCATCGAGGGAGGACCCCGTCGAGGAAGGACCCCGTTGTCGCAGGATCCTGGCGAGGCAGGGTCCCATCGAGGGAGGACCCTGGCGTAGGAGGGTCCCATCGAGGGAGGACTCCAACATGGAAGGACCCTGGCGAGGTAGGGTTCCATCCAGGGAGGACCCCGGCGAAGGCGGATCCCATCGAGGGAGGACCCCGGCGAAGAAGGGTCCCATCTAGGGAGGACCATGGCGTAGGAGGGTCCCATCAAGGGAGGACCCCGGCGAAGGAGGATCCCATCGAGGGAGGACCCCGGCGAAAAAGGGTCCCATCTAGGGAGGACCCCGGCGAAGGAGGGTCCCATCAAGGGAGGACCCTGGCGTAGGAGGGTCCCATCGAGGGAAGTACCCGACAAAGGAGGGTCCCATCGTGGGAGAACACCAGCGTGGAAGGACCCTGGCGAGGTAGGGCCCCATCGAGGGAGAAACCCGGCGTAGGAGAGTCCCATCTAGGGAGGACGCTAGCGAAGGAGGGTACCATCGAGTTAGGACCCCAGCGAAGTAGGGTCTCAACGAGTTAGGAATCCGGCAAAGTAGGGTCCCATCTAAGGAGGACCCCGGCGAAGGAGGGTCCAATCGAGGGAGGACCCTGGCATAGGAGGGTACCATCGAGGGAAGAACCCGACAAAGGAGGGCCCCATCGTGGGAGAACTACAGCGTGGAAGGACCCTTGCGAGGTAGGGCCCCATCGAGGGAGGACTTCGGCGTAGGTGGGTCCCATCGAGGTAGGACCCCGGCGAAGTAGGGTCCCATCGAGGGAAGAACCCGACAAAGGAGTGTCCCATCGTGGGAGAACTCCAGCGTGGAAGGACCCTGGCGAGGTAGGGCCCCATCGAGGGAGGACCTCTGGCGTAGGCGGGTCCCATCGAGGTAGGACCCCGGCGAAGTAGGGTCCCATCTAGGAAGGACTTCGCCGTAGGAGGGTCTCATCGAGTTAGGAACCCGGCGAAGTAGGGTCCCATCGAGGGAGGACCCCGTCGAGGAAGGACCCCGTTGTCGCAGGATCCTGGCGAGGCAGGGTCCCATCGAGGGAGTACCAGTCCTGGCGTAGGAGGACATCGGCCAGGGAGGACCCTGGCGAAGGTGGATATAGGCCAGGGAGTACCCTGGCGTAGGAGGACATCGGCGACGGATGATCCCTGCGAGGGAGGAGCACGGCGAGGGAGGAGCACGGCGAGGGTGGTATGGGTCATGGGTAGCATGGTTCCCAAGGAGCATTAGTCTTTTTGAGGTGGGGTCCCATTTAGACGGTGTTCCGTGGATATGGCATCCCGGAGATGTGGGTACCGGGGGGTACCTGCGTCTCGGGAAGGTTGGTTCCCGTGGAGTTAGGGCACTAGAATAAAATTCACAGAATCGCGCGAGATATGGTGGGAATCCATCATACCAAATGAAGATGAAGGAAAACGTTCAAATCTATTGTTTCATTTCGCATGGGGATCTAGAGAGTTGGGGTCCCTGGGATGAAGGTTCATGAGCAGGTTGGGTCCCGGAGAGAGGGGTTCCGAGGAGGTTGGGATCGATGATCAGTCCTCACTGTTGAGCCAGTAAATGAATTATGATTCTTTAAAATGTAAATCACTTTAAAAAATTTCCTAGGTATTTAGAATATAGAATAATATAATAATAATTCTATATAATAAATAGATTTTTATTTACTACATCCTTTATTTATTTTATAGATTTTGCATTAAATTTCCATTTAAATGCAATGATTTTGATAGAAAACATTGTTTAAATTAAGCCTCTTCTTAAGCACCCTCTTCCCTTCTTTTGTTTTTTAATAAAACATACTTTGAGAGATAAAATACATGATATCTCGATTTATAATTGTAGTTTATGTTCCCATATTTTAATAAATGAAATAGAGCTTTTCTTGCATGTGGATTCTGACTTAGCTTTACTGTAATATTAATTTTTTCCTAGTATCAAATTTTGAAGATAGATACCTGGGTATCTTTGAAGAGGATGTTCACTTATCTTAACTATAATCACCTTCAGAATAATCTTTTTTGGATCTGTTAACTGTAAATTAATTGGTGATTCATTCTGTATAATTATCAATCTCAGATAATTGTATCGCACCCTAAAACATTTACATTAGGGTAATCTAATCATTTAGCTGGAAGCTAAAGTCAAAAGTGAATTTGTTTAAAATGTGTTCACTTCTGAGATCTGCGATGTTGATCCATTGCAGGTTAATCATTTTAGCTGATGTTATCTTTCCCCTCTAACTTTACAGAGTCTATCTTAAAAATTACTCAATGCAAAATCTTTACCTCATTCATTGGGCATTACTCTCATTTAAATCTTTTCTACATTTTCAGGATGTTTCATTGATGTAACGTATTTTCCCTGGAAGTATGTTGGCTGGTGTTGGATCAGAAACCCCTTTTCCTGGAGACACACTTATTTAACACCCAAACATTTGCAGTTTCTTTATATGGGACACCAAAGGTTCTTGGATCAGCCCATCAATAGAGAGTCTAAGATAGGAGTTGACCCTGCTGGAAAGGTAGGACCTAACTCCTCCCAAGCAGAATTTGTTAAATATCTTTGAACAAAATTTTAAGTAAGAAGAAATTTGCACATTTCTATTCTATTAATATGCAACAAACAATATGAAAGTGTAACATACAACAATGGTATTTATGAAAGGCTGTCAATGTATTTATCTCCATCCAGCTGAGGACCACTCTGCAAAATTTAATACGTTAATCTCTCGAGGAGAAACTACTTTTACTTTCCATCCTTAGAAGATCTGAAGAATACTCCCATTTCTCTTGGCTCTTTTCTCCATTCCAAAACCTGGATCCATAACAAAATTCTGTTTTCTTCTTGAGCCTGATATCAAACCTCATCTATTTTAGTCTCTCACAAGCTCTTTGGAGAGATTGGTAAAGTAAACACAGAATGTATTCCTTTTTGTTTTGCGAAATGCCTATAAGAATGCACATTTAGTGTATCTTAAAAGTATTTAGATTTATTGATTATGTGCTTTTTGAACTTGCTATGGGTGTATAGTGTGGTCTCCCAGTGGTTTCAACTATTTGTGGCATGTTTTCCAAAAATGTAAAATCACTGAGGATAAAGGGAGTGATGTGGAAGAGACCCTATTTCTTATTTTATTCTATGAAAGGTGCAGTATCCTTTGATGTCCAACATCTCCTCAATTACATTAGAAATATGCTTTATTAACATGTTATTGATGTTTCAGTGATGAAGTGAGGGAGGGGATTCTTGATACTGGCTAAATGAACCATATTATGGATGCTCAGGATTCAGGCTGCTATTCTAAAGGCCCTTGGGCAGCATCGGAATCCCAATTGGCCAGAAGCCATGAAAGTCTAATTAGCTGCTCACGAGTTGAATCATGAGATTACTTCATATGTAAATAGCTGTGTTATATAAATTATGTACATTTGATAAGATGTATTTCTCCATTGACACCAATTTCAAATATGGCTTATGATTGCCTTATTTTAGTTCAAATACCTTATAATTGTAATCTCTTTTTACAGAATTCCTTCCTGCCGCTGCAATAAGGACTCCCATCACTTTTAGTGAGATTAAAAAGTAGCTCAATAGTGGAGTTGAGACGCATCCAAAAGAAGCTGGAGGAAGGAGGATTGTTATTTTTATTAATGATGAAGGTTTTAGTGTACAACCATACAGTTTTTGGATGGTTGGAGGTATTATTATTAGAAGATGTTTTGTGGTGTGTGAATGGGTTGTTTGAGTATATTTTTTAAGAAATGTTGACTTAAATAAACTTTGTATAACTTTAGTAAGCCATTCTATTTTTTCATGGTAAAAGATTTATTAAATGCATCTTCGAATACTAGAAAATATTTTGTACATGCAGAGATACTTGATGTTCTAAATATTTTTGAGGGTGCACTGATAGTTAGCCATGGGGTGATTTTTATGATTCAGTTATTAATCGAACTGATATACTCATATGATACCATCCATTGCAGCATCTCCACCCTGTTGGATAATCATTCGTCAACACCCTTGACGAAGGCATTGGGATGTGACACTTTTCCCCTCAGCTAGTGGCTGAAGACAAGATATTCCACCCAATGAAGGTGATGATTCAGCACAAGACAGGGATAGAGCATCTCTACTTGTAAATCAAATCTTTTTTTCAATCTTTGGCCAGTGTGTTTTACAGTCTTGACGGCTTGTAGCGCTGCTGGAGATGTCGGCATGGTCTTAATGCTGACAAAGTGGAAAAATGCACACCTTAAAAGCAACAGAAGAAAACTTTTGGTGGAACAACTCCAGTGTAATTAAATAATCCACCTTCACTGTTATACTTGCACTCATGATAAAATGGATGTAGGTAGGCATAACTTTGTTGAAAGCAATAATAAGAAAGGACTCTTTATATGTTCTATATTATGTTTATTTTAACACATTGTCCTGCCATTAATAGTATAATTTATATTGAGAAGCTAAACTTTAGTTCATACCATTTTTATTTCATAATAAAATTCTAGAAGTGATTCTGAAATTAAATTATCATGATTCATTAATTATATAAGTTTAAAATTTATTATTTGATATGATTTTTGTTTATTTTCCATTTCCCCTAAGGTGTACTACACAAATATATTTCATCTCAGTGGTGAATTGCCCAGAGTTTTCTCACCCTGGGTGATGTTTCACCCAAGAATTTTCATTCAAAGGCCATTAAAGATATAGAGATACAAAGAGGTATTTCATCCAATAGGTATTTTGTCAAACGTAATTTAAAGTTCTTTTAATTAATTTAAAAAATTTATCTCAATGTCTTGGGTGTAGCAAATACTTATAGTCTTTTTTAAAACCCTCAAAATCTATATTTATCTATAAGGGGTCATTCTGAGCCTCTATGTCTAGCAATGTACCATTTTCCCTAGCATTACATATTATCCTTGTAAGATCTTAGTTACAAATAATGATGAAACTAGCTGAAATGTCTGTTTACTCTCAATGGTTAAAATTAAAGTAGAATCAAGTATATTAGCATTCTTGTAGAGAAAGATATTCCATCTTTCATCTTGGCTTAGTTTGATGAGTTGGTTGGTGTTTTTTGTACCATGTCAATTACTGTGGAACTTTTTTACCATACAAATTATAGGTGTGAGATACAGGCAACGCAAACATCTAGCCACCAAAATTAATCTAGCCACCAACACATACAATATTCAGTTGATCATAAGCATCTTAGTTATCATATAACGGATGGAAATTTCCATGTAGTAATAGCTAAGCCATGCAACATGGTTGTTCCACAAAGAGCCCATCTTAGTTTATTAATTCAGTCTACACATCCTGTTAGGTTGAAAATTTTAATCTCAGATATTTATCCATCCAAATGAGCATAGCATTGAAGTTGGTGATTCTTTTGCTAGAGATTGCCTCAGGCCTTCTTTGAACAACAAGATTTTCTCAGTAAACATCTCTTCCAAATCTTAAGATTTAACCTCCACTAAGTACAAGATTGCATGGACACATAGCTGCATGAGGACTGTGCAGCCAGGCCCGTGCACACAGGGGGGGAGGGGGGTTTGGGGATTCAGATGATGTCACGAATGATGAATTGAAGATAGGATAAAATGAAATTATTTTATTTAATATTTCATTTGATACACTTTTTCATCCAAAATTTAGTGCCTCTTTCAACTTTCATGTAAACGTCTGTCAGGACTCCTTCTTTCGTCACAGTGAGTCACACTTATCCTAATCTAAGCTAATCCAAAATCGAGTTTCACTAACAAAAGGGCCTAAAAGACCATGCTACAAGCACGCACCTGACTTCTCCGTATGCGCGCTTTCATTGGCGCACGAGAGAAGAGAGGGGACGCGTAGTGACCCGACGCATCAACTTATTAAAGGAATAGTATCCTCAAGGTTATGTATCTTTATTTGGAATGATGAAAAATATTCCAGAAATCTATGAAACTGAATTCCTATAATTTTGAATATAATATTTCATACATCTTGTACGTACATTATTGATAGTTTTATTAATATAGTTCCTTTTTTTGAATGAGCAAAACCCCTCCCACGAGCAAATCCTGCACAAGGCCCTGTGTGCAGCGGTTTATATTTGCCAAACAAACAGGAGTTTCAGCATTCAAATGCAGAAATAATTTAAATCACTCAATCTCAAATTTACTGGTTCATGGACAAAAATATGGTATTATAGAAGGAATGATAAGTATTCAGCATTTGCATTGCTAACCTTAGCTAAGAATTAAATCACCTCAAGTTAATCCTCTCTTTTTCCTTCATACTACTAAAATCCCAATCAACAGTATCTACTCCAGACGACTTTACATTAATATTCCTATAATGGCAGACGACTGTAACACACTATACATTGGTGTGTAACATACATAATTGTTTTAAAAAGAAAATTTTTATAACATCATATAATTAAATATAAAGGGTTGAAATTCTGAACTATTTGGATATCTATATGCACATTTATTAATAATTAAAAACTTTCCGAAATATTAATCTAAATCTTGATATTAAAAAAGATAGCTACTATTAATCTGCTAAGTTTAAATAAAAAGTGGTGTACTCATGCAACACGTAGGTAGAATGTAAGCCCAAAATTTTATGAAATAAATTATTAAAGTGCCAATAAATACGGTAATTAGAAATCTATTGTATGGATATGCATTTCTTTCTACAATGGTTTTGTTTTCCAAAGGTTGCATTTTAATATCATCACCAAGTCTCTGGGGATAACATACAACCAACAAAACAAATGGTTCATAATGAACTGCTAGATGGCATTATGCTGTACTTTAAAGTTCCCTAAATTAACAGAGAAATGTGAGTTCAACAGATTTCACTGGCATAATATTGATCATAAATATTCCCCCTTCCCTATTTTGTGGGATTTCCAGACCATTTTGGTTAAATTCTATCCTTGATTTTTCTCAGAATGAAAAAATATTCAATATTTCCTGATAGATAAAGACATAGCAAGGATCTATATATCACAAGCCTTAAGAAGGAAGTACCTTTTATTTAAATGGAGGTTCAACTGAATAACCATGGAAAGTTTTCTTGCAATGCAACTTTTAATTGTATTATTTACTATCTTCAGGTAATAAAATTGGAGATGACTACTATGCATCTACTGGCTAGAAAACATCAATTACTCATGAAAAATGATAATACCACAACCTGGATTGTCACATCTATTGATCTCTATGGTCCAAGACTTTGATTTCATATGAAAATGATAAGACAATTGCTTGTCTGTGCAGTGTTAAACAGTAGTTTTCCAGAGAGTTATAAGAAGCCTTAACTTGGTGGAACTCCGTAATCGGGAACACATTAAATAAAAGACGTATATACCACAAAAACATATCATGATTTTGTAGAATTTGCATCTTTTATTTGGTGTGATTCCTATTTCAAATTAATTGCAGTTATAGATTGCAAGTGTATACCTTAAGATTGTTACGTATTATGGACTGCAATTGTAAATGGGGTTGAAATAGTTCATAGGAAAATTGAAATAGAACTATACCATCTGCCATTAAGATCAATTGGCTATTCCACTGTTATAAAAAAACGAGGGATTAACAATATTTTATTACAATTCTCATTGAAGCCAGAACTATTGTTTAATAATCCTTGTTCAAAAACTAAGAAATTCCTGTTAAATATGCATAATTCTTCACCAAAAATAAGAATGGTATCAAACGAATCAAGGCCTCACAGAGAGGTTATTCACCATAACAAGCATCTTTTACTGGCCTTCATAATGGAAAGGTCCTCAGCTTGGCCCTTTGCTTATGTAATTTCAGTGAAATTAATAACAGAGATGCAACCAATGTTCAAGGACAGTAATAAGCGGCATTCTTAATTTAACAGTTTCATTAACAATTGGACCAAAAATTACTCTTTTTGAAGATGATTTTTTACTTATCAATGGTAATGATAACTATCTCTAACAGATTTGAAGCCTGAACTTCTTTAATTTCATCAATCTCATATCAGAAAACTCTGAAAAATAAGCGAATGAGTATAATACCCAACTGCAGGCAGGGCATTTTTCTCTAAAGATCAAAACTGGTAATTTAAAGGTTCGTCAGGGCTGAAATATTTGTGAAATTGATTTCTCCATCCAAATGGAAACTAAAAAATGCAAGAGAATAGCCATAGAACGCTCATTAGCAACACACATCTGCTGATATACTCCCTTAACTGCCATCAGAGATCTTGATTAATCCAGGTTCTTCAACAATCAACAACAAACTTGTTGGTTCTAGAACAATCTACTGCAATGGTTGAATGCACCAATAAAAACATGCCAACAGACAATATCCACATCCAAGGAGAACCAAAGACGTTTCTATGTATTCTGGCAACAATACTTTTTCATACATTTTAAAAGCATAATAAAAATGAAAATCTTGTTCCATGAAAGTGGCATTCTGCCAAATTAAATGAGTGAGTAAAAATAAGTCTTTCAAAGCATACACTTCTAAGAATAAACTCCATGAGTATGAAATAAATACTGTGCTGTAATTCTGCTATGAGTGTTAAGCAAATCTCAGAATGAGATCAGTAATTTCCCATAGGTAAATACAATTATTGAGTAGCATATTTTCAATTCTACAATTATGCCACTCATGGCTAAAATGTACTGCACACAAACATTGACAGCAACTGCATGTTGTCAAATCACAATTATATAAAATTAAAACTCTTTTTACTTTCTCCATATACGAAGTATAGAGAAAGTATTGTTTTCATGAAAAAATTCGACTTCAAGATTTCAACGGAAATACATGTTTTGGGGTCCCTAGAACACGTTTTGACTATTTTCGGAATGATGTCTGTGTGTGTGTGTGTGTATGTGTTTGTGGGCGCTCTAACGTGAAAACTATTTGTCGTATCAATACCAAACTTCGTAAATAGTACTGTGGTGTGTGCTGTCAGAGTTGATTACTTTTTGGAGTAAATCGGTTGACCGGAAGTCGAACTTCATTCATTAAAGCTCATTTCCGGTTTTCAAAATATCTCCATAAATATGATATGTACGTGTATTGTATCACTTATAAAAATTTTAGATATTAAAATTTACTATAACTTTTGTATTTAACATATTTTTATATCACCAGTTGATTAGGAGTTATTCATGAAATACTGATAAACCGGAAGTAGCTGTTATGTACGTTGTGGGCGCTCTGGGCTCAATGGGCGAAAGGCCAAATTCATATTTTTTCATCGAGCATGTCCCGAAAAACAATATTTATAATGTTTGTGACGTAAAAGATAATAATATATAAATTAATCACTCATCTTCCAAGTTTATATTGAATATAGAGTTCCAAATTACTGTCATAGATAAATATTTACATCTTATATATGGAGAAAGGCATGTGCTGGCCACATCAGATTTTTAATTTTGTCACTCAACTGTACACCAACTGAATAATTTCAAACTTCCAGTAACATACAAATGTAAGGACTCCCACCCTCTACTATTCTAAGAGATTGCATGATTTCTCTGCAATTATCACAGATCTGCTTTGACAATTAAGGAACTGTACAGAAGTAAACTTACTTGTAATGAAAAATATAAAGATTGATGGGTAGTGATTATCTGTGTCATTAGTGCAATAATTTAAACCCCCTAACAAACATTTTTGATGACATCTTACAGAAAATCTCCATCGAAAGTATTAAAGGTTATTAAATGTTGCCATCCACTTCCCAGAAAAAAAACCTCATCTGTCTTTAGCATCTCAGATTGGGATTTCTATTAAATGAATCAAGTTTTTGACTCTCTCTAAAGAGTTGATATATTTATTGTAATATGGGTTCCAAATGATTGAGCAGTACTCAAGTTGAGATCTTACTAGGGAGGTGTACAATATTTTATGGCAGTAGATATCCCTGAAGTCACTACATGTCCTACCAATAAAGCCCAGCATTTTATATGCTTTTGAAGTGATATTGTTCATATGCAAGTCAAAAATTAGCCTAGAGTGAAAAACCACTCCTAAATCAGAGATGTAGTTCACTCTATTTAAGCACTCATCTGATAGAAAATAATTAGCATAGGTAGGCGTTTTAGATTTGTGATAACTTATAACATTACACTTCTGTATATTGAGTTCCATTAGGTTTTTGCAACACCCTGACCTCAATCAGACAATTTTGCAGTAGTTTGACATCACTATTGCAGTTGACATAATGATAGACTTTAAGATCATCAGCATACAAGAGAAATTTGACAGAGTTAAGAGGATTTCTGATATCTTTAATGAATAATAAAAACAGTAGAGGACATAAGTGGGATCATTTTAACCCTTTTTTTCCAAAATCACGAAATCGCTCAGTTTTTCTCAGGGCTTAACCCTTTGGTCCCAAACTGAAGGTCATGAAATCGAAAGTCCATGACCTCGATGTGATGTAACATGAGATCAATCAATTCAATCATACACTATTGGTGTTCACATGTATATATTCTACATCATAAATAGCATGTACTGGTTTATTACGAAGAAATATTAATAGTTGACATTTATTAGTAACGATGTAAACGATATAATCCTGATAGAATCAGAGAAATATCGAAGTAGGATATCGTTATTCTGCCATAGGATACCATTCAGGTACTGCGATGTGGTAATGCGGCAACAAGGTTCTTTCCATCAACATCATCTTCCGTAGATCCTGAAAGGAAATATTGTAGACGAACTAAGAAAAACTGGTAAAGGAATATTTTCAGACCGTCCCTCTAAAAGTCAATTATTACCATTTTACATTCAAAGATATGATGCAGATTAGTAGTTAGAGCCTAGTTTCAATAATAATTGTCAGTCATTGATAATGCCCAACAGAAATTTTTAATTATCAGATCAACGACATTAAATTTAGGATATCACTTCTTTCGTGATATTTTATAAATATTTCGATTTGAATTCACAGAATTTCTTTCTTTCCAAATTTCTTGAACTATTTTCATAAAGCAAATTTCATTAAAGTTTGATTGCCAAAGGATGCATATTATGCATTGCATACGTCCAAAAGTAGTTCATTCTTCAGTACCTGATTCTGTTTCATCAATGTGAAAACGGATTGATACACGCCATTGTTTGGACCACCCGTCTGACAACCTGGTTCCGTAACGCGGATGACTTACCTAGAAAGAAAAATTAATATCAATTAGTACTGAGGACTGATTAAAAGTGGTAATGTAAATCATAATCATCATTTGAGCGGCAGTAGGAAATGTAGAGCATACAAGCTAGCCTTAGCAAATCATGTTTCAGAATATACCACAATATTATACCAAAGAATTACTATTAATATATATATTCTGAACTTTTATAATCAACTTTGTGTAGAAAATGAATGCATAATCGTAGAAGTAAAATTTACACTAATCAAAAATGTAATAAGTCCAGTAATATTTTCGTTAAAAGACACCAAGCTAAATAATAAAAAATGGAAAATCACGAAATAGAAGAAAATGTTTAATACAGAAAATAATAGGATTGCAGAGAAATGATAGATCATCCATCAAAATTAAGAATGGTACAACATTGTGTTTAGACTTGAGCGATTGGATTACGTGAGCATAAAGAATGGATGGAAGAAGCTGGCGAAGATGACAATAGAAGATTCCGAAGACGAAAAGAGATCTCCCGAGGAGTAAATTAGCAACGAAGTTTAAATCTTTATTCTAGAGTCTAGGATGAATAATTTAAGTCAGCGGTCTACCAACTGCGGTCCACGGCATACTTTCATTCGGCTAATGAAGTAGCGCAAACCATGCTCAATCAATTTGGACGTAACACATTTATACTATTGGCCTTGATACTTAACCAGCCTTCAGTTAATTAGATTCTAATGTTTAATCAAATTAACAATTCAAAGACATAATCAAGTCGAAAATAGAAGAATATTAGGAAAACATTCTTTAAAGACACAGTTTGTTCTAATCGCTAAAATGACAATATTTAAATACATCGGAATAACTTTATAACCACAATTACATGGAATACTCAGGGTCTCCCATTTCAACTTAGTAAACCAAGAACTTTTGTAGTAATTGACGAGTAGATAAAACAAAAAAATTATAGCAGCGAGCGACTGTATAATATATTATGATTATGAATCAATATATCTAATTTATGAAGGAGTGCTGATTGAGAGTTAAGAATATGATGGAATCACAACGGAGTCTGTTGATCTAGCGTTTTAAAAAGGGTTCCTTTGATAAAACAATGCACGCTAAGTAAACCGGATCTCGACTTGCGGAAGAAGTATTTCCATTCCTATTACGACCAATAATAATTCGTCTAGTTATATAACCATTGTACGTTTCAATTAATTAAATAGTACTATCTTGATGAAATTTAAAATCATATGCTAAAAAATAATAATAGTATTTGGATTTTCGTAAAAATTTTAGACTCAAAAATAATAATAATATACAATTTTAGCAACTTGTGCCATAGAGAAGGAATTTATAAATAAATATTTCGTAAAAATTAATCGAAAATGTATATCAAGGTTTTGACTAGTTTCCTCAACTTAATATTAAATTTAAATGTTCACCTTTGTGCTATCTATTATATTTTAACTTTCTTTCTTCGTTTCTTTAGTTGCATAAATTCTTAGCTGTCAGTGAGGAAATATTCAAAACGCCGATAGTGATTTACTTTCCGGGAAATGTGAAAGCAACAGCGGAGACAGTGAGGCATACATGAGTCAGTCGTAGCTGACATAGCTCATAGCATCAGTCGCCTTGTTGAGTGGGTCCGGCGGCCCCCATTACGAAATAACGTGGAGGAACCGGGTTCGATTACGCGCCGGTCGCCGCAACCGACCGGGAGTTTTTTCTCTCATCCTAACTTCGTCAAAAACGGATTCGAACACTTTCCTTAGTGTAACCGCTGCCCGTCAGTCCTCTGTTTATTTTGCAATTTTTTGCTGCAACAGTATTTTTTGGGATTGCACTAGCGGTGATAGAGTGGAAGTTTGGGTAATCGTTTATTAGGTAGATGCTATTGAGTGGGAGGTTCAATAACGAGTGATATAAGGAATTTAAATCAATTTCATTAATATAGCGATAAGTCATTAATTTGGGTGCAGTCTTTTTAGAGCGTACCGCATAATTAATGTATATGAGATCATGCGCAGGGATTCCATGTGCGGAAAATTGACCATGATTTAAGACTTTTTCGGATTATTTACCAGGAGTAGATCTAACAAAGTGACAAAGTGGTTAGCTTTTTTCCTGTAACGCTAATTTCAAGCATGATATCTTCATGACGAAGGGGGTAAATGGGTTGTGAGGGAGATATTAATTTATATTGAAGATCCTTTTCCGTACGTATACGCACACACCGGCGCCACTTTTTCCAATTTTGTAATTTCTGACAAGGAAGAAGCTGGGAATTCAACTAGCGAAGAGGGAATAACCACGATTCGCTAACTCCTATGGGATCGATGCCATCAATACCACCAATAAGTTTGATTTCATTAGAGTGTGGGATAATACTTTGGGCATTTATATGCACAGCCATAAGAGAACGTTTATGAAAAGAGGCTAAACTACGAAGAGTCTTGTGTGCAGAGCGCAGTTGACACTTCTGCTGATGGCAGTCAAGATAAGATGGAAAAAGGGCGAAGGGCTAATGGGGGTGAGCGAGTTCGGAAAGAATGCATATGCATTAGGATTTAAGGAAACGCTTCTGTTAGATGGGAAAAACTGTGTGGCGAGAGGGCTGAGGTAAGAAGCAGTAGGGGGTGAAAGGAGCGGTTTGGGAAAATTTTGGGCATGATCAGGGGTTCTTCTGCGAATTACGAGAAATCATGAAAAGGCAACGGTTAAGAGGGAAGTAATTTGAAGGGTTAAACAAACAGCAAGTGTATTCAAATCAGCAAAAGAAGGAGAATACGAGAGTGGAAACGGGAAAATGAAGGGGGAAAGCAGAAAAACAAGGAACTATACTTCCGCGATTGAGGAAATGTACTAGAGCTAAATTGAGGAAAAGAAGAAAGAAGAAGAGAAAAAAATAAAAATAAATAAATAGCCAGAGCTATACTTAACTTTGAACCGGAGTTGTTCTTGATCCGATGTAGCTCATCAAGGGTGGTGGCGGTGAACATGTCGGGGGTAGGAACATCTCTCGGCCGTCAGACATTCTCTCGGCCAAAGTTACCTTTGGCCTCATCGAGAAGACTTTTCCTATAAACGGTGAGCGATTCGGTGATCAAGAATCCCGCAGGTGCCTCTTCATCCTCCATACTGCGTCGCGGTCCGCTTACGAATTTCACGATGATATGGCTGCTACGTCGGTCTTTGCGGTTTCGCTGACCGAGTAGATGGGCCCTGTCGATGGAAGCAATCGGGATTTTAATTTTCAATTTTTGGTCAAATAACCGACAAGCAAGTTGGATCGGATCTTCCCTGCCCGACTCCGGAAGCCCGTGCAAAAGGAGGCCGTTTTGTCGACTATACTGCTCGAGAGTCTCCTTTCCTGCTCCTTTGCCTGCTCCCGGAGCATTTCCACTTAGGCTTACACACACTTGAACAGCTCTTCCACCCGCTGCATAACATCTTCTTTAAATCCTTGCAAGACACTTGCGTGAATCGCTTGGATATCATTTTCTTGGGCTGGTAATTGCGTGGCCATCTTCAGCAGTTCCTTCCTTACTGCCTCCACGATCTTCGGGTAGAGACTATCGAGGCAGCGCTGCCGACTTCCTTCTGGGACCGGGTGTTCGACACTCTCACGGCTGGGGGTTGGCTGTTGGGGCTAAATGTGAGAGAGCTCTGGAAAGAGAAACGTTTAGCACATCCGCACGCCGCGACGGTCAGAGGCGAATTGATAAAGGCATAGCAATAGAAAACACAAGAGCTACTTGAATCTGCTTAAGGTTAAATAAATTTCTGAGTTGTATAATAACACTGCTTTCAGTGGTGTTCAGGGGATGGACTCCCAATCATCGCAGAAAATAAACAAAAAAAAGTGAGAGTTCTACTTGGGGACAATCTAATACATCTCTGGGGGAGCGTAAAGTCTGTCCGTGAAACCAGATTACTCAGATCTTAAATATCGAGTGTTGAAATGACTAATTATTAATCGGGCCAAACTTTCCAAGGATACCTCAATTCTAGTATCGTTTCGCTGTTTCCTATTATTATTTGCACTGCAATTATTCCGCGTCTCATTCATCAAAGCAAACCAGTAAAAACCCTTAAAACTTATGCAGATAAGTTAATTTAACAATGAAACTATTTCTTCAAAGTTCATATCGTTCATCACAGATAATAAATTAAAGGTTAACTTTGTTACTGATTTAACTCACATTCATTACGAATTCCAACAGTTCCAGATTTTCCAGTTCTTTTGGCGGATCTGCTGACCTTCCTCCAAATATCGTCAGAGCCCGTACGAAATTTAAGTCAACATAAATCAGATTCCGTCAATTTCAAAATCAAACTTCTTCTCCAGGACCAATCTCTCCTTCTCCAATATTGTCTGCAGATCCATCTTTTCCCTTTTTAAGTTAACCCTCATATGTTACAATTTCATTTTCTCTCTCTCCAGGGCAAGAGTTTTCATAATCACCTCCTTCACTGTGGTAGATTCTGATCATGCAGACATCTCCTGGTCCATCACATCCAGTTGGCTGCAATCTGTCAGGGACTATAACTAGAACTATAACTGGATCTTCCTGTAGATCTGAAATTGTGCCATAATGATAATTACTATATACACTATATAACCAATTCTCCAACTAACCACGAAGCAACCTCAGTACAGACAGTTTCAGACTACAAATAAAGCAGCTAGGAAGTTAAGATCTTTCAAAGAATTAACAGTCCATCCACTATACATTTTCTTCTCTATTCATTTAGGATATCCCACAGTTCACATAATGTGAACATAGGTTAAAATTTAGGACGACCTTTTGGAAATTAAGGTTGTAATATTGTACATTCGACTTCATGTAAACCTATGCCAACGGAATTGACTTTACTATGCGTTAAACCTGTTCCAAACAATTATTTAGCAACCTCAATATACAAATAATCATTCCTTACACTTTATTCTTCACCGTATATACTGGCTTTTTCCCTGGCTTCTACGACTTTCCTCCTGCTTGTTCTTTTTCCTGCTTGTCGTTTCTCGTGTAAGAAACTCCAGCCGTTGAAGTAACTCCTCAGTATACTGCTCTTCCGTTCCAGACCTTTCCTATATATAGTCATATTTTAACAACGCCTCACGCCTTCAAACCTTAACACAGTAAAGATAAGTTTCTATATATAAGAACAGGATTTACACGCTCGAAGAACATCAAAACCGAAACTTTTAAAACCAAAGAGCATAAATTCAACAAAATTTATAGCATACATGAAAATGAGGAAGGCAGACTTCAAACCTTAGGCGTATATTAACTATACCTTTACATGTGTGTGTCCACCTGAATTACATATATAAATATATTACAATCATCGTGCAAATCCCGAGATTGGTTACTTACCACCTCAAGTTGCTGCATCCTGCTTGTTACACAGAATCCGGAAAATATCGGTTCTCCGGTAAGCGCTTCCTGAAACCTTTTATCTTCCGGGATATCTTTGCTCACACCTTTGTGTCCGGTTTCCATTAGACCTGAAGTCGCATACCCACAGTTGTGGCAACAATTATTGGCCTTCAAAACAAATATGATGAATAAATATTTCGAATTTCAGCGATCACTTCGACATAAAAAATTGTAAACTACTAAACTAATGCGTAGAACTATATAACAAACCGTAATCAACTCACGCAAGTTCCGCCAGTAAAAATGCAGCAGCAGTACTAAATTAGTTATCGTGTGCTGCAAAATGGAACAAAATTCTATTAGTAACGAAAAATTAACTTCACAGGCAAGGTTACTCGATTTGAGCAAAAAATTCGATCCTCGGTCCTTAAAAATGCTAGAAATGCATCACATCGTAATTTCTTACCTCTTCTAATAGTTTTCGCCGCGGTTCACTCAGAGAGTTCATTTTTGTCGTTCTCGGCCACTCGCCAACTAAACATCGAAACTTTCGTTCGCCAAAATCACGTTATTTGAGCACATTGGAACTGCTTTGACCACAACGACTTGGAATAGAATTTAACCCAGGTTGTGAGTTCACAGAGTAAAAACTTACGCACGTAAATAAATTCGTTGCGATTACCTCTTATACGTTATCCGTAATTTTCCTGTTCTGAATCCTTTACCTGACTTCACTGTTAACACGAGGTTAGACTGCAGTCTCCATCACGCGCACCTCCTCTTCGAGCATTACCATCGACACTACTGCCAAAGAAAATTTCGTTTTCGCCCGCAACAGCGCCCTCTAACATATCTACCATTAAGTAAGTACAATGTCGCTTTGAAGAGAGAGGCGGTGAAAGATATGATTAGCTCTCCACAAATTCAAACGCTCTAACATTCGATCAGGTAACCACGGAAGATATTGATATATCATATATCATCATATCACTGAGTTGCAATTACTTTTACGATTCCTTCCATGGAAGTCATCAAAAATAAAAGTGATGCAATGGGTTTATGTACACTAAACAGATCACTCGCGGAATCATGATGTGGTGGAAAAGCGTAAATAAAAGGCACTGATCACTGTCTTGGCAGCATAATAGTAACAGGGAGAGAATCAGTAGATTCCTGCATTTCATTTTCAACAATCAAACTACCATTGTCTATAGCAGTAATTAAAATTTTTCGATTGTTTATTACCATCTTCCTTTGCATACAAGTGGCTTTTTTGGAACGTATAACATAATTACTATATTACTAGAAGTCAATTACATATTATTTTCTATGTAAGAAATTTATTTTTGTCGAACAAAGGGAATCTAAAACATGTTAGCTTGACTGAAATTCAAGGTAAAGAAAAGGAAAGGTAATATCGATACGAGATGCAATTGACTGTCAAGGCCGTAGCACTTCATTCTAAAATAATTTAACATAACGATTGACACAATTTCTTACGCCTCAATACCAAAATTACATCTTTAGAACTTAATCTAAAGTAATTTATCAAGATGCACATACGTACCAAATAAATGAGATCCCAGACCAAGTTTGATTAATTTCATTCGAGAAGTCTCGAATGAAATTAGTCAAACTACAATGAGGTCACGTCAAGGTCATTTGAAAATTCTTTGCATACGCACGACTTCGAAACTATGGTACTTCTTCAATTCAAAAGTTAACGGTGTGTCTAAGTCCAAGATCGGCAGCACCTCCACACTGGGTAACGTCTCCGTAGCAACTAAAGTTTAAACCTTTGGAATAAACGTTGAACCAAATACTGCGCTCTGATTGGTCGACGAAATGGAAATTTCCGTATCATTTCCTAATTTGTGAATGTGAGTAACGATCTGAGTGTTTAAATCGGAATATTACTTATTAAATATAATTACGAGTAATTCGATGGTGTAATTATAGTAAAAACGTGAAAAATCATAGAATTTCGGAATTAACTTTATTGTTGATCAATATCAACTCATATTACAATTACTTCTATAACCTTGATATATCTCTCTAACTTAATGGCTTATTAAGTAAAGAATATTAGTTACGAAAATCGTTCAAAGGTAAAATAACCTATGTCTTCTATTGGAAAACAAAGAAAGGATGAATCATTACGTATAAAAATGTCCTTATATATTAATTATTATATGGTCAACAAAAACATATAAATATGGATTACTAGTCACCAAGATTACAAAAATATATTTTATGCAACTAAAATTGGTTGTATTATTTATCTAGGAATTCCAAAATTCTTTTCTTTACCATTTCAGCCGAAGATAATAGGTGTTTTTACCTCCGAATTCCTTTGGTTGCCTCAGGTTTGGACTCGTCATACCTACTCAAGCTGTTGAGAAACCCGAAAATTTCAATTCTATTACAATTTTATATCCATCGGTGATGGACGCTACAGTATTTGTTATCCAAATGTTGTTTATATGGAAGATTTTTTCCGGAAAACATGAATATAATTCTTATTACTAATGATAAATATGGATCACAAGTCAGCAATTTGCCTTACCGTAAATTTTATGAAAATGACACTTAGTTCAGGAGAACATTTATTTACATTTTCATCTGTATTTCAAATGCTTGGTGCTGTTTTCTTGCAGCTTGCTGCAACGTTTCAATCTGTCAGCCCGGTATGAGTCAGTTACAATAAAATCTTAGTTAGCAGCAACTTACGTTATTTCCTTACGTAATTCTTTGTCCTGATTCACTACTTCTAATTAGTAACCCTTCGTAGTATTAAAGAGGATCCAATATCTTGCCGAATCATCTTCGTCACAAATCATACTTCTTGAATCCACGAAGCATAGACATGAATGCACTATTATCACTGACACACTTCTAACAGTTATAAACTCAGGTAATACATACTTCTGAGGCCAAGGAATTTCACTTCACTGGCAGTACAATTTTATACCCGAAGATAAAATGGAAGGCTCGAAACTCAAAACTTTAAAACTCGAACACTTGTTACTAAGACCTGAGAATGGCGGAAGTCACGTAATCAGAGGACGAAGTGTACCTTTTCGATATTCAGAAATTTCTATACCACAATCCTTCCAAATGACTTCTAAAATGCGTCGCCATGTCCTTCATTATCTTCATGGAGGAGTAACTTTGATGTGTGCGAACTTCCAAAGGTAATTTTAAACATAGGAATAGAAAATGTTGCTAGAGAATCCTAGGATAGGGTTCTCCGTAAAAATTGCAACGTGAGTGGCTGAATTTGGTTACATTATTGTCCGTGAATATTCGTGGTGAAGTACTTCGTATAAGTTGAAATGTCATCTTTATAACAGTGCCATTCTTAAAAGGCGCGAGGGAGTTTCTCAGTGAAAACTGTGCTGCGTAGTGCTTATGGTTTAATAGTGTTTTCGAGTATAGTAGTGCTTGAATAAAGTAAGAGGACCCGAATATTCTTCCCATGAAATTCAAAATCTATCACGCAAGAATGGCTAATTTACCACAGGAACAAGATGGACGATCTTAGGGTTGGAAGTTAATGTACGCGGGATAATTTACAACTGAAACTAGTATTACAGGAATTAAAAGGTAAGTACAACAAGGAGATAAACGTGTAGTACGATTTTCTTTGTACTTTGCTTAAAAAAGAGTCGAGTGACTACTCTTCATAAATATTTACTATAAAAGGTGAATATGTAATAAAGTAATCTGACAATTTTTGCATCAACTTTGAAACTATACTAAAGTTTCTTCAGTTCAACTTTATAAGTATGTGAAAATCTTTAAATATATCTTAGACATCTTTGATCCCTTAATTATTTACTGTGAAGGTCGCATGAATCATTTAAAATCCACACTATTAGCCAGAGAATTTTTGAAAAGGAAGAAGGGGTTGTTATGCAAGTTGTGGATGGATGTAATTCGGCCTAGCTTTCCTTACTGTCATCATTCAAATTCCTGATTGCCAAGATAAGCTGTTTTCCAAAATAACGAGATTATGTGTTACAAAAAGAAACGATAGTCTTGGAAGAGTTATTATTTTTGCTGGTGCTGCATGTTGTATCACATCTATCTTGACTCACATCAATACCTACATGAGATATTCTACAATTTCAAAAGTAATATGATGTTAATTATTATTAGTCTTCAATAAATATTACTCGCGAATTCGATTTTGTTTTAAAATTTTTACTGTAATTACAGAAGAGCTTTAATAATATTTGTGAAGGTTGCGTTACAATTAAAATTCGCATATCGTTACTCGCGTTTCTTCATTTCAATATCGCAAAACCTTAACAAAACCAGTTACTTTGTATGAGTATAATATTTAATTATTTTATTTATAATCGGGTCGTTTTGCAAAATAATGATTGATAATTGATATTTTCGATACACAGTTTATATAATTTGAAGCACCAGATAACGCGGGAGTGACGTGAAATATACGTGGATTATAATTAAATATTTTCAAATCAAATTAATCTTCCAATAATTTTTAAATTTAAAATAAATTTCATTGCGCTTGATTGAATATTATTTCGATGTTGATTATAATTTTTGTAAAATATTAAAATTAGGGCAATGGGACGGAATTTTCCATCTCGCCAACCAATCAGAGCGCTGTATTTGGTTCAACGTTTATTCCTAAGGTTTAAACTTCAGTTGCCACGGAGACGTCACCCAGTGTGGAGTTGCTGCCGGTCTTTGTTTCGGGAAACCGTTAACTTTTGAATTGTAGAAGAACAATAGTTTTGAAATCGAGCTTACATGAACAATTTTTAAAGTGTATCTTAATAACAGTTTGATTAATTTATTCGAGAAATATTTATTATGTAAATAAGCGAGTATTTCCTGACTTCAAGATTTTCGTGGACTTGGTCTGGGATCTCATTTATTTGGTAAGTAGGTTTATCGTGATAAATAACTCTGCACTTATCTCTAGATTTTATAAATTAATTAGGATTGTGTTATACTCAAGATAATTTATTGATTTTGTATTAAATATTCCTGCAATGGATGACCCAACAGTCATTGTGCTTCGCGTACATAGCTGTTTCAAACGTGGAAACAATGTACTCGTGATAGAAGGGGATTTCGTTAGGTCGATGTGATATCGATTTCATTCCGCCTTTTTAACTCTAGTATAACCTCCAAATTTTTCTCAGTTATTTAGAATACCTTACTTTTATTGTGTAATTTGAATACTTGCAATTAAGAATAGGAAAAAGGAATCACCTCAAGGTCTTGGTTTCCAAAAATTTGAATAACTTCCCACTTCTAAGACTTTTTCATCGGTGCTGACCTTCCATTCGCGTTTATACTATATTAAAAGAGAGTTTTTTCGGGAAATCATCGTCAGAATTTAAAATTTTTAAATTAATCATAAATATTACTTGGAGATTTTTAAGTTAAGTTATATTTTTGGAAATTACTTCGAGATTACCTGTATATCATTAACTGATGTCATATCAACGAGTTATATATTTAAAATTTAATTTATCGTTTTTCTAACAGACGTAATTTATTTAACATCTTTCTGAAAACCTTCCTTTCATTTTATGTTCACTTTTTCCTTGCATACTTATCTTGAATTGTAGGTAGAACTAATGATATCTACGTATGTATATTTTTAATTTTCCTCGAATCTTGAATTGCTGTCTGTTGGCTATCTTTACATTTTAAATTAACGTTCAGATGTTTGCTATCACAGTTTATTGTCTTCGATGGATATACTGGGTGGAATTTCGGAAATTAATAATGATGATTTTATCATTTGAGAAAAAAATTTCAACTATCATTTTAACGGTTATTCTGAAAATAATTTGGATTTGAATTTGCGATCCTTTATCGTTTTACGTAATCTGCTTTGTTGATTTTCATTTTAATTCCCGTTTTATTTGAATATTAATCTTGGATTCAAATTCAAAATTTAAAATCGAACGATAAAAGCAGACTAGAGTATTTTATTGCACATGATTTAGTTTAGTAATCTCTGTTTTTGAGGTTGATGAATCATGGAATTGAATCCCTATGCGATATTTGTATACCATCTTCCTCCTTTAACTACGTCGCATGGGAAGTAATAGTATGATTGATTAGTACTAAAATCTGTTCGATGTAATTCATGCTAATTTATGGAAATGTTTAATTAATTACGAAACTAATTTGTGATGTTTTTCTTTTTTCATGTCTTGAGGAAGTCAATTCTCTCGTCTTTGGATGATTATTCTTGGTTCCTTTCTGTGATACCGAAAATGCCGAAAAACGATGGATAATCAAAATAATATCTTCCAGATTCCAGATTCAGGTGAGTTCTTTTAAATAGATATTTTCTGTCTTATTAGAATTTTCGCCATTTCTTTGTTACTTTCAAATTTTATACAGTCCGGGCGTAAGATTTTTTAACATTTTTATCGATGCGGTACATTTCCAAATATTTTTCCTTAATAAATTAATTTAAGTCTTCATATATTATTTCAGTCATCCAGTTAAATGTTATTTTATTAATATTTGATATGAGGTTAGAACGGTTTATTGACTGAAAAGGAGAGAATCCGGTTTATATAAAAAATCTATAAGCATTTTTAATGTGAGAGGAATTGTATTATAATATACTGCAGTATACAGATATTTGAAGTAATAAAGTTCGATAAAACACCTTGGAATATATAATAAATAACTATAGGTTTTGAAATTTAAAAGATTTTTTCAACGGGACCTTGAATTTTGAGACAATATTATTTCTTCGGTATCGTACATCTGACGTATTATTTAACCCTTGCGTATTGCATAGTAGACCGTCGTTGTTATTTATTTATATAATTTTCGTGTGATCGTCCATTGAATTAGGATTACCTTTTCACTTATATTCAGAATTAGTAAGTTTAAATTTAAGATTAGATGTTTATTTTTTATAAAAGATAACTGTAATAGACACTCCATATGTTTTAATCATTGCGTAATATTTTTTTTCAATCGCGGAAACAATTTCGTCGTTGTAAAAACGGTTTCCTTTTCATTCTTCCTATTTTAATTCAAGTATCACCTATAAAGTTTTCCCTATTTATTTAGATTAGCTTACTTTCACTTTCTCTCTTTTTCTCATTATAACTCAAGCATGTTACTGGAACATGGCATCACCTCAAGGTCTAGGTTTGCTCAAATCACTTCCACTGCTACTCTTTTTTAAAATCGAAAGCAAACTGTTCCTCTAATTTCGACCTTCAGGTCCTTTCACAAGTTCAAGGTCTTGTTTTCGTACACAATATAAAACATCGTAAGTATGTTTACGAATTTTTTTTTTTTTTTGCATTTCAGTCTCACTCGGCTGTACCGAAAATATGGCGCCTTAAAGATCTTGATTATCACTTTAGTACCGAATGCACCTGAGGTTTTTTAATTGATTATATATCGATGAGTTCATAGATCAATGTCAGGTAGAATATGTTCCTTAATTCTCATTATTCTCTCTTCTGACTATTCGTTAAAGATATATAAAGGCCTTTTTAATTTACCCTGTTTTGGACTTCTTCGCATTTTATATTTTCGGCCTAAAAAATGTCTAACTTACTGTTCGCTATAAGACTTTAGCATATTAAATACACAACCAAGGAGTATGAGAGTTAAGAAGTTACCTCCATGAGACGTTGTTATTTTATGTAGTGTTGTTACCTGATGATCGGTAATATTATTACTTCAATCATCTGACATAATAAGTATCCCTTGCGTGTTGGATAGTAAGTCTTCGTTGTTTTCTTATATTTTATACATCTATTGCATTAAATATGATTGTAGCTGGGATATATTCCCAATGCATACGTAAATGCATAAACGTGTGGAAACTTTTGCCATAATTCAAAAAGCGATTCCAAGAGTCGCTATTGAAATTCTGTAGACCTAAAATCGAGATTTCAAAATTTTCCCAAGACGTGATTATGGATTCATTAAATGTCTCCGATGTTAGTAGTAGTCCGTCACTTTAGATTTCTTTCACCTTCAATCAGTGATCAATCTTATATTTGCAATAATGCCACATTTTCAGCCAGAAAAGGCAATAATATTTTAAATTTTCTATCGCATGCTTTAATGTATAGATGTATTATCCGTGTTTTTTGGTTAAATAGTGATGCTATTGATGTTTATGTTTTCTGCAAATCGGAAAATTTTGTAGAGACCAACATCCGATGGAGTTATTAAAATTCCTTCAAAGTGGTCGTAAAGCCACATCAAACAACTAACGTAACTAAGTAAAATGAGAGAATGCAAATTGGCACGTTTTACGAGTTGTAATCCCGGTGGGAGCCAATGTGCGAAATGACCTAAGCTGTCGAAGCACTTTTAACAATACTACTACTACTACGAGTTGTAATGATTGGTCTAGTGTTTTGATGTTCAATGATAGGAGAAGATTAATTTACATAATTATTTACGTACCTATCACAGTAATAGCGACACTTTTCCATAAAATATACGTACACTGTTCGTCTTATACTTGCTTAATTTCTTTAATAACTATGGTAACATAAGAATCACTAAATTATCCCAATTATTAAATCCAGTTTCAGGGATCTGCCGCCATCGAATTTCTTGTTTCGGATCTTTTGAGAGTTATTACAAATTTCACCTAGATTGTTTAATCGTATTAATGAAAAACATATTGAAATTTATATTTTGAGTAGAATTAAAATCTCAGTCGAATATAAATTCATGTATCCAGTGACAATCTTCTTCAGAATATACCTCAATCTCCTTCTCCTTCTTTCACTTAACCACGCTGCTACTTATGTAATTAGATTTTTTTAAATGATATTGCTAATTCACATTAAGTAGTTAAATTCGAAATATATGTATAACATTAATTAACATTAAATTGGATGTAGTAATCTACAAATAATAGTGAACTATAGTGAATTCTCGAAAATAAGAAGAACCTAGATTTTGGTTGATTTACATAATAAATAGATAATATTGCGTTTAATCTATATATATATATATATATAAAGCAGAAATTCTGTGGGTTTGTTTGTTTTTCTTGGATTGGAGTCCACACCGTTTGCCCGATTTGTCTCTAACTTTGCACACGTGCCCTCTGATATCAGGAAAGAAGTACTGTCGCATTTTTATTCAAGAATATTGCTGGGTTCGAACGAAGATCGCTCAGATAGACCTTCATAAGAAATACACGTAAGCTTCACTTTTATCGGTTGCAGGCTTTATTTCTTATGAAGATTTAAATTACTTGGAATAGTCGTACAGAGTCGAGACAAATATCGAATGAAAGAAAATCAAATGACAATTCTTATTTTGGTCCTGGAATCTTACTTTCGATTAGAATTTGCAAGAATATCGGTAAAATATACAAATATTTTGTGAAAATTCGAGGCTATAAACAACTCATTCCCCCGACGACTGATCCCATTGTTGAATCCGAGCTCATGTTCTATCTCGTAAAAATACTCGAAGACTTTAGGGCCATAAAGCTGATGATTGAATGGGACGATATATTACATGGTTAACGAGAAATTTTCTGTAAGAAGGTAACCAGCAATTGCCGGTACGTGATTACAGTCAGGATGATACCAGATTATGGATGAGGGAAGTTAGATGTCTCGTATGATATAAAGCAAACATTCTGTGGGTTTGTACGTTTGTTTGTATGTTGTGTGTCTTCGATTTTGATACAAACCGTTTGCCAGATTCGCGTCAAACTTTGCGTACGTGTTTTCTGGGACAAGGAAAGACGTACTTTCTCAATTTTATTTGATAATAATTTTGCTGCGTTTGAACCAATATCGCTCCGATGGGTTTCTTATATATATTGGTTTGCTATATTTCTTTTTAAGAATTAAATTAGGAAAATAGTAGTGCAGAGTCGAGACAAGAAGTAAAAGAACGGAAATTCAATGAATATTCTAATTTTGGTTGTGAAATTTATTTCCGAATCGAATTTTGAGAATTTCGACAAAATAAGCGTGAATGTTCCAAAATTGTTGAGGTTGTAAACCGCCAATCCTCCGGACGATCAATGCGATTGTTGAGCCAAGCTCCTGAATTTTCCTGTATAGTAAGAATAGCATAGGATTTTAGACAGTATTCTAAAGGGTATGTAGGACGGGTAACTAGAATTTGATCTACTTCTATATTCCCCGTTGAGAATCAACGGGCGCTTCAGCTAGTATAAAATAAAAAACCTATCCAATCAGCACATATTATATTTTACGCTACAACAGTCCTTCATACACTGAAGATCAATTTTGGTGGTTAATATTTTTTGAGGAGGGACTTACGCGGGTGATGTGCTTCGGAAATACCATCCAAGGGCCACCAAAGCCACCATCCCGGCGAGGGAGGACCCGAGCGAGGGAGAACCCCAGCGAGGGAGGACCCCAGCGAGGGAGGATCCCGGCGAGGTAGGATCCCGGCGAGGGAGGAACCTGGCGAGGGAAGATCCCGGCGAGGGAAGATCCCGGCGAGGTAGGATCCCGGCGAGGGAGGATCCCGGAGAGGGAGGACCCCGGCGATGGAGGATCCCGGCGAGGGAGGATCCCGGAGAGGGAAGATCCCGGAGAGGGAGGATCCCGGTGAGGTAGGATGCCGGCGAGGGAGGATCCCGGCGAGGGAAGATCCCGGCGAGGGAGGATCCCGGCGAGGTAGGATCCCGGCAATGGAGGGTCCCGGCGAAGGAGGATCCCGGCGAGGGAAGATCCCGGCAACGCTGGACCCCGGCCAGGGAGGACCCTGGCGATGGAGAATCCCGGCGAGGGAATACTCCGGCCAGGGAAGACCCAGGCGATGGAGAATCCCGGAGTGGGAGTACTCCGGCGAGGGAATTATCCGGCGAGGGAGGACTCTGGCCGGATCCCTCGCCAGGATCATCCCACACCGGGGAACTCTCTCCCTGTGGTCCTCCTACTTCGGGGTCCCCCCTCGCCGCGGTCCTACCAGCCCTACGTGGTATTCTCACACCAGGGTCCTCCATCTCCGGGGCCCTCCATAGCCGTTGTCCTCCCTCGCCTGTGTCCTCCATCGCCGAGGTCCTCCCTCGTCGGGTGCCCCCTCGCCGCGGTCCTAACAGGCCGTGGTCCTCCTTCTCCGGGGTCCTCCCACACTATGGTCCTCTATCGCCGGGGTCCTCCCTAGCCGTTGCCCTCCCTCGCCAGTGTTCTCCCACGCCGGGATCCTCCCACGCTGGGTTCCCCTCGCTTGGGTCCTCCCTTGCCGGGGTTCTACCAGGCCGTGGTACTCCCACACCAGGGTCCTCCATCTCCGGGGCCCTCCATAGCCGTTGTCCCCCCTCGCCGGTGTCCCCCCTCGCCGGTGGCCTTCCACGCCGGGATCCTCCCACGCCGGGGTCCTCCCTCAACGGGATTCTCCCACGCTGGGTTCCCCCTCACCGGGGTCCTCCCTCGCCGGGGTCCTCCCACACCGTGGTCCTCCCACACCGGGGTCCTCCCACGCTAGGGTCCTCCTTTGCCGGTCTCCCCCCTCGCCGGTCTCCTCCCTCGCCGGTCTCCTCCCTCGCCGGTCTTTTCCCTCGCCGGTGTCCCCTCTCGCCGGGGTCCTACCAGGCCGTGGTCCTCCCTCTCCGGGGTGTTTCCTCGCCGGGGTCCTCCATCGCCAAGGTCTTCCCTCGCCGGGGTCTTTCCACGCCGAGAACCTCCCACGCCGGGGTCCTTCGTCAATGGGGTCGTTCCCCGATTGTGTCCTCCTGCACCATCTCTTACTGCGGCCCTCCCACGCCTTACCTCGTCGAAGTTCCTTTTCCTATGAAAACTTATCATAATCGATTATAACCTACGTAACAGTCATATGAAGCCACAGAAACCTCATTAAAATGGATATTTATGACCTATAATCCATCATGGTTACACAGCAATATTATGCTTATATCAGGAATTGATTAAATCCGCAAACGTAAAACACCAAGGTGAAAATAACTGCGTTGACTAAAAGGGCGTCCATCTATCGTAAACGAACAGTCGATGGAGACATTTATAAGAAACAAGGATAAATAATAACCTGACATTGTTCTATAATCTCTTCGATATCTAGGGTATTATGAAACCTTAGGTGTATTTGGTAGTAAGAGTGGTATTTAATATCAATGATTCGCCTTAAGGTGCGTTCAGATGTAAGAGCAGGGACTCGTCAAGCGTCGCGTAGCGACGTGCAGCGGCACTTTGGGAATACAACTTGTTCACACAGCCGCATACAGGGCCATGACAAGCGTTCATTTGTCATAGTTCTGTCCTCCGCTGCATTTTCCCGCACCGAGGGAAAGACGCCGCTGGAGCCAATAGCAGCAATGAAGCTTTTTACTTAGGCCTCTCGAAAAACAGCCAATTTTGTATTTCCACTGTGCATGATGTTCGTCTACGGTCGTTAGAACGTAGTTAAGTGATTGTGAGATTGCGTTGAAAATATTCCCGTCGACGATTAATGTTTTTACCCGAAAGATTATATGTATTATTCAGCAAAATAAAATGAAAAGTAAAACCAGCAGATAGTTATTCCTGACTGTTGCATTGAAATTGATAAACTATTTACTAAAAACAGTAATTTTGTGACCGAAAAAGAGATGCGAAATATATTAAATTACAATGGGATCGAACCAGCTAACTACTCATTTGTAATTAATTGTGATAACCATTACGCCATGATGTCCGTGTTGAGCTGAGGAGATGTTTTGTAATTAATTGAAATTATAAATTGACGCTGATTTTTAAATTCATTTTACAAAGAAACCAGGAAGAGTTTGTTTAAACGGTTTAAACTGTAATAGAGTAATTAAAATATGCCAAATACAATATTCAGTATATAATAGTATATTAGCCTAGTACAATATACAGGCCATCTGTTAAACTTCGGCAAAAAGAATCCGTCCCACCCCCACCTTATGGAGAGTCGCTCCCGTGGCCGCGTACAAGTCTTTGGGCGCTCAGCTGTTTGGTGATTTCGGTGTTTGGCGTTTACTAGCTTTTCGGCGTTTGACGATTTCGGTGTTTGTATCGTTTTCCTGATGGATAATAGAGTGTTAATGTGGCGTAATAACGTCATTATAGCATTATTGCTGTGCTTGAGAAAGCAGAGGAGAAGGAGATGGTGGGTTCGTCCCTTATTCGAACGAAGAAGAGAACAAGGGGCATACCACAATTTGGTACAGGAGATGAGATTGACGGACTGCGAGTCCTTCCGTAATTATTTTCGGATGACGAGGGCTCAGTTCGACCAGTTGCTAGCTGTAATCGGGCCATCTTTGAGAAGAGTTGCCTTAACGAGGGAAGCTAATTCCCCTGCTGAAAGATTAAGCATAGCCCTAAGGTAAGTAAATGAAATTAAAAGTGTAACAGAAAGGAAATGTTGGAATATAAGATGAAAGGTTGCGTAAGAAGATAATTGTTCAGGCGTAACATGATACAAAATTTCACAGGAAGAGAAACTTTCTTGCTTATTTCTACTTACAAATCTGTAATATTCAACAATTGTTTCGTTGCTATTGAACATGATCATTATGCTGATGGATATCATGTTAATTAATAGTGTGGTGGTATGAATTGCTATACTTAAGAAACAGGAGAGTAAGGATCTGAGTTGGTGTTGATGATATTGATGAATATTATCTTGATTATGGAAATAAAATAATGAGTTTGTCTTTCTGTGCAGAAAATGGTATACGTTAAAAGTAAAAAAATGGAAAGTATGTCATGATATAAAAACATTTCTATGACTGCTTATAACTAAAAGTGACGAATATTCAAATAATGTTGGAGGAATCAGTCAATGAGAATCTCTCCTTACAATGGTTATCATCTTAAACTTCCTTGCTCTGGTGAATAAGTAATGTATTTTTGATAAATATTATCAGGAAATGCTCGTTTATTCTACAAAATGCTCTTGTTCTTTAATGACGTTTTCAAACTTTATAGGTATATTGCTGCAGGCGACTCTATGACTAGTTTATCATTTCATTTTAGAGTAGGGAAAAGCACCATATGTATGATTGTTAAGGAAACAACAGAGCTTATATGGGAAAATTTAAGAAGTGTAGTTTTCCCTACTGTAAATCAAACATTTTGGGAAGCAACTGCAGAAGAATTTTCACATAAAAGGAATTTTCCTAACTGCATTGGAGCTGTTGATGGGAAGCATGTAGTGATGCAGGTAAAATATAGAATTAGATTCAGCATATAAATAATTTGAAGAAAAGTAACTATTCTACTCCAGATTAAATTTAGTCAGTTTAATTTACATGGTATTAATTTTATGATGGAATGCTTTCCTTTCAGGCACCAAGAAATTCAGGGTCAATGTTCTATAATTATAAGGGAAGTCATAGTGTGGTTCTTCTGGCTGTATGTGATGCAAGGTATTGCTTCACAATGGTTGATATTGGTGCAGCAGGTCGACAAAGCGATGGTGGAACCTTTAGAAACTCTTCCTTTGGGCAGGCATTAGAAATGAGTATTTTAAATGTTCCTCCACCCAAGGAACTTCCCAATTCTCCAGTCAAAGCCCCTTATGTTCTTGTAGGGGATGAGGCTTTTCCTCTGACTAAATATATAATGAGGCCCTACCCAGCTGTAGGCCTACAAAATCATCAGAGAGTGTTTAACTATAGACTCAGTAGGGCAAGGAGAGTCATCGAAAATACTTTTGGCATCATGTCTGCAAGACTACGGATATTCAGAAGGCCAATACAAGGAAATGTCGAGAATGTGGAGCAAATTATAAAAGCAGGTGTCTGCATTCACAATTGGATAATTCAAAATGAGCTATAATGATGTTTATGGTGATATATACATATATATTTAATTCAAGTGACTTATTTGGATATAATCTAACTTACCTTAAATGCAGGCTCCCGGAGAGAAAAATTATTGTCCTTAGGGATTCGATGATAATGAGAGGGATGTAGTGCTACAACCTGGACAGTGGAGGAATGAGGTTACAGGTGGTGGAGGGTTAATAGAAATGAGGAGGATGGGTACAAACACCTACAGCAGGGATGCTAGGGGAATTTGAGAAGGTTTCGCTGGATATTTCATGGAAGTAGGACAAATTCCATGGCAGTGGATGAGGATATAATAAACAACGTTAGTTATTCTGAATAATACAAATATATCAATGGTATTACATTTTATTATCTTCTTCTTCAACATTGAAAAACAACTCCTCTATTTTTAATTTCAGCTTTAGTTGGGCCTTCTTCGATACTTTATCCATCCTATCTGCTAAAGACAAGCAATATAGCTGAGTACTCGAATAAGGCTGTGGTTTGTCTTTTATCATCTCCTCCAGCATGTCTTCAATTGTTCCTGTTAAATTACACAAGAGTAAAGGAAACATTAATAGCATTTATAATTTATAAGTATTAATTTCAGCAAAAGTTTAAAATTCATGTAATATTGCTGAATGATTGAATAAAAAAATGTTATATATATCAAGACTTACTTTTTGCTAACTTCCCACTGGGATTTCTTTGGTTGTGCATGGGAGGTGAGATTGGGGTGCTGAAAGATGATTCCAGGACAGGGGTGGTAACAGAATGGAGGGAAGAAGATGATGCCATGACAGCGAGAGAAAATTCCTCCTGGAATGGCAAAAGCTCTATAACTTGCTTTGGGAGGCTAGAGCAGGATCTGTTGGGAAAGGAGTAAAATAAATATATTTTAAACAATTTCCATGGCATTGAAAATTACAACAGTGCATAAGAAATGTAATATCTTCCTAAAGTAGCTCAACATAAAATTCACCAGGATACCTGCAACAAGCTATATATCTATCAAGTTGTTAAAAAATTAAGCAACTATCAATCCAATTTATCCTCCTGGCTTTAAAACAGGTAATTAACTAATTTAAATAGGTCAGAACACACCCGCACAACAAAATATTAATATGTAGGGGCCAAACACGAGCGGAGGAAATGAAAACTGATCTTCCAACAGGCTTCGTATTTCGAGTTTTAAATATCGAATATCGAATTTTAAAAAAGGTGACAAATCGAACATTAAAAATTACAGACCTATTGTCATACAGTCCTCAGTAGCCAAGTTATTTGAAAAACTTGTTTCACACTTAACATCACCACCACTGAATAGTATTATTTGTTGTTATTTACAAGTCATTTAAAAATAATAATCACTTTGAGTCAGTCTATACTGACTTTGAAAATGCTCGCTCACAGTAAATAATACATACAAAATAATCACTGTAGATAATAAATAAAGTATGTTATTGTATCATTCATATGTTTTTTATATATCATATATGTGTAAATTTATTTGGCATTCTGTTTTATTATCTTTCATGAAAGCTTTTAATAATTATTCTCTTCGCAAATGCTGTTTATATTTATTATTGCTAACATCCTATACGTAAATTTTATTATTTATAATGATGTTTGTGATATTTATGCTTAAAGTCGAAAAATTTGTGATATCAATTTCCATATTTGTGATATTTCATACTTATAAATCCTATTGTTTATTGTAGTTTATACTTATAAATTCTGCTATGTGATATTGTGCTGTGACATTTTATTTATTTATTTTTCTATACAAAAGAGTGCATTCCGTTAAATAAATAAATATGATGCCGACTTGAAATTTGTGTTATCAATATGCTTGCAGAATGCAAGCAACATCTTACTCGTATTATAAAGAAAGCTCAATTTCTTCGATTTACGTTGATGATATAAAATGTATATCAAATGTAAAAGCTAAATTAATATATGTGTTTAACTTACTGTCTTGGAGAGACGGAGTCAACTAAGAACCCCTGAAGCGATGCCAAGCTTCGAGGTACTCTCTCCCATCCTCCAGCACCGCTTCTGGGTTTCTTCTTCTCCCTTACATACCTATCCCTCAGACTCTTCCAGCGATTTTGTGCAACTCGTCCTGCAACAAGTATCGAGATTAATAAGATCATGAATTCAACAAGATGCACAATGTAAACAATGGTTATCAATGGGATAATTACCTTCGAGACCGAGGGATTCCCATATCTCCCTCCAAGCTCTCTACCTTAAGCCTCTATCTCTATACCGGAAATCTCGCACGTCATAAACAAAGGAGTATTTCTCTCTTGTTAGATCGACAAGAAGCTGATCGTCTACCGTATCCATGATTACCTGCGCACTGCGCATTACCGCCATATTCACGGGTTCCGCGCGTAAAAGTTGGGCTCTCGCCAACTTCGGCGGCGCGCGACGGCTCGTGGGGAAGCGTACTGGTGGTACTGGTGGCCTTGGTTTCCTGGCTCCTGATTGGCTGTCGCGACTCTGAGTCCGAGGAACGTCTGTATGTGAACGCACCTTTAGTTTCGCTACAGATCTGTGAAGCAGTGACGAAAACAAACTAATCTAAAGATGTTGACCATGTTGGAGATTATTTACGAAAATAAGACCTTGAAATTGCTGAAAAACCTGAAGGTTAACATGGTAACTACTGATGTGAAGCCATGTAACTGTGCATAATTGCTAGAGTTCTAATCACAGTAAAAATTATAGAATGAAAGTGAGATATTCTGAATAAACTTGGATTTATCATGGGAGGAATGAAATGTAAATCAAATCGACCTAAGTCTATTATGTAAAACGGCGAGACTGTGTCCGCGTTTGGAGAAGCTACATGAACAATGCCTAAAATATGTGGATTAAATTAATCTTAAAAATAAAATAAACAAAAATTTTCAAATATAAGGAAAACAAAATCAGAATAGAAGAGTTTTTAAGTTAAAGAGATAATTCTAATTTTATCGTTTTTCAAACATTGAAATTAAGAATCTTGCACTGTATAGCAGCTGAACTGACCGATGAATCTCATAACGGGAGATCCAAACGATAACTAGAGCTCTAATTGCCAAATAAGGAAAGGGTAAAGGTGACTTTGCACATTCCTTGGGAACTCTAATTGCCATGAAAATTCTTCTTTAAACTTGTCATCTTTGAATAAAGCAAAGCGGCTGCTGATGGTTATGTTATATATAAAGAATAAACTCCAAAAACCATCAAGAAACTTGCAAAGCGGCTATATGTAATTCGACTTCCACAAAGTCATCGTCAGGCTAAGGTGATCGGCAATGAAATACGCTATGAAAAGTGTCATCTTTGCTTAATTTCACCACAATTAAAAAAAAACAGTTCTTCTTCAGTTTCCTTGTACAGACAAATGTGTTGAAAAGAACATTCAGCAAACTATGGGTAATATGGTACGAGGTAGTAGTCACAAGACAGTAAGTTTGAGTGGGCGATTTATTTATTTTTAAGTCTAAAAAAGTGCTACCCTGCAGGCGGACATCTTCAATTCAGTCAATTTTAAATGAAAATAACTCTAAAAGGAAAGGGTAAAGGGTAAAAAATGCACATAAGGGCGTGCACCCAGGAAAATTGCCAAGGAAAAAAACGGACCTAAAAAAAAGTCTGACAGGGCCGGGAATCGAACCCGGGATCTTCCTCTATCCAAAAAGCTGCCTCAACCACTAGGCTACCAAGACAGAACATGAACAACGTGGACGATGCCACATAGTCAGCAAAACCACACTTGCACTTGCACACAAAGATCCCAAAACGGCTTGTTAAGAGGTTCTGTTTTGGTAGCTTAGTAGTTAAGGCAGCCTCCCGGATAGAGGAAGAACCCGGGTTCGATTCCCAGCACAGTCATACTTTTTCCAAGTCCGATTTTCCTTGGCACGTAAATACGAATTTATTTGACCTAAATTCTTTCGAATAAAACGTCATAGCGCTTAATACGTAGCAGCGTCACTCATATGAAGTGCAAGTTTCTTCTAATCATGAAAACTTACAATAATTTCTATAATTAGCACATTATCTAGCAACATCATAACGGTAAGTAGAATTGAGCGACAAAATTTAAGGATTCAGAACTGAATTTATATATTTTCAATGCTTTTTCGATTTTTTATGGCCTTGATAATTATTTAATTCAGTTATTTATTTTCAAAAAATACATAAATCCTTTAAAAAGTAGAACTGTGTTTGTATTTTGTATATAAAAGTGTCGCCACCACTGTGATTGAAACGTAAATCATTATGCAAACAAATTTTATACTATATTCTTGAATGTATAGACTTAAAAACAATAAATAAATAAAAAATAAAAAAATAAAACAATCTTTATAGTTTGAAAATTGTGCAAATTTTGACTCTCTCATTTTACTTGAACACATGTTTCTACTTTAATTGTTTGATGTTGACTTTAGATGATCTTTACGAAGCAATTTAAATGACAGTTTGTATTGCTCTCAATTTAATATCGGTTTCTAAAATAGTTGCTCCGGCAGTTTTTCTTTAAAGATTTAGTTAACATCGATAGCATCAGTATTTACTAAGAACTGAGGCATTAAAGCAAAAAATAAATTGATAAATGATTAAAATTTAAAGTAAATCTAAAGTGACGGTCCATCGCTAAGATCGGAATCATTTAATAAACGCAAAATCGCGCTTCGGAAGATTTTGAAATCATATTATTAGATCTAGAGAATTTGAACAATGACTCTTGGAATCGCTCTCTGAATGATGACAAAAGTTTCAAAATGTTAGTTTCTCTATATATATTTATTGGGAATGCATACCACCTACAATCTCTTTAATTAAATTGGATGGAAACATATAAGAAAAAAACGAAGATTTACTACACTAAAATAGGACGTCTCATCACAGATAATTCTTACATCTCAAACGTCTTGGTTATTTATTTAAAGTCCAAAGTTCTAGATGGAACCAGTGAGTTACAAATAGTTTAAGACCGTAAATATTTAATGCCAAGGAGCCAAAAACAACGAAAATAAGATTTAGAAAAATATAAGTGCATTCTACCTGATATGTTCTATGAGCTCGTCGAAATCAAAGCAATTATAAAACCTTAGGTGCATCCGTTATTTAGATTGGCATTCATGATGAATAATACGCCCATATTTCGCTACAGACCTGTGAATATGTAACGCAAATGAACTAAGTTAAAGGTAATTACCATATCGGACATTATATACGAAAGAAAGACCTTGGACTTGTTAAAGGACCTGAAGGTGAAAATGGCGCAAACAGTTGACTGCTACTTTTCAAAAAACACGCAGTGGAAGTGATTTGAGGAAACCGAAACCTTGAGGTGATCTCATGTTCCTGTACTTATCATGCTTATTATGATAAGAAAGAAAGAGAAAGTGAAGTATGGTAATGTTAATAAACAGGGAAAAATAAAATCACAGCGATCTAGTGGCATCCACTTTCATCACGGGGACATTGTATTCGCGATAGTAAAAGCTAACTACGCATTGCTCAAAGAATATAAAGAATCTATTGCAGTTATCAAACGGAAAAAAGTTAAAAAGATAATCCTAATTATATCGTCGTACTATAATTGAAATTATGTTCATTATTAAGATTAAGAATTGCATTTCTCGATTTTTAATGCTTCTCAAATTCGTATGGCATTGCGAAATTGCTAATTTATTCTCGACAAATACAATAAAGTCTTTTTAATTTATGAACTATAGATGCATATTTTATGGAAAGTTGTGCCTTGGCTATATTAAAAACTCAAATCATTATGCATATAAATACTTAATTATGAATTTGACAGGAGATTCATTAAACAATATTTTAGAATGAAAAAGGTATATTAATTATTAGAATCTCCTTGTATATGTTCGTCAGACATGAAAAATCATAACTGAATTAACAGATAGAATTGCAATTAAGTAAGTTTGGGTCTGATTTTAATAGCTATATTTCAAAATAAAGGGTTAAACTGTTAAGAGGTAAATTGGTGGCTGAGTAAATATAAGAAAACAACAAAGGCCTACGAAAGGGTTAATTACTATGTGAGACGGTCGAGGAATGGCGAAAAAATAATATTAACTTGAAATAATATGTCCCGTTGAAGTAATCTTTTAAATCTAAACACCTTGTGTATTCATTTAATAATCTATAAGTCTTATATCGAACCGGATAACATACAAATATCTAAAAATCAATGGTAGCAGGCTTGACTATGTTAAATAAATTGAAGCGAAAAAATTACTTTTTTTAGAATAAATATCTTTATACAGTGGCATATTAAAATGGATTTCCTCTCACACTACATATCCTTTAAGGTTTTATTAATGCACATAGGACGCTCTGCTTTGGATCCATAAACTGATCAGGCCATTATTCGAATAAGGCAAAAAATGTAATATAATAAAAAGGTATCGTAGGTTCGGTCGTCATCATATGTGGTTATATGTGTGTATCTATGCAGCCATGGATACAACGTTATAAATAAACCAATAAAAAGCATTTTTCAGTGTGTGTGCTCTTTCTTTGACTTTTTTAACCTCTACTGTTTTGAGTTTCTGTTTTGTAAGTCATTTAAAGATATTTTCTATGATTTATGGAAAGTATAAGTAATTTAAAGATATAATTTAGTTAGAAAATTGGGCGGCATTTGCTAAATTATTTTGACACGGAAATTATAACCGGAAGTAACAAGGGGGATCAAATTTTTTCTCTACGAATAATTTTGGCACCCAGTGAAACCCAACTACCTTTTACATTGAAGAGACGTCAGCTTCCAGTAATATTGGCATTTGCCATAATTATTAATAATTCGCAGGGGCAGACATTGGATCATGTAGGTGTGTATTTAGCATATGAGGTTTCTTCTAATGGACAGTGTTCTTGAAAAAACACGACATGAAAATTAAATACAAATCAACGTAAATGATACGGTTGCACACGTTAGGTTCTTAAAAGATTCGAGAGATATTAAAAGAAATGGCCCGTTAAAATAAGTGTTAAATTTAAGAAAAGATAATCTGAAGAAAAACTTTTTTATGTTTGCTGTCATTTATATATAATTTAACATTTCTCATGAGTCATAATAATTTTTTTGTATCATTTCTGATTAAGCTATCTAAATATAATTATCATTTAATATACAAACGAATTAATTTACATTATTTTACTGCTGAAAATTTATTTGCAACGGGTTTCACTAGTATCATAATAAATGAACAAACCTGAATCGGGAATCCGGAAGACAGTCTTTTGATTATCCTTCTTCGGACAAACTTTCGGTATCACACCCAGAAGAATTATCCAAAAGGGAGAGAATAACTTCCTCAAGACTTGAAAAAAGAAAAATCACAAATTAATTTCTTAATTAAATAATATACCATCAATCACAAGATTATACAGATGTTAGTAGCAATCAAACAATATAGTATTCACTAGTATTTACTACGCGACGTTGTTAGACAAGGTCGATACCACAATTGCAATTGTTAGGTATCTATCGCTTCGGGATTCAATTCAATTAATCATTCAACAAAACAAAAAAATGAGATGGCTTAATAGAAATGTATGCAACGAAACTACTGTAGTCTCCTTATTTCATTCAATTTATCTTCCTTGGAACGAATAAAATAAAGAATTGAAGCAGTGATTTAATGATAAATTAAGAAAATAAATTGGTTAAGACAATGAACTGATCATAAATTTAAGTTCAAAATACTTTTCAGAACCCCCTTAAAAAGTATATTTGAAAGTAACTACTAAATGATATAATTATCAACAATCATTTCCGTTGGAGACAGAAAACTGTGATAGAAAACGTGTTAGACTTATGTTAATTTAAATTTAAAGGAAAACAAAAAGTTTGAATTCGAATATAAACCTCGTTAAAAAGACATCAATTCACGATATCAAGGTTATCTAGAAATAATTTCCAAAAATATAATTTAAATACTTTAAAATCTAATTACGCATAGCCAAAAGAATATTTATTTATTCACTGCAGCAATATTTTAGATAAAATTAACAAATAATCTTGTATATAAAACAAAAAAAATCAGAATTGAAAGAATAAAACATAAATGGTAAAGATAATTAAGTTACAAAAACATATTAATGATTATCGCAGGAAACAACACTCTACTTGAACTACTCCTCTTATGTCCCATGGAAGTATACTTTTAATTTTCTTAAACCTTCCTTATTTATTTACGAGTAATATTAAGTCTTATATCAAACCAGGTAATTCCAAATACCTATCTACCTTAGCATATTATAAAATTAAAATAAATTTCCTCCAACATTACAGATCAATAAAGATTTCTTTGTATTTGCAGATTTGATAATGTTTTGTAAACTGCTTTTATTATATTTCTAACTTTCTAAAATGGAATTTCATTGGATATAGCAAATAAGGCTGGTAAAGTTAAAATTAAAAAATCTGATGTGGCCAGCACATGACTTTCTCCATAAATAAGATGTAAATATTTATCTACGACAGTAATTTCGAACTCTATATTCCATCCAAACTTGGAAGATCAGTGATTAATATATATATTATTATCTTTGACGCCTAAAACATTATAAATAATGTTTTTCGGGACATGGTCGATGAAAAACGATGGAATTGGCCTTTCGCCCATAGAGCCCAAAGCGCCCACAAAGTACATAATCAGCAACTTCTGGTTTATCAGTATTTCATGAATAACTCCTAAACAATCAGTGATACAAAAATATGTTTCATACAAAACTTATAGTAAATTATATTTTCTAAAACTTTTGTAATTAATAGTATATACCAAATTTTCATATTTTTGGAGATATTTTGAAAACCGGAAATGAGCTTTGAAGAATGAAGGTCAACTTCTGGTTAACTGATTTACTCCAAAAACAAATCAACTCTAACGACACCAACCAAAATACTATATATGAAATTTGGTGTTGATACAATGAATGATTCTCATGTAAGAGCGCCCACAAAGTACATATCAGCTACTTCCGGTTTATCAGTATTTCACGAATAACTCCTAATCAACCGGTGATACAAAAATATTATAAATACAAAAGTTATAGTAAAATACATTATCTAAAACTTTTATAAGTGATACAACACACGTATATATCATATTTAGGGAGATATTTTGAAAACCGGAAATGAGCTTTGTTGAATGAAGCTCGACTTCCGGCTAACCGATTTACTCTAAAAACTAATCAACTCTGACAGCACGCAAAACAGTACTATATATGAAGTTTGGTATTGATACGACCACTAGTTTTCACGTTAGAGCGCCCACTAGCACACACACACATACAGACATACACACACACACACACACATACACACAGACATTCCGAAAATGGTCAAAACGTGTTCTAGGGACCACAAAACGTGTATTTCCGTTGAAATCTCGAAGTCGAATTTTTTCATGAAAACAATACTTTCTCTATACTTCGTATATGGAGAAAGTAAAAACGAAACGATTTGGAAATGAACTTTATCGCTAAAAATATAAGTCATGCTCGAATTATTAAACTTCAGAAAGAGTACAGGAAAGAAACTTCATCATTATAAAAGAACTAACCTGCATCGATCATCCGGAAGACATCGTTTGATACTCCTACGTTGAAGGCAAATTCGATTACACACCCGAAACGCCTCGAAGAATCATTTAAATGCGAGAGAATTCACTTCATCAAAACATGAAAAAGAAGAGGCAAAGGTTATATAAGTATTTCATTAACTACTTCCATAAAATATTGTATGATTCATGTACAAGAGAGAGCAGACGTGAGTACCAATCGCCCACACTAGAAATTGCGAACCGATGTCTTTAGACGGGGTGGGGTAACAAAGTTTCAGGGAACTATCGCTTAGGGATTCAGTAAATTAATTTATTCAAACTCAAACGCGAAGATGTTTCATCTGACATATTTATATAATGAAATCTATAGTCTTCTTAGTTAAATATTCAAATTAAACGGGAATGTAATAGAAAATGAACAAAGAAAAATAACGAAAAATTATGGAAAATTAAAATCCAAATTCTCTTCAGATTTCTTTTCTGTTAAAAGGATAGTTGAAAACATCTACTGAAATAATTAGAAAATATTATCAAAGATATTTTTTATGAAGTTCAGCTCCAGTAATTCAGTTTATGGCAAAAAAACTGTTATAGCAAGCATCTTAAACACATGCTAATTTAATGAAATAATTTTTCCTAACTGATTGCAGTTGATGATTAGAAAGTGACTGTAAAAATTTACATGCTCCGAGAGAATAAGTATCTAGGTTCCTATTACTCAAGATTTAAATGAAAGGTCTATTTGAATCTAATATCAAAAGGAAAGTTAACGAAATAAATTTTAATAAATGTTACCTGATAGGAAAACCAAAAGTTGAAATTCAAATTAAAACCTCATTATTACGTCATTGGTTCTTGAAGCCAGGTAATCTCGTGACAATTTCACAAAATATTAATTAACTCACTCTAAACCTATATCACTTTTTAATTGTAAAAATACGCTTCGATATGTTTTCCTGAAGAAAACTCAAATTAAATATAGTTTAAAAGATTACTACTCCTAAAATAAAACTCAAATGTATACATGGAATCTTTAGCTTAATGGCCGTTGAAAATATCTGCTAAAATAATCATGCAACATTAACATTATTATAGCAGTTACATATCTCGGATGAATTACATTAAACAAAGAAGAATAATGTACAATGCTTATACTTCAACTAATTTTTGAAATTAAGATTATAAAACTGACATCCCATAAACTAATTTAGCTATCCTTCATTCGAAAACGATAATAAATATACAGCAATTCTTCGCAAACGAATACCAACCAGTATGATAATTTTGAATCGAATTTTCAAAAACTTGAGGATGATGAAAATTTTCTATTTCAGAGATGGATGATAATTTAATAAAGAACGGTTCGGTCGTTCTTGAATTTCAAATAAAACTTCAGTTGATTTTATTTCGGTCGATAATATTCACAAGGGATCAATCAAAATTACGAAATAATTGCTTGAGGAAAAAATTTCCCCTCTAATGTATTTGAGTTTCCGAAATTAAAAAATCACAACTCTCAATTCGATCGTTGGTGACAAAAACTTCGTGACTCAAGATTTAAAGAAAGATTGGCGAAAACGAGAGTATGGAGCTAAGGGAATCGGAAACACGTTAGCTTGACGGAAATTCACCGTAAAGAAAAGGACAGGTAATTTCGATACGAGAAGCAGTTGACCGTCAAGGCCGTAGCACTACATTTGCAAAATAATTTAACATAACGATCCACATAATTTCTTACGCCTCAGTACGAAAATTACAACTTTAGCATTAAATCTAGAGTAATTTATCAAGATGCACATACTTACCTAATAAATGAGATCCCAGACCTAGATCACGAAAATCTTGACTTCAGGAAATACCCGGTAATTTGAAGGATATATACTTCTGGAATGAAATAAATCAAACAGTAATGAGAACAGGCTTTGAAAATTAATTGCATAATCTCGATTTCTAAACTATGGTACCTCTTCAATTCAGAAGTTCAAGGTGTGTCTAAGGAAAGACCGGCAGCACCTCCACACTGGGTGACGTCTCCATTGCAACTGAAGTTTAAACCTTTGGAATAAACGTTGAACCAAATACTGCGCTCTGATTGGTCGGCGAAATGGAAATTTCCGTCCCATTGCCCTAATTCCCCTAATTTCAATAATAAACATAAATTATAATCAACATCGAAATAAAGCTTATATTAGCGCAACGAAATCCAATTTAAATTTGAAAATTATTGGAACAATAATTTACTTTGATAATCTTTGATTATGGTATAATTCACGGCCCCTTGGTTTACGTTAGGCTTCAAATTTCAAAACTATTCTCTAAGGAATCCAACTTACCGAAAACTGTTTTGTATAATGACCAGATTGAAAATAAAATGTTTTAAAATATTATACTCTAGCAATGTAATTAATTTTAGTAAAACATAGCGATCATGAAACAAAAAAGGAATGTGAGTAACGTTCTGTGAATTTAAATCGGAATATTACTGACTAAATATAATTACGAGTAGTTCAATGATGTAGTTGTAGTGAAAACGTGAAAAAATCATATAATTTCGGAATTACGTTTATTGTTGAAGATTATCAACTCATATTACAATTACTTCTGTAACCACGGAATACCTCTCTAACTTTATGACTTATTAAGTAAAGAATATTAGTTACTATGAATCCAAGCAAACAGTTAAGTCCTTCAAGAAAGTCGTTCAAAGGTAAAATAACTTATCTCTTCTATTGAAAAACTAAGAAAGGATTAATCATTACGTATAATAATGTCCTAATATATTAATTATTTTAGGGTCAACAAAAAACAATAATAATAGAAAACTGGTCACCAAGATTACAAAAAGATATGTTATGCAACTGAAATGCTATCATTTATCTAGGAATTCTGAAATTATTTTCTTTACTACTTCTGCCGAAGACAATTGGTGTTTTTACCTCCGAATTCCTTTGGTTGCCTCAGGTTTGGACTCGTCATACCTACTCAAGCTGTTGAGAAACCCAGAAATTTCAATTCTTTAACATTAATGGCAAGATGTACAGGTTCAAAACTGTTTACAATTTTATATAAAGTGGTGATGGATGCTACAATATTTGTTATCCAAATGTTGTTTATAAGGAAGATTTTTTACGGGAGAACATGAATATAATTCTTATTACTAATGATAAATATGGATCACAAGTCAGCAATTTGCCTTACCGTAAATTTTATGAAAATGACACTTAGATCAGGAGAACATTTATTTACATTTTCATCTGTATTTCAAATGCTTGGTGCAGTTTTCTTGCAGATTGCTGCAACGTTTCAATCTGTCAGCCCGGTATGAGTGAGTTACAATAAAATCTTAGTTAGCAGCAACTTACGTTATTTCCTTACGTAATTCTTTGTCCTGATTCACTACTTCTAATTAGTAACCCTTCGTAGTATTAAAGAGGATCCAATATCTTGCCGAATCATCTTCGTCACAAATCATACTTCTTGAATCCACGAAGCATAGACATGAATGCACTATTATCACTGACACCCTTCTAACAGTTATCAACTCAGATAATACATACTTCTAAAGCCAAGGAATTTCACCTCACTGGCAGTACAATTTTACACCCGAAGATAAAATGGAAGGCTCGAAACTCAAAAGCTTAAAACTCGAACACATGTTACTAAGACCTGAGAATGGCGGAAGTCACGTAATCAGATGACGAAGTGTTCCTTTTCGCTATTCAGAATTTCTATACCACAATCCTTCTAAATGACTTCTAAAATGCGTCGCCATGTCCTTCATTATCTTCATGGAGGAGTATCTTTGATGTGTGCGAACTTCCAAAGGTAATTTAAACATAGGAATAGAAAATGTTGCTAGAGAGTGCCTGGGATAGGGTTCTTCGTGAAATTGCAACGTGGGTGCATGAATTTGGTTACATTTTTGTCCGAGAATATTCGTGGTGAAATAGTTTGTTCGAGTTGAAATGTCAGCTTTATTACAGTGCCATTTTTAAATGGAGCGAGGAGGTTTCTCAGTGAAAACAGTGCTGCATAATATTTATAGTTTAATAGTGTTTTCAGGTATAGTAGTGCTTGGAAGAAGTAAGAGGACCCGAATATTCTTTTCGTGATATTCAAAATCTATCACGCAAGAATGGCTAATTTACCACAGGAACAAGATGGACGATGTTTGCGTTGGATGTTAATGTACGCGGGATTTCGTTGTATAATTTACAACTCACTCTAGCATTACAGGAGTTAAAAGGTAAGTACAACAAGAAGGTAAACGTGTAGTAGGATTCTCTTTGTGCTTTGTTTAAAAAAGAGTTGAGTAGCTACACTTCATAAATATTCACTATAAAATGTTTAAGGTATAGTGATGAGCACGTAGACCCAGCTGAACCTTAAAGTTATTTAACAATTTTTGCATCAACTTTGAAACTATACTAAAGTTCCTTCACTTCAACTTCAAAAGTACAGATATTTGAAAATCTTTGAATATATCTTAGACATCTCTGATCCTTACCTATTTTTTTCTTAACTATCCTTCACAGTAAATTCTTTACTGTGAAGGTCGCATGAATCATTTAAAATCTACACTATTAGCCAGAGAATGTTTGAAAAGGAACAAGGGGTTGTTATGCAAGTTGTGGAAGGATGAATTTGGGCCTAGCTTTCCTCAATGTCATCACTCAAATTCCTGATTGCCAAGATAAGCTGTTTTCCAAAATAACGAGATAAAGTGTTATAAAATGAAACGATAGTTTTGGAAGAGCTATTATTTTTGCTGGTACTGCATGTTGTATCACATCTATCTATCTATCTTGATGAGAATTTCTACAATTTAAAAAGTAATGTGATGTTAATTATTATTAATCTTCAATAAATATAACTCGCGCATTCGATGATGTTTTAAAGTTTTTACTATAATTACATAAGAGCTTTAATAATATTTGTAAAGGTTGCTTTCCAATGAAAATTCGCATATCGTTACTCGCGTTCCCTCATTGCAATATCGCCAAACCTTAATAGAACCAATTACTTTATATGAGTATAATATTTAAATATTTTATTTATAATTGGGTCGTTTAAAATAAATGATTGATAATGCATATTTTTGATACATAGTTTTTATGATTTCAGCATAAGATAACGCAGGAGTGACGTTAAATATACGTAGATTACAATTAAATATTTTCAAATCAAATTAATCTTCCAATAATTTTTAAATTTAAAATAAATTTCATTGCGCTTGATTAAATATTATTTCGATGTTGATTATAATTAATGTCAAATATTAAAATTAGGGCAATGGAACGGAATTTTCCATCTCGCCAACCAATCAGAGCGCTGTATTTGGTTCAACGGATATTCCAAAGGATTAAACTTTAGTTGCTTCGGAGACGTCACCCAGAGTGGAGGTGCTGCCAGTCTTTCTTTCGACTAAGCGTTATCTTTTGAATTGTAGAAGAGTAATAGTTTCGAAATCGAGCATATTTGAACAACTTTCAAAGTGTAACTGAATAACATGTTGAATAATTTCATTTGAGAAATATTTATTATGTAAATAAGCGAGTATTTTTTGACGTCAAGATTTTCGTGGACTTGTCCTGGGATCTCATTTATTTGGTAAGTAGGTGCATCGTGATAAATAACTCTAGATTCTTCTTTTCGATCCATATGATAAATATATTTTGTGATTTGGTGGATAAAGGTTTTGTCGCTACTTTATCGACTGTAGGGATTTAGTATGTTACATCTCGCATCGATATTGTCTTCCTTTTTTTCTTACCTCGAATTTCAATTAAGGTAAGATTTATGATTCTAATTCCATTCGTCCTTAGTTTTTACAATATAGTTTAGCTAGATTGATTGATTTATTAATAGGAAATGAGTCGGATGGTCTTAAGTTTATAATTCCATTGAAGTCTAAGATGTATAACATGCTTATACTTGGTTCGATATAATTATCCGAGATGAATATGGGAAATAATTAATGGCAATAATATTCGGTTATTATTCAGAATAGTATTTATAGCATATAGTTTAACAGTAATTTGCAGGAAGATCCTGGATATAAATTTATGTTTGAGTAGAGGTCATCTTTCTTAACATCTTTCTTAAAACCTTCCTTAAATATTATATTCACTTTATCCTCGCATGCTAATCTGGAATTGTAGGTATAACTAATTATATTTGCGTATTTATATTTTTTTTTACCTCGAATCATGAACTGTTAAGTCTTAGCTATCTTTACATTTTAAATTAACGTTAATCTAAGATGTTTGCTATCACAGTTTATTGTCTTCGATGGATTTACTGAGTGGAATTTAGGATATTATCAATGATCATTTTATCATTTAAGTAAATACTTTCAACTATCATTTTAACGGTTATTCTGAAAAGAATTTGGATTAGAATTTACGATCCTTTATCGTTTTACGCAATCTGCTTTGTTGGTTTACAATTTAATTCCAGTTTCATTTGAATATTAATCTTGGATTCAAATTCAAATTTTAAAATTGAATGATAAAAGCAGATTAGAGTATTTTATTAAATATGATTTAGTTAAGTCATCTCTGTTTTTGAGGTTGATGAAACATGGAATTAAATTCCAATGAGATATTTGTATAACATCTTACTCGTTTAACTACGTCGCATAGAAGTACTTAATGATTGGTACTAAAATCTGTTCGATATAATTAATGCTAATTCATGGAAAAAATTGATAATTACGAAACTGATTTGTGATGTTTTTCTTTTTTCATGTCTTGAGGAAGTCAATTCTCTCGCCTTAAGATGATTATTCTTGGTTCCTTTCTGTGATACCGAAAATGCCGAAAAACGAAAGATAATCAATATAATATCTTCCGGATTCCCGATTCAGGTAAGTTATTTTATGGAGATATTTTCTCCTTATTAGAATTTTTGCCATATATTTGTTTCTTTCAAATTGTATACAGTCCTAGGATAAGATAGTTTAATATTTTTATCGACAAAGTACATTTCCAAATGTTTACCCTTAATACATTAATTTAAGTCTTCATGCATGATTTAAGTCATCCAGTTAAATGCCATTTTCTTAATATTTGAGCTAAGGTCAGAACGGTTTATTGATCAAAAGCAAAGCGTCCGGTTTATATTAAAACTCTTTAAGACTATTTAATATGCATGAATATAACGGTCATAGGAATTCGAGAAGGCCTTCAATGAGAAATTTTATATTTACTTTTAATACACGTAATTTCCGTGTGATCGTCGATTGAATTAGGATTACCTATTACGCTTATATTCAGAATTAGGAAGTTTAAATTTAAGAATATACATTTCTTTTGTATAAAAGATAACTGTAATAGATACTCCATATGTTTTAATCATTGCGTAATATTTTTTTTCAATCGCGGAAACAATTTTGTCGTTGTAAAAACGGTTTCCTTTTCATTCTTCCCATTTTAATTCAAGTATCACCTATAAAGTTTTCCCTATTTATTTAGATTAGCTTACTTTCACTTTCTCTCTTTTTCTCATTATAACTCAAGCATATTACTGGAACATGGCATCACCTCAAGGTCTAGGTTTCCTCAAATCGCTTCCACTGCTACTCTTTTTTAAAATCGAAAGCAAACTGTTCCTCTAATTTCGACCTTCAGGTCCTTGACAAGTTCAAGCTCGTTTATTCGTACATAATCTCACGCATCGTAAGTATGTTTACGTAAATTTGTTTGCATTTGAGTCTCACGCGTTTGTGCCGAAACTATTGCGCATTAAAGATCTTGATAATCACTTTAGTAGCGAATACACATAAGGTATTATAATTGATTAGATATCGATGAGCTCATAGATCAATGTCAGGTAGAATATTATCCTTGATTCTCATTATTCTTTCTACCGACTATTCGTTTAAGATATGTAATGACCTTTTTAATTTACGCTGCTTTGTACTTCTTGGCATTTTATATTTTTGTCCTAAAATGTCTAACTTACTGTTCTATATAAGACTTTAGCTTATTAAATAAACAACCAAGGAGTATGAGATTTAATAAGTTACCTCCTTGTGACGTTGTTCTTTAAGGTACCTGATGATCGGTAATATTATTTTTTCGTTATTCTTCAATCATCTAACATGATAAGTAGCCATTGCATGTTGGATAGTAAGTCATTGTTGTTTTCTTATTTTTTTTACATCCATTGTATAAAATACGATTGTGGCTGGTAGCTGGATTATAGCTTTCGTTACAAGGAGCTCAAAATTTAAGTTATTTCCGATGTGTTAATCCGATTACATTCACTTCTGTGATTCTTTCTCATTTATTATCTATCGGTGTTTTGTCTTGGTAAGAAGAGTAAATGAAATTCTTAACTCAATTTTTCCCTATGTTTAAAAATACTCGGAAAATGCTAACGTCGGAATCATAAATCTTATTGCAAAATCCAGTTGGACTATTCTTCGCTTTAATGAAGGAAATTTATTTGTGTTTTGAATCACATAGTTAAATTTATATATTGCGAACTACTAAAAGGATAAGATGAAACTGAGATGCACTAACTTCGCTATCACAAAAAAATATAAATTATAATAACTTAAATTCTGAATACATGATAATATTCTTTAACGTTAAATTGTATTTAGTAATATAAATATAATAGTGCAGTACAAGAAACTCCCGTTTATCCAAATCGCGTTTATCAAAAATCCGAATTATCCGCTCTATCCGAATTAACTTTTCCAAATGACCCTACCCCACCCCCACCCACCGAATACCATCGCGACAAATTACTTATTTGCTCGTGACACCTCTTCATATGCGTACATACTCTTAACTTCTAGTTTTTCCCGCTGCCAAATATGGCAGATTTTTTTTGTAAGAACGCAAAATAAACCAGCTTTTTAATTCAGCATTTAATAACTTAGAGATGTCACCCATCTTTGGCGCATTTTAAAAGGCGTCAAAAAAATTTTTCAGTCGAAAACATGCAGGCTTATTCACAACCATATCAATTGCATTCTACGTACGCATGTTTTAAGAACATATTTCGCGGTATTGATGCAATTCTGGGTGTTTCACGCGGGACTTCGGTTGATCCGAAATTTTCGTTATCCGAACCGGCCGCCGCGCCGTCCCGATTATGTCGGATAACCGGGAATTTACTGCATAGTATATTCTCTAAATTAAGACGAACCCAGATTATGGTAAATTTAAATAATAAATAAATACTATTACGTTTAATATAAATATAAAAACTTTTCTAATCAGCACATTTTAAATTATACGCTACCAAGGTTCTTCATTCAGTAAAGATTATTTTGGTGATTTTTATTTATTTTCACGAAACTTAAACGGGTAATCAGCGCGGGAGGATACCGATAAAGGGCCAAACAGCGTCTGGGACAACGAGATGGAGAACTCGGGCGTAGAAGGATCCCGGCGATGGATGACCCCGGCGTAGCAGAGTCCCATCGAGGGAGGACCCCGGAAAAAAAGGGTCGCATCGAGAGAGGGCTCCAGCTTGTTAGGACCCTGGAGAGGTAGGGTCCCATCGAGGGAGGACCCCGGCGAAGGAGGGTCCCATCGAAGGAGGACTCCAGAGTGGAAGGACCCTGGCGAAGTAGGGCCCCATCGAGAGAGGACCCTGGTGAAGGAGGATCCAATCGAGGGAGGACTCCAGCATAGAAGGACCCTGGCGAGGTAGGGTCCAATCCAGGGAGGACCCCAGCGAAGGAGGATCCCATCGAGGGAGGACCCCGGCGAAAGAGGGTCCCATCGAGGGAGGACCCCGGCGAAGAAGGGTCCCATCTAGGGAGGACCCTGGCGTAGGAGGATCCCATCTAGGGAGGACCCCGGCATGGAAGGACCCTGGCGAGTTAGGGTCCAATCCAGGGAGGACCCCGGCGAAGGAGGGTCCCATCGAGGGAGGACTCTAGAGTGGAAGGACCCTGGCGAAGTAGGGCCCCATCGAGGGAGGACCCCGGCGAAGAAGGGTCCCATCAAGGGAGACCCCGGCGAAGGAGGATCCCATCGAGGGAGGACCCCGGCGAAAAAGGGTCCCATCTAGGGAGGACCTCGGCGAAGGAGGGTCCCATCGAGGGAGAACCCTGGCGTAGGAGTGTGCCATCGAGGGAGGAACCCGACAAAGGAGGGTCCCATCGTGGGAGAACTCCAGCGTGGAAGGACCCTGGCGAGGTAGGGCCCCATCGAGGGAGGACTTCGGCTGAGGCGGGTCCCATCGAGGTAGGACCCCGGCGAAGTAGGGTTCCATCGAGGGAAGAACCCGACAAAGGAGGGTCCCATCGTAGGAGGACCCCAGAGAAGAAGGGTCCCATCGAGAGAGGGCTCCAGCTTGTTAGGACCCTGGAGAGGTAGGGTCCCATCGAGGGAGGACCCCGGCGAAGGAGGGTCCCATCGAGGGAGGACTCCAGAGTGGAAGGACCCTGGCGAAGTAGGGCCCCATCGAGGGAAGACTCCAGCGTGGACGGACCCTGGCGCGTTAGGGCCCCATCGAGAGAGGACCCTGGCGAAGGAGGGTCCAATCAAGGGAGGACTCCAGCATGGAAGGACCCTGGCGAGGTAGGGTCCAATCCAGGGAGGACCCCGGTGAAGGAGGATCCCATCGAGGGAGGACCCCGGCGAAAGAGATTCCCATCGAGGGAGGACACCGGCGAAGAAGGGTCCCATCTAGGGAGGACCCTGGCGTAGGAGGATCCCATCGAGGGAGGACCCCGGCGAAAGAGATTCCCATCGAGGGAGGACCCCGGCGAAGAAGGGTCCCATCTAGGGAGGACCCCGGCGAAAGAGATTCCCATCGAGGGAGGACCCTGGCGTAGGATGGTCCCAACGAGGTAGGACCCCGGCGAAGGAGGATCCCATCGAGGGAGGACCCCGGCGAAAAAGGGTGCCATCTACTGAGGACCCCGGCGAAGGAAGGTCCCATCGAGGGCGGACTATGGCATAGGAGGGTCCCATCAAGGGAGGACCCCGGCGAAGGAGGATCCCATCGAGGGAGGACCCCGGCGAAAAAGGGTCCCATCTAGGGAGGACCCCGGCGAAGGAGGGTCCCATCGAGGAAGAACCCTGGCGTAGGAGGGTCCCATCGAGGGAAGAACCCGACAAAGGAGGGTCCCATCGTGGGAGAACTCCAGCGTGGAAGGACCCTGGCGAGGTAGGGCCCCATCGAGGGAGGACTTCGGCGTAGGCGGGTCCCATCGAGGTAGGACCCCGGCGAAGTAGGGTCCCATCTAGGAAGGACTTCGCCGTAGGAGGGTCTCATCGAGTTAGGAACCCGGCGAAGTAGGGTCCCATCGAGGGAGGACCCCGGCGAGGAACGACCCCGTTGTCGCAGGATCCTGGCTAAGCAGGGTCCCATCGAGGGAGTACCAGTCCTGGCGTAGTAGGACATCGGCCAGGGAGGACCCTGGCGTAGGAGGATATAGGCCAGGGAGTACCCTGGCGTAGGAGGACATCGGCGACGGATGATCCCTGCGAGGGAGGAGCACGGCGAGGGAGGAGCACGGCGAGGGTGGTATGGGTCATGGGTAGCATGGTTCCCGAGGAGCATTAGTCTTTTGGAGGTGGGGTCCCATTTAGACAGTGTTCCGTGGATATGGCATCCCGGAGATGGGGGTACCGGGGTACCTGCGTCTCGGGGAGGTTGGTTCCCGTGGACTTAGGGCACTAGAATAAAATTCACAGAATCGCGCGAGATATGGTGGGAATCCATCATACCAAATGAAGATGAAGGAAAACGTTCAAATCTATTGTTTCATTTCGCATGGGGATCTAGAGAGTTGGGGTCCCTGGGATGAAGGGTCATGGGCAGGTTGGGTCCCGGAGAGAGGGGCTCCGAGGAGGTTGGGATCGATGATCAGTCCTCACTGTTGATGCAGTAAATGAATTATGATTCTTTAAAATGTAAATCACTTTAAAAAATTTCCTAGGTATTTAGAATATAGAATAATATAATAATAATTCTATATAATAAATACAATTTTATTTACTACATCCTTTATTTATTTTATAGATTTTGCATTAAATTTCCATTTAAATGCAACGATTTTGATAGAAAACATTGTTTAAATTAAGCCTCTTCTTAAACACCCTCTTCCCTTCTTTTGCTTTTTAATAAAACATACTTTGAGAGATAAAATACATGATATCTCGATTTATAATTGTAGTTTATGTTCCCATATTTTAATAAATGAAATAGAGCTTTTCTTGCATGTGGATTCTGACTTAGCTTTACTGTAATATTAATTTTTTCCTAGTATCAAATTTTGGAGATAGATACCTGGGTATCTTTGAAGAGGATGTTCATTTATCTTAACTATAATCACCTTCAGAATAATGTTTTTTGGATCTGTTAACTGTAAATTAATTGGTGATTAATTCTGTATAATTATCAATCTCAGATAATTGTATTGCACCCTAAAACATTTACATTAGGGTAATATAATCATTTAGCTGGAAGCTAAAGTCAAAAGTGAATTTGTTTAAAATGTGTTCACTTCTGAGATCTGCGATGTTGATCCATTGCAGGTTAATCATTTTAGCTGATGTTATCTTTCCCCTCTAACTTTACAGAGTCTATCTTAAAAATTACTCAATGCAAAATCTTTATCTCATTCATTGGGCATTACTCTCATTTAAATCTTTTCTACATTTTCAGGATGTTTCATTGATGTAACGTATTTTCCCTGGAAGTATGTTGGCTGGTGTTGGATCAGAAACCCCTTTTCCTGGAGACACACTTATTTAACACCCAAACATTTGCAGTTTCTTTATATGGGACACCAAAGGTTCTTGGATCAGCCCATCAATAGAGAGTCTAAGATAGGAGTTGACCCTGCTGGAAAGGTAGGACCTAACTCCTCCCAAGCAGAATTTGTTAAATATCTTTGAACAAAATTTTAAGTAAGAAGAAATTTGCACATTTATATTCTATTAATAAGCAACCAACAATATGAAAGTGTAACATACAACAATGGTATTTATGAAAGGCTGTCAATGTATTTATCTCCATTCAGCTGAGGACCACTCTGCAAAATTTAATACGTTAGTCTCTCGAGGAGAAACTACTTTTACTTTCCATCCTTAGAAGATCTGAAGAATACTCCCATTTCTCTCGGCTCTTTTCTCCATTCCAAAACCTGGATCCATAACAAAATTCTGTTTTCTTCTTGAGCCTGATATCAAACCTCATCTATTTTAGTCTCTCACAAGCTCTTTGGAGAGATTGGTAAAGTAAACACAGAATGTATTCCTTTTTGTTTTGCGAAATGCCTATAAGAATGCACATTTAGTGGATCTTAAAAGTATTTAGATTTATTGATTATGTGCTATTTGAACTTGCTATGGGTGTATAGTGTGGTCTCCCAGTGGTCTCAACTATTTGTGGCATGTTTTCCAAAAATGTAAAATCACTGAGGATAAAGGGAGTGATGTGGAAGAGACCCTATTTCTTATTTTATTCTATGAAAGGTGCAGTATCCTTTGATGTCCCACATCTCCTCAATTACATTAGAAATATGCTTTATTAACATGTTATTGATGTTTCAGTGATGAAGTGAGGGAGGGGATTCTTGATACTGGCTAAATGAACCATATTATGGATGCTCAGGATTCAGGCTGCTATTCTAAAGGCCCTTGGGCAGCATCGGAATCCCAATTGGCCAGAAGCCATGAAAGTCTAATTAGCTGCTCACGAGTTGAATCATGAGATTACTTCATATGGAAATAGCTGTGTTATATAAATTATGTACATTTGATAAGATGTATTTCTCCATTGACATCAATTTCAAATATGGCTTATGATTGCCTTATTTTAGTTCAAATACCTTATAATCGTAATCTCTTTTTACAGAATTCCTTCCTGCCGCTGCCATAAGGACTCCCATTACTTTTAGTGAGATTAAAAAGTAGCTCATAAGTGGAGTTGAGACGCATCCAAAAGAAGCTGGAGGAAGGAGGATTGTTATTTTTATTAATGATGAAGGTTTTAGTGTACAACCATACAGTTTTTGGATGGTTGGAGGTATTTTTATTAGAAGATGTTTTGTGGTGTGTGAATGGGTTGTTTGAGTATATTTTTTAAGAAATGTTGACTTAAATAAACTTTGTATAACTTTAGTAAGCCATTCTATTTTTTCATGGTAAAAGATTTATTAAATGCATCTTCGAATACTAGAAAATATTTTGTACATGCAGAGATACTTGATGTTCTAAATATTTTTGAGGGTGCACTGATAGTTAGCCATGGGGTGATTTTTATGATTCAGTTATTAATCGAACTGATATACTCATATGATACCATCCATTGCAGCATCTCCACCCTGTTGGATAATCATTCGTCAACACCCTTGACGAAGGCATTGGGATGTGAAACTTTTCCCCTCAGCTAGTGGCTGAAGACAAGATATTCCACCCAATGAAGGTGATGATTCAGCACAAGACAGGGATAGAGCATCTCTACTTGTAAATCAAATCTTTTTTTCAATCTTTGGCCAGTGTGTTTTACAGTCTTGACGGCTTGTAGCGCTGCTGGAGATGTCGGCATGGTCTTAATGCTGACAAAGTGGAAAAATGCACACCTTAAAAGCAACAGAAGAAAACTTTTGGTGGAACAACTCCAGTGTAATTAAATAATCCACCTTCACTGTTATACTTGCACTCATGATAAAATGGATGTAGGTAGGCATAACTTTGTTGAAAGCAATAATAAGAAAGGACACTTTATATGTTCTATATTATGTTTATTTTAACACATTGGCCTGCCATTAATAGTATAATTTATATTGAGAAGCTAAACTTTAGTTCATACCATTTTTATTTCATAATAAAATTCTAGAAGTGATTCTGAAATTAAATTATCATGATTTATTAATTATATAAGTTTAAAATTTATTATTTGATATGATTTTTGTTTATTTTCCATTTCCTCTAAGGTGTACTACACAAATATATTTCATCTCAGTGGTGAATTGCCCAGAGTTTTCACACCCTGGGTGATGTTTCACCCAAGAATTTTCATTCAAAGGCCATTAAAGATATAGAGATGCAAAGAGGTATTTCATCCAATAGGTATTTTGTCAAACGTAATTTAAAGTTCTTTTAATTAATTTATATAATTTATCTCAATGTCTTGGGTGTAGCAAATACTTATAGTCTTTTTTAAAACCCTCAAAATCTATATTTATCTATAAGGGGTCATTGTGAGCCTCTATGTCTAGCAATGTACCATTTTCCCTAGCATTACATATTATCCTTGTAAGATCTTAGTTACAAATAATGATGAAACTAGCTGAAATGTCTGTTTACTCTCAATGGTTAAAATTAAAGTAGAATCAAGTATATTAGCATTCTTGTAGAGAAAGATATTCCATCTTTCATCTTGGCTTAGTTTGATGAGTTGGTTGGTGTTTTTTGTACCATGTCAATTACTGTGGAACTTTTTTACCATACAAATTATAGGTGTGAGATACAGGCTACGCAAACATCTAGCCACCAAAATTAATCTAGCCACCAACACATACAATATTCAGTTGATCATAAGCATCTTAGTTATCATATAACGGATGGAAATTTCCATGTAGTAATAGCTAAGCCATGCAACATGGTTGTTCCACAAAGAGCCCATCTTAGTTTATTAATTCAGTCTACACATCCTGTTAGGTTGAAAATTTTAATCTCAGATATTTATCCATCCAAATGAGCATAGCATTGAAGTTGGTGATTCTTTTGCTAGAGATTGCCTCAGGCCTTCTTTGAACAACAAGATTTTCTCAGTAAACATCTCTTCCAAATCTTAAGATTTAACCTCCACTAAGTACAAGATTGCATGGACACATAGCTGCATGAGGACTGTGCAGCCAGGCCCGTGCACACAGGGGGGGAGGGGGGTTTGGGGATTCAGATGATGTCACGAATGATGAATTGAAGATAGGATAAAATGAAATTATTTTATTTAATATTTCATTTGATACACTTTTTCATCCAAAATTTAGTGCCTCTTTCAACTTTCATGTAAACGTCTGTCAGGACTCCTTCTTTCGTCACAGTGAGTCACACTTATCCTAATCTAAGCTAATCCAAAATCGAGTTTCACTAACAAAAGGGCCTAAAAGACCATGCTACCAGCACGCACCTGACTTCTCCGTATGCGCGCTTTCATTGGCGCACGAGAGAAGAGAGGGGACGCGTAGTGACCCGACGCATCAACTTATTAAAGGAATAGTATCCTCAAGGTTATGTATCTTTATTTGGAATGATGAAAAATATTCCAGAAATCTATGAAACTGAATTCCTATAATTTTGAATATAATATTTCATACATCGTGTACGTACATTATTGATAGTTTTATTAATATAGTTCCTTTTTTTGAATGAGCAAAACCCCTCCCACGAGCAAATCCTGCACAAGGCCCTGTGTGCAGCGGTTTATATTTGCCAAACAAACAGGAGTTTCAGCATTCAAATGCAGAAATAATTTAAATCACTCAATCTCAAATTTACTGGTTCATGGACAAAAATATGGTATTATAGAAGGAATGATAAGTATTCAGCATTTGCATTGCTAACCTTAGCTAAGAATTAAATCACCTCAAGTTAATCCTCTCTTTTTCCTTCATACTACTAAAATCCCAATGAAAGCGGCATTCTGCCAAATTAAATGAGTGAGTAAAAATAAGTCTTACAAAGCATACACTTCTAAGAATAAACTCCATGAGTATGAAATAAATACTGTGCTGTAATTCTGCTATGAGTGTTAAGCAAATCTCAGAATGAGATCAGTAATTTCCCATAGGTAAATACAATTATTGAGTAGCATATTTTCAATTCTACAATTATGCCACTCATGGCTAAAATGTACTGCACACAAACATTGACAGCAACTGCATGTTGTCAAATCACAATTATATAAAATTAAAACTCTTTTTACTTTCTCCATATACGAAGTATAGAGAAAGTATTGTTTTCATGAAAAAATTCAACATCGAGATTTCAACGGAAATACATGTTTTGGGGTCCCTAGAACACGTTTTGACTATTTTCGGAATGATGTCTGTGTGTGTATGTGTGTGTGTGTGTGTTTGTGTGTGTGTATGTGTGTGTGTGTTTGTGGGCGCTCTAACGTGAAAACTGTTTGTCGTATCAATACCAAACTTCGTAAATAGTACTGTGGTGTGTGCTGTCAGAGTTGATTACTTTTTGGAGTAAATCGGTTGACCGGAAGTCGAGCTTCATTCATTAAAGCTCATTTCCGGTTTTCAAAATATCTCCATAAATATGATATGTACGTGTATTGTATCACTTATAAAAATTTTAGATAACAAAATTGACTATAACTTTTGTATTTAACATATTTTTATATCACCGGTTGATTAGGAGTTATTCATGAAATACTGATAAACCGGAAGTAGCTGTTATGTACGTTGTGGGCGCTCTGGGCTCAATGGGCGAAAGGCCAAATTCATATTTTTTCATCGAGCATGTCCCGAAAAACAATATTTATAATGTTTGTGACGTAAAAGATAATAATATATAAATTAATCACTCATCTTCCAAGTTTATATTGAATATAGAGTTCCAAATTACTGTCGTAGATAAATATTTACATCTTATATATGGAGAAAGTCATGTGCTGGCCACATCAGATTTTTAATTTTGTCACTCAACTGTACACCAACTGAATAATTTCAAACTTCCAGTAACATACAAATGTAAGGACTCCCACCCTCTACTATTCTAAGAGATTGCATGTTTTCTCTGCAATTATCACAGATCTGCTTTGACAATTAAGGAACTGTACAGAAGTAAACTAACTTGTAATGAAAAATATAAAGATTGATGGGTAGTGATTATCTGTGTCATTAGTGCAATAATTTAAACCCCCTAACAAACATTTTTGATGACATCTTACAGAAAATCTCCATCGAAAGTATTAAAGGTTATTAAATTTTGCCATTCACTTCCCAGAAAAAAACCTCATCTGTCTTAACATCTCAGATTGGGATTTCTATTACATGAATCACAAGTTTTGGACTCTTTCTAAAGAGTTGATATATTTATTGTAATATGGGTTCCAAATGATTGAGCAGTACTCAAGTTGAGACCTTACTAGGGAGGTGTACAATATTTTATGGCAATAGATATCCCTGAAGTCACTACATGTCCTACCAATAAAGCCCAGCATTTTATATGCTTTTGAAGTGATATTGTTCATATGCAAGTCAAAAATTAGCCTAGAGTGAAAAACCACTCCTAAATCAGAGATGTAGTTCACTCTATTTAAGCACTCATCTGATAGAAAATAATTAGCATAGGTAGGCGTTTTAGATTTGTGATAACTTATAACATTACACTTCTGTATATTGAGTTCCATTAGGTTTTTGCAACACCCTGACCTCAATCAGACAATTTTGCAGTAGTTTGACATCACTATTGCAGTTGACATAATGATAGACTTTAAGATCATCAGCATACAAGAGAAATTTGACAGAGTTAAGAGGATTTCTGATATCTTTAATGAATAATAAAAACAGTAGAGGACATAAGTGGGATCATTTTAACCCTTTTTTTCCAAAATCACGAAATCGCTCAGTTTTTCTCAGGGCTTAACCCTTTGGTCCCAAACTGAAGGTCATGAAATCGAAAGTCCATGACCTCGATGTGATGTAACATGAGATCAATCAATTCAATCATACACTATTGGTGTTCACATGTATATATTCTACATCATAAATAGCATGTACTGGTTTATTACGAAGAAATATTAATAGTTGACATTTATTAGTAACGATGTAAACGATATAATCCTGATAGAATCAGAGAAATATCGAAGTAGGATATCGTTATTCTGCCATAGGATACCATTCAGGTACTGCGATGTGGTAATGCGGCAACAAGGTTCTTTCCATCAACATCATCTTCCAAAGATCCTGAAAGGAAATATTGTAGACGAACTAAGAAAAACTGGTAAAGGAATATTTTCAGACCGTCCCTCTAAAGGTCAATTATTACCATTTTACATTCAAAGATATGATGCAGATTAGTAGTTAGAGCCTAGTTTCAATAATAATTGTCAGTCATTGATAATGCCCAACAGAAATTTTTAATTATCAGATCAACGACATTAAATTTAGGATATCACTTCTTTCGTGATATTTTATAAATATTTCGATTTGAATTCACAGAATTTCTTTCTTTCCAAATTTCTTGAACTATTTTCATAAAGCAAATTTCATTAAAGTTTGATTGCCAAAGGATGCATATTATGCATTGCATACGTCCAAAAGTACAGTTCATTCTTCAGTACCTGATTCTGTTTCATCAATGTGAAAACGGATTGATACACGCCATTGTTTGGACCACCCGTCTGACAACCTGGTTGCGTAACGCGGATGACTTACCTAGAAAGAAAAATTAATATCAATTAGTACTGAGGACTGATTAAAAGTGGTAATGTAAATAATAATCATCATTTAAGCGGCAGTAGGAAATGTAGAGCATACAAGCTAGCCTTAGCAAATCATGTTTCTGAATATACCACAATATTATACCAAAGAATTACTATTAATATATATATTCTGAACTTTTATAATCAACTTTGTGTAGAAAATTAATACATAATAGTAGAAGTAAAATTTACACTAATCAAAAATGTAATACGTCCAGTAATATTTTCGTTAAAAGACACCAAGCTAAATAATAAAAAATGGAAAATCACGAAATAGAAGAAAATGTTTAATACAGAAAATAATAGGATTGCAGAGAAATGATAGATCATCTATCAAAATTAAGAATGGTACAACATTGTGTTTAGACTTGAGCGATTGGATTACGTGAGCATAAAGAATGGATGGAAGAAGCTGGCGAAGATGATAATAGAAGATTCCGAAGACGAAAAGAGATCTCCCGAGGAGTAAATTAGCAACGAAGTTTAAATCTTTATTCTAGAGTCTAGGATGAATAGTTTAAGTCAGCCGTCTACCAACTGCGGTCCACGGCATACTTTCATTCGGCTAATGAAGTAGCGGAAACCACGCTCAATCAATTTGGACGTCACACATTTATACTATTGGCCTTGATACTTAACCAGCCTTCAGTTAATTAGATTCTAATGTTTAATCAAATTAACAATTCAAAGACATAATCAAGTCGAAAATAGAATAATAGGAAAACATTCTTTAAAGACACAGTTTGTTCTAATCACTAAAATGACAATATTTAAATACATCGGAATAACTTTATCACCACAATTACATGGAATACTCAGGGTCTCCCATTTCAACTTAGTAAACCAAGAATTTTTGTAGTAATTGACGAGTAGATAAAACAAAAAAATTATAGCAGCGAGCGACTGTATAATATATTATGATTATGAATTAAATAGTACTATCTTGATGAAATTTAAAATCATATGCTAAAAAATAATATTAATAGTATTTGGATTTTCGTAAAAATTTTAGACTCAAAAATAATAATAATATACAATTTTAGCAACTTGTGCCATAGAGAAGGAATTTATAAATAAATATTTCGTAAAAATTAATCGAAAATGTATATCAAGGTTTTGACTAGTTTCCTCAACTTAATATTAAATTTAAATGTTCACCTTTGTGCTATCTATTATATTTTAACTTTCTTTCTTCGTTTCTTTAGTTGCATAAATTCTTAGCTGTCAGTGAGGAAATATTCAAAACGCCGATAGTGATTTACTTTCCGGGAAATGTGAAAGCAACAGCGGAGACAGTGAGGCATACATGAGTCAGTCGTAGCTGACATAGCTCATAGCATCAGTCGCCTTGTTGAGTGGGTCCGGCGGCCCCCATTACGAAATAACGTGGAGGAACCGGGTTCGATTACGCGCCGGTCGCCGCAACCGACCGGGAGTTTTTTCTCTCATCCTAACTTCGTCAAAAACGGATTCGAACACTTTCCTTAGTGTAACCGCTGCCCGTCAGTCCTCTGTTTATTTTGCAATTTTTTGCTGCAACAGTATTTTTTGGGATTGCACTAGCGGTGATAGAGTGGAAGTTTGGGTAATCGTTTATTAGGTAGATGCTATTGAGTGGGAGGTTCAATAACGAGTGATATAAGGAATTTAAATCAATTTCATTAATATAGCGATAAGTCATTAATTTGGGTGCAGTCTTTTTAGAGCGTACCGCATAAATAATGTATATGAGATCATGCGCAGGGATTCCATGTGCGGAAAATTGACCATGATTTAAGACTTTTTCGGATTATTTACCAGGAGTAGATCTAACAAAGTGACAAAGTGGTTAGCTTTTTTCCTCTAGCGCTAATTTCAAGCATGATATCTTCATGACGAAGGGGGTAAATGGGTTGTGAGGGAGATATTAATTTATATTGAAGATCCTTTTCCGTACGTATACGCACACACCGGCGCCACTTTTTCCAATTTTGTAATTTCTGACAAGGAAGAAGCTGGGAATTCAACTAGCGAAGAGGGAATAACCACGATTCGCTAACTCCTATGGGATCGATGCCATCAATACCACCAATAAGTTTGATTTCATTAGAGTGTGGGATAATACTTTGGGCATTTATATGAACAGCCATAAGAGAACGTTTATGAAAAGAGGCTAAACTACGAAGAGTCTTGTGTGCAGAGAGCAGTTGGCATTACTGCTGATGGCAGTCAAGATAAGATGGAAAAAGGGCGAAGGACTAATGGGGGTGAGCGAGTTCGGAAAGAATGCATATGCAATAGGATTTAAGGAAACGCTTCTGTTAGATGGGAAAAACTGTGTGGCGAGAGGGCTGAGGTAAGAAGCAGTAGGGGGTGAAAGGAGCGGTTTGGGGATTTTTTGGGCATGATCAGGGGTTCTTCTGCGAATTACGAGAAATCATGAAAAGGCAACGGTTAAGAGGGAAGTAATTTGAAGGGTTAAACAAACAGCAAGTGTATTCAAATCAGCAAAAGAAGGAGAATACGAGAGTGGAAACGGGAAAATGAAGGGGGAAAGCAGAAAAACAAGGAACTATTCTTCCGCGATTGAGGAAATGTACTAGAGCTAAATTGAGGAAAAGAAGAAAGAAGAAGAGAAAAAAATAAAAATAAATAAATAGCCAGAGCTATACTTAACTTTGAACCGGAGTTGTTCTTGATCCGATGTAGCTCATCAAGGGTGGTGGCGGTGAACATGTCGGGGGTAGGAACATCTCTCGGCCGTCAGACGTTCTCACGGCCAAAGTTACCTTTGGCCTCATCGAGAAGACTTTTCCTATAAACGGTGAGCGATTCGGTGATCAAGAATCCCGCAGGTGCCTCTTCATCCTCCATACTGCGTCGCGGTCCGCTTACAAATTTCACGATGATATGGCTGCTACGTCGGTCTTTGCGGTTTCGCTGACCGAGTAGATGGGCCCTGTCGATGGAAGCAATCGGGATTTTAATTTTCAATTTTTGGTCAAATAACCGACAAGCAAGTTGGATCGGATCTTCCCTGCCCGACTCCGGAAGCCCGTGCAAAAGGAGGCCGTTTTGTCGACTATACTGCTCGAGAGTCTCCTTTCCTGCTCCTTTGCCTGCTCCCGGAGCATTTCCACTTAGGCCTACACACACTGGAACAGCTCTTCCACCCGCTGCATAACATCTTCTTTAAATCCTTGCAAGACACTTGCGTGAATCGCTTGGATATCATTTTCTTGGGCTGGTAATTGCGTGGCCATCTTCAGCAGTTCCTTCCTTACTGCCTCCACGATCTTCGGGTAGAGACTATCGAGGCAGCGCTGCCGACTTCCTTCTGGGACCGGGTGTTCGACACTCTCACGGCTGGGGGTTGGCTGTTGGGGCTAAATGTGAGAGAGCTCTGGAAAGAGAAACGTTTAGCACATCCGCACGCCGCGACGGTCAGAGGCGAATTGATAAAGGCATAGCAATAGAAAACACAAGAGCTACTTGAATCTGCTTAAGGTTAAATAAATTTCTGAGTTGTATAATAACACTGCTTTCAGTGGTGTTCAGGGGATGGACTCCCAATCATCGCAGAAAATAAACAAAAAAAAAGTGAGAGTTCTACTTGGGGACAATCTAATACATCTCTGGGGGAGCGTAAAGTCTGTCCGTGAAACCAGATTACTCAGATCTTAAATATCGAGTGTTGAAATGACTAATTATTAATCGGGCCAAACTTTCCAAGGATACCTCAATTCTAGTATCGTTTCGCTGTTTCCTATTATTATTTGCACTGCAATTATTCCGCGTCTCATTCATCAAAGCAAACCAGTAAAAACCCTTAAAACTTATGCAGATAAGTTAATTTAACAATGAAACTATTTCTTCAAAGTTCATATCGTTCATCACAGATAATAAATTAAAGGTTAACTTTGTTAAAGATTTAACTCACATTCATTACGAATTCCAACAGTTCCAGATTTTCCAGTTCTTTTGGCGGATCTGCTGACCTTCCTCCAAATATCGTCAGAGCCCGTACGAAATTTAAGTCAACATAAATCAGATTCCGTCAATTTCAAAATCAAACTTCTTCTCCAGGACCAATCTCTCCTTCTCCAATATTGTCTGCAGATCCATCTTTTCCCTTTTTAAGTTAACCCTCATATGTTACAATTTCATTTTCTCTCTCTCCAGGGCAAGAGTTTTCATAATCACCTCCTTCACTGTGGTAGATTCCGATCATGCAGACATCTCCTGGTCCATCACATCCAGTTGGCTGCAATCTGTCAGGGACTATAACTAGAACTATAACTGGATCTTCCTGTAGATCTGAAATTGTGCCATAATGATAATTACTATATACACTATATAACCAATTCTCCAACTAATCACGAAGCAACCTCAGTACAGACAGTTTAAGACTACAAATAAAGCAGCTAGGAAGTTATCTTTCAAAGAATTAACAGTACATCCACTATACATTTTCTGCTCTATTCATTTAGGACATCCCACAGCTCACATAATGTGAACATAGGTTAAATTTAGGACGACCTTTTGGAAATTAAGGTTGTAATATTGTACATTCGACTTCATGTAAACCTATGCCAACGGAATTGACTTTACTATACGTTAAACATATTCCAAACAATTATTTAGCAACCTCAATATACAAATAATCATTCCTTACACTTTATTCTTCACCGTATATACTGGCTTTTTCCCTGGCTTCTACGACTTTACAACGACTTTCCTCCTGCTTGTTCTTTTTCCTGCTTGTCGTTTCTCGTGTAAGAAACTCCAGCCGTTGAAGTAACTCCTCAGTATACTGCTCTTCCGTTCCAGACCTTTCCTATATATAGTCATATTTTAACAACGCCTCACGCCTTCAAACCTTAACACAGTAAAGATAAGTTTCTATATATAAGAACAGGATTTACACGCTCGAAGAACATCAAAACCGAAACTTTTAAAACCAAAGAGCATAAATTCAACAAAATTTATAGCATACATGAAAATGAGGAAGGCAGACTTCAAACCTTAGGCGTATATTAACTATACATGTGTGTGTCCACCTGAATTACATATGTAAATATATTACAATCATCGTGCAAATCCCGAGATTGGTTACTTACCACCTCAAGTTGCTGCATCCTGCTTGTTACACAGAATCCGGAAAATATCGGTTCTCCGGTAAGCGCTTCCTGAAACCTTTTATCTTCCGGGATATCTTTGCTCACACCTTTGTGTCCGGTTTCCATTAGACCTGAAGTCGCATACCCACAGTTGTGGCAACAATTATTGGCCTTCAAAACAAATATGATGAATAAATATTTCGAATTTCAGCGATCACTTCGACATAAAAAATTGTAAACTACTAAACTAATGCGTAGAACTATATAACAAACCGTAATCAACTCACGCAAGTTCCGCCAGTAAAAATGCAGCAGCAGTACTAAATTAGTTATCGTGTGCTGCAAAATGGAACAAAATTCTATTAGTAACGAAAAATTAACTTCACAGGCAAGGTTACTCGATTTGAGCAAAAAATTCGATCCTCGGTCCTTAAAAATGCTAGAAATGCATCACATCGTAATTTCTTACCTCTTCTAATAGTTTTCGCCGCGGTTCACTCAGAGAGTTCATTTTTGTCGTTCTCGGCCACTCGCCAACTAAACATCGAAACTTTCGTTCGCCAAAATCACGTTATTTGAGCACATTGGAACTGCTTTGACCACAACGACTTGGAATAGAATTTAACCCAGGTTGTGAGTTCACAGAGTAAAAACTTACGCACGTAAATAAATTCGTTGCGATTACCTCTTATACGTTATCCGTAATTTTCCTGTTCTGAATCCTTTACCTGACTTCACTGTTAACACGAGGTTAGACTGCAGTCTCCATCACGCGCACCTCCTCTTCGAGCATTACCATCGACACTACTGCCAAAGAAAATTTCGTTTTCGCCCGCAACAGCGCCCTCTAACATATCTACCATTAAGTAAGTACAATGTCGCTTTGAAGAGAGAGGCGGTGAAAGATATGATTAGCTCTCCACAAATTCAAACGCTCTAACATTCGATCAGGTAACCACGGAAGATATTGATATATCATATATCATCATATCACTGAGTTGCAATTACTTTTACGATTCCTTCCATGGAAGTCATCAAAAATAAAAGTGATGCAATGGGTTTATGTACACTAAACAGATCACTCGCGGAATCATGATGTGGTGGAAAAGCGTAAATAAAAGGCACTGATCACTGTCTTGTCAGCATAATAGTAACAGGGAGAGAATCAGTAGATTCCTGCATTTCATTTTCAACAATCAAACTACCATTGTCTATAGCAGTAATTAAAATTTTTCGATTGTTTATTACCATCTTCCTTTGCATACAAGTGGCTTTTTTGGAACGTATAACATAATTACTATATTACTAGAAGTCAATTACATATTATTTTCTATGTAAGAAATTTATTTTTGTCGAACAAAGGGAATCTGAAACATGTTAGCTTGACTGAAATTCAAGGTAAAAAAAAGGAAAGGTAATATCGATACGAGATGCAGTTGACTGTCAAGGCCGTAGCACTTCATTCTAAAATAATTAAACATAACGATTGACACAATTTCTTACGCCTCAATACCAAAATTACATCTTTAGAACTTAATCTAAAGTAATTTATCAAGATGCACATACGTACCAAATAAATGAGATCCCAGACCGAGAGTTCTCGAATGAAATTAATCAAACTACAATAAGGTCACGTCAATGTCAATTGAAAATTCTTCGCATACGCACGACTTCGAAACTATGGTACTTCTTCAATCCAAAAGTAAACGGTGTGTCCAAGTCCAAGATCGGCAGCACCTCCACACTGGGTAACTTAATGGCTTATTAAGTATAGAATATTAGTTACGAAAATCGTTCAAAGGTAAAATAACTTATGTCTTCAATTGGAAAACAAAGAAAGGATGAATCATTACGTATAAAAATGTCCTTATATAGGAATTCCAAAATTCTTTTCTTTACCATTTCAGCCGAAGATAATAGGTGTTTTTACCTCCGAATTCCTTTGGTTGCCTCAGGTTTGGACTCGTCATACCTACTCAAGCTGTTGAGAAACCCGAAAATTTCAATTCTTTTACAATTTTATATCCATCGGTGATGGACGCTACAGTATTTGTTATCCAAATGTTGTTTATATGGAAGATTTTTTACGGGAGAACATGAATATAATTCTTATTACTAATGATAAATATGGATCACAAGTCAGCAATTTGCCTTACCGTAAATTTTATGAAAATGACACTTAGTTCAGGAGAACATTTATTTACATTTTCATCTGTATTTCAAATGCTTGGTGCTGTTTTCTTGCAACTTGCTGCAACGTTTCAATCTGTCAGCCCGGTATGAGTCAGTTACAATAAAATCTTAGTTAGCAGCAACTTACGTTATTTCCTTACGTAATTCTTTGTCCTGATTCACTACTTCTAATTAGTAACCCTTCGTAGTATTAAAGAGGATCCAATATCTTGCCGAATCATCTTCGTCACAAATCATACTTCTTGAATCCACGAAGCATAGACATGAATGCACTATTATCACTGACACACTTCTAACAGTTATAAACTCAGGTAATACATACTTCTGAGGCCAAGGAATTTCACTTCACTGGCAGTACAATTTTATATCCGAAGATAAAATGGAAGGCTCGAAACTCAAAACTTTAAAACTCGAACACTTGTTACTAAGACCTGAGAATGGCGGAAGTCACGTAATCAGAGGACGAAGTGTACCTTTTCGATATTCAGAAATTTCTATACCACAATCCTTCCAAATGACTTCTAAAATGCGTCGCCATGTCCTTCATTATCTTCATGGAGGAGTAACTTTGATGTGTGCGAACTTCCAAAGGTAATTTTAAACATAGGAATAGAAAATGTTGCTAGAGAATCCTAGGATAGGGTTCTCCGTAAAAATTGCAACGTGAGTGGCTGAATTTGGTTACATTATTGTCCGTGAATATTCGTGGTGAAGTACCTCGTATAAGTTGAAATGTCATCTTTATAACAGTGCCATTCTTAAAAGGCGCGAGGGAGTTTCTCAGTGAAAACTGTGCTGCGTAGTGCTTATGGTTTAATAGTGTTTTCGAGTATAGTAGTGCTTGAATAAAGTAAGAGACCCGAATATTCTTTCCATGAAATTCAAAATCTATCACGCAAGAATGGCTAATTTACCACAGGAACAAGATGGACGATCTTAGGGTTGGAAGTTAATGTACGCGGGATAATTTACAACTGAAACTAGTATTACAGGAATTAAAAGGTAAGTACAACAAGGAGATAAACGTGTAGTACGATTTTCTTTGTACTTTGCTTAAAAAAGAGTCGAGTGACTTCTCTTCATAAATATTTACTATAAAAGGTGAATATGTAATAAAGTAATCTGACAATTTTTGCATCAACTTTGAAACTATACTAAAGTTTCTTCAGTTCAACTTTATAAGTATGTGAAAATCTTTAAATATATCTTAGACATCTTTGATCCTTTAATTATTTACTGTGAAGGTCGCATGAATCATTTAAAATCCACACTATTAGCAAGAGAATGTTTGAAAAGGAAGAAGGGGTTGTTATGCAAGTTGTGGATGGATGTAATTCGGCCTAGCTTTCCTTACTGTCATCATTCAAATTCCTGATTGCCAAGATAAGCTGTTTTCCAAAATAACGAGATTATGTGTTACAAAAAGAAACGGTAGTCTTGGAAGAGTTATTATTTTTGCTGGTGCTGCATGTTGTAACACATCTATCTTGACTCACATCAATACCTACATGAGATATTCTACAATTTCAAAAGTAATATGATGTTAATTATCATTAGTCTTCAATAAATATTACTCGCGAATTCGATTTTGTTTTAAAATTTTTACTGTAATTACAGAAGAGCTTTAATAATATTTGTGAAGGTTGCGTTACAATTAAAATTCGCATATCGTTACTCGCGTTTCTTCATTTCAATATCGCAAAACCTTAACAAAACCAGTTACTTTGTATGAGTATAATATTTAATTATTTTATTTATAATCGGGTCGTTTTGCAAAATAATGATTGATAATTGATATTTTCGATACACAGTTTATATAATTTGAAGCACCAGATAACGCGGGAGTGACGTGAAATATACGTGGATTATAATTAAATATTTTCAAATCAAATTAATCTTCCAATAATTTTTAAATTTAAAATAAATTTCATTGCGCTTGATTGAATATTATTTCGATGTTGATTATAATTTTTGTAAAATATTAAAATTAGGGCAATGGGACGGAATTTTCCATCTCGCCAACCAATCAGAGCGCTGTATTTGGTTCAACGTTTATTCCTAATGTTTAAACTTCAGTTGCCACGGAGACGTCACCCAGTGTGGAGTTGCTGCTGGTCTTTGTTTCGGGAAACCGTTAACTTTTGAATTGTAGAAGAACAATAGTTTTGAAATCGAGCTTACATGAACAATTTTTAAAGTGTATCTTAATAACAGTTTGATTAATTTATTCGAGAAATATTTATTATGTAAATAAGCGAGTATTTCCTGACTTCAAGATTTTCGTGGACTTGGTCTGGGATCTCATTTATTTGGTAAGTAGGTTTATCGTGATAAATAACTCTGCACTTATCTCTAGATTTTATAAATTAATTAGGATTGTGTTATACTCAAGATAATTTATTGATTTTGTATTAAATATTCCTGCAATGGATGACCCAACAGTCATTGTGCTTCGCGTACATAGCTGTTTCAAACGTGGAAACAATGCACTCGTGATAGATGGGGATTTCGTTAGGTCGATGTGATATCGATTTCATTCCACCTTTTTAACTCTAGTATAACCTCCAAATTTTTCTCAGTTATTTGGAATTCCTTACTTTTATTGTGTAATTTGAATACTTGCAATTAAGAATAGGAAAAAGGAATCACCTCGAGGTCTTGGTTTCCAAAAATTTGAATAACTTCCCACTTCTAAGACTTTTTCATCGGTGCTGACCTTCCATTCGCGTTTATACTATATTAAAAGAGAGTTTTTTCGGGAAATCATCGTCAGAATTTCAAATTTTTAAATTAATCATAAATATTACTTGGAGATTTTTAAGTTAAGTTATATTTTTGGAAATTACTTCGAGATTACCTGTATATCATTAACTGATGTCATATCAACGAGTTATATATTTAAAATTTAATTTATCGTTTTTCTAACAGACGTAATTTATTTAACATCTTTCTGAAAACCTTCCTTTCATTTTATGTTCACTTTTTCCTTGCATACTTATCTTGAATTGTAGGTAGAACTAATGATATCTACGTATGTATATTTTTAATTTTCCTCGAATCTTGAATTGCTGTCTGTTGGCTATCTTTACATTTTAAATTAACGTTCAGATGTTTGCTATCACAGTTTATTGTCTTCGATGGATATACTGGGTGGAATTTCGGAAATTAATAATGATGATTTTATCATTTGAGAAAAAAAATTTCAACTATCATTTTAACGGTTATTCTGAAAATAATTTGGATTTGAATTTGCGATCCTTTATCGTTTTACGTAATCTGCTTTGTTGATTTTCATTTTAATTCCCGTTTTATTTGAATATTAATCTTGGATTCAAATTCAAAATATAAAATCGAACGATAAAAGCAGACTAGAGTATTTTATTGCGCATGATTCAGTTTAGTAATCTCTGTTTTTGAGGTTGATGAATCATGGAATTGAATCCCTATGCGATATTTGTATACCATCTTCCTCCTTTAACTACGTCGCATGGGAAGTAATAGTATGATTGATTAGTACTAAAATCTGTTCGATGTAATTCATGCTAATTTATGGAAATGTTTAATTAATTACGAAACTAATTTGTGATGTTTTTCTTTTTTCATGTCTTGAGTAAGTCAATTCTCTCGTCTTTGGATGATTATTCTTGGTTCCTTTCTGTGATACCGAAAATGCCGAAAAACGATAGATAATCAAAATAATATCTTCCAGATTCCAGATTCAGGTGAGTTCTTTTAAATTGATATTTTCTGTCTTATTAGAATTTTCGCCATTTCTTTGTTACTTTCAAATTTTATACAGTCCGGGCGTAAGATTTTTTAACATTTTTATCGATGCGGTACATTTCCAAATATTTTTCCTTAATAAATTAATTTAAGTCTTCATATATTATTTCAGTCATCCAGTTAAATGTTATTTTATTAATATTTGATATGAGGTTAGAACGGTTTATTGACTGAAAAGGAGAGAATCCGGTTTATATAAAAAATCTATAAGCATCTTTAATGTGAGAGGAATTGTATTATAATATACTGCAGTATACAGATATTTGAAGTAATAAAGTTCGATAAAACACCATGGAATATATAATAAATAACTATAGGTTTTGAAATTTAAAAGATTTTTTCAACGGGACCTTGAATTTTGAGACAATATTATTTCTTCGGTATCGTACATCTGACGTATTATTTAACCCTTGCGTATTGCATAGTAGACCGTCGTTGTTATTTATTTATATAATTTTCGTGTGATCGTCCATTGAATCAGGATTACCTTTTCACTTATATTCAGAATTAGTAAGTTTAAATTTAAGATTAGATGTTTATTTTTTATAAAAGATAACTGTAATAGACACTCCATATGTTTTAATCATTGCGTAATATTTTTTTTCAATCGCGGAAACAATTTCGTCGTTGTAAAAACGGTTTCCTTTTCATTCTTCCCATTTTAATTCAAGTATCACCTATAAAGTTTTCCCTATTTATTTAGATTAGCTTACTTTCACTTTCTCTCTTTTTCTCATTATAACTCAAGCATGTTACTGGAACATGGCATCACCTCAAGGTCTAGGTTTGCTCAAATCACTTCCACTGCTACTCTTTTTTAAAATCGAAAGCAAACTGTTCCTCTAATTTCGACCTTCAGGTCCTTTCACAAGTTCAAGGTCTTGTTTTCGTACACAATATAAAACATCGTAAGTATGTTTACGAATTTTTTTTTTTTTTTGCATTTCAGTCTCACTCGGCTGTACCGAAAATATGGCGCCTTAAAGATCTTGATTATCACTTTAGTACCGAATGCACCTGAGGTTTTTTAATTGATTATATATCGATGAGTTCATAGATCAATGTCAGGTAGAATATGTTCCTTAATTCTCATTATTCTCTCTTCTGACTATTCGTTAAAGATATATAAAGGCCTTTTTAATTTACCCTGTTTTGGACTTCTTCGCATTTTATATTTTCGGCCTAAAAAATGTCTAACTTACTGTTCGCTATAAGACTTTAGCATATTAAATACACAACCAAGGAGTATGAGAGTTAAGAAGTTACCTCCATGAGACGTTGTTATTTTATGTAGTGTTGTTACCTGATGATCGGTAATATTATTACTTCAATCATCTGACATAATAAGTATCCCTTGCGTGTTGGATAGTAAGTCTTCGTTGTTTTCTTATATTTTATACATCTATTGCATTAAATATGATTGTAGCTGGGATATATTCCCAATGCATACGTAAATGCATAAACGTGTGGAAACTTTTGCCATAATTCAAAAAGCGATTCCAAGAGTCGCTATTGAAATTCTGTAGACCTAAAATCGAGATTTCAAAATTTTCCCAAGACGTGATTATGGATTCATTAAATGTCTACGATGTTAGTAGTAGTCCGTCACTTTAGATTTCTTTCACCTTCAATCAGTGATCAATCTTATATTTGAAATAATGCCACATTTTCAGCCAGAAAAGGCAATAATATTTTAAATTTTCTATCGCATGCTTTAATGTATAGATATATTATCCGTGTTTTTTGGTTAAATAGTGATGCTATTGATGTTTATGTTTTCTGCAAATCGGAAAATTTTGTAGAGACCAACATCCGATGGAGTTATTAAAATTCCTTCAAAGTGGTCGTAAAGCCACATCAAACAACTAACGTAACTAAGTAAAATGAGAGAATGCAAATTGGCACGTTTTACGAGTTGTAATCCCGGTGGGAGCCAATGTGCGAAATGACCTAAGCTGTCGAAGCACTTTTAACAATACTACTACTACTACGAGTTGTAATGATTGGTCTAGTGTTTTGATGTTCAATGATAGGAGAAGATTAATTTACATAATTATTTACGTACCTATCACAGTAATAGCGACACTTTTCCATAAAATATACGTACACTGTTCGTCTTATACTTGCTTAATTTCTTTAATAACTATGGTAACATAAGAATCACTAAATTATCCCAATTATTAAATCCAGTTTCAGGGATCTGCCGCCAACGAATTTCTTGTTTCGGATCTTTTGAGAGTTATTACAAATTTCACCTAGATTGTTTAATCGTATTAATGAAAAACATATTGAAATTTATATTTTGAGTAGAATTAAAATCTCAGTCGAATATAAATTCATGTATCCAGTGACAATCTTCTTCAGAATATACCTCAATCTCCTTCTCCTTCTTTCACTTAACCACGCTGCTACTTATGTAATTAGATTTTTTTAAATGATATTGCTAATTCACATTAAGTAGTTAAATTCGAAATATATGTATAACATTAATTAACATTAAATTGGATGTAGTAATCTACAAATAATAGTGAACTATAGTGAATTCTCGAAAATAAGAAGAACCTAGATTTTGGTTGATTTACATAATAAATAGATAATATTGCGTTTAATCTATATATATATATATATAAAGCAGAAATTCTGTGGGTTTGTTTGTTTTTCTTGGATTGGAGTCCACACCGTTTGCCCGATTTGTCTCTAACTTTGCACACGTGCCCTCTGATATCAGGAAAGAAGTACTGTCGCATTTTTATTCAAGAATATTGCTGGGTTCGAAAGAAGATCGCTCAGATAGACCTTCATAAGAAATACACGTAAGCTTCACTTTTATCGGTTGCAGGCTTTATTTCTTATGAAGATTTAAATTACTTGGAATAGTCGTACAGAGTCGAGACAAATATCGAATGAAAGAAAATCAAATGACAATTCTTATTTTGGTCCTGGAATCTTACTTTCGATTAGAATTTGCAAGAATATCGGTAAAATATACAAATATTTTGTGAAAATTCGAGGCTATAAACAACTCATTCCCCCGACGACTGATCCCATTGTTGAATCCGAGCTCATGTTCTATCTCGTAAAAATACTCGAAGACTTTAGGCCCATAAAGCTGATGATTGAATGGGACGATATATTACATGGTTAACGAGAAATTTTCTGTAAGAAGGTAACCAGCAATTGCCGGTACGTGATTACAGTCAGGATGTTACCAGATTATGGATGAGGGAAGTTAGATGTCTCGTATGATATAAAGCAAACATTCTGTGGGTTTGTACGTTTATTTGTATGTTGTGTGTCTTCGATTTTGATACAAACCGTTTGCCAGATTCGCGTCAAACTTTGCGTACGTGTTTTCTGGGACAAGGAAAGACGTACTTTCTCAATTTTATTTGATAATAATTTTGCTGCGTTTGAACCAATATCGCTCCGATGGGTTTCTTATATATATTGGTTTGCTATATTTCTTTTTAAGAATTAAATTAGGAAAATAGTAGTGCAGAGTCGAGACAAGAAGTAAAAGAACGGAAATTCAATGAATATTCTAATTTTGGTTGTGAAATTTATTTCCGAATCGAATTTTGAGAATTTCGACAAAATAAGCGTGAATGTTCCAAAATTGTTGAGGTTGTAAACCGCCAATCCTCCGGACGATCAATGCGATTGTTGAGCCAAGCTCCTGAATTTTCCTGTATAGTAAGAATAGCATAGGATTTTAGACAGTATTCTAAAGGGTATGTAGGACGGGTAACTAGAATTTGATCTACTTCTATATTCCCCGTTGAGAATCAACGGGCGCTTCAGCTAGTATAAAATAAAAAACCTATCCAATCAGCACATATTATATTTTACGCTACAACAGTACTTCATACACTGAAGATCAATTTTGGTGGTTAATATTTTTTGAGGAGGGACTTACGCGGGTGATGTGCTTCGGAAATACCATCCAAGGGCCACCAAAGCCACCATCCCGGCGAGGGAGGACCCGAGCGAGGGAGAACCCCAGCGAGGGAGGACCCCAGCGAGGGAGGATCCCGGCGAGGGAAGATCCCGGCGAGGGAAGATCCCGGCGAGGTAGGATCCCGGCGAGGGAGGAACCTGGCGAGGGAAGATCCCGGCGAGGTAGGATCCCGGCGAGGGAGGAACCTGGCGAGGGAAGATCCCGGCGAGGGAAGATCCCGGCGAGGTAGGATCCCGGCGAGGGAGGATCCCGGAGAGGGAGGACCCCGGCGATGGAGGATCCCGGCGAGGGAGGATCCCGGAGAGGGAAGATCCCGGAGAGGGAGGATCCCGGTGAGGTAGGATGCCGGCGAGGGAGGATCCCGGCGAGGGAAGATCCCGGCGAGGGAGGATCCCGGCGAGGTAGGATCCCGGCAATGGAGGGTCCCGGCGAAGGAGGATCCCGGCGAGGGAAGATCCCGGCAACGGAGGACCCCGGCCAGGGAGGACCCTGGCGATGGAGAATCCCGGCGAGGGAATACTCCGGCCAGGGAAGACCCAGGCGATGGAGAATCCCGGAGTGGGAGTACTCCGGCGAGGGAATTATCCGGCGAGGGAGGACTCTGGCCGGATCCCTCGCCAGGATCATCCCACACCGGGGAACTCTCTCCCTGTGGTCCTCCTACTTCGGGGTCCCCCCTCGCCGCGGTCCTACCAGCCCTACGTGGTATTCTCACACCAGGGTCCTCCATCTCCGGGGCCCTCCATAGCCGTTGTCCTCCCTCGCCTGTGTCCTCCATCGCCGAGGTCCTCCCTCGTCGGGTGCCCCCTCGCCGCGGTCCTAACAGGCCGTGGTCCTCCTTCTCCGGGGTCCTCCCACACTATGGTCCTCTATCGCCGGGGTCCTCCCTAGCCGTTGCCCTCCCTCGCCAGTGTTCTCCCACGCCGGGATCCTCCCACGCTGGGTTCCCCTCGCTTGGGTCCTCCCTTGCCGGGGTTCTACCAGGCCGTGGTACTCCCACACCAGGGTCCTCCATCTCCGGGGCCCTCCATAGCCGTTGTCCCCCCTCGCCGGTGTCCCCCCTCGCCGGTGGCCTTCCACGCCGGGATCCTCCCACGCCGGGGTCCTCCCTCAACGGGATTCTCCCACGCTGGGTTCCCCCTCACCGGGGTCCTCCCTCGCCGGGGTCCTCCCACACCGTGGTCCTCCCACACCGGGGTCCTCCCACGCTAGGGTCCTCCTTTGCCGGTCTCCCCCCTCGCCGGTCTCCTCCCTCGCCGGTCTCCTCCCTCGCCGGTCTTTTCCCTCGCCGGTGTCCCCTCTCGCCGGGGTCCTACCAGGCCGTGGTCCTCCCTCTCCGGGGTGTTTCCTCGCCGGGGTCCTCCATCGCCAAGGTCTTCCCTCGCCGGGGTCTTTCCACGCCGAGAACCTCCCACGCCGGGGTCCTCCGTCAATGGGGTCGTTCCCCGATTGTGTCCTCCTGCACCATCTCTTACTGCGGCCCTCCCACGCCTTACCTCGTCTAAGTTCCTTTTCCTATGAAAACTTATCATAATCGATTATAACCTACGTAACAGTCATATGAAGCCACAGAAACCTCATTAAAATGGATATTTATGACCTATAATCCATCATGGTTACACAGCAATATTATGCTTATATAAGGAATTGATTAAATCCGCAAACGTAAAACACCAAGGTGAAAATAACTGCGTTGACTAAAAGGGCGTCCATCTATCGTAAACGAACAGTCGATGGAGACATTTATAAGAAACAAGGATAAATAATAACCTGACATTGTTCTATAATCTCTTCGATATCTAGGGTATTATGAAACCTTAGGTGTATTTGGTAGTAAGAGTGGTATTTAATATCAATGATTCGCCTTAAGGTGCGTTCAGATGTAAGAGCAGGGACTCGTCAAGCGTCGCGTAGCGACGTGCAGCGGCACTTTGGGAATACAACTTGTTCACACAGCCGCATACAGGGCCATGACTAGCGTTCATTTGTCATAGTTCTGTCCTCCGCTGCATTTTCCCGCACCGAGGGAAAGACGCCGCTGGAGCCAATAGCAGCAATGAAGCTTTTTACTTAGGCCTCTCGAAAAACAGCCAATTTTGTATTTCCACTGTGCATGATGTTCGTCTACGGTCGTTAGAACGTAGTTAAGTGATTGTGAGATTGCGTTGAAAATATTCCCGTCGACGATTAATGTTTTTACCCGAAAGATTATATGTATTATTCAGCAAAATAAAATGAAAAGTAAAACCAGCAGATAGTTATTCCTGACTGTTGCATTGAAATTGATAAACTATTTACTAAAAACAGTAATTTTGTGACCGAAAAAGAGATGCGAAATATATTAAATTACAATGGGATCGAACCAGCTAACTACTCATTTGTAATTAATTGTGATAACCATTACGCCATGATGTCCGTGTTGAGCTGAGGAGATGTTTTGTAATTAATTGAAATTATAAATTGACGCTGATTTTTAAATTCATTTTACAAAGAAACCAGGAAGAGTTTGTTTAAACGGTTTAAACTGTAATAGAGTAATTAAAATATGCCAAATACAATATTCAGTATATAATAGTATATTCGCCTAGTACAATATACAGGCCATCTGTTAAACTTCGGCAAAAAGAATCCGTCCCACCCCCACCTTATGGAGAGTCGCTCCCGTGGCCGCGTACAAGTCTTTGGGCGCTCAGCTGTTTGGTGATTTCGGTGTTTGGCGTTTACTAGCTTTTCGGCGTTTGACGATTTCGGTGTTTGTATCGTTTTCCTGATGGATAATAGAGTGTTAATGTGGCGTAATAACGTCATTATAGCATTATTGCTGTGCTTGAGAAAGCAGAGGAGAAGGAGATGGTGGGTTCGTCCCTTATTCGAACGAAGAAGAGAACAAGGGGCATACCACAATTTGGTACAGGAGATGAGATTGACGGACTGCGAGTCCTTCCGTAATTATTTTCGGATGACGAGGGCTCAGTTCGACCAGTTGCTAGCTGTAATCGGGCCATCTTTGAGAAGAGTTGCCTTAACGAGGGAAGCTAATTCCCCTGCTGAAAGATTAAGCATAGCCCTAAGGTAAGTAAATGAAATTAAAAGTGTAACAGAAAGGAAATGTTGGAATATAAGATGAAAGGTTGCGTAAGAAGATAATTGTTCAGGCGTAACATGATACAAAATTTCACAGGAAGAGAAACTTTCTTGCTTATTTCTACTTACAAATCTGTAATATTCAACAATTGTTTCGTTGCTATTGAACATGATCATTATGCTGATGGATATCATGTTAATTAATAGTGTGGTGGTATGAATTGCTATACTTAAGAAACAGGAGAGTAAGGATCTGAGTTGGTGTTGATGATATTGATGAATATTATCTTGATTATGGAAATAAAATAATGAGTTTGTCTTTCTGTGCAGAAAATGGTATACGTTAAAAGTAAAAAAATGGAAAGTATGTCATGATATAAAAACATTTCTATGACTGCTTATAACTAAAAGTGACGAATATTCAAATAATGTTGGAGGAATCAGTCAATGAGAATCTCTCCTTACAATGGTTATCATCTTAAACTTCCTTGCTCTGGTGAATAAGTAATGTATTTTTGATAAATATTATCAGGAAATGCTCGTTTATTCTACAAAATGCTCTTGTTCTTTAATGACGTTTTCAAACTTTATAGGTATATTGCTGCAGGCGACTCTATGACTAGTTTATCATTTCATTTTAGAGTAGGGAAAAGCACCATATGTATGATTGTTAAGGAAACAACAGAGCTTATATGGGAAAATTTAAGAAGTGTAGTTTTCCCTACTCTAAATCAAACATTTTGGGAAGCAACTGCAGAAGAATTTTCACATAAAAGGAATTTTCCTAACTGCATTGGAGCTGTTGATGGGAAGCATGTAGTGATGCAGGTAAAATATAGAATTAGATTCAGCATATAAATAATTTGAAGAAAAGTAACTATTCTACTCCAGATTAAATTTAGTCAGTTTAATTTACATGGTATTAATTTTATGATGGAATGCTTTCCTTTCAGGCACCAAGAAATTCAGGGTCAATGTTCTATAATTATAAGGGAAGTCATAGTGTGGTTCTTCTGGCTGTATGTGATGCAAGGTATTGCTTCACAATGGTTGATATTGTTGCAGCAGGTCGACAAAGTGATGGTGGAACCTTTAGAAACTCTTCCTTTGGGCAGGCATTAGAAATGAGTATTTAAAATGTTCCTCCACCCAAGGAACTTCCCAATTCTCCAGTCAAAGCCCCTTATGTTCTTGTAGGGGATGAGGCTTTTCCTCTGACTAAATATATAATGAGGCCCTACCCAGGTGTAGGCCTACAAAATCATCAGAGAGTGTTTAAATATAGACTCAGTAGGGCAAGGAGAGTCATCGAAAATACTTTTGGCATCATGTCTGCAAGACTACGGATATTCAGAAGGCCAATACAAGGAAATGTCGAGAATGTGGAGCAAATTATAAAAGCAGGTGTCTGCATTCACAATTGGATAATACAAAATGAGCTATAATGATGTTTATGGTGATATATACATATATATTTAATTCAAGTGACTTATTTGGATATAATCTAACTTACCTTAAATGCAGGCTCCCGGAGAGAAAAATTATTGTCCTTTGGGAATCGATGATAATGAGAGGGATGTAGTGCTACAACCTGGACAGTGGAGGAATGAGGTTACAGGTGGTGGAGGGTTAATAGAAATGAGGAGGATGGGTACAAACACCTACAGCAGGGATGCTAGGGGAATTAGAGAAGGTTTCGCTGGATATTTCATGGAAGTAGGACAAATTCCATGGCAGTGGATGAGGATATAATAAACAACGTTAGTTATTCTGAATAATACAAATATATCAATGGTATTACATTTTATTATCTTCTTCTTCAACATTGAAAAACAACTCCTCTATTTTTAATTTCAGCTTTAGTTGGGCCTTCTTCGATACTTTATCCATCCTATCTGCTAAAGACAAGCAATATAGCTGAGTACTCGAATAAGGCTGTGGTTTGTCTTTTATCATCTCCTCCAGCATTTCTTCAATTGTTCCTGTTGAATTACACAAGAGTAAAGGAAACATTAATAGCATTTATAATTTATAAGTATTAATTTCAGCAAAAGTTTAAAATTCATGTAATATTGCTGAATGATTGAATAAAAAAATGTTATATATATCAAGACTTACTTTTTGCTAACTTCCCACTGGGATTTCTTTGGTTGTGCATGGGAGGTGAGATTGGGGTGCTGAAAGATGATTCCAGGACAGGGGTGGTAACAGAATGGAGGGAAGAAGATGATGCCATGACAGCGAGAGAAAATTCCTCCTGGAATGGCAAAAGCTCTATAACTTGCTTTGGGAGGCTAGAGCAGGATCTGTTGGGAAAGGAGTAAAATAAATATATTTTAAACAATTTCCATGGCATTGAAAATTACAACAGTGCATAAGAAATGTAATATCTTCCTAAAGTAGCTCAACATAAAATTCACCAGGATACCTGCAACAAGCTATATATCTATCAAGTTGTTAAAAAATTAAGCAACTATCAATCCAATTTATCCTCCTGGCTTTAAAACAGGTAATTAACTAATTTAAATAGGTCAGAACACACCCACACAACAAAATATTAATATGTAGTGGCCAAACACGAGCGGAGGAAATGAAAACTGATCTTCCAACAGGCTTCGTATTTCGAGTTTTAAATATCGAATATCGAATTTTAAAAAAGGTGACAAATCGAACATTAAAAATTACAGACCTATTGTCATACAGTCCTCAGTAGCCAAGTTATTTGAAAAACTTGTTTCACACTTAACATCACCACCACTGAATAGTATTGTTTATTGTTATTTACAAGTCATTTAAAAATAATGATCACTTTCACTCAGTCTATACTGACTTTGAAAATGCTCGCTCACAGTAAATAATACATACAAAATACTCACTGTAGATAATACATAAAGTATGTTATTGTATCATTCATATGTATTTTATATATCATATATGTGTAAATTTATTTGGCATTCTGTTTTATTATCTTTCATGAAAGCTTTTAATAATTATTCTCTTTGCAAATGCTGCTTATGTTTATTATTGCTAACATCCTATACGTAAATTTTATTATTTATAATGATGTTAGTGATATTTATGCTTAAAGTCGAAAAATTTGTGATATCAATTTCCATATTTGTGATATTTCATACTTATAAATCCTATTGTTTATTGTAGTTTATACTTTTAAATTCTGCTATGTGATATTGTGCTGTGACATTTTATTTATTTATTTTTCTAAACAAAAGAGTGCATTCCGTTAAATAAATAAATATGATGCCGACTTGAAATTTGTGTTATCAATATGCTTGCAGAATGCAAGCAACATCTTACTCGTATTATAAAGAAAGCTCAATTTCTTCGATTTACGTTGATGATATAAAATGTATATCAAATGTAAAAGCTAAATTAATATATGTGTTTAACTTACTGTCTTGGAGAGACGGAGTCAACTAAGAACCCCAGAAGCGATGCCAAGCTTCGAGGTACTCTCTCCCATCCTCCAGCACCGCTTCTGGGTTTCTTCTTCTCCCTTACATACCTATCCCTCAGACTCTTCCAGCGATTTTGTGCAACTCGTCCTGCAACAAGTATCCAGATTAATAAGATCATGAATTAAACAAGATACACAATGTAAACAATGGTTATCAATGGGATAATTACCTTCGAGACCGAGGGATTCCCCTATCTCCCTCCAAGCACTCTACCTTAAGCCTCTATCTCTATACCGGAAATCTCGCACGTCATAAACAAAGGAGTATTTCTCTCTTGTTAGATCGACAAGAAGCTGATCGTCTACCGTATCCATGATTACCTGCGCACTGCTCATTACCGCCATATTCACGTGTTCCGCGCGTAAAAGTTGGGCTCTCGCCAACTTCGGCGGCGCGCGACGGCTCGTGGGGAAGCGTACTGGTGGTACTGGTGGCCTTGGTTTCCTGGCTCCTGATTGGCTGTCGCGACTCTGAGTCCGAGGAACGTCTGTATGTGAACGCACCTTTAGTTTCGCTACAGATCTGTGAAGCAGTGACAAAAACAAACTAATCTAAAGATGTTGACCATGTTGGAGATTATTTACGAAAATAAGACCTTGAAATTGCTGAAAAACCTGAAGGTTAACATGGTAACTACTGATGTGAAGCCATGTAACTGTGCATAATTGCTAGAGTTCTAATCACAGTAAAAATTATAGAATGAAAGTGAGATATTCTGAATAAACTTGGATTTATCATGGGAGGAATGAAAGGTAAATCAAATCGACCTAAGTCTATTATGTAAAACGGCGAGACTGTGTCCGCGTTTGGAGAAGCTACATGAACAATGCCTAAAATATGTGGATTAAATTAATCTTAAAAATAAAATAAACTAAAATTTTCAAATATAAGGAAAACGAAATCAGAATAGAAGAGTTTTTAAGTTAAAGAGATAATTCTAATTTTATCGTTTTTCAAACATTGAAATTAAGAATCTTGCACTGTATAGCAGCTGAACTGACCGATGAATCTCATAACGGGAGATCCAAACGATAACTAGAGCTCTAATTGCCAAATAAGGAAAGGGTTAAGGTGACTTTGCACATTCCTTGGGAACTCTAATTGCCAAGAAAACTCTCCTTTAAACTTGTCATCTTTGAATAAAGCAAAGCGGCTGCTGATGGTTATGTTATATATAAAGAATAAACTCCAAAAACCATCAAGAAACTTGCAAAGCGGCTATATGTAATTCGACTTCCACAAAGTCATCGTCAGGCTAAGGTGATCGGCAATGAAATACGCTATGAAAAGTGTCATCTTTGCTTAATTTCACTACAATTAAAAAAAAAACAGTTCTTCTTCAGTTTCCTTGTACAGACAAATGTGTTGAAAAGAACATTCAGCAAACTATGGGTAATATGGTACGAGGTAGTAGTCACAAGACAGTAAGTTTGAGTGGGCGATTTATTTATTTTTAAGTCTAAAAAAGTGCTACCCTTCAGGCGGAAATCTTCAATTCAGTCATTTTTAAATGAAAATAACTCTAAAAGGAAAGGGTAAAGGGTAAAAATTGCACATAAGGGCGTGCACCCAGGAAAATTGCCAAGGAAAAAAACGGACCTAAAAAAAAGTCTGACAGGGCCGGGAATCGAACCCGGGATCTTCCTCTATCCAAAAAGCTGCCTCAACCACTAGGCTACCAAGACAGAACATGAACAACGTGGACGATGCCACATAGTCAGCAAAACCACACTTGCACTTGCACACAAAGATCCCAAAACGGCTTGTTAAGACGTTCTGTTTTGGTAGCTTAGTAGTTAAGGCAGCCTCCCGGATAGAGGAAGAACCCGGGTTCGATTCCCAGCACAGTCATACTTTTTCCAAGTCCGATTTTCCTTGGCACGTAAATACGTATTTATTTGACCTAAATTCTTTCGAATAAAACGTCATAGCGCTTAATACGTAGCAGCGTCACTCATATGAAGTGCAAGTTTCTTCTAATCATGAAAACTTACAATAATTTCTATAATTAGCACATTATCTAGCAACATCATAACGGTAAGTAGAATTGAGCGACAAAATTTAAGGGTTCAGAACTGAATTTATATATTTTCAATGCTTTCTCGATTTTTTATGGCCTTGATAATTATCTAATTCAGTTATTTATTTTCAAAAAATACATAAATCCTTTAAAAAGTAGAACTGTGTTTGTATTTTGTATATAAAAGTGTCGCCACCACTGTGATTGAAACGTAAACCATTATGCAAACAAATTTTATACTATATTCTTGAATGTATAGACTTAAAAATAATAAATAAATAAAAAATAAAAAAATAAAACAATCTTTATAGTTTGAAAATTGTGCAAATTTTGACTCTCTCATTTTACTTGAACACATGTTTCTACTTTAATTGTTTGATGTTGACTTTAAATGATCTTTACGAAGCAATTTAAATGACAGTTTGTATTGCTCTCAATTTAATATCGGTTTCTAAAATAGTTGCTCCGGCAGTTTTTCTTTAAAGATTTAGTTAACATCGATGGCATCAGTATTTACTAAGAACTGAGGCATTAAAGCAAAAAATAAATTGATAAATGATTAAAGTTTTAAGTAAATCTAAAGTGACGGTCCATCGCTAAGATCGGAATCATTTAATAAATGCAAAATCGCGCTTCGGAAGATTTTGAAATCATATTATTAGATCTAGAGAATTTGAACAATGACTCTTGGAATCGCTTTCTGAATGATGACAAAAGTTTCAAAATGTTAGTTTCTCTATATATATTTATTGGGAATGCATACCACCTACAATCTCTTTAATTAAATTGGATGGAAACATATAAGAAAAAAACGAAGATTTACTACACTAAAATAGGACGTCTCATCACAGATAATTCTTACATCTCAAACGTCTTGGTTATTTATTTAAAGTCCAAAGTTCTAGATGGAACCAATGAGTTACAAATAGTTTAAGACCGTAAATTTTTAATGCCAAGGAGCCAAAAACAACGAAAATAAGATTTAGAAAAATATAAGTGCATTCTACCTGATATGCTCTATGAGCTCGTCGAAATCAAAGCAATTATAAAACCTTAGGTGCATCCGTTATTTAGATTGGCATTCATGATGAATAATACGCCCATGTTTCGCTACAGACCTGTGAATATGTAACGCAAATGAACTAAGTTAAAGGTAATTACCATATCGGACATTATATACGAAAGAAAGACCTTGGACTTGTTAAAGGACCTGAAGGTGAAAATGGCGCAAACAGTTGACTGCTACTTTTCAAAAAACACACAGTGGAAGTGATTTGAGGAAACCGAAACCTTGAGGTGATCTCATGTTCCTGTACTTATCATGCTTATTATGATAAGAAAGAAAGAGAAAGTGAAGTATGGTAATCTTAATAAATAGGGAAAAATAAAATCACAGCGATCTAGTGGCATCCACTTTCATCACGGGGACATTGTATTCGCGATAGTAAAAGCTAACTACGCATTGCTCAAAGAATATAAAGAATCTATTGCAGTTATCAAACGGAAAAAAGTTAAAAAGATAATCCTAATTATATCGTCGTACTATAATTGAAATTATGTTCATTATTAAGATTAAGAATTGCATTTCTCGACTTTTAATGCTTCTCAAATTCGTATGGCATTGCGAAATTGCTAATTTATTCTCGACAAATACAATAAAGTCTTTTTAATTTATGAACTATAGATGCATATTTTATGGAAAGTTGTGCCTTGGCTATATTAAAAACTCAAATCATTATGCATATAAATACTTAATTATGAATTTGACAGGAGATTCATTAAACAATATTTTAGAATGAAAAAGGTATATTAATTATTAGAATCTCCTTGTATATGTTCGTCAGACATGAAAAATCATAACTGAATTAACAGATAGAATTGCAATTAAGTAAGTTTGGGTCTGATTTTAATAGCTATATTTCGAAATAAAGGGTTAAACTGTTAAGAGGTAAATTGGTGGCTGAGTAAATATAAGAAAACAACAAAGACCTACGAAAGGGTTAATTACTATGTGAGACGGTCGAGGAATGGCGAAAAAATAATATTAACTTGAAATAATATGTCCCGTTGAAGTAATCTTTTAAATCTAAACACCTTGTGTATTCATTTAATATTCTATAAGTCTTATATCGAACCGGATAACATACAAATATCTAAAAATCAATGGTAGCAGGCTTGACTATGTTAAATAAATTGAAGCGAAAAAATTACTTTTTTTAGAATAAATATCTTTATACAGTGGCATATTAAAATGGATTTCCTCTCACACTACATATCCTTTAAGGTTTTATTAATGCACATAGGACGCTCTGCTTTGGATCCATAAACTGATCAGGCCATTATTCGAATAAGGCAAAAAATGTAATATAATAAAAAGGTATCGTAGGTTCGTTCGTCATCATATGTGGTTATATGTGTGTATCTATGCAGCCATGGATACAACGTTATAAATAAACCAATAAAAAGCATTTTTCAGTGTGTGTGCTCTTTCTTTGACTTTTTTAACCTCTACTGTTTTGAGTTTCTGTTTTGTAAGTCATTTAAAGATATTTTCTATGATTTATGGAAAGTATAAGTAATTTAAAGATATAATTTAGTTAGAAAATTGGGCGGCATTTGCTAAATTATTTAGACACGGAAATTATAACCGGAAGTAACAAGGGGGATCAAATTTTTTCTCTACGAATAATTTTGGCACCCAGTGAAACCCAACTACCTTTTACATTGAAGAGACGTCAGCTTCCAGTAATATTGGCATTTGCCATAATTATTAATAATTCGCAGGGGCAGACATTGGATCATGTAGGTGTGTATTTAGCATATGAGGTTTCTTCTAATGGACAGTGTTCTTGAAAAAACACGACATGAAAATTAAATACAAATCAACGTAAATGATACGGTTGCACACGTTAGGTTCTTAAAAGATTCGAGAGATATTAAAAGAAATGGCCCGTTAAAATAAGTGTTAAATTTAAGAAAAGATAATCTGAAGAAAAACTTTTTTATGTTTGCTGTCATTTATATATAATTTAACATTTCTCATGAGTCATAATAATTTTTTTGTATCATTTCTGATTAAGCTATCTAAATATAATTATCATTTAATATACAAACGAATTAATTTACATTATTTTACTGCTGAAAATTTATTTGCAACGGGTTTCACTAGTATCATAATAAATGAACAAACCTGAATCGGGAATCCGGAAGACAGTCTTTTGATTATCCTTCTTCGGACAAACTTTCGGTATCACACCCAGAAGAATTATCCAAAAGGGAGAGAATAACTTCCTCAAGACTTGAAAAAAGAAAAATCACAAATTAATTTCTTAATTAAATAATATACCATCAATCACAAGATTATACAGATGTTAGTAGCAATCAAACAATATAGTATTCACTAGTATTTACTACGCGACGTTGTTAGACAAGGTCGATACCACAATTGCAATTGTTAGGTATCTATCGCTTCGGGATTCAATTCAATCAATCATTCAACAAAACAAAAAAATGAGATGGCTTAATAGAAATGTATGCAACGAAACTACTGTAGTCTCCTTATTTCATTCAATTTATCTTACTTGGAACGAATTAAATAAAGAATTGAAGCAGTGATTTAATGATAAATTAAGAAAATAAATTGGTTAAGACAATGAACTGATCATAAATTTAAGTTCAAAATACTTTTCAGAACCCCCTTAAAAAGGATATTTGAAAGTAACTACTAAATGATATAATTATCAACAATCATTTCCGTTGGAGACAGAAAACTGTGATAGAAAACGTGTTAGACTTATGTTAATTTAAATTTAAAGGAAAACAAAAAGTTTGAATTCGAATATAAACCTCGTTGAAAAGACATCAATTCACGATATCAAGGTTATCTAGAAATAATTTCCAAAAATATAATTTAAATACTTTAAAATCTAATTACGCATAGCCAAAAGAATATTTATTTATTCACTGCAGCAATATTTTAGATAAAATTAACAAATAATCTTCTATATAAAACAAAAAAAATCAGAATTGAAAGAATAAAACATAAATGGTAAAGATAATTAAGTTACAAAAACATATTAATTTTTATCGCAGGAAACAACACTCTACTTGAACTACTCCTCTTATGTCCCATGGAAGTATACTTTTAATTTTCTTAAACCTTCCTTATTTATTTACGAGTAATATTAAGTCTTATATCAAACCAGGTAATTCCAAATACCTATCTACCTTAGCGTATTATAAAATTAAAATAAATTTCCTCCAACATTACAGATCAATAAAGATTTCTTTGTATTCGCAGATTTGATAATGTTTTGTAAACTGCTTTTATTATATTTCTAACTTTCTAAAATGGAATTTCATTGGATATAGCAAATAAGGCTGGTAAAGTTAAAATTAAAAAATCTGATGTGGCCAGCACATGACTTTCTCCATAAATAAGATGTAAATATTTATCTACGACAGTAATTTCGAACTCTATATTCCATCCAAACTTGGAAGATGAGTGATTAATATATATATTATTATCTTTGACGCCAAAAACATTATAAATAATGTTTTTCGGGACATGATCGATGGAAAACGATGGAATTGGCCTTTCGCCCATAGAGCCCAAAGCGCCCACGAAGTACATAATCAGCAACTTCTGGTTTATCAGTATTTCATGAATAACTCCTAAACAATCAGTGATACAAAAATATGTTTCAAACAAAACTTATAGTAAATTATATTTTCTAAAACTTTTGTAATTAATAGTATATACCTAAATGTCATATTTTTGGAGATATTTTGAAAACCGGAAATGAGCTTTGAAGAATGAAGCTCAACTTCTGGTTAACTGATTTACTCCAAAAACTAATCAACTCTAACGACACCAACCAAAATACTATATATGAAATTTGGTGTTGATACAATGAATGATTCTCATGTAAGAGCGCCCACAAAGTACATATCAGCTACTTCCGGTACATCAGTATTTCACGAATAACTCCTAATCAACCGGTGATACAAAAATATGTTAAATACAAAAGTTATAGTAAAATACATTATCTAAAACTTTTATAAGTGATACAACACACGTATATATCATATTTAGGGAGATATTTTGAAAACCGGAAATGAGCTTTGTTGAATGAAGCTCGACTTCCTGCTAACCGATTTACTCTAAAAACTAATCAACTCTGACAGCACGCAAAACAGTACTATATATGAATTTTGGTATTGATACGACCACTAGTTTTCACGTTAGAGCGCCCACTAGCACACACACACATACAGACACACACACACACACATACACACAGACATCATTCCGAAAATGGTCAAAACGTGTTCTAGGGACCACAAAACGTGTATTTCCGTTGAAATCTCGAATTCGAATTTGTTCATGAAAACAATACTTTCTCTATACTTCGTATATGGAGAAAGTAAAAACGAAACGATTTGGAAATGAACTTTATCGCTAAAAGTATAAGTCATGCTCGAATTATTAAACTTCAGAAAGAGTACAGGAAAGAAACTTCATCATTATAAAAGAACTAACCTGCATCGATCATCCGGAAGACATCGTTTGATACTCCTACGTTGAAGGCAAATTCGATTACACACTCGAAACGCCTCGAAGAATCATCTAAATGCGAGAGAATTCACTTCATCAAAACATGAAAAAGAAGAGGCAAAGGTTATATAAGTATTTCATTAACTATTTCCATAAAATATTGTATGATTCATGTACAAGAGAGAGCAGACGTGAGTACCAATCGCCCAAACTAGAAATTGCGAACCGATGTCTTTAGACGGGGTGGGGTAACAAAGTTTCAGGGAACTATCGCTTAGGGATTCAGTAAATTAATTTATTCAAACTCAAACGCGAAGATGTTTCATCTGACATATTTATATAATGAAATCTATAGTCTTCTTAGTTAAATATTCAAATTAAACGGGAATGTAATAGAAAATGAACAAAGAAAAATAACGAAAAATTATGGAAAATTAAAATCCAAATTCTCTTTAGAGTTCTTTTCTGTTAAAAGAATAGTTGAAAACATCTACTGAAATAATTAGAAAATATTATCAAAGATAATTTATGAAGTTCAGCTCCAGTAATTCAGTTTATGGCAATAAAACTGTTATAGCAAGCATCTTAAACACATGCTAATTTAATGAATTAAGTTTTCCTAACTGATTGCAGTTGATGATTAGAAAGTGACTGTAAAAATTTACATGCTCCGAGAGAATAAGTATCTAGGTTCCTATTACTCAAGATTTAAATGAAAGGTCTATTTGAATCGAATATCAAAAGGAAAGTTAACAAAATAAATTTTAATAAATGTTACCTGATAGGAAATCCAAAAGTTGAAATTCAAATTAAAACCTCATTATTACGTCATTGGTTCTTGAAGCCAGGTAATCTCGTGACAATTTCACAAAATATTAATTAAATCACTCTAAACCTATATAACTTTTTTAATTGTAAAAATACGCTTCGATATGTTTTCCTGAAGAAAACTCAAATTAAATATAGTTTAAAAGATTACTACTCCTAAAATAAAACTCAAATGTATACATGGAATCATTAGCTTAATGGCCGTTGAAAATATCTGCTAAAATAATCATGCAACATTAACATTATTATAGCAGTTACATATCTCGGATGAATTACATTAAACAAAGAAGAATAATGTACAATGCTTATACTTCAACTAATTTTTGAAATTAAGATTATAAAACTGACATCCCATAAATTAATTTAGCTATCCTTCATTCGAAAACGATAATAAATATACAGCAATTCTCCGCAAACGACTACCAACCAGTATGATAATTTTGAATCGAATTTTCAAAAACTTGAGGATGATGAAAATTTTCTATTTCAGAGATGGATGATAATTTAATAAAGAACGGTTCGGTCGTTCTTGTATTTCACTTCAACTGAATAATGTATATAATGAATAAAACTTCATTTGATTTTATTTCGGTCGATAATATTCACAAGGGATCAATCAAAATTACGAAATAATTGCTTGAGGAAAAAATTTCCCCTCTAATGTATATGAGTTTCCGAAATTAAAAAATCACAACTCTCAATTCGATCGTTGGTGACAAAAACTTCGTGACTCAAGATTTAAAGAAAGATTGGCGAAAACGAGAGTATGGAGCTAAGGGAATCGGAAACACGTTAGCTTGACGGAAATTCACCGTAAAGAAAAGGACAGGTAATTTCGATACGAGAAGCAGTTGACCGTCAAGGCCGTAGCACTACATTTGCAAAATAATTTAACATAACGATCCACATAATTTCTTACGCCTCAGTACGAAAATTACAACTTTAGCATTAAATCTAGAGTAATGTATCAAGATGCACATACTTACCTAATAAATGAGATCCCAGACCTAGATCACGAAAATCTTGACTTCAGGAAATACCCGGTAATTTGGAGGATATATACTTCTGGAATGAAATAAATCAAACAGTAATGAGAACAGGCTTTGAAAATTAATTGCATAATCTCGATTTCTAAACTATGGTACCTCTTCAATTCAGAAGTTCAAGGTGTGTCTAAGGAAAGACCGGCAGCACCTCCACACTGGGTGACGTCTCCATTGCAACTGAAGTTTAAACCTTTGGAATAAACGTTGAACCAAATACTGCGCTCTGATTGGTCGGCGAAATGGAAATTTCCGTCCCATTGCCCTAATTCCCCTAATTTCAATAATAAACATAAATTATAATCAACATCGAAATAAAGCTTATATTAGCGCAACGAAATTCAATTTAAATTTGAAAATTATTGGAACAATAATTTACTTTGATAATCTTTGATTATGGTATAATTCACGGCCCCTTGGTTTACGTTAGGCTTCAAATTTCAAAACTATTCTCTAAGGAATCCAACTTACCGAAAACTGTTTTGTATAATGACCAGATTGAAAATAAAATGTTTTAAAATATTATACTCTAGCAATGTAATTAATTTTAGTAAAACATAGCGATCATGAAACAAAAAAGGAATGCGAGTAACGTTCTGTGAATTTAAATCGGAATATTACTGACTAAATATAATTACGAGTAGTTCAATGATGTAGTTGTAGTGAAAACGTGAAAAAATCATATAATTTCGGAATTACGTTTATTGTTGAAGATTATCAACTCATATTACAATTACTTCTGTAACCACGGAATACCTCTCTAACTTTATGACTTATTAAGTAAAGAATATTAGTTACTATGAATCCAAGCAAACAGTTAAGTCCTTCAAGAAAGTCGTTCAAAGGTAAAATAACTTATCTCTTCTATTGAAAAACTAAGAAAGGATTAATCATTACGTATAATAATGTCCTAATATATTAATTATTTTACGGTCAACAAAAAACAATAATATTAGAAAACTGGTCACCAAGATTACAAAAAGATATGTTATGCAACTGAAATGGTATCATTTATCTAGGAATTCTGAAATTATTTTCTTTACTACTTCTGCCGAAGACAATAGGTGTTTTTACCTCCGAATTCCTTTGGTTGCCTCAGGTTTGGACTCGTCATACCTACTCAAGCTGTTGAGAAACCCAGAAATTTCAATTCTTTAACATTAATGGCAAGATGTACAGGTTCAAAACTGTTTACAATTTTATATAAAGTGGTGATGGACGCTATAATATTTAGTGTACAATTGTTTTTAATATGAAAGATATGAAGATATTTTACAGGAGAACAAGGAAATATTTATTACTAATGGGAAATATGGGTCACTAGTCAGTAATTTAATATATCATATATTTTATGAAATCGACAGAAAGTTAATGAGAACATTTATTTACATTTTCTTCTGTATTTGAAATGCTTGTTATTGCTTTCTTGCAGATTGCTGCAACGTTTCAATCTGTCAGCACGGTATGAGTGAGTTACAATAAAATCCAAGATAGCAGCAACTTACGTTATTTCCTTACGTAATTCCTTGTCCTGATTCACTACTTCTAATTAGAAACCCTTCGTATTATTAAAGAGGATCCAATATCTTGCCGAATCATCTTCGTCACAAATCATACTTCTTGAATCCACGAAGCATAGACATGAATGCACTATTATCACTGACACACTTCTAACAGTTATCAACTCAGATAATACATACTTCTAAAGCCAAGGAATTTCACCTCACTGGCAGTACAATTTTACACCCGAAGATAAAATGGAAGGCTCAAAACTAAAAAGCTTAAAACTCGAACACATGTTACTAAGACCTGAGAATGGCGGAAGTCACGTAATCAGATGACGAAGTGTTCCTTTTCGCTATTCAGAATTTCTATACCACAATCCTTCTAAATGACTTCTAAAATGCGTCGCCATGTCCTTCATTATCTTCATGGAGGAGTAACTTTGATGTGTGCGAACTTCCAAAGGTAATTTAAACATAGGAATAGAAAATGTTGCTAGAGAGAGCCTGGGATAGGGTTCTTCGTGAAATTGCAACGTGGGTGCATGAATTTGGTTACATTTTTGTCCGAGAATATTCGTGGTGAAATAGTTTGTTCGAGTTGAAATGTCAGCTTTATTACAGTGCCATTTTTAAATGGAGCGAGGAGGTTTCTCAGTGAAAACAGTGCTGCATAATATTTATAGTTTAATAGTGTTTTCAGGTATAGTAGTGCTTGGAAGAAGTAAGAGGACCCGAATATTCTTTTCGTGATATTCAAAATCTATCACGCAAGAATGGCTAATTTACCACAGGAACAAGATGGACGATGTTCGCGTTGGATGTTAATGTACGCGGGATTTCGTTGTATAATTTACAACTGACTCTAGCATTACAGGAGTTAAAAGGTAAGTACAACAAGAAGGTAAACGTGTAGTAGGATTTTCTTTGTACTTTGGTTAAAAAAGAGTTGAGTAGCTACACTTCATAAATATTCACTATAAAATGTTTAAGGTATAGAGATGAGCACGTAGACCCAGCTGAAACTTAAAGTTATTTAACAATTTTTGCATCAACTTTGAAACTATACTAAAGTTCCTTCACTTCAACTTCAAAAGTACAGATATTTGAAAATCTTTGAATATATCTTAGACATCTCTGATCCTTACCTATTTTTTTCTTAACTATCCTTCACAGTAAATTCTTTACTATGAAGGTCGCATGAATCATTTAAAATCTACACTATTAGCCAGAGAATGTTTGAAAAGGAACAAGGGGTTGTTATGCAAGTTGTGGAAGGATGAATTTGGGCCTAGCTTTCCTCAATGTCATCACTCAAATTCCTGATTGCCAAGATAAGCTGTTTTCCAAAATAACGAGATAAAGTGTTATAAAATGAAACGATAGTTTTGGAAGAGCTATTATTTTTGCTGGTACTTCATGTTGTATCACATCTATCTATCTATCTATCTTGATGAGAATTTCTACAATTTCAAAAGTAATGTGATGTTAATTATTATTAATCTTCAATAAATTTAACTCGCGCGTTCGATGATGTTTTAAAGTTTTTACTATAATTACATAAGAGCTTTAATAATATTTGTAAAGGTTGCTTTCCAATGAAAATTCGCATATCGTTACTCGCGTTCCCTCATTGCAATATCGCCAAACCTTAATAGAACCAATTACTTTATATGAGTATAATATTTAAATATTTTATTTATAATTGGGTCGTTTAAAATAAATGATTGATAATGCATATTTTTGATACATAGTTTTTATGATTTCAGCATAAGATAACGCAGGAGTGACGTTAAATATACGAGGATTATGATAAAATATTTTCAAATCAAATTAATCTTCCATTAATTTTTAAATTTTAAATAAATTTCATTGCGCTTGATTAAATATTATTTCGATGTTGATTATAATTAATGTCAAATATTAAAATTAGGGCAATGGAACGGAATTTTCCATCTCGCCAACCAATCAGAGCGCTGTATTTGGTTCAACGGATATTCCAAAGGTTTAAACTTTAGTTGCTTCGGAGACGTCACCCAGAGTGGAGGTGCTGCCAGTCTTTCTTTCGACTAACCGTTATCTTTTGAATTGTAGAAGAGTAATAGTTTCGAAATCGAGCATATTTGAACAACTTTCAAAGTGTAACTGAATAACATGTTGAATAATTTCATTTGAGAAATATTTATTATGTAAATAAGCGAGTATTTTTTGACGTCAAGATTTTCGTGGACTTGTCCTGGGATCTCATTTATTTGGTAAGTAGGTGCATCGTGATAAATAACTCTAGATTCTTCTTTTCGATCCATATGATAAATATATTTTGTGATTTGGTGGATAAAGGTTTTGTCGCTACTTTATCGACTGTAGGGATTTAGTATGTTACATCTCGCATCGATATTTTCTTCCTTTTTTTCTTACCTCGAATTTCAATTAAGGTAAGATTTATGATTCTAATTCCATTCGTCCTTAGTTTTCACAATATAGTTTAGCTAGATTGATTGATTTATTAATAGGAAATGAGTCGGATGGTCTTAAGTTTATAATTCCATTGAAGTCTAAGATGTATAACATGCTTATACTTGGTTCGATATAATTATCCGAGATGAATATGGGAAATAATTAATGGCAATAATATTCGGTTATTATTCAGAATAGTATTTATAGCATAAAGTTTAACAGTAATTTGCAGGAAGATCCTGGATATAAATTTATGTTTGAGTTGAGGTCATCTTTCTTAACATCTTTCTTAAAACCTTCCTGAAATATTATATTCACTTTATCCTCGCATGCTAATCTGGAATTGTAGGTATAACTAATTATATTTGCGTATTTATATTTTTTTTACCTCGAATCATGAACTGCTAAGTCTTAGCTATCTTTACATTTTAAATTAACGTTAATCTAAGATGTTTGCTATCACAGTTTATTGTCTTCGATGGATTTACTGCGTGGAATTTCGGAAATTATCAATGATGATTTTTACATTTAAGTAAATACTTTCAAGTATCATTTTAACGGTTATTCTGAAAAGAATTTGGATTAGAATTTACGATCCTTTATCGTTTTACGCAATCTGCTTTGTTGGTTTACAATTTAATTCCAGTTTTATTTGAATATTAATCTTGGATTCCAATTCAAATTTTAAAATTGAATGATAAAAGCAGATTAGAGTATTTTATTAAATATGATTTAGTTAAGTCATCTCTGTTTTTGAGGTTGATGAAACATGGAATTAAATTCCAATGAGATATTTGTATAACATCTTACTCGTTTAACTACGTCGCATAGAAGTACTTAATAATTGGTACTAAAATCTGTTCGATATAATTAATGCTAATTCATGGAAATAATTGATTATTACGAAACTGATTTGTGATGTTTTTCTTTTTTCATGTCTTGAGGAAGTCAATTCTCTCGCCTTAAGATGATTATTCTTGGTTCCTTTCTGTGACACCGAAAATGCCGAAAAACGAAGGATAATCAATATAATATCTTCCGGATTCCCGATTCAGGTAAGTTATTTTATGGAGATATTTTCTCCTTATTAGAATTTTTGCCATATATTTGTTTCTTTCAAATTGTATACAGTCCTAGGATACGATAGTTTAATATTTTTATCGACAAAGTACATTTCCAAATGTTTACCCTTAATACATTAATTTAAGTCTTCATGCATGATTTAAGTCATCCAGTTAAATGCCATTTTCTTAATATTTGAGCTAAGGTCAGAACGGTTGATTGATCAAAAGCAAAGCGTCCGGTTTCTATTAAAACTCTTTAAGAATATTTAATATGCATGAATATAACGGTCATACGAATTCGAGAAGGCCTTAAATTAGAAATTTTATATTTACTTTTAATACACGTAATTTCCGTGTGATCGTCGATTGAATTAGGATTACCTATTACGCTTATATTCAGAATTAGGAAGTTTAAATTTAAGAATATACATTTCTTTTGTATAAAAGATAACTGTTATAGATACTCCATATGTTTTAATCATTGCGTAATATTTTTTTTCAATCGCGGAAACAATTTCGTCGTTGTAAAAACGGTTTCCTTTTCATTCTTCCCATTTTAATTCAAGTATCACCTATAAAGTTTTCCCTATTTATTTAGATTAGCTTACTTTCACTTTCTCTCTTTTTCTCATTATAACTCAAGCATATTACTGGAACATGGCATCACCTCAAGGTCTAGGTTTCCTCAAATCGCTTCCACTGCTACTCTTTTTTAAAATCGAAAGCAAACTGTTCCTCTAATTTCGACCTTCAGGTCCTTGACAAGTTCAAGCTCGTTTATTCGTACATAATCTCACGCATCGTAAGTATGTTTACGTAAATTTGTTTGCATTTGAGTCTCACGCGTTTGTGCCGAAACTATTGCGCATTAAAGATCTTGATAATCACTTTAGTAGCGAATACACATAAGGTATTATAATTGATTAGATATCGATGAGCTCATAGATCAATGTCAGGTAGAATATTATCCTTAATTCTCATTATTCTTTCTACCGACTATTCGTTTAAGATATATAATGACCTTTTTAATTTACGCTGCTTTGTACGGCATTTTATATTTTTGTCCTAAAATGTCTAACTTACTGTTCTATATAAGACTTTAGCTTATTAAATAAACAACCAAGGAGTATGAGATTTAAAAAGTTACCTCCTTGTGACGTTGTTCTTTAAGGTAGTGATGTTACCTGATGATCGGTAATATTATTTTTTCGTTATTCTTCAATCATCTAACATGATAAGTAGCCATTGCATGTTGGATAGTAAGTCATCGTTGTTTTCTTATATTTTTTACATCCATTGTATAAAATACAATTGTGGCTGGTAGCTGGATTATAGCTTTCGTTACAAGGAGCTCAAAATTTAAGTTATTTCCGATGTGTCAATCCGATTACATTAACATCTGTGATTCTTTCTTATTTATTATCTATCGGTGTTTTGTCTTGGTAAGAAGAGTAAATGAAATTCTTAACTCAATTTTTCCCTATGTTTAAAAATACTCGGAAAATGCTAACGTCGGAATCATAAATCTTATTGCAAAATCCAGTTGGACTATTCTTCGCTTTAATAAAGGAAAGTTATTCGTGTTTTGAATCACATAGTTAAATTTATATATTGCGGACTACTCAAAGGATAAGATGAAACTGAGGTGCCCTAACTTCGCTATCACAAAAAAATATAAATTATAATAACTTAAATTCTGAATACATGATAATATTCTTTAACGTTAAATTGTATATAGTAATATAAATATAATAGTGCAGTACAACAAACTCCCGTTTATCCGAATCGCGTTTATCAAAAATCCGAATTATCCGCTTTATCCGAATTAACTTTTCCAAATGACCCTACCCCACCCCCACGCACCGAATACCATCGCGACAAATTACTTATTTGCTCGTGACACCTCTTCATATGCGTACATACTCTTAACTTCTAGTTTTTCCCGCTGCCAAATATGGCAGATTTTTTTTGTAAGAACGCAAAATAAACCAGCTTTTTAATTCAGCATTTAATAACTTAGAGATGCCACCCATCTTTGGCGCATTTTAAAAGGCGTCAAAAAAATTTTTCAGTCGAAAACATGCAGGCTTATTCACAACCATATCAATTGCATTCTACGTACGCATGTTTTAAGAACATATTTCGCGGTATTGATGCAATTCTGGGTGTTTCACGCGGGACTTCGGTTGATCCGAAATTTTCGTTATCCGAACCGGCCGCCGCGCCGTCCCGATTATGTCGGATAACCGGGAATTTACTGCATAGGATATTCTCTAAATTAAGACGAACCCAGATTTTGGTAGATTTAAATAATAAATAAATACTATTACGTTTAATATAAATATAAAAACTTTTCTAATCAGCACATTTTAAATTATACGCTACCAAGGTTCTTCATTCAGTAAAGATTATTTTGGTGATTTTTATTTATTTTCACGAAACTTAAACGGGTAATCAGCGCGGGAGGATACCGATAAAGGGCCAAACAGCGTCTGGGACAACGAGATGGAGAACTCGGGCGTAGAAGGATCCCGGCGATGGATGACCCCGGCGTAGCAGAGTCCCATCGAGGGAGGACCCCGGAGAAGAAGGGTCCCATAGAGAGAGTGCTCCAGCTTGTTTGGACCCTGGAGAGGTATGGTCCCATCGAGGGAGGACGCCGGCGAAGGAGGGTCCCATCGAGGGAGGACTCCAGAGTGGAAGGACCCTGGCGAAGTAGGGCCCCATCGAGGGAAGACTCCAGCGTGGACGGACCCTGGCGCGTTAGGGCCCCATCGAGAGAGGACCCTGGCGAAGGAGGGTCCAATCGAGGGAGGACTCCAGCATGGAAGGACCCTGGCGAGGTAGGGTCCAATCCAGGGAGGACCCCGGCGAAGGAGGATTCCATCGAGGGAGGACCCCGGCGAAAGAGGGTCCCATCGAGGGAGGACCCCGGCGAAGAAGGGTCCCATCTAGGGAGGACCATGGCGTAGGAGGGTCCCATCAAGGGAGGACCCCGGCGAAGGAGGATCCCATCGAGGGAGGACCCCGGCGAAAAAGGGTCCCATCTAGGGAGGACCCCGGCGAAGGAGGGTCCCATCGAGGGAGGACCCTGGCGTAGGAGGGTCCCATCGAGGGAAGTACCCTACAAAGGAGGGTCCCATCGTGGGAGAACTCCAGCGTGGAAGGACCCTGGCGAGGTAGGGCCCCATCGAGGGAGAAACCCGGCGTAGGAGGGTCTCATCGAGGGAGGACGCTAGCGAAGGAGGGTCCCATCGAGGTAGGACCCCAGCGAAGTATGGTCTCAACGAGTTAGGAATCCGGCAAAGTAGGGTCCCATCTAAGGAGGACTCCGGCGAAGGAGGGTCCAATCGAGGGAGGACCCTGGCAAAGGAGGGTGCCATCGAGGGAAGAACCCGACAAAGGAGGGTCCCATCGTGGGAGTACTACAGCGTGGAAGGACCCTTGCGAGGTAGGGCCCCATCGAGGGAGGACTTCGGCGTAGGTGGGTCCCATCGAGGTAGGACCCCGGCGAAGTAGGGTCCCATCGAGGGAAGAACCCGACAAAGGAGTGTCCCATCGTGGGAGAACTCCAGCGTGGAAGGACCCTGGCGAGGTAGGGCGCCATCGAGGGAGGACCTCTGGCGTAGGCGGGTCCCATCGAGGTAGGACCCCGGCGAAGTAGGGTCCCATCTAGGAAGGACTTCGCCGTAGGAGGGTCTCATCGAGTTAGGATCCCGGCGAAGTAGGGTCCCATCGAGGGAGGACCCCGTCGAGGAAGGACCCCGTTGTCGCAGGATCCTGGCGAGGCAGGGTCCCATCGAGGGAGTACCAGTCCTGGCGTAGGAGGACATCGGCCAGGGAGGACCCTGGCGTAGGAGGATATAGGCCAGGGAGTACCCTGGCGTAGGAGGACATCGGCGACGGATGATCCCTGCGAGGGAGGAGCACGGCGAGGGTGGTATGGGTCATGGGTAGCATGGTTCCCGAGGAGCATTAGTCTTTTGGAGGTGGGGTCCCATTTAGACGGTGTTCCGTGGATATGGCATCCCGGAGATGTGGGTACCGGGGGGTACCTGCGTCTCGGGGAGGTTGGTTCCCGTGTAGTTAGGGCACTAGAATAAAATTCACAGAATCGCGCGAGATATGGTGGGAATCCATCATACCAAATGAAGATGAAGGAAAACGTTCAAATCTATTGTTTCATTTCGCATGGGGATCTAGAGAGTTGGGGTCCCTGGGATGAAGGGTCATGAGCAGGTTGGGTCCCGGAGAGAGGGGTTCCGAGGAGGTTGGGATCGATGATCAGTCCTCACTGTTGAGCCAGTAAATGAATTATGATTCTTTAAAACGTAAATCACTTTAAAAAATTTCCTAGGTATTTAGAATATAGAATAATATAATAATAATTCTATATAATAAATAGAATTTTATTTACTACATCCTTTATTTATTTTATAGATTTTGCATTAAATTTCCATTTAAATGCAATGATTTTGATAGAAAACATTGTTTAAATTAAGCCTCTTCTTAAGCACCCTCTTCCCTTCTTTTGTTTTTTAATAAAACATACTTTGAGAGATAAAATACATGATATCTCGATTTATAATTGTAGTTTATGTTCCCATATTTTAATAAATGAAATAGAGCTTTTCTTGCATGTGGATTCTGACTTAGCTTTACTGTAATATTAATTTTTTCCTAGTATCAAATTTTGAAGATAGATACCTGGGTATCTTTGAAGAGGATGTTCACTTATCTTAACTATATTCACCTTCAGAATAATCTTTTTTGGATCTGTTAACTGTAAATTAATTGGTGATTCATTCTGTATAATTATCAATCTCAGATAATTGTATCGCACCCTAAAACATTTACATTAGGGTAATCTAATCATTTAGCTGGAAGCTAAAGTCAAAAGTGAATTTGTTTAAAATGTGTTCACTTCTGAGATCTGCGATGTTGATCCATTGCAGGTTAATCATTTTAGCTGATGTTATCTTTCCCCTCTAACTTTACAGAGTCTATCTTAAAAATTACTCAATGCAAAATCTTTACCTCATTCATTGGGCATTACTCTCATTTAAATCTTTTCTACATTTTCAGGATGTTTCATTGATGTAACGTATTTTCCCTGGAAGTATGTTGGCTGGTGTTGGATCAGAAACCCCTTTTCCTGGAGACACACTTATTTAACACCCAAACATTTGCAGTTTCTTTATATGGGACACCAAAGGTTCTTGGATCAGCCCATCAATAGAGAGTCTAAGATAGGAGTTGACCCTGCTGGAAAGGTAGGACCTAACTCCTCCCAAGCAGAATTTGTTAAATATCTTTGAACAAAATTTTAAGTAAGAAGAAATTTGCACATTTCTATTCTATTAATATGCAACAAACAATATGAAAGTGTAACATACAACAATGGTATTTATGAAAGGCTGTCAATGTATTTATCTCCATCCAGCTGAGGACCACTCTGCAAAATTTAATACGTTAGTCTCTCGAGGAGAAACTACTTTTACTTTCCATCCTTAGAAGATCTGAAGAATACTCCCATTTCTCTTGGCTCATTTCTCCATTCCAAAACCTGGATCCATAACAAAATTCTGTTTTCTTCTTGAGCCTGATATCAAACCTCATCTATTTTAGTCTCTCAAAAGCTCTTTGGAGAGATTGGTAAAGTAAACACAGAATGTATTCCTTTTTGTTTTGCGAAATGCCTATAAGAATGCACATTTAGTGTATCTTAAAAGTATTTAGATTTATTGATTATGTGCTATTTGAACTTGCTATGGGTGTATAGTGTGGTCTCCCAGTGGTTTCAACTATTTGTGGCATGTTTTCCAAAAATGTAAAATCACTGAGGATAAAGGGAGTGATGTGGAAGAGACCCTATTTCTTATTTTATTCTATGAAAGGTGCAGTATCCTTTGATGTCCCACATCTCCTCAATTACATTAGAAATATGCTTTATTAACATGTTATTGATGTTTCAGTGATGAAGTGAGGGAGGGGATTCTTGATACTGGCTAAATGAACCATATTATGGATGCTCAGGATTCAGGCTGCTATTCTAAAGGCCCTTGGGCAGCATCGGAATCCCAATTGGCCAGAAGCCATGAAAGTCTAATTAGCTGCTCACGAGTTGAATCATGAGATTACTTCATATGTAAATAGCTGTGTTATATAAATTATGTACATTTGATAAGATGTATTTCTCCATTGACACCAATTTCAAATATGGCTTATGATTGCCTTATTTTAGTTCAAATACCTTATAATTGTAATCTCTTTTTACAGAATTCCTTCCTGCCGCTGCAATAAGGACTCCCATCACTTTTAGTGAGATTAAAAAGTAGCTCAATAGTGGAGTTGAGACGCATCCAAAAGAAGCTGGAGGAAGGAGGATTGTTATTTTTATTAATGATGAAGGTTTTAGTGTACAACCATACAGTTTTTGGATGGTTGGAGGTATTATTATTAGAAGATGTTTTGTGGTGTGTGAATGGGTTGTTTGAGTATATTTTTTAAGAAATGTTGACTTAAATAAACTTTGTATAACTTTAGTAAGCCATTCTATTTTTTCATGGTAAAAGATTTATTAAATGCATCTTCGAATACTAGAAAATATTTTGTACATGCAGAGATACTTGATGTTCTAAATATTTTTGAGGGTGCACTGATAGTTAGCCATGGGGTGATTTTTATGATTCAGTTATTAATCGAACTGATATACTCATATGATACCATCCATTGCAGCATCTCCACCCTGTTGGATAATCATCCGTCAACACCCTTGACGAAGGCATTGGGATGTGACACTTTTCCCCTCAGCTAGTGGCTGAAGACAAGATATTCCACCCAATGAAGGTGATGATTCAGCACAAGACAGGGATAGAGCATCTCTACTTGTAAATCAAATCTTTTTTTCAATCTTTGGCCAGTGTGTTTTACAGTCTTGACGGCTTGTAGCGCTGCTGGAGATGTCGGCATGGTCTTAATGCTGACAAAGTGGAAAAATGCACACCTTAAAAGCAACAGAAGAAAACTTTTGGTGGAACAACTCCAGTGTAATTAAATAATCCACCTTCACTGTTATACTTGCACTCATGATAAAATGGATGTAGGTAGGCATAACTTTGTTGAAAGCAATAATAAGAAAGGACTCTTTATATGTTCTATATTATGTTTATTTTAACACATTGTCCTGCCATTAATAGTATAATTTATATTGAGAAGCTAAACTTTAGTTCATACCATTTTTATTTCATAATAAAATTCTAGAAGTGATTCTGAAATTAAATTATCATGATTCATTAATTATATAAGTTTAAAATTTATTATTTGATATGATTTTTGTTTATTTTCCATTTCCCCTAAGGTGTACTACACAAATATATTTCATCTCAGTGGTGAATTGCCCAGAGTTTTCTCACCCTGGGTGATGTTTCACCCAAGAATTTTCATTCAAAGGCCATTAAAGATATAGAGATACAAAGAGGTATTTCATCCAATAGGTATTTTGTCAAACGTAATTTAAAGTTCTTTTAATTAATTTAAAAAATTTATCTCAATGTCTTGGGTGTAGCAAATACTTATAGTCTTTTTTAAAACCCTCAAAATCTATATTTATCTATAAGGGGTCATTCTGAGCCTCTATGTCTAGCAATGTACCATTTTCCCTAGCATTACATATTATCCTTGTAAGATCTTAGTTACAAATAATGATGAAACTAGCTGAAATGTCTGTTTACTCTCAATGGTTAAAATTAAAGTAGAATCAAGTATATTAGCATTCTTGTAGAGAAAGATATTCCATCTTTCATCTTGGCTTAGTTTGATGAGTTGGTTGGTGTTTTTTGTACCATGTCAATTACTGTGGAACTTTTTTACCATACAAATTATAGGTGTGAGATACAGGCAACGCAAACATCTAGCCACCAAAATTAATCTAGCCACCAACACATACAATATTCAGTTGATCATAAGCATCTTAGTTATCATATAACGGATGGAAATTTCCATGTAGTAATAGCTAAGCCATGCAACATGGTTGTTCCACAAAGAGCCCATCTTAGTTTATTAATTCAGTCTACACATCCTGTTAGGTTGAAAATTTTAATCTCAGATATTTATCCATCCAAATGAGCATAGCATTGAAGTTGGTGATTCTTTTGCTAGAGATTGCCTCAGGCCTTCTTTGAACAACAAGATTTTCTCAGTAAACATCTCTTCCAAATCTTAAGATTTAACCTCCACTAAGTACAAGATTGCATGGACACATAGCTGCATGAGGACTGTGCAGCCAGGCCCGTGCACACAGGGGGGGAGGGGGGTTTGGGGATTCAGATGATGTCACGAATGATGAATTGAAGATAGGATAAAATGAAATTATTTTATTTAATATTTCATTTGATACACTTTTTCATCCAAAATTTAGTGCCTCTTTCAACTTTCATGTAAACGTCTGTCAGGACTCCTTCTTTCGTCACAGTGAGTCACACTTATCCTAATCTAAGCTAATCCAAAATCGAGTTTCACTAACAAAAGGGCCTAAAAGACCATGCTACCAGCACGCACCTGACTTCTCCGTATGCGCGCTTTCATTGGCGCACGAGAGAAGAGAGGGGACGCGTAGTGACCCGACGCATCAACTTATTAAAGGAATAGTATCCTCAAGGTTATGTATCTTTATTTGGAATGATGAAAAATATTCCAGAAATCTATGAAACTGAATTCCTATAATTTTGAATATAATATTTCATACATCGTGTACGTACATTATTGATAGTTTTATTAATATAGTTCCTTTTTTTGAATGAGCAAAACCCCTCCCACGAGCAAATCCTGCACAAGGCCCTGTGTTCAGCGGTTTATATTTGCCAAACAAACAGGAGTTTCAGCATTCAAATGCAGAAATAATTTAAATCACTCAATCTCAAATTTACTGGTTCATGGACAAAAATATGGTATTATAGAAGGAATGATAAGTATTCAGCATTTGCATTGCTAACCTTAGCTAAGAATTAAATCACCTCAAGTTAATCCTCTCTTTTTCCTTCATACTACTAAAATCCCAATCAACAGTATCTACTCCAGACGACTTTACATTAATATTCCTATAATGGCAGACGACTGTAACACACTATACATTGGTGTGTAACATACATAATTGTTTTAAAAAGAAAATTTTTATAACATCATATAATTAAATATAAAGGGTTGAAATTCTGAACTATTTGGATATCTATATGCACATTTATTAATAATTAAAAACTTTCCGAAATATTAATCTAAATCTTGATATTAAAAAAGATAGCTACTATTAATCTGCTAAGTTTAAATAAAAAGTGGTGTACTCATGCAACACGTAGGTAGAATGTAAGCCCAAAATTTTATGAAATAAATTATTAAAGTGCCAATAAATACGGTAATTAGAAATCTATTGTATGGATATGCATTTCTTTCTACAATGGTTTTGTTTTCCAAAGGTTGCATTTTAATATCATCACCAAGTCTCTGGGGATAACATACAACCAACAAAACAAATGGTTCATAATGAACTGCTAGATGGCATTATGCTGTACTTTAAAGTTCCCTAAATTAACAGAGAAATGTGAGTTCAACAGATTTCACTGGCATAATATTGATCATAAATATTCCCCCTTCCCTATTTTGTGGGATTTCCAGACCATTTTGGTTAAATTCTATCCTTGATTTTTCTCTGAATGAAAAAATATTCAATATTTCCTGATAGATAAAGACATAGCAAGGATCTATATATCACAAGCCTTAAGAAGGAAGTACCTTTTATTTAAATGGAGGTTCAACTGAATAACCATGGAAAGTTTTCTTGCAATGCAACTTTTAATTGTATTATTTACTATCTTCAGGTAATAAAATTGGAGATGAATACTATGCATCTACTGGCTAGAAAACATCAATTACTCATGAAAAATGATAATACCACAACCTGGATTGTCACATCTATTGATCTCTATGGTCCAAGACTTTGATTTCATATGAAAATGATAAGACAATTGCTTGTCTGTGCAGTGTTAAACAGTAGTTTTCCAGAGAGTTATAAGAAGCCTTAACTTGGTGGAACTCCGTAATCGGGAACACATTAAATAAAAGACGTATATACCACAAAAACATATCATGATTTTGTAGAATTTGCATCTTTTATTTGGTGTGATTCCTATTTCAAATTAATTGCAGTTATAGATTGCAAGTGTATACCTTAAGATTGTTACGTATTATGGACTGCAATTGTAAATGGGGTTGAAATAGTTCATAGGAAAATTGAAATAGAACTATACCATCTGCCATTAAGATCAATTGGCTATTCCACTGTTATAAAAAAACGAGGGATTAACAATATTTTATTACAATTCTCATTGAAGCCAGAACTATTGTTTAATAATCCTTGTTCAAAAACTAAGAAATTCCTGTTAAATATACATAATTCTTCACCAAAAATAAGAATGGTATCAAACGAATCAAGGCCTCACAGAGAGGTTATTCACCATAACAAGCATCTTTTACTGGCCTTCATAATGGAAAGGTCCTCAGCTTGGCCCTTTGCTTATGTAATTTCAGTGAAATTAATAACAGAGATGCAACCAATGTTCAAGGACAGTAATAAGCGGCATTCTTAATTTAACAGTTTCATTAACAATTGGACCAAAAATTACTCTTTTTGAAGATGATTTTTTACTTATCAATGGTAATGATAACTATCTCTAACAGATTTGAAGCCTGAACTTCTTTAATTTCATCAATCTCATATCAGAAAACTCTGAAAAATAAGCGAATGAGTATAATACCCAACTGCAGGCAGGGCATTTTTCTCTAAAGATCAAAACTGGTAATTTAAAGGTTCGTCAGGGCTGAAATATTTGTGAAATTGATTTCTCCATCCAAATGGAAACTAAAAAATGCAAGAGAATAGCCATAGAACGCTCATTAGCAACACACATCTGCTGATATACTCCCTTAACTGCCATCAGAGATCTTGATTAATCCAGGTTCTTCAACAATCAACAACAAACTTGTTGGTTCTAGAACAATCTACTGCAATGGTTGAATGCACCAATAAAAACATGCCAACAGACAATATCCACATCCAAGGAGAACCAAAGACGTTTCTATGTATTCTGGCAACAATACTTTTTCATACATTTTAAAAGCATAATAAAAATGAAAATCTTGTTCCATGAAAGTGGCATTCTGCCAAATTAAATGAGTGAGTAAAAATAAGTCTTTCAAAGCATACACTTCTAAGAATAAACTCCATGAGTATGAAATAAATACTGTGCTGTAATTCTGCTATGAGTGTTAAGCAAATCTCAGAATGAGATCAGTAATTTCCCATAGGTAAATACAATTATTGAGTAGCATATTTTCAATTCTACAATTATGCCACTCATGGCTAAAATGTACTGCACACAAACATTGACAGCAACCATGGGCGTCGCCAGGGGGGGGCAGGGGGGGGCAGGGGGGGGCAGCTGCCACCCCCTGGAGACCCATTCGTATTTTGGTTCGGGATGTGTTGTAGAAACAATTTTTAAGCACGAGCGTATATGAAAAGAATTTAGACCCAAAACAAAGTCAAGTGTTGGCACGTGTAAACACCAGTGATGGGAAAAGTACTTCCTCGTAGGAAATTCATTTATTCCTCCAGTGCAGCACAAATATTTCAACAATCTTCCCTCCCAAGAGAAGAAAAGTTCGGTTTCAGGGTGAACAATGTAGTTAGAACTGCCTATCGATGCTATCAGAGCGCGAGGTTATGCGATTATGCCCTCTCTCTCAAACTTCCTTGAGTATCGTCTGACAATCGCCGGCAGAGGACAAAGGATTCAGTTTTTTTTCGTTTTCCCTTCAAAATGGACATAAGAAAGATTTGCTGTGAGTATTTTGCAAATAGGCCCAAGCAGTGGCGCAGCGAGGGGGGGAAGTTTAGGGGTTCAAACCCCCCCCCCCCCCCCCCCAAGAGTCAAGTCCTATGACTAGCTCTGTGCTTTTTTCTGTTGAAGAGTACAAAACCCCAATCATTTGCTTGATAAATTCAGCGAAAGCTTTGCATGCCAGTAAATATGACTCCGATTACAGCTAAGTTGATGTTTTCGGTAGCAGAGCAGGCCTAGAGCCGACATCGATATCAATGGGACGCTACGAGTGTTTCGCACACAATGTTCAACCCATGCACTTCTTAACCATATCCTTTGGTTAGATGACTCACACCATAAGATAAGATTCCCATGAGAAGAATTCGAAAGTGCTGATTCGTTTACTCCTCGCAAAAACACAAGGGAACATTCGAGAAGTAATTCGAAACTTACACCCTGAAAACAGAGATTAAGATTACGTTTGAGAGACAAACAGGTTGATAAAACGCTCAGTTAGATCTTTTGCATGTGACTGTTTCAAGGATGTGAATGCAAAGCTAGGCTCGTGAATAGTGCATTTTAGAAATTCACAGGACACAGTTCGAAGGAGAGTTTAGTTTGGATTTCATAAGATACAGATGGACATCCGAAAATTTTTTCACAGTCCGCTAATAGCTCGAGGCCTCTATCGGGAAAACGTAAGTTAATGTCTATGTAGTTTTTTGTAAAATGACCATTATTAGTTGCATAAATTAGGATTGTATTATTTTAGGACTGTTATGGGAGGGCACATCCCACGATGAGTTTAGCGACAATTCCAAAGGAACTGGTTCCTTTGTTAAGCATTCTGGACGAATAAAAGTCTACTGTAGACTCTTCATTACTCGGGATGTTATAAAATATACTGATCCTTATTTTATAATTACCCGTTAATTTGCTATATAGTTACAAAAATAATTCAATAACCTGGTTTCCGTAGAAATTTGTAAAAGTATTGGAGCAATACAAGATAACAGTAAAAAATAATTTGCGATGATATTATTAATAATATACCATTTTGGAAGCAAATCAGTCAGCTGAAAGGTATTGTGCGCGTAAGTTACGCACATATTTATCGGAACTGTGACTTGATGACTTGAAATAAATTTGAGAAACGGTTAAAACTGTGACTTTAATTCTTCAGCTTCCTTTTCGATGCAGCCAATTTTTTCTCTTGTGATAGAATCCCACGAATCTAGGGTTACCAGATCCTCCGAGTCGAAAAAGCGGGCATTCCACGACCACCCCCACCCATTACTAATCGAAAAATTAAAAAAAATATTGAATCGTAAAATTTAAAAAAATTTAAAAAAATGAAAAATTTATCAAAAAGGTGTTACTTACTCGTTGAGTCTCGAACCACGATAGTTTTTTTCTAGTGTCTACCAACTGTCAGGCAAAAAATATACTGAAGTACTTGGTGAAAGATTGTGTATGATGGAAATATGTATAAAAATAGTAGATTGAGAGAAAAAAGCGGACATTTCAGTAAAAAAGCGGACAAGCGGACACGGGACAGAAAAAGCGGTCATGTCCGCTTAAAGCGGACGTCTGGTAACCCTACACGAATCTCATATCTGGTTATGCAATGTCCAATCAAAATTTCAATTCGTGGAAACTTTTGTTTTCTTTGAACACTCAGTGCGTAAGACTGGGTTTTCTATCATCTCTCTGCTGGTTAAACCACCTATCACTTAGTCTAAATAATTGTAAGTTGACGTCTTCATTTTTTCCACCTTGGTATAAAACTTGATTTCTGCAAATTCAATTATAATGTCAACTATAATCAAGAGTCTATAGAATATTTTAATGCAACCGAATTTTTACTCTCCGGCATGTGACGAATTCAATTGAAAACTTGGTTAATGCATAAATAACGAAATCAGGCTTAATTGTAAGCCTACCAGAAAATTTCATCTGATATAAATGATATTTTGTTTCTTAGAAGAGGAGGTAATTTTAAAAGCAACGGATGAAGTCATTCCTAAGAAAGCTGCTAATGATATAGCCTAATAAGAAAAGATGTGCAAATAAGGATGGGTGCACCAATGTGGTGATTTATTGAGACGTTTTATATCGCTTGTCAAATAACCGTAACTATGTTTTCCTTTTCACGCTTGGCAACCTCTTGGAAGAAAGAACTCTCAAAGACACGGGAAGTTTATATCTACAGCACCAAAATACTTAAGCATCGAAAAAAATTAATTTAAAATAGAAATTGGGCGTAATCAAACTAGAAATCCTAACAAAACTTATGATAAGTTTCCAATAGTTTGCTTATGTAAACTACTATCTTGGAAAGTTTAATGAGTTGACCATATAAGCGTTAAACTCCTCTAGTTTTCAATACATTTACTTTTTGGAAGATTTGACATATTTGTAGTAAGAAGCGGGCATGAATAAACTAGCCCCTGTAAGTTAGGCATTTTTCATTTTATCTAGCAGCTTGCCCCCCCCTAGCCCAGTGGCTGGCGACGCCCTTGACAGCAACTGCATGTTGTCAAATCACAATTATATAAAATTAAAACTCTTTTTACTTTCTCCATATACGAAGTATAGAGAAAGTATTGTTTTCATGAAAAAATTCGACTTCGAGATTTCAACGGAAATACATGTTTTGGGGTCCCTAGAACACGTTTTGACTATTTTCGGAATGATGTCTGTGTGTGTGTGTGTGTGTGTGTGTTTGTGGGCGCTCTAACGTGAAAACTATTTGTCGTATCAATACCAAACTTCGTAAATAGTACTGTGGTGTGTGCTGTCAGAGTTGATTACTTTTTGGAGTAAATCGGTTGACCGGAAGTCGAGCTTCATTCATTAAAGCTCATTTCCGGTTTTCAAAATATCTCCATAAATATGATATGTACGTGTATTGTATCACTTATAAAAATTTTAGATAATAAAATTTACTATAACTTTTGTATTTAACATATTTTTATATCACCAGTTGATTAGGAGTTATTCATGAAATACTGATAAACCGGAAGTAGCTGTTATGTACGTTGTGGGCGCTCTGGGCTCAATGGGCGAAAGGCCAAATTCATATTTTTTCATCGAGCATGTCCCGAAAAACAATATTTATAATGTTTGTGACGTAAAAGATAATAATATATAAATTAATCACTCATCTTCCAAGTTTATATTGAATATAGAGTTCCAAATTACTGTCATAGATAAATATTTACATCTTATATATGGAGAAAGGCATGTGCTGGCCACATCAGATTTTTAATTTTGTCACTCAACTGTACACCAACTGAATAATTTCAAACTTCCAGTAACATACAAATGTAAGGACTCCCACCCTCTACTATTCTAAGAGATTGCATGATTTCTCTGCAATTATCACAGATCTGCCTTGACAATTAAGGAACTGTACAGAAGTAAACTTACTTGTAATGAAAAATATAAAGATTGATGGGTAGTGATTATCTGTGTCATTAGTGCAATAATTTAAACCCCCTAACAAACATTTTTGATGACATCTTAGAGAAAATCTCCATCGAAAGTATTATAGGTTATTAAATGTTGCCATCCACTTCCCAGAAAAAAAACCTCATCTGTCTTTAGCATCTCAGATTGGGATTTCTATTAAATGAATCAAGTTTTTGACTCTCTCTAAAGAGTTGATATATATTTATTGTAATATGGGTTCCAAATGATTGAGCAGTACTCAAGTTGAGACCTTACTAGGGAGGTGTACAATATTTTATGGCAGTAGATATCCCTGAAGTCACTACATGTCCTACCAATAAAGCCCAGCATTTTATATGCTTTTGAAGTGATATTGTTCATATGCAAGTCAAAAATTAGCCTAGAGTGAAAAACCACTCCTAAATCAGAGATGTAGTTCACTCTATTTAAGCACTCATCTGATAGAAAATAATTAGCATAGGTAGGCGTTTTAGATTTGTGATAACTTATAACATTACACTTCTGTATATTGAGTTCCATTAGGTTTTTGCAACACCCTGACCTCAATCAGACAATTTTGCAGTAGTTTGACATCACTATTGCAGTTGACATAATGATAGACTTTAAGATCATCAGCATACAAGAGAAATTTGACAGAGTTAAGAGGATTTCTGATATCTTTAATGAATAATAAAAACAGTAGAGGACATAAGTGGGATCATTTTAACCCTTTTTTTCCAAAATCACGAAATCGCTCAGTTTTTCTCAGGGCTTAACCCTTTGGTCCCAAACTGAAGGTCATGAAATCGAAAGTCCATGACCTCGTTGTGACGTAACATGAGATCAATCAATTCAATCATACACTATTGGTGTTCACATGTATATATTCTACATCATAAATAGCATGTACTGGTTTATTACGAAGAAATATTAATAGTTGACATTTATTAGTAACGATGTAAACGATATAATCCTGATAGAATCAGAGAAATATCGAAGTAGGATATCGTTATTCTGCCATAGGATACCATTCAGGTACTGCGATGTGGTAATGCGGCAACAAGGTTCTTTCCATCAACATCATCTTCCAAAGATCCTGAAAGGAAATATTGTAGACGAACTAAGAAAAACTGGTAAAGGAATATTTTCAGACCGTCCCTCTAAAAGTCAATTATTACCATTTTACATTAAAAGATATGATGCAGATTAGTAGTTAGAGCCTAGTTTCAATAATAATTGTCAGTCATTGATAATTCCCAACAGAAATTTTTAATTATCAGATCAACGACATTAAATTTAGGATATCACTTCTTTCGTGATATTTTATAAATATTTCGATTTGAATTCACAGAATTTCTTTCTTTCCAAATTTCTTGAACTATTTTCATAAAGCAAATTTCATTAAAGTTTGACTGCCAAAGGATGCATATTATGCATTGCATACGTCCAAAAGTAGTTCATTCTTCAGTACCTGATTCTGTTTCATCAATGTGAAAACGGATTGATACACGCCATTGTTTGGACCACCCGACTGACAACCTGGTTCCGTAACGCGGATGACTTACCTAGAAAGAAAAATTAATATCAATTAGTACTGAGGACTGATTAAAAGTGGTAATGTAAATCATAATCATCATTTGAGCGGCAGTAGGAAATGTAGAGCATACAAGCTAGCCTTAGCAAATCATGTTTCAGAATATACCACAATATTATACCAAAGAATTACTATTAATATATATATTCTGAACTTTTATTATCAACTTTGTGTAGAAAATTAATACATAATCGTAGAAGTAAAATTTACACTAATCAAAAATGTAATACGTCCAGTAATATTTTCGTTAAAAGACACCAAGCTAAATAATAAAAAATGGAAAATCACGAAATAGAAGAAAATGTTTAATACAGAAAATAATAGGATTGCAGAGAAATGATAGATCATCTATCAAAATTAAGAATGGTACAACATTGTGTTTAGACTTGAGCGATTGGATTACGTGAGCATAAAGAATGGATGGAAGAAGCTGGCGAAGATGATAATAGAAGATTCCGAAGACGAAAAGAGATCTCCCGAGGAGTAAATTAGCAACGAAGTTTAAATCTTTATTCTAGAGTCTAGGATGAATAATTTAAGTCAGCCGTCTACCAACTGCGGTCCACGGCATACTTTCATTCGGCTAATGAAGTAGCGGAAACCACGCTCAATCAATTTGGACGTCACACATTTATACTATTGGCCTTGATACTTAACCAGCCTTCAGTTAATTAGATTCTAATGTTTAATCAAATTAACAATTCAAAGACATAATCAAGTCGAAAATAGAATAATAGGAAAACATTCTTTAAAGACACAGTTTGTTCTAATCACTAAAATGACAATATTTAAATACATCGGAATAACTTTATAACCACAATTACATGGAATACTCAGGGTCTCCCATTTCAACTTAGTAAACCAAGAACTTTTGTAGTAATTGACGAGTAGATAAAACAAAAAAATTATAGCAGCGAGCGACTGTATAATATATTATGATTATGAATCAATATATCTAATTTATGAAGGAGTGCTGATTGAGAGTTAAGAATATGATGGAATCACAACGGAGTCTGTTGATCTAGCGTTTTAAAAAGTGTTCCTTTGATAAAACAATGCACGCTAAGTAAACCGGATCTCGACTTGCGGAAGAAGTATTTCCATTCCTATTACGACCAATAATAATTCGTCTACTTATATAACCATTGTACGTTTCAATTAATTAAATAGTACTATCTTGATGAAATTTAAAATCATATGCTAAAAAATAATAATAATAGTATTTGGATTTTCGTAAAATTTTAGACTCAAACATAATAATAATATACAATTTTAGCAACTTGTGCCATAGAGAAGGAATTTATAAATTAATATTTCGTAAAAATTAATCGAAAATGTAGATCAAGGTTTTGACTAGTTTCCTCAACTTAATATTAAATTTAAATGTTCACCTTTGTGCTATCTATTATATTATAACTTTCTTTCTTCGTTTCTTTAGTTGTATAAATTCTTAGCTGTCAGTGAGGAAATATTCAAAACGCCGATAGTGATTTACTTTCCGGGAAATATGAAAGTAACAGTGAGGCATACATGAGTCAGTCGTAGCTGACATAGCTCATAGCATCAGTCGCCTTGTTGAGTGGCCCCCATTACGAAATAACGTGGAGGAACCGGGTTCGATTACGCGCCGGTCGCCGCAACCGACCGGGAGTTTTTTCTCTCATCCTAACTTCGTCAAAAACGGATTCGAACACTTTCCTTAGTGTAACCGCTGCCCGTCAGTCCTCTGTTTATTTTGCAATTTTTTGCTGCAACAGTATTTTTTGGGATTGCACTAGCGGTGATAGAGTGGAAGTTTGGGTAATCGTTTATTAGGTAGATGCTATTGAGTGGGAGGTTCAATAACGAGTGATATAAGGAATTTAAATCAATTTCATTAATATAGCGATAAGTCATTAATTTGGGTGCAGTCTTTTTAGAGCGTACCGCATAATTAATGTATATGAGATCATGCGCAGGGATTCCATGTGCGGAAAATTGACCATGATTTAAGACTTTTTCGGATTATTTACCAGGAGTAGATCTAACAAAGTGACAAAGTGGTTAGCTTTTTTCCTGTAACGCTAATTTCAAGCATGATATCTTCATGACGAAGGGGGTAAATGGGTTGTGAGGGAGATATTAATTTATATTGAAGATCCTTTTCCGTACGTATACGCACACACCGGCGCCACTTTTTCCAATTTTGTAATTTCTGACAAGGAAGAAGCTGGGAATTCAACTAGCGAAGAGGGAATAACCACGATTCGCTAACTCCTATGGGATCGATGCCATCAATACCACCAATAAGTTTGATTTCATTAGAGTGTGGGATAATACTTTGGGCATTTATATGCACAGCCATAAGAGAACGTTTATGAAAAGAGGCTAAACTACGAAGAGTCTTGTGTGCAGAGCGCAGTTGACACTTCTGCTGATGGCAGTCAAGATAAGATGGAAAAAGGGCGAAGGGCTAATGGGGGTGAGCGAGTTCGGAAAGAATGCATATGCATTAGGATTTAAGGAAACGCTTCTGTTAGATGGGAAAAACTGTGTGGCGAGAGGGCTGAGGTAAGAAGCAGTAGGGGGTGAAAGGAGCGGTTTGGGAAAATTTTGGGCATGATCAGGGGTTCTTCTGCGAATTACGAGAAATCATGAAAAGGCAACGGTTAAGAGGGAAGTAATTTGAAGGGTTAAACAAACAGCAAGTGTATTCAAATCAGCAAAAGAAGGAGAATACGAGAGTGGAAACGGGAAAATGAAGGGGGAAAGCAGAAAAACAAGGAACTATACTTCCGCGATTGAGGAAATGTACTAGAGCTAAATTGAGGAAAAGAAGAAAGAAGAAGAGAAAAAAATAAAAATAAATAAATAGCCAGAGCTATACTTAACTTTGAACCGGAGTTGTTCTTGATCCGATGTAGCTCATCAAGGGTGGTGGCGGTGAACATGTCGGGGGTAGGAACATCTCTCGGCCGTCAGACATTCTCTCGGCCAAAGTTACCTTTGGCCTCATCGAGAAGACTTTTCCTATAAACGGTGAGCGATTCGGTGATCAAGAATCCCGCAGGTGCCTCTTCATCCTCCATACTGCGTCGCGGTCCGCTTACGAATTTCACGATGATATGGCTGCTACGTCGGTCTTTGCGGTTTCGCTGACCGAGTAGATGGGCCCTGTCGATGGAAGCAATCGGGATTTTAATTTTCAATTTTTGGTCAAATAACCGACAAGCAAGTTGGATCGGATCTTCCCTGCCCGACTCCGGAAGCCCGTGCAAAAGGAGGCCGTTTTGTCGACTATACTGCTCGAGAGTCTCCTTTCCTGCTCCTTTGCCTGCTCCCGGAGCATTTCCACTTAGGCTTACACACACTTGAACAGCTCTTCCACCCGCTGCATAACATCTTCTTTAAATCCTTGCAAGACACTTGCGTGAATCGCTTGGATATCATTTTCTTGGGCTGGTAATTGCGTGGCCATCTTCAGCAGTTCCTTCCTTACTGCCTCCACGATCTTCGGGTAGAGACTATCGAGGCAGCGCTGCCGACTTCCTTCTGGGACCGGGTGTTCGACACTCTCACGGCTGGGGGTTGGCTGTTGGGGCTAAATGTGAGAGAGCTCTGGAAAGAGAAACGTTTAGCACATCCGCACGCCGCGACGGTCAGAGGCGAATTGATAAAGGCATAGCAATAGAAAACACAAGAGCTACTTGAATCTGCTTAAGGTTAAATAAATTTCTGAGTTGTATAATAACACTGCTTTCAGTGGTGTTCAGGGGATGGACTCCCAATCATCGCAGAAAATAAACAAAAAAAAGTGAGAGTTCTACTTGGGGACAATCTAATACATCTCTGGGGGAGCGTAAAGTCTGTCCGTGAAACCAGATTACTCAGATCTTAAATATCGAGTGTTGAAATGACTAATTATTAATCGGGCCAAACTTTCCAAGGATACCTCAATTCTAGTATCGTTTCGCTGTTTCCTATTATTATTTGCACTGCAATTATTCCGCGTCTCATTCATCAAAGCAAACCAGTAAAAACCCTTAAAACTTATGCAGATAAGTTAATTTAACAATGAAACTATTTCTTCAAAGTTCATATCGTTCATCACAGATAATAAATTAAAGGTTAACTTTGTTACTGATTTAACTCACATTCATTACGAATTCCAACAGTTCCAGATTTTCCAGTTCTTTTGGCGGATCTGCTGACCTTCCTCCAAATATCGTCAGAGCCCGTACGAAATTTAAGTCAACATAAATCAGATTCCGTCAATTTCAAAATCAAACTTCTTCTCCAGGACCAATCTCTCCTTCTCCAATATTGTCTGCAGATCCATCTTTTCCCTTTTTAAGTTAACCCTCATATGTTACAATTTCATTTTCTCTCTCTCCAGGGCAAGAGTTTTCATAATCACCTCCTTCACTGTGGTAGATTCTGATCATGCAGACATCTCCTGGTCCATCACATCCAGTTGGCTGCAATCTGTCAGGGACTATAACTAGAACTATAACTGGATCTTCCTGTAGATCTGAAATTGTGCCATAATGATAATTACTATATACACTATATAACCAATTCTCCAACTAACCACGAAGCAACCTCAGTACAGACAGTTTCAGACTACAAATAAAGCAGCTAGGAAGTTAAGATCTTTCAAAGAATTAACAGTCCATCCACTATACATTTTCTTCTCTATTCATTTAGGATATCCCACAGTTCACATAATGTGAACATAGGTTAAAATTTAGGACGACCTTTTGGAAATTAAGGTTGTAATATTGTACATTCGACTTCATGTAAACCTATGCCAACGGAATTGACTTTACTATGCGTTAAACCTGTTCCAAACAATTATTTAGCAACCTCAATATACAAATAATCATTCCTTACACTTTATTCTTCACCGTATATACTGGCTTTTTCCCTGGCTTCTACGACTTTCCTCCTGCTTGTTCTTTTTCCTGCTTGTCGTTTCTCGTGTAAGAAACTCCAGCCGTTGAAGTAACTCCTCAGTATACTGCTCTTCCGTTCCAGACCTTTCCTATATATAGTCATATTTTAACAACGCCTCACGCCTTCAAACCTTAACACAGTAAAGATAAGTTTCTATATATAAGAACAGGATTTACACGCTCGAAGAACATCAAAACCGAAAGTTTTAAAACCAAAGAGCATAAATTCAACAAAATTTATAGCATACATGAAAATGAGGAAGGCAGACTTCAAACCTTAGGCGTATATTAACTATACCTTTACATGTGTGTGTCCACCTGAATTACATATATAAATATATTACAATCATCGTGCAAATCCCGAGATTGGTTACTTACCACCTCAAGTTGCTGCATCCTGCTTGTTACACAGAATCCGGAAAATATCGGTTCTCCGGTAAGCGCTTCCTGAAACCTTTTATCTTCCGGGATATCTTTGCTCACACCTTTGTGTCCGGTTTCCATTAGACCTGAAGTCGCATACCCACAGTTGTGGCAACAATTATTGGCCTTCAAAACAAATATGATGAATAAATATTTCGAATTTCAGCGATCACTTCGACATAAAAAATTGTAAACTACTAAACTAATGCGTAGAACTATATAACAAACCGTAATCAACTCACGCAAGTTCCGCCAGTAAAAATGCAGCAGCAGTACTAAATTAGTTATCGTGTGCTGCAAAATGGAACAAAATTCTATTAGTAACGAAAAATTAACTTCACAGGCAAGGTTACTCGATTTGAGCAAAAAATTCGATCCTCGGTCCTTAAAAATGCTAGAAATGCATCACATCGTAATTTCTTACCTCTTCTAATAGTTTTCGCCGCGGTTCACTCAGAGAGTTCATTTTTGTCGTTCTCGGCCACTCGCCAACTAAACATCGAAACTTTCGTTCGCCAAAATCACGTTATTTGAGCACATTGGAACTGCTTTGACCACAACGACTTGGAATAGAATTTAACCCAGGTTGTGAGTTCACAGAGTAAAAACTTACGCACGTAAATAAATTCGTTGCGATTACCTCTTATACGTTATCCGTAATTTTCCTGTTCTGAATCCTTTACCTGACTTCACTGTTAACACGAGGTTAGACTGCAGTCTCCATCACGCGCACCTCCTCTTCGAGCATTACCATCGACACTACTGCCAAAGAAAATTTCGTTTTCGCCCGCAACAGCGCCCTCTAACATATCTACCATTAAGTAAGTACAATGTCGCTTTGAAGAGAGAGGCGGTGAAAGATATGATTAGCTCTCCACAAATTCAAACGCTCTAACATTCGATCAGGTAACCACGGAAGATATTGATATATCATATATCATCATATCACTGAGTTGCAATTACTTTTACGATTCCTTCCATGGAAGTCATCAAAAATAAAAGTGATGCAATGGGTTTATGTACACTAAACAGATCACTCGCGGAATCATGATGTGGTGGAAAAGCGTAAATAAAAGGCACTGATCACTGTCTTGGCAGCATAATAGTAACAGGGAGAGAATCAGTAGATTCCTGCATTTCATTTTCAACAATCAAACTACCATTGTCTATAGCAGTAATTAAAATTTTTCGATTGTTTATTACCATCTTCCTTTGCATACAAGTGGCTTTTTTGGAACGCATAACATAATTACTATATTACTAGAAGTCAATTACATATTATTTTCTATGTAAGAAATTTATTTTTGTCGAACAAAGGGAATCTAAAACATGTTAGCTTGACTGAAATTCAAGGTAAAGAAAAGGAAAGGTAATATCGATACGAGATGCAATTGACTGTCAAGGCCGTAGCACTTCATTCTAAAATAATTTAACATAACGATTGACACAATTTCTTACGCCTCAATACCAAAATTACATCTTTAGAACTTAATCTAAAGTAATTTATCAAGATGCACATACGTACCAAATAAATGAGATCCCAGACCAAGTTTGATTAATTTCATTCGAGAAGTCTCGAATGAAATTAGTCAAACTACAATGAGGTCACGTCAAGGTCATTTGAAAATTCTTTGCATACGCACGACTTCGAAACTATGGTACTTCTTCAATTCAAAAGTTAACGGTGTGTCTAAGTCCAAGATCGGCAGCACCTCCACACTGGGTAACGTCTCCGTAGCAACTAAAGTTTAAACCTTTGGAATAAACGTTGAACCAAATACTGCGCTCTGATTGGTCGACGAAATGGAAATTTCCGTATCATTTCCTAATTTGTGAATGTGAGTAACGATCTGAGTGTTTAAATCGGAATATTACTTATTAAATATAATTACGAGTAATTCGATGGTGTAATTATAGTAAAAACGTGAAAAATCATAGAATTTCGGAATTAACTTTATTGTTGATCAATATCAACTCATATTACAATTACTTCTATAACCTTGATATATCTCTCTAACTTAATGGCTTATTAAGTAAAGAATATTAGTTACGAAAATCGTTCAAAGGTAAAATAACCTATGTCTTCTATTGGAAAACAAAGAAAGGATGAATCATTACGTATAAAAATGTCCTTATATATTAATTATTATATGGTCAACAAAAACATATAAATATGGATTACTAGTCACCAAGATTACAAAAATATATTTTATGCAACTAAAATTGGTTGTATTATTTATCTAGGAATTCCAAAATTCTTTTCTTTACCATTTCAGCCGAAGATAATAGGTGTTTTTACCTCCGAATTCCTTTGGTTGCCTCAGGTTTGGACTCGTCATACCTACTCAAGCTGTTGAGAAACCCGAAAATTTCAATTCTATTACAATTTTATATCCATCGGTGATGGACGCTACAGTATTTGTTATCCAAATGTTGTTTATATGGAAGATTTTTTCCGGAAAACATGAATATAATTCTTATTACTAATGATAAATATGGATCACAAGTCAGCAATTTGCCTTACCGTAAATTTTATGAAAATGACACTTAGTTCAGGAGAACATTTATTTACATTTTCATCTGTATTTCAAATGCTTGGTGCTGTTTTCTTGCAGCTTGCTGCAACGTTTCAATCTGTCAGCCCGGTATGAGTCAGTTACAATAAAATCTTAGTTAGCAGCAACTTACGTTATTTCCTTACGTAATTCTTTGTCCTGATTCACTACTTCTAATTAGTAACCCTTCGTAGTATTAAAGAGGATCCAATATCTTGCCGAATCATCTTCGTCACAAATCATACTTCTTGAATCCACGAAGCATAGACATGAATGCACTATTATCACTGACACACTTCTAACAGTTATAAACTCAGGTAATACATACTTCTGAGGCCAAGGAATTTCACTTCACTGGCAGTACAATTTTATACCCGAAGATAAAATGGAAGGCTCGAAACTCAAAACTTTAAAACTCGAACACTTGTTACTAAGACCTGAGAATGGCGGAAGTCACGTAATCAGAGGACGAAGTGTACCTTTTCGATATTCAGAAATTTCTATACCACAATCCTTCCAAATGACTTCTAAAATGCGTCGCCATGTCCTTCATTATCTTCATGGAGGAGTAACTTTGATGTGTGCGAACTTCCAAAGGTAATTTTAAACATAGGAATAGAAAATGTTGCTAGAGAATCCTAGGATAGGGTTCTCCGTAAAAATTGCAACGTGAGTGGCTGAATTTGGTTACATTATTGTCCGTGAATATTCGTGGTGAAGTACTTCGTATAAGTTGAAATGTCATCTTTATAACAGTGCCATTCTTAAAAGGCGCGAGGGAGTTTCTCAGTGAAAACTGTGCTGCGTAGTGCTTATGGTTTAATAGTGTTTTCGAGTATAGTAGTGCTTGAATAAAGTAAGAGGACCCGAATATTCTTTCCATGAAATTCAAAATCTATCACGCAAGAATGGCTAATTTACCACAGGAACAAGATGGACGATCTTAGGGTTGGAAGTTAATGTACGCGGGATAATTTACAACTGAAACTAGTATTACAGGAATTAAAAGGTAAGTACAACAAGGAGATAAACGTGTAGTACGATTTTCTTTGTACTTTGCTTAAAAAAGAGTCGAGTGACTACTCTTCATAAATATTTACTATAAAAGGTGAACATGTAATAAAGTAATCTGACAATTTTTGCATCAACTTTGAAACTATACTAAAGTTTCTTCAGTTCAACTTTATAAGTATGTGAAAATCTTTAAATATATCTTAGACATCTTTGATCCTTTAATTATTTACTGTGAAGGTCGCATGAATCATTTAAAATCCACACTATTAGCCAGAGAATGTTTGAAAAGGAAGAAGAGGTTGTAATGCAAGTTGTGGATGGATGTAATTGGGCCTAGCTTTCCTTACTGTCATCATTCAAATTCCTGATTGCCAAGATAAGCTGTTTTCCAAAATAACGAGATTATGTGTTACAAAAAGAAACGATAGTCTTGGAAGAGTTATTATTTTTGCTGGTGCTGCATGTTGTATCACATCTATCTTGACTCACATCAATACCTAGATGAGATATTCTACAATTTCAAAAGTAATATGATGTTAATTATTATTAGTCTTCAATAAATATTACTCGCGAATTCGATTTTGTTTTAAAATTTTTACTGTAATTACAGAAGAGCTTTAATAATATTTGTGAAGGTTGCGTTACAATGAAAATTCGCATATCGTTACTCGCGTTTCTTCAATTCAATATCGCAAAACCTTAACAAAACCAGTTACTTTGTATGAGTATAATATTTAATTATTTTATTTATAATCGGGTCGTTTTGCAAAATAATGATTGATAATTGATATTTTCGATACACAGTTTATATAATTTGAAGCACCAGATAACGTGGGAGTGACGTGAAATATACGTGGATTATAATTAAATATTTTCAAATCAAATTAATCTTCCAATAATTTTTAAATTTAAAATAAATTTCATTGCGCTTGATTGAATATTATTTCGATGTTGATTATAATTTTTGTAAAATATTAAAATTAGGGCAATGGGACGGAATTTTCCATCTCGCCAACCAATCAGAGCGCTGTATTTGGTTCAACGTTTATTCCTAATGTTTAAACTTCAGTTGCCACGGAGACGTCACCCAGTGTGGAGTTGCTGCTGGTCTTTGTTTCGGGAAACCGTTAACTTTTGAATTGTAGAAGAACAATAGTTTTGAAATCGAGCTTACATGAACAATTTTTAAAGTGTATCTTAATAACAGTTTGATTAATTTATTCGAGAAATATTTATTATGTAAATAAGCGAGTATTTCCTGACTTCAAGATTTTCGTGGACTTGGTCTGGGATCTCATTTATTTGGTAAGTAGGTTTATCGTGATAAATAACTCTGCACTTATCTCTAGATTTTATAAATTAATTAGGATTGTGTTATACTCAAGATAATTTATTGATTTTGTATTAAATATTCCTGCAATGGATGACCCAACAGTCATTGTGCTTCGCGTACATAGCTGTTTCAAACGTGGAAACAATGCACTCGTGATAGAAGGGGATTTCGTTAGGTCGATGTGATATCGATTTCATTCCGCCTTTTTAACTCTAGTATAACCTCCAAATTTTTCTCAGTTATTTAGAATACCTTACTTTTATTGTGTAATTTGAATACTTGCAATTAAGAATAGGAAAAAGGAATCACCTCAAGGTCTTGGTTTCCAAAAATTTGAATAACTTCCCACTTCTAAGACTTTTTCATCGGTGCTGACCTTCCATTCGCGTTTATACTATATTAAAAGAGAGTTTTTTCGGGAAATCATCGTCAGAATTTTAATTTTTTAAATTAATCATAAATATTACTTGGAGATTTTTAAGTTAAGTTATATTTTTGGAAATTACTTCGAGATTACCTGTATATCATTAACTGATGTCATATCAACGAGTTATATATTTAAAATTTAATTTATCGTTTTTCTAACAGACGTATTTTATTTAACATCTTTCTGAAAACCTTCCTTTCATTTTATGTTCACTTTTACCTTGCATACTTATCTTGAATTGTAGGTAGAACTAATGATATCTACGTATGTATATTTTTAATTTTCCTCGAATCTTGAATTGCTGTCTGTTGGCTATCTTTACATTTTAAATTAACGTTCAGATGTTTGCTATCACAGTTTATTGTCTTCGATGGATATACTGGGTGGAATTTCGGAAATTAATAATGATGATTTTATCATTTGAGAAAAAAAATTTCAACTATCATTTTAACGGTTATTCTGAAAATAATTTGGATTTGAATTTGCGATCCTTTATCGTTTTACGTAATCTGCTTTGTTGATTTTCATTTTAATTCCCGTTTTATTTGAATATTAATCTTGGATTCAAATTCAAAATTTAAAATCGAACGATAAAAGCAGACTAGAGTATTTTATTGCGCATGATTCAGTTTATTAATCTCTGTTTTTGAGGTTGATGAATCATGTAATTGAATCCCTATGCGATATTTGTATACCATCTTCCTCCTTTAACTACGTCGCATGGGAAGTAATAGTATGATTGATTAGTACTAAAATCTGTTCGATGTAATTCATGCTAATTTATGGAAATGTTTAATTAATTACGAAACTAATTTGTGATGTTTTTCTTTTTTTATGTCTTGAGGAAGTCAATTCTCTCGTCTTTGGATGATTATTCTTGGTTCCTTACTATGATACCGAAAATGCCGAAAAACGATGGATAATCAAAATAATATCTTCCAGATTCCAGATTCAGGTGAGTTCTTTTAATTTGATATTTTCTGTCTTATTAGAATTTTCGCCATTTCTTTGTTACTTTCAAATTTTATACAGTCCGGGCGTAAGATTTTTTAACATTTTTATCGATGCGGTACATTTCCAAATATTTTTCCTTAATAAATTAATTTAAGTCTTCATATATTATTTCAGTCATCCAGTTAAATGTTATTTTATTAATATTTGATATGAGGTTAGAACGGTTTATTGACTGAAAAGGAGAGAATCCGGTTTATATAAAAAATCTATAAGCATCTTTAATGTGAGAGGAATTGTATTATAATATACTGCAGTATACAGATATTTGAAGTAATAAAGTTCGATAAAACACCTTGGAATATATAATAAATAACTATAGGTTTTGAAATTTAAAAGATTTTTTCAACGGGACCTTGAATTTTGAGACAATATTATTTCTTCGGTATCGTACATCTGACGTATTATTTAACCCTTGCGTATTGCATAGTAGACCGTCGTTGTTATTTATTTATATAATTTTCGTGTGATCGTCCATTGAATTAGGATTACCTTTTCACTTATATTCAGAATTAGTAAGTTTAAATTTAAGATTAGATGTTTATTTTTTATAAAAGATAACTGTAATAGACACTCCATATGTTTTAATCATTGCGTAATATTTTTTTTCAATCGCGGAAACAATTTCGTCGTTGTAAAAACGGTTTCCTTTTCATTCTTCCTATTTTAATTCAAGTATCACCTATAAAGTTTTCCCTATTTATTTAGATTAGCTTACTTTCACTTTCTCTCTTTTTCTCATTATAACTCAAGCATGTTACTGGAACATGGCATCACCTCAAGGTCTAGGTTTGCTCAAATCACTTCCACTGCTACTCTTTTTTAAAATCGAAAGCAAACTGTTCCTCTAATTTCGACCTTCAGGTCCTTTCACAAGTTCAAGGTCTTGTTTTCGTACACAATATAAAACATCGTAAGTATGTTTACGAATTTTGTTTTTTTTTTTGCATTTCAGTCTCACTCGGCTGTACCGAAAATATGGCGCCTTAAAGATCTTGATTATCACTTTAGTACCGAATGCACCTGAGGTTTTTTAATTGATTATATATCGATGAGTTCATAGATCAATGTCAGGTAGAATATGTTCCTTAATTCTCATTATTCTCTCTTCTGACTATTCGTTAAAGATATATAAAGGCCTTTTTAATTTACCCTGTTTTGGACTTCTTCGCATTTTATATTTTCGGCCTAAAAAATGTCTAACTTACTGTTCGCTATAAGACTTTAGCATATTAAATACACAACCAAGGAGTATGAGAGTTAAGAAGTTACCTCCATGAGACGTTGTTATTTTATGTAGTGTTGTTACCTGATGATCGGTAATATTATTACTTCAATCATCTGACATAATAAGTATCCCTTGCGTGTTGGATAGTAAGTCTTCGTTGTTTTCTTATATTTTATACATCTATTGCATTAAATATTATTGTAGCTGGGATATATTCCCAATGCATACGTAAATGCATAAACGTGTGGAAACTTTTGCCATAATTCAAAAAGCGATTCCAAGAGTCGCTATTGAAATTCTGTAGACCTAAAATCGAGATTTCAAAATTTTCCCAAGACGTGATTATGGATTCATTAAATGTCTACGATGTTAGTAGTAGTCCGTCACTTTAGATTTCTTTCACCTTCAATCAGTGATCAATCTTATATTTGCAATAATGCCACATTTTCAGCCAGAAAAGGCAATAATATTTTAAATTTTCTATCGCATGCTTTAATGTATAGATATATTATCCGTGTTTTTTGGTTAAATAGTGATGCTATTGATGTTTATGTTTTCTGCAAATCGGAAAATTTTGTAGAGACCAACATCCGATGGAGTTATTAAAATTCCTTCAAAGTGGTCGTAAAGCCACATCAAACAACTAACGTAACTAAGTAAAATGAGAGAATGCAAATTGGCACGTTTTACGAGTTGTAATCCCGGTGGGAGCCAATGTGCGAAATGACCTAAGCTGTCGAAGCACTTTTAACAATACTACTACTACTACGAGTTGTAATGATTGGTCTAGTGTTTTGATGTTCAATGATAGGAGAAGATTAATTTACATAATTATTTACGTACCTATCACAGTAATAGCGACACTTTTCCATAAAATATACGTACACTGTTAGTCTTATACTTGCTTAATTTCTTTAATAACTATGGTAACATAAGAATCACTAAATTATCCCAATTATTAAATCCAGTTTCAGGGATCTGCCGCCAACGAATTTCTTGTTTCGGATCTTTTGAGAGTTATTACAAATTTCACCTAGATTGTTTAATCGTATTAATGAAAAACATATTGAAATTTATATTTTGAGTAGAATTAAAATCTCAGTCGAATATAAATTCATGTATCCAGTGACAATCTTCTTCAGAATATACCTCAATCTCCTTCTCCTTCTTTCACTTAACCACGCTGCTACTTATGTAATTAGATTTTTTTAAATGATATTGCTAATTCACATTAAGTAGTTAAATTCGAATTATATGTATAACATTAATTAACCTTAATTTGGATGTAGTAATCAACAAATAATAGTGAACTATAGTGAATTCTCGAAAATAAGAAGAACCTAGATTTTGGTTGATTTACATCATAAATAGATAATATTGCGTTTAATCTATATATATATATAAAGCAGAAATTCTGTGGGTTTGTTTGTTTTTCTTGGATTGGAGTCCACACCGTTTGCCCGATTTGTCTCTAACTTTGCACCCGTGCCCTCTGATATCAGGAAAGAAGTACTGTCGCATTTTTATTCAAGAATATTGCTGGGTTCGAACGAAGATCGCTCAGATAGACCTTCATAAGAAATACACGTAAGCTTCACTTTTATCGGTTGCAGGCTTTATTTCTTATGAAGATTTAAATTACTTGGAATAGTCGTACAGAGTCGAGACAAATATCGAATGAAAGAAAATTAAATGACAATTCTTATTTTGGTCCTGGAATCTTACTTTCGATTAGAATTTGCGAGAATATCGGTAAAATATTTTGTGAAAATTCGAGGCTATAAACAACTCATCCCCCTGACGACTGATCCCATTGTTGAATCCGAGCTCATGTTCTATCTCGTAAAAATACTCGAGGACTTTAGGCCCATAAAGCTGATGATTGAATGGGACGATATATTACATGGTAAACGAGAAATTTTCTGTAAGAAGGTAACCAGCAATTGCCGGTACGTGATTACAGTCAGGATGATACCAGATTATGGATGAGGGAAGTTAGATGTCTCGTATGATATAAAGCAAACATTCTGTGGGTTTGTACGTTTGTTTGTATGTTGTGTGTCTTCGATTTTGATACAAACCGTTTGCCAGATTCGCGTCAAACTTTGCGTACGTGTTTTCTGGGACCAGGAAAGACGTACTTTCTCAATTTTATTTGATAATAATTTTGCTGCGTTTGAACCAATATCGCTCCGATGGGTTTCTTATATATATTGGTTTGCTATATTTCTTTTTAAGAATTAAATTAGGAAAATAGTAGTGCAGAGTCGAGACAAGAAGTAAAAGAACGGAAATTCAATGAATATTCTAATTTTGATTGTGAAATTTATTTCCGAATCGAATTTTGAGAATTTCGACAAAATAAGCGTGAATGTTCCAAAATTGTTGAGGTTGTAAACCGCCAATCCTCCGGACGATCAATGCGATTGTTGAGCCAAGCTCCTGAATTTTCCTGTATAGTAAGAATAGCATAGGATTTTAGACAGTATTCTAAAGGGTATGTAGGACGGGTAACTAGAATTTGATCTACTTCTATATTCCCCGTTGAGAATCAACGGGCGCTTCAGCTAGTATAAAATAAAAAACCTATCCAATCAGCACATATTATATTTTACGCTACAACAGTCCTTCATACACTGAAGATCAATTTTGGTGGTTAATATTTTTTGAGGAGGGACTTACGCGGGTGATGTGCTTCGGAAATACCATCCAAGGGCCACCAAAGCCACCATCCCGGCGAGGGAGGACCCGAGCGAGGGAGAACCCCAGCGAGGGAGGATCCCGGCGAGGGAGGAACCTGGCGAGGGAAGATCCCGGCGAGGGAGGACCCCAGCGAGGGAGGATCCCGGCGAGGTAGGATCCCGGCGAGGGAGGAACCTGGCGAGGGAAGATCCCGGCGAGGGAGGATCCCGGCGAGGTAGGATCCCGGCGAGGGAGGATCCCGGCGAGGGAGGACCCCGGCGATGGAGGATCCCGGCGAGGGAGGATCCCGGAGAGGGAAGATCCCGGAGAGGGAGGATCCCGGTGAGGTAGGATGCCGGCGAGGGAGGATCCCAGCGAGGGAAGATCCCGGCGAGGGAGGATCCCGGCGAGGGAGGAACCTGGCGAGGGAAGATCCCGGCGAGGTAGGATCCCGGCGAGGGAGGAACCTGGCGAGGGAAGATCCCGGCGAGGGAGGATCCCGGCGAGGTAGGATCCCGGCGAGGGAGGATCCCGGCGAGGGAGGACCCCGGCGATGGAGGATCCCGGCGAGGGAGGATCCCGGAGAGGGAAGATCCCGGAGAGGGAGGATCCCGGTGAGGTAGGATGCCGGCGAGGGAGGATCCCAGCGAGGGAAGATCCCGGCGAGGGAGGATCCCGGCGAGGGAGGAACCTGGCGATGGATGGTCCCGGCGAGGGAAGATCCCGGCGAGGTAGGATCCCGGCGAGGGAGGATCCCGGCGAGGGAGGACCCCGGCAATGGAGGATCCCGGCAAGGGAGGATCCCGGAGAGGGAAGATCCCGGAGAGGGAGGATCCCGGTGAGGTAGGATGCCGGCGAGGGAGGATCCCGGCGAGGGAAGATCCCGGCGAGGGAAGATCCCGGCGAGGTAGGATCCCGGGGAGGGAGGACCCCGGCAATGGAGGATCCCGGCGAGGGAAGATCCCGGCGAGGGAAGATCCCGGCGAGGTAGGATCCCGGCGAGGGAGGACCCCGGCAATGGAGGATCCCGGCGAGGGAAGATCCCGGCGAGGGAAGATCCCGGCAATGGAGGATCACGGCGAGGGAGGATCCCGGCGAGGGAGGATCCCGGCGAGGGAGGACCCCGGCAATGGAGGATCACGGCGAGGGAGGATCCCGGAGAGGGAAGATCCCGGAGAGGGAGGATCCCGGAGAGGGAAGATCCCGGAGAGGGAGGATCCCGGTGAGGTAGGATGCCTGCGAGGGAGGATCCCGGCGAGGGAAGATCCCGGCGAGGGAGGATCCCGGCAATGGAGGGTCCCGGCGAAGGAGGATCCCGGCGAGGGAAGATCCCGGCAACGGAGGATCCCGGCCAGGGAGGACCCTGGCGATGGAGAATCCCGGCGAGGGAATACTCCGGCCAGGGAAGACCCAGGCGATGGAGAATCCCGGAGTGGGAGTACTCCGGCGAGGGAATTATCCGGCGAGGGAGGACTCTGGCCGGATCCCTCGCCAGGATCATCCCACACCGGGGATCTCTCTCCCTGTGGTCCTCCTACTTCGGGGTCCTCCATCGCCGAGGTCCTCCCTCGGCGGGTCCCCCTCACCGCGGTCCTACCAGGCCGTGGTCCTCCTTCTCCGGGGTCCTCCCACACTATGGTCCTTTATCGCCCGTTTCCTCCCCTGCCGGTGTCCTCGCTCCCCGGCCTCCTCTCTCGTCGGTCTTCTCGCTAGTCGGGGTCCCCTCTTGCCGGGGTCCTCCCTCGCCGGGGTCCTCCCTCGCCTGGGTCCTCCCACACCAGGGTCCTCCATCGCCGGGGTCCTCCCTAGCCGTTGTCCTCCCTCGCCAGTGTTCTCCCACGCCGGGATCCTCCCACGCTGGGTTCCCCTCGCTTGGGTCCTCCCTTGCCGGGGTTCTACCAGGCCGTGGTACTCCCACACCAGGGTCCTCCATCTCCGGGGCCCTCCATAGCCGTTGTCCCCCCTCGCCGGTGTCCCCCCTCGCCGGTGGCCTTCCACGCCGGGATCCTCCCACGCCGGGGTCCTCCCTCAACGGGATTCTCCCACGCTGGGTTCCCCCTCACCGGGGTCCTCCCTCGCCGGGGTCCTCCCACACCGTGGTCCTCCCACACCGGGGTCCTCCCACGCTAGGGTCCTCCTTTGCCGGTCTCCCCCCTCGCCGGTCTCCTCCCTCGCCGGTCTCCTCCCTCGCCGGTCTTTTCCCTCGCCGGTGTCCCCTCTCGCCGGGGTCCTACCAGGCCGTGGTCCTCCCTCTCCGGGGTGTTTCCTCGCCGGGGTCCTCCATCGCCAAGGTCTTCCCTCGCCGGGGTCTTTCCACGCCGAGAACCTCCCACGCCGGGGTCCTCCGTCAATGGGGTCGTTCCCCGATTGTGTCCTCCTGCACCATCTCTTACTGCGGCCCTCCCACGCCTTACCTCGTCTAAGTTCCTTTTCCTATGAAAACTTATCATAATCGATTATAACCTACGTAACAGTCATATGAAGCCACAGAAACCTCATTAAAATGGATATTTATGACCTATAATCCATCATGGTTACACAGCAATATTATGCTTATATAAGGAATTGATTAAATCCGCAAACGTAAAACACCAAGGTGAAAATAACTGCGTTGACTAAAAGGGCGTCCATCTATCGTAAACGAACAGTCGATGGAGACATTGATAAGAAACAAGGATAAATATCCTACCCACAGGGGTAGTATTACTATCTCCCTCTAGCGCCCAAAAGTGAAGCCAGGGGTAAAGCGGCAGATTGCGCATTTAGCCATGCTGGGTAGCACTTTTCGTATCTCCCTATACCAATACATTGTTTTTTCGTGATTTTGCGGCTTTGATACAGAGTTATCAAGGTTTGATCGAGTAAGTCGAACGTTTTGGAACACAAAATGTAGTTTGAGCAATGCGTAACACGAAGCAATTTTGTTATTTTTGCGTTTATAAAGGTTTTATAGGTAAATAAGCAGGGGCCTGTTTCTGCCTGCAGCATGGTCAATTGCTGCGCATCAGAACAGCTGCCCCCACAAAATGTTCCGAACTAGAATCTATGCATCTTCCTTAATTTTATTATTTCATTCATTATCTGAAATCTATGAAGCAGAACGAACGTCAGTATTAATCCACGGCGTTTCAATGAACATTTCATTGTGCTCTCGGCTGCACCTGTAGGTCTTGCATGGTATACAAGTTCTCGTATTCGTCATTTTGACAACTTTTACTTCATTAAGCCCCAATTATGAATTAGAACAAACATTTGCACAAGCGGAAAAATCTCTAATTACCCTGATAAGCTATTATAATGTATTATAGAGTAGCTTTATTTCATTGCGGTAAACGACTATTAAGGAATTTTATGCCGTACTTGGTATTGATCAATTAAAAACTATGACGAATTAATGCATTATAATATATGTAAAATTAACATTATAATAATCAACGAGGTTTTGATAGAGTTTGCGGGAGATTGGCAGACGATTCGTTCTCTGTATTTCTCTAGCAGACGACACCGGCATCCGAGAAATTTACATTGCAGGCATGTTTTATTTTCCATAATAAAAGGAATCAAGAGGCCTTAGAGAAAAAAATTGAAGATAATCGTTAAGTGAAAGGTTCATTTAAACTATCTGAGTCCATTTCATAGGATAGACAAGCTCCCGAGTCCCGTATGAGAGGAAAATAAAACCCCAAAAATACATGTAGTTAAAGGGGAGCTGGAGAAAAGTGCTACCCAGTGCTCTGCGGGTTGCGTTATTTTTGGCTTCACTTTTCTCCCGGTAGACTCTCCCTGTGATCCTACCTGACATTGTCCTATTATCTCTTCGATATCTAGGGTATTATGAAACCTTAGGTGTATTTGGTAGTAAGAGTGGTATTTAATATCAATGATTCGCCTTAAGGTGCGTTCAGATGTAAGAGCAGGGACTCGTCATGCGTCGCGTAGCGACGTGCAGCGGCACTTTGGGAATACAACTTGTTCACACAGCCGCATACAGGGCCATGACAAGCGTTCATTTGTCATAGTTCTGTCCTCCGCTGCATTTTCCCGCACCGAGGGAAAGACGCCACTGGAGCCAATAGCAGCAATGAAGCTTTTTACTTAGGCCTCTCGAAAAACAGCCAATTTTGTATTTCCACTGTGCATGATGTTCGTCTACGGTCGTTAGAACGTAGTTAAGTGATTGTGAGATTGCGTTGAAAATATTCCCGTCGACGATTAATGTTTTTACCCGAAAGATTATATGTATTATTCAGCAAAATAAAATGAAAAGTAAAACCAGCAGATAGTTATTCCTGACTGTTGCATTGAAATTGATAAACTATTTACTAAAAACAGTAATTTTGTGACCGAAAAAGAGATGCGAAATATATTAAATTACAATGGGATCGAACCAGCTAACTACTCATTTGTAATTAATTGTGATAACCATTACGCCATGATGTCCGTGTTGAGCTGAGGAGATGTTTTGTAATTAATTGAAATTATAAATTGACGCTGATTTTTAAATTCGTTTTACAAAGAAACCAGGAAGAGTTTGTTTAAACGGTTTAAACTGTAATAGAGTAATTAAAATATGCCAAATACAATATTCAGTATATAATAGTATATTCGCCTAGTACAATATACAGGCCATCTGTTAAACTTCGGCAAAAAGAATCCGTCCCACCCCCACCTTATGGAGAGTCGCTCCCGTGGCCGCGTACAAGTCTTTGGGCGCTCAGCTGTTTGGTGATTTCGGTGTTTGGCGTTTACTAGCTTTTCGGCGTTTGACGATTTCGGTGTTTGTATCGTTTTCCTGATGGATAATAGAGTGTTAATGTGGCGTAATAACGTCATTATAGCATTATTGCTGTGCTTGAGAAAGCAGAGGAGAAGGAGATGGTGGGTTCGTCCCTTATTCGAACGAAGAAGAGAACAAGGGGCATACCACAATTTGGTACAGGAGATGAGATTGACGGACTGCGAGTCCTTCCGTAATTATTTTCGGATGACGAGGGCTCAGTTCGACCAGTTGCTAGCTGTAATCGGGCCATCTTTGAGAAGAGTTGCCTTAACGAGGGAAGCTAATTCCCCTGCTGAAAGATTAAGCATAGCCCTAAGGTAAGTAAATGAAATTAAAAGTGTAACAGAAAGGAAATGTTGGAATATAAGATGAAAGGTTGCGTAAGAAGATAATTGTTCAGGCGTAACATGATACAAAATTTCACAGGAAGAGAAACTTTCTTGCTTATTTCTACTTACAAATCTGTAATATTCAACAATTGTTTCGTTGCTATTGAACATGATCATTATGCTGATGGATATCATGTTAATTAATAGTGTGGTGGTATGAATTGCTATACTTAAGAAACAGGAGAGTAAGGATCTGAGTTGGTGTTGATGATATTGATGAATATTATCTTGATTATGGAAATAAAATAATGAGTTTGTCTTTCTGTGCAGAAAATGGTATACGTTAAAAGTAAAAAAATGGAAAGTATGTCATGATATAAAAACATTTCTATGACTGCTTATAACTAAAAGTGACGAATATTCAAATAATGTTGGAGGAATCAGTCAATGAGAATCTCTCCTTACAATGGTTATCATCTTAAACTTCCTTGCTCTGGTGAATAAGTAATGTATTTTTGATAAATATTATCAGGAAATGCTCGTTTATTCTACAAAATGCTCTTGTTCTTTAATGACGTTTTCAAACTTTATAGGTATATTGCTGCAGGCGACTCTATGACTAGTTTATCATTTCATTTTAGAGTAGGGAAAAGCACCATATGTATGATTGTTAAGGAAACAACAGAGCTTATATGGGAAAATTTAAGAAGTGTAGTTTTCCCTACTCTAAATCAAACATTTTGGGAAGCAACTGCAGAAGAATTTTCACATAAAAGGAATTTTCCTAACTGCATTGGAGCTGTTGATGGGAAGCATGTAGTGATGCAGGTAAAATATAGAATTAGATTCAGCATATAAATAATTTGAAGAAAAGTAACTATTCTACTCCAGATTAAATTTAGTCAGTTTAATTTACATGGTATTAATTTTATGATGGAATGCTTTCCTTTCAGGCACCAAGAAATTCAGGGTCAATGTTCTATAATTATAAGGGAAGTCATAGTGTGGTTCTTCTGGCTGTATGTGATGCAAGGTATTGCTTCACAATGGTTGATATTGTTGCAGCAGGTCGACAAAGTGATGGTGGAACCTTTAGAAACTCTTCCTTTGGGCAGGCATTAGAAATGAGTATTTAAAATGTTCCTCCACCCAAGGAACTTCCCAATTCTCCAGTCAAAGCCCCTTATGTTCTTGTAGGGGATGAGGCTTTTCCTCTGACTAAATATATAATGAGGCCCTACCCAGGTGTAGGCCTACAAAATCATCAGAGAGTGTTTAAATATAGACTCAGTAGGGCAAGGAGAGTCATCGAAAATACTTTTGGCATCATGTCTGCAAGACTACGGATATTCAGAAGGCCAATACAAGGAAATGTCGAGAATGTGGAGCAAATTATAAAAGCAGGTGTCTGCATTCACAATTGGATAATACAAAATGAGCTATAATGATGTTTATGGTGATATATACATATATATTTAATTCAAGTGACTTATTTGGATATAATCTAACTTACCTTAAATGCAGGCTCCCGGAGAGAAAAATTATTGTCCTTTGGGAATCGATGATAATGAGAGGGATGTAGTGCTACAACCTGGACAGTGGAGGAATGAGGTTACAGGTGGTGGAGGGTTAATAGAAATGAGGAGGATGGGTACAAACACCTACAGCAGGGATGCTAGGGGAATTAGAGAAGGTTTCGCTGGATATTTCATGGAAGTAGGACAAATTCCATGGCAGTGGATGAGGATATAATAAACAACGTTAGTTATTCTGAATAATACAAATATATCAATGGTATTACATTTTATTATCTTCTTCTTCAACATTGAAAAACAACTCCTCTATTTTTAATTTCAGCTTTAGTTGGGCCTTCTTCGATACTTTATCCATCCTATCTGCTAAAGACAAGCAATATAGCTGAGTACTCGAATAAGGCTGTGGTTTGTCTTTTATCATCTCCTCCAGCATTTCTTCAATTGTTCCTGTTGAATTACACAAGAGTAAAGGAAACATTAATAGCATTTATAATTTATAAGTATTAATTTCAGCAAAAGTTTAAAATTCATGTAATATTGCTGAATGATTGAATAAAAAAATGTTATATATATCAAGACTTACTTTTTGCTAACTTCCCACTGGGATTTCTTTGGTTGTGCATGGGAGGTGAGATTGGGGTGCTGAAAGATGATTCCAGGACAGGGGTGGTAACAGAATGGAGGGAAGAAGATGATGCCATGACAGCGAGAGAAAATTCCTCCTGGAATGGCAAAAGCTCTATAACTTGCTTTGGGAGGCTAGAGCAGGATCTGTTGGGAAAGGAGTAAAATAAATATATTTTAAACAATTTCCATGGCATTGAAAATTACAACAGTGCATAAGAAATGTAATATCTTCCTAAAGTAGCTCAACATAAAATTCACCAGGATACCTGCAACAAGCTATATATCTATCAAGTTGTTAAAAAATTAAGCAACTATCAATCCAATTTATCCTCCTGGCTTTAAAACAGGTAATTAACTAATTTAAATAGGTCAGAACACACCCACACAACAAAATATTAATATGTAGTGGCCAAACACGAGCGGAGGAAATGAAAACTGATCTTCCAACAGGCTTCGTATTTCGAGTTTTAAATATCGAATATCGAATTTTAAAAAAGGTGACAAATCGAACATTAAAAATTACAGACCTATTGTCATACAGTCCTCAGTAGCCAAGTTATTTGAAAAACTTGTTTCACACTTAACATCACCACCACTGAATAGTATTGTTTATTGTTATTTACAAGTCATTTAAAAATAATGATCACTTTCACTCAGTCTATACTGACTTTGAAAATGCTCGCTCACAGTAAATAATACATACAAAATACTCACTGTAGATAATACATAAAGTATGTTATTGTATCATTCATATGTATTTTATATATCATATATGTGTAAATTTATTTGGCATTCTGTTTTATTATCTTTCATGAAAGCTTTTAATAATTATTCTCTTTGCAAATGCTGCTTATGTTTATTATTGCTAACATCCTATACGTAAATTTTATTATTTATAATGATGTTAGTGATATTTATGCTTAAAGTCGAAAAATTTGTGATATCAATTTCCATATTTGTGATATTTCATACTTATAAATCCTATTGTTTATTGTAGTTTATACTTTTAAATTCTGCTATGTGATATTGTGCTGTGACATTTTATTTATTTATTTTTCTAAACAAAAGAGTGCATTCCGTTAAATAAATAAATATGATGCCGACTTGAAATTTGTGTTATCAATATGCTTGCAGAATGCAAGCAACATCTTACTCGTATTATAAAGAAAGCTCAATTTCTTCGATTTACGTTGATGATATAAAATGTATATCAAATGTAAAAGCTAAATTAATATATGTGTTTAACTTACTGTCTTGGAGAGACGGAGTCAACTAAGAACCCCAGAAGCGATGCCAAGCTTCGAGGTACTCTCTCCCATCCTCCAGCACCGCTTCTGGGTTTCTTCTTCTCCCTTACATACCTATCCCTCAGACTCTTCCAGCGATTTTGTGCAACTCGTCCTGCAACAAGTATCCAGATTAATAAGATCATGAATTAAACAAGATACACAATGTAAACAATGGTTATCAATGGGATAATTACCTTCGAGACCGAGGGATTCCCCTATCTCCCTCCAAGCACTCTACCTTAAGCCTCTATCTCTATACCGGAAATCTCGCACGTCATAAACAAAGGAGTATTTCTCTCTTGTTAGATCGACAAGAAGCTGATCGTCTACCGTATCCATGATTACCTGCGCACTGCTCATTACCGCCATATTCACGTGTTCCGCGCGTAAAAGTTGGGCTCTCGCCAACTTCGGCGGCGCGCGACGGCTCGTGGGGAAGCGTACTGGTGGTACTGGTGGCCTTGGTTTCCTGGCTCCTGATTGGCTGTCGCGACTCTGAGTCCGAGGAACGTCTGTATGTGAACGCACCTTTAGTTTCGCTACAGATCTGTGAAGCAGTGACAAAAACAAACTAATCTAAAGATGTTGACCATGTTGGAGATTATTTACGAAAATAAGACCTTGAAATTGCTGAAAAACCTGAAGGTTAACATGGTAACTACTGATGTGAAGCCATGTAACTGTGCATAATTGCTAGAGTTCTAATCACAGTAAAAATTATAGAATGAAAGTGAGATATTCTGAATAAACTTGGATTTATCATGGGAGGAATGAAAGGTAAATCAAATCGACCTAAGTCTATTATGTAAAACGGCGAGACTGTGTCCGCGTTTGGAGAAGCTACATGAACAATGCCTAAAATATGTGGATTAAATTAATCTTAAAAATAAAATAAACTAAAATTTTCAAATATAAGGAAAACGAAATCAGAATAGAAGAGTTTTTAAGTTAAAGAGATAATTCTAATTTTATCGTTTTTCAAACATTGAAATTAAGAATCTTGCACTGTATAGCAGCTGAACTGACCGATGAATCTCATAACGGGAGATCCAAACGATAACTAGAGCTCTAATTGCCAAATAAGGAAAGGGTTAAGGTGACTTTGCACATTCCTTGGGAACTCTAATTGCCAAGAAAACTCTCCTTTAAACTTGTCATCTTTGAATAAAGCAAAGCGGCTGCTGATGGTTATGTTATATATAAAGAATAAACTCCAAAAACCATCAAGAAACTTGCAAAGCGGCTATATGTAATTCGACTTCCACAAAGTCATCGTCAGGCTAAGGTGATCAGCAATGAAATACGCTATGAAAAGTGTCATCTTTGCTTAATTTCACTACAATTAAAAAAAAAAACAGTTCTTCTTCAGTTTCCTTGTACAGACAAATGTGTTGAAAAGAACATTCAGCAAACTATGGGTAATATGGTACGAGGTAGTAGTCACAAGACAGTAAGTTTGAGTGGGCGATTTATTTATTTTTAAGTCTAAAAAAGTGCTACCCTTCAGGCGGAAATCTTCAATTCAGTCATTTTTAAATGAAAATAACTCTAAAAGGAAAGGGTAAAGGGTAAAAATTGCACATAAGGGCGTGCACCCAGGAAAATTGCCAAGGAAAAAAACGGACCTAAAAAAAAGTCTGACAGGGCCGGGAATCGAACCCGGGATCTTCCTCTATCCAAAAAGCTGCCTCAACCACTAGGCTACCAAGACAGAACATGAACAACGTGGACGATGCCACATAGTCAGCAAAACCACACTTGCACTTGCACACAAAGATCCCAAAACGGCTTGTTAAGACGTTCTGTTTTGGTAGCTTAGTAGTTAAGGCAGCCTCCCGGATAGAGGAAGAACCCGGGTTCGATTCCCAGCACAGTCATACTTTTTCCAAGTCCGATTTTCCTTGGCACGTAAATACGTATTTATTTGACCTAAATTCTTTCGAATAAAACGTCATAGCGCTTAATACGTAGCAGCGTCACTCATATGAAGTGCAAGTTTCTTCTAATCATGAAAACTTACAATAATTTCTATAATTAGCACATTATCTAGCAACATCATAACGGTAAGTAGAATTGAGCGACAAAATTTAAGGATTCAGAACTGAATTTATATATTTTCAATGCTTTCTCGATTTTTTATGGCCTTGATAATTATCTAATTCAGTTATTTATTTTCAAAAAATACATAAATCCTTTAAAAAGTAGAACTGTGTTCGTATTTTGTATATAAAAGTGTCGCCACCACTGTGATTGAAACGTAAACCATTATGCAAACAAATTTTATACTATATTCTTGAATGTATAGACTTAAAAATAATAAATAAATAAAAAATAAAAAAATAAAACAATCTTTATAGTTTGAAAATTGTGCAAATTTTGACTCTCTCATTTTACTTGAACACATGTTTCTACTTTAATTGTTTGATGTTGACTTTAAATGATCTTTACGAAGCAATTTAAATGACAGTTTGTATTGCTCTCAATTTAATATCGGTTTCTAAAATAGTTGCTCCGGCAGTTTTTCTTTAAAGATTTAGTTAACATCGATGGCATCAGTATTTACTAAGAACTGAGGCATTAAAGCAAAAAATAAATTGATAAATGATTAAAGTTTTAAGTAAATCTAAAGTGACGGTCCATCGCTAAGATCGGAATCATTTAATAAATGCAAAATCGCGCTTCGGAAGATTTTGAAATCATATTATTAGATCTAGAGAATTTGAACAATGACTCTTGGAATCGCTTTCTGAATGATGACAAAAGTTTCAAAATGTTAGTTTCTCTATATATATTTATTGGGAATGCATACCACCTACAATCTCTTTAATTAAATTGGATGGAAACATATAAGAAAAAATCTGATGTGGCCAGCACATGACTTTCTCCATATATAAGATGGAAATATTTATCTACGACAGTAATTTCGAACTCTATATTCAATCTAAACTTGGAAGATGAGTGATTAATTTATATATTATTATCTTTTACGTCACAAACATTATAAATAATGTTTTTCGGGACATGCTCGATGAAAAAAGATGAATTTGGCCTTTCGCCCATAGAGCCCAGAGCGCCCACAAAGTACAAAATCTGATGTGGCCAGCACATGACTTTCTCCATATATATAAGATGTAAATATTTATCTACCGCAGTAATTTCGAACTCTATATTCCATCTAAACTTGGAATTTGAGTTATTAATATTATATATTATCTTTGATGCCACAAACATGATAAATAATTTTTACGGGACATGATCGATGAAAAACGATGAAATTGGCCTTTCGCCCATAGAGCCCAGAGCGCCCACAAAGTACATAATCAGCAACTTCCGGTTTATCAGTATTTCATGAATAACTCCTACACAATCAGTGATACAAAAATATGTTTCAACCAAAAGTTATAGTACATTACATTTTCTAAAACTTTTACAAATAATAGTATATACCTAAATATCATATTTATGGAGATATTTTGAAAACCGGAAATGAGCTTTGAAGAATTAAGCTCAACTTCCGGTTAACCGATTTACTCCAAAAACTAATCAACTCTAAAAAAACTAACCAAAGTATTATATTTGAAATTTGGTGTTCATATAATGAATAGTTTTTAAGTTAGAGCGCCCACAAAGTACATAACAGCTACTTCCGGTTTATCGGTATTTTACGAATAACTCCTAATCAACCGGTGATATAAAAATATGTTAAATACAAAAGTTATAGTAAATTTTATTATCTAAAACTTTTATAAGTAATACAATACACGTATATATCATATTTATGGAGATATTTTGAAAACCGGAAATGAGCTTTAATGAATGGAGCTCGACTTCCGGTCAACCGATTTACTCCAAAAACTAATCAACTCTGACAGCACACACTACAGTACTGTATACGAAGTTTGGTATTGATACGACAAATAGTTTTCACGTTAGAGCGCCCACAAACACACACACACATACAGACACACACACACACACACACACACACACACACACACACACACATACACACAGACATCATTCCGAAAATAGTCAAAACGTGTTCTAGGGACCCCAAAACATGAATTTCCGTTGAAATCTCGAAGTCGAATTTTTTCATGAAAACAATACTTTCTCTATACTTCGTATATGGAGAAAGTAAAAAACGAAGATTTACTACACTAAAATAGGACGTCTCATCACAGATATAATAATTCTTACATCTCAAACGTCTTGGTTATTTATTTAAAGTCCAAAGTTCTAGATGGAACCAATGAGTTACAAATAGTTTAAGACCGTAAATTTTTAATGCCAAGGAGCCAAAAACAACGAAAATAAGATTTAGAAAAATATAAGTGCATTCTACCTGATATGCTCTATGAGCTCGTCGAAATCAAAGCAATTATAAAACCTTAGGTGCATCCGTTATTTAGATTGGCATTCATGATGAATAATACGCCCATGTTTCGCTACAGACCTGTGAATATGTAACGCAAATGAACTAAGTTAAAGGTAATTACCATATCGGACATTATATACGAAAGAAAGACCTTGGACTTGTTAAAGGACCTGAAGGTGAAAATGGCGCAAACAGTTGACTGCTACTTTTCAAAAAACACACAGTGGAAGTGATTTGAGGAAACCGAAACCTTGAGGTGATCTCATGTTCCTGTACTTATCATGCTTATTATGATAAGAAAGAAAGAGAAAGTGAAGTATGGTAATCTTAATAAATAGGGAAAAATAAAATCACAGCGATCTAGTGGCATCCACTTTCATCACGGGGACATTGTATTCGCGATAGTAAAAGCTAACTACGCATTGCTCAAAGAATATAAAGAATCTATTGCAGTTATCAAACGGAAAAAAGTTAAAAAGATAATCCTAATTATATCGTCGTACTATAATTGAAATTATGTTCATTATTAAGATTAAGAATTGCATTTCTCGACTTTTAATGCTTCTCAAATTCGTATGGCATTGCGAAATTGCTAATTTATTCTCGACAAATACAATAAAGTCTTTTTAATTTATGAACTATAGATGCATATTTTATGGAAAGTTGTGCCTTGGCTATATTAAAAACTCAAATCATTATGCATATAAATACTTAATTATGAATTTGACAGGAGATTCATTAAACAATATTTTAGAATGAAAAAGGTATATTAATTATTAGAATCTCCTTGTATATGTTCGTCAGACATGAAAAATCATAACTGAATTAACAGATAGAATTGCAATTAAGTAAGTTTGGGTCTGATTTTAATAGCTATATTTCGAAATAAAGGGTTAAACTGTTAAGAGGTAAATTGGTGGCTGAGTAAATATAAGAAAACAACAAAGACCTACGAAAGGGTTAATTACTATGTGAGACGGTCGAGGAATGGCGAAAAAATAATATTAACTTGAAATAATATGTCCCGTTGAAGTAATCTTTTAAATCTAAACACCTTGTGTATTCATTTAATATTCTATAAGTCTTATATCGAACCGGATAACATACAAATATCTAAAAATCAATGGTAGCAGGCTTGACTATGTTAAATAAATTGAAGCGAAAAAATTACTTTTTTTAGAATAAATATCTTTATACAGTGGCATATTAAAATGGATTTCCTCTCACACTACATATCCTTTAAGGTTTTATTAATGCACATAGGACGCTCTGCTTTGGATCCATAAACTGATCAGGCCATTATTCGAATAAGGCAAAAAATGTAATATAATAAAAAGGTATCGTAGGTTCGTTCGTCATCATATGTGGTTATATGTGTGTATCTATGCAGCCATGGATACAACGTTATAAATAAACCAATAAAAAGCATTTTTCAGTGTGTGTGCTCTTTCTTTGACTTTTTTAACCTCTACTGTTTTGAGTTTCTGTTTTGTAAGTCATTTAAAGATATTTTCTATGATTTATGGAAAGTATAAGTAATTTAAAGATATAATTTAGTTAGAAAATTGGGCGGCATTTGCTAAATTATTTAGACACGGAAATTATAACCGGAAGTAACAAGGGGGATCAAATTTTTTCTCTACGAATAATTTTGGCACCCAGTGAAACCCAACTACCTTTTACATTGAAGAGACGTCAGCTTCCAGTAATATTGGCATTTGCCATAATTATTAATAATTCGCAGGGGCAGACATTGGATCATGTAGGTGTGTATTTAGCATATGAGGTTTCTTCTAATGGACAGTGTTCTTGAAAAAACACGACATGAAAATTAAATACAAATCAACGTAAATGATACGGTTGCACACGTTAGGTTCTTAAAAGATTCGAGAGATATTAAAAGAAATGGCCCGTTAAAATAAGTGTTAAATTTAAGAAAAGATAATCTGAAGAAAAACTTTTTTATGTTTGCTGTCATTTATATATAATTTAACATTTCTCATGAGTCATAATAATTTTTTTGTATCATTTCTGATTAAGCTATCTAAATATAATTATCATTTAATATACAAACGAATTAATTTACATTATTTTACTGCTGAAAATTTATTTGCAACGGGTTTCACTAGTATCATAATAAATGAACAAACCTGAATCGGGAATCCGGAAGACAGTCTTTTGATTATCCTTCTTCGGACAAACTTTCGGTATCACACCCAGAAGAATTATCCAAAAGGGAGAGAATAACTTCCTCAAGACTTGAAAAAAGAAAAATCACAAATTAATTTCTTAATTAAATAATATACCATCAATCACAAGATTATACAGATGTTAGTAGCAATCAAACAATATAGTATTCACTAGTATTTACTACGCGACGTTGTTAGACAAGGTCGATACCACAATTGCAATTGTTAGGTATCTATCGCTTCGGGATTCAATTCAATTAATCATTCAACAAAACAAAAAAATGAGATGGCTTAATAGAAATGTATGCAACGAAACTACTGTAGTCTCCTTATTTCATTCAATTTATCTTCCTTGGAACGAATAAAATAAAGAATTGAAGCAGTGATTTAATGATAAATTAAGAAAATAAATTGGTTAAGACAATGAACTGATCATAAATTTAAGTTCAAAATACTTTTCAGAACCCCCTTAAAAAGGATATTTGAAAGTAACTACTAAATGATATAATTATCAACAATCATTTCCGTTGGAGACAGAAAACTGTGATAGAAAACGTGTTAGACTTATGTTAATTTAAATTTAAAGGAAAACAAAAAGTTTGAATTCGAATATAAACCTCGTTAAAAAGACATCAATTCACGATATCAAGGTTATCTAGAAATAATTTCCAAAAATATAATTTAAATACTTTAAAATCTAATTACGCATAGCCAAAAGAATATTTATTTATTCACTGCAGCAATATTTTAGATAAAATTAACAAATAATCTTCTATATAAAACAAAAAAAATCAGAATTGAAAGAATAAAACATAAATGGTAAAGATAATTAAGTTACAAAAACATATTAATTTTTATCGCAGGAAACAACACTCTACTTGAACTACTCCTCTTATGTCCCATGGAAGTATACTTTTAATTTTCTTAAACCTTCCTCATTTATTTACGAGTAATATTAAGTCTTATATCAAACCAGGTAATTCCAAATACCTATCTACCTTAGCGTATTATAAAATTAAAATAAATTTCCTCCAACATTACAGATCAATAAAGATTTCTTTGTATTCGCAGATTTGATAATGTTTTGTAAACTGCTTTTATTGTATTTCTAACTTTCTAAAATGGAATTTCATTGGATATAGCAAATAAGGCTGGTAAAGTTAAAATTAAAAAATCTGATGTGGCCAGCACATGACTTTCTCCATATATAAGATGTAAATATTTATCTACGACAGTAATTTCGAACTCTATATTCCATCCAAACTTGGAAGATGAGTGATTAATATATATATTATTATCTTTGACGCCAAAAACATTATAAATAATGTTTTTCGGGACATGATCGATGGAAAACGATGGAATTGGCCTTTCGCCCATAGAGCCCAAAGCGCCCACGAAGTACATAATCAGCAACTTCTGGTTTATCAGTATTTCATGAATAACTCCTAAACAATCAGTGATACAAAAATATGTTTCAAACAAAACTTATAGTAAATTATATTTTCTAAAACTTTTGTAATTAATAGTATATACCTAAATGTCATATTTTTGGAGATATTTTGAAAACCGGAAATGAGCTTTGAAGAATGAAGCTCAACTTCTGGTTAACTGATTTACTCCAAAAACTAATCAACTCTAACGACACCAACCAAAATACTATATATGAAATTTGGTGTTGATACAATGAATGATTCTCATGTAAGAGCGCCCACAAAGTACATATCAGCTACTTCCGGTACATCAGTATTTCACGAATAACTCCTAATCAACCGGTGATACAAAAATATGTTAAATACAAAAGTTATAGTAAAATACATTATCTAAAACTTTTATAAGTGATACAACACACGTATATATCATATTTAGGGAGATATTTTGAAAACCGGAAATGAGCTTTGTTGAATGAAGCTCGACTTCCTGCTAACCGATTTACTCTAAAAACTAATCAACTCTGACAGCACGCAAAACAGTACTATATATGAATTTTGGTATTGATACGACCACTAGTTTTCACGTTAGAGCGCCCACTAGCACACACACACATACAGACACACACACACACACATACACACAGACATCATTCCGAAAATGGTCAAAACGTGTTCTAGGGACCACAAAACGTGTATTTCCGTTGAAATCTCGAATTCGAATTTTTTCATGAAAACAATACTTTCTCTATACTTCGTATATGGAGAAAGTAAAAACGAAACGATTTGGAAATGAACTTTATCGCTAAAAATATAAGTCATGCTCGAATTATTAAACTTCAGAAAGAGTACAGGAAAGAAACTTCATCATTATAAAAGAACTAACCTGCATCGATCATCCGGAAGACATCGTTTGATACTCCTACGTTGAAGGCAAATTCGATTACACACCCGAAACGCCTCGAAGAATCATCTAAATGCGAGAGAATTCACTTCATCAAAACATGAAAAAGAAGAGGCAAAGGTTATATAAGTATTTCATTAACTATTTCCATAAAATATTGTATGATTCATGTACAAGAGAGAGCAGACGTGAGTACCAATCGCCCAAACTAGAAATTGCGAACCGATGTCTTTAGACGGGGTGGGGTAACAAAGTTTCAGGGAACTATCGCTTAGGGATTCAGTAAATTAATTTATTCAAACTCAAACGCGAAGATGTTTCATTTGTCATATTTATATAATGAAATCTATAGTCTTCTTAGTTAAATATTCAAATTAAACGTGAATGTAATAGAAAATGAACAAAGAAAAATAACGAAAAATTATGGAAAATTAAAATCCAAATTCTCTTCAGATTTCTTTTCTGTTAAAAGATGTCATTGGTTCTTGAAGCCAGGTAATCTCGTGACAATTTCACAAAATATTAATTAACTCACTCTAAACCTATATCACTTTTTAATTGTAAAAATACGCTTCGATATGTTTTCCTGAAGAAAACTCAAATTAAATATAGTTTAAAAGATTACTACTCCTAAAATAAAACTCAAATGTATATATGGAATCTTTAGCTTAATGGCCGTTGAAAATATCTGCTAAAATAATCATGCAACATTAACATTATTATAGCAGTTACATATCTCGGATGAATTACATTAAACAAAGAAGAATAATGTACAATGCTTATACTTCAACTAATTTTTGAAATTAAGATTATAAAATTGACATCCCATAAATTAATTTAGCTATCCGTCATTCGAAAACAATATTAAATATACAGCAATTCTCCGCAAACGAATACCAACCAGTATGATAATTTTGAATCGAATTTTCAAAAACTTGAGGATGATGAAAATTTTCTATTTCAGAGATGGATGATAATTTAATAAAGAACGGTTCGGTCGTTCTTGAATTTCAAATAAAACTTCAGTTGATTTTATTTCCGTCGATAATATTCACAAGGGATCAATCAAAATTACGAAATAATTGCTTGAGGAAAAAATTTCCCCTCTAATGAATATGAGTTTCCGAAATTAAAAAATCACAACTCTCAATTCGATCGTTGGTGACAAAAACTTCGTGACTCAAGATTTAAAGAAAGATTGGCGAAAACGAGAGTATGGAGCTAAGGGAATCGGAAACACGTTAGCTTGACGGAAATTCACCGTAAAGAAAAGGACAGGTAATTTCGATACGAGAAGCAGTTGACCGTCAAGGCCGTAGCACTACATTTGCAAAATAATTTAACATAACGATCCACATAATTTCTTACGCCTCAGTACGAAAATTACAACTTTAGCATTAAATCTAGAGTAATGTATCAAGATGCACATACTTACCTAATAAATGAGATCCCAGACCTAGATCACGAAAATCTTGACTTCAGGAAATACCCGGTAATTTGGAGGATATATACTTCTGGAATGAAATAAATCAAACAGTAATGAGAACAGGCTTTGAAAATTAATTGCATAATCTCGATTTCTAAACTATGGTACCTCTTCAATTCAGAAGTTCAAGGTGTGTCTAAGGAAAGACCGGCAGCACCTCCACACTGGGTGACGTCTCCATTGCAACTGAAGTTTAAACCTTTGGAATAAACGTTGAACCAAATACTGCGCTCTGATTGGTCGGCGAAATGGAAATTTCCGTCCCATTGCCCTAATTCCCCTAATTTCAATAATAAACATAAATTATAATCAACATCGAAATAAAGCTTATATTAGCGCAACGAAATTCAATTTAAATTTGAAAATTATTGGAACAATAATTTACTTTGATAATCTTTGATTATGGTATAATTCACGGCCCCTTGGTTTACGTTAGGCTTCAAATTTCAAAACTATTCTCTAAGGAATCCAACTTACCGAAAACTGTTTTGTATAATGACCAGATTGAAAATAAAATGTTTTAAAATATTATACTCTAGCAATGTAATTAATTTTAGTAAAACATAGCGATCATGAAACAAAAAAGGAATGCGAGTAACGTTCTGTGAATTTAAATCGGAATAATACTGACTAAATATAATTACGAGTAGTTCAATGATGTAGTTGTAGTGAAAACGTGAAAAAATCATATAATTTCGGAATTACGTTTATTGTTGAAGATTATCAACTCATATTACAATTACTTCTGTAACCACGGAATACCTCTCTAACTTTATGACTTATTAAGTAAAGAATATTAGTTACTATGAATCCAAGCAAACAGTTAAGTCCTTCAAGAAAGTCGTTCAAAGGTAAAATAACTTATCTCTTCTATTGAAAAACTAAGAAAGGATTAATCATTACGTATAATAATGTCCTAATATATTAATTATTTTACGGTCAACAAAAAACAATAATATTAGAAAACTGGTCACCAAGATTACAAAAAGATATGTTATGCAACTGAAATGGTATCATTTATCTAGGAATTCTGAAATTATTTTCTTTACTACTTCTGCCGAAGACAATAGGTGTTTTTACCTCCGAATTCCTTTGGTTGCCTCAGGTTTGGACTCGTCATACCTACTCAAGCTGTTGAGAAACCCAGAAATTTCAATTCTTTAACATTCATGGAAAGATTTACAGGTTCAAAACTGTTTACAATTTTATATAAAGTGGTGATGGACGCTATAATATTTAGTGTACAATTGTTTTTAATATGAAAGATATGAAGATATTTTACAGGAGAACAAGGAAATATTTATTACTAATGGGAAATATGGGTCACTAGTCAGTAATTTAATATATCATATATTTTATGAAATCGACAGAAAGTTAATGAGAACATTTATTTACATTTTCTTCTGTATTTGAAATGCTTGTTATTGCTTTCTTGCAGATTGCTGCAACGTTTCAATCTGTCAGCACGGTATGAGTGAGTTACAATAAAATCCAAGATAGCAGCAACTTACGTTATTTCCTTACGTAATTCCTTGTCCTGATTCACTACTTCTAATTAGTAACCCTTCGTAGTATTAAAGAGGATCCAATATCTTGCCGAATCATCTTCGTCACAAATCATACTTCTTGAATCCACGAAGCATAGACATGAATGCACTATTATCACTGACACACTTCTAAAAGTTATCAACTCAGATAATACATACTTCTAAAGCCAAGGAATTTCACCTCACTGGCAGTACAATTTTACACCCGAAGATAAAATGGAAGGCTCGAAACTCAAAAGCTTAAAACTCGAACACATGTTACTAAGACCTGAGAATGGCGGAAGTCACGTAATCAGATGACGAAGTGTTCCTTTTCGCTATTCAGAATTTCTATACCACAATCCTTCTAAATGACTTCTAAAATGCGTCGCCATGTCCTTCATTATCTTCATGGAGGAGTAACTTTGATGTGTGCGAACTTCCAAAGGTAATTTAAACATAGGAATAGAAAATGTTGCTAGAGAGTGCCTGGGATAGGGTTCTTCGTGAAATTGCAACGTGGGTGCATGAATTTGGTTACATTTTTGTCCGAGAATATTCGTGGTGAAATAGTTTGTTCGAGTCGAAATGTCAGCTTTATTACAGTGCCATTTTTAAATGGAGCGAGGAGGTTTCTCAGTGAAAACAGTGCTGCATAATATTTATAGTTTAATAGTGTTTTCAGGTATAGTAGTGCTTGGAAGAAGTAAGAGGACCCGAATATTCTTTTCGTGATATTCAAAATCTATCACGCAAGAATGGCTAATTTACCACTGGAACAAGATGGACGATGTTCGCGTTGGATGTTAATGTACGCGGGATTTCGTTGTATAATTTACAACTGACTCTAGCATTACAGGAGTTAAAAGGTAAGTACAACAAGAAGGTAAACGTGTAGTAGGATTTTCTTTGTGCTTTGTTTAAAAAAGAGTTGAGTAGCTACACTTCATAAATATTCACTATAAAATGTTTAAGGTATAGAGATGAGCACGTAGACCCAGCTGACACTTAAAGTTATTTAACAATTTTTGCATCAACTTTGAAACTATACTAAAGTTCCTTCACTTCAACTTCAAAAGTACAGATATTTGAAAATCTTTGAATATATAGTTTAGACATCTCTGATCCTTACCTATTTTTTTCCTAACTATCCTTCACAGTAAATTCTTTACTATGAAGGTCGCATGAATCATTTAAAATCTACACTATTAGCCAGAGAATGTTTGAAAAGGAACAAGGGGTTGTTATGCAAGTTGTGGAAGGATGAATTTGGGCCTAGCTTTCCTCAATGTCATCACTCAAATTCCTGATTGCCAAGATAAGCTGTTTTCCAAAATAACGAGATAAAGTGTTATAAAATGAAACGATAGTTTTGGAAGAGCTATTATTTTTGCTGGTACTGCATGTTGTATCACATCTATCTATCTATCTATCTATCTTGATGAGAATTTCTACAATTTCAAAAGTAATGTGATGTTAATTATTATTAATCTTCAATAAATATAACTCGCGCGTTCGATGATGTTTTAAAGTTTTTACTATAATTACATAAGAGCTTTAATAATATTTGTAAAGGTTGCTTTCCAATGAAAATTCGCATATCGTTACTCGCGTTCCCTCATTCCAATATCGCCAAACCTTAATAGAACCAATTACTTTATATGAGTATAATATTTAAATATTTTATTTATAATTGGGTCGTTTAAAAAGAATGATTGATAATTTATATTTTCGATACATACTTTTTATAATTTTAAGCATAAGATAACGCAGGAGTGACGTTAAATATACGAGGATTATGATAAAATATTTTCAAATCAAATTAATCTTCCAATAATTTTTAATTTAAAATAAATTTCATTGCGCTTGATTAAATATTATTTCGATGTTGATTATAATTAATGTCAAATATTAAAATTAGGGCAATGGAACGGAATTTTCCATCTCGCCAACCAATCAGAGCGCTGTATTTGGTTCAACGGATATTCCAAAGGTTTAAACTTTAGTTGCTTCGGAGACGTCACCCAGAGTGGAGGTGCTGCCAGTCTTTCTTTCGACTAACCGTTAACTTTTGAATTGTAGAAGAGTAATAGTTTCGAAATCGAGCATATATGAACAACTTTCAAAGTGTTACTCAATAACATGTTGATTAATTTCATTTGAGAAATATTTATTATGTAAATAAGCGAGTATTTTTTGACGTCAAGATTTTCGTGGACTTGTCCTGGGATCTCATTTATTTGGTAAGTAGGTGCATCGTGATAAATAACTCTAGATTCTTCTTTTCGATCCTTATGATAAATATATTTTGTGATTTGGTGGATAAAGGTTTTGTCGCTACTTTATCGACTGTAGGGATTTAGTATGTTACATCTCGCATCGATATTGTCTTTCTTTTTTTCTTACCTCGAATTTCAATTAAGGTAAGATTTATGATTCTAATTCCATTCGTCCTTAGTTTTCACAATATAGTTTAGCTAGATTGATTAATTTATTAATAGGAAATGAGTCGGATGGTCTTAAGTTTATAATTCCATTGAAGTCTAAGATGTATAACATGCTTATACTTGGTTCGATATAATTATCCGAGATGAATATGGGAAATAATTAATGGCATTAATATTCGGTTATTTTTCAGAATAGTATTTATAGCATAATGTTTAACAGTAATTTGCAGGAAGATCCTGGATATAAATTTATGTTTGAGTAGAGGTCATCTTTCTTAACAACTTTCTTAAAACCTTCCTTAAATATTATATTCACTATATCCTCGCATGCTAATCTTGAATTGTAGGTATAACTAATTATATTTGCGTATGTATATTTTTATTTTTACCTCGAATCATGAACTGTTAAGTCTTAGCTATCTTTACATTTTAAATTAACGTTAATCTAAGATGTTTGCTATCACAGTTTATTGTCTTCGATGGATTTACTGAGTGGAATTTCGGAAATTATCAATGATGATTTTATCATTTAAGTAAATACTTTCAACTATCATTTTAACGGTTATTCTGAAAAGTATTTGGATTTGAATTTGCGATCCTTTATCGTTTCACGCAATCTGCTTTGTTGGTTTACAATTTAATTCCAGTTTTATTTGAATATTAATCTTGGATTCAAATTCAAATTTTTAAATTGAATGACAAAAGCAGATTAGAGTATTTTATTAAATATGATTTAGTTAAGTCATCTCTGTTTTTGAGGTTGATGAAACATGGAATTAAATTCCAATGAGATATTTGTATAACATCTTACTCGTTTAACTACGTCGCATAGAAGTACTTAATGATTGGTACTAAAATCTGTTCGATATAATTAATGCTAATTCATGGAAATAATTGATAATTACGAAACTGATTTGTAATGTTTTTCTTTTTTCATGTCTTGAGGAAGTCAATTCTCTCGCCTTAAGATGATTATTCTTGGTTCCTTTCTGTGATACCGAAAATGCCGAAAAACGAAGGATAATCAATATAATATCTTCCGGATTCCCGATTCAGGTAAGTTATTTTATGGAGATATTTTCTCCTTATTAGAATTTTTGCCATATATTTGTTTCTTTCAAATTGTATACAGTCCTAGGGTAAGATAGTTTTATATTTTTATCGACAAAGTACATTTCCAAATGTTTACCCTTAATACATTAATTTAAGTCTTCATGCATGATTTTAGGGCTTGAACACACGTTAATTATTAATATTTCTAAATATTTGTGCTAAGGTCAGAACGGTTTATTTATCAAAAGCAAAGCGTCCGGTTTATATTAAAACTCTTAAAGAATATTTAATATGCATGAATATAATGGTCATACGAATTCGAGATTGCCTTAAATGAGAAATTTTATATATACTTTTAATACACGTAATTTCCGTGTGATCGTCGATGGAATTAGCATTACCTATTACGCTTATATTCAGAATTAGGAAGTTTAAATTTAAGAATATACATTTCTTTTGTATAAAAGATAACTGTTATAGATACTCCATATGTTTTAATCATTGCGTAATATTTTTTTTCAATCGCGGAAACAATTTCGTCGTTGTAAAAACGGTTTTCTTTTCATTCTTCCCATTTTAATTCAAGTATCACCTATAAAGTTTTCACTATTTATTTAGATTAGCTTACTTTCACTTTCTCTCTTTTTCTCATTATAACTCAAGCATATTACTGGAACATGGCATCACATCAAGGTCTAGGTTTGCTCAAATCACTTCCACTGCTACTCTTTTTTAAAATCGAAAGCAAACTGTTCCTCTAATTTCGACCTTCAGGTCCTTTCACAAGTTCAAGGTCCTTTTTTCGTACATAATCTCAAGCATCGTAAGTATGTTTACGTAAATTTGTTTGCATTTCAGTCTCACGCGTTTGTACCGAACCTATGGCGCCTTAAAGATCTTGATTATCACTTTAGTAGCGAATGCACCTAAGGTATTATAATTGATTAGATATCGATGAGCTCATAGATCAATGTCAGGTAGAATATTATCCTTAATTCTCATTATTCTCTCTTCCGACTTTTCGTTTAAGATATATAATGGCCTTTTTAATTTACGCTGTTTTGTACTTCTTGGCATTTTATATTTACGGCATAAAAATGTCTAACTTACTGTTCTATATAAGACTTTATCGCATTAAATAAACAACCAAGGAGTATGAAATTTAAGAAGTTACCTCCTTGAGACGTTGTTCTTTAATGTAGTGATGTTACCTGATGATCGGTAATACTATGTTTTCGTTATTCTTCAATTATCTGACATATTAAGTAGTCCTTGCGCGTTGGATATTAAGTCTTCGTTGCTTTCTTATATTTTCTACATCCATTGTATTAAATAAGATTGTGGCTGGTAGCTTTCGTTACAACAAGCTCCAACCGTAAGTTATTTACGATGTGTTAATCCGATTACATTAACTTCTGTAACAATTTCTCATTTATTATCTATCGATGTTTTGTCTTTGAAAGAAGAGTAAATGACATTCTTAACTCAATTTTTCCCTTTTTTTAAGATACTCGGAAAATGCTAACGTCGGAACCATAAATGTTTCCCCTGAAACAAAAGCAGTTTAAGGGTTTCATGTCCATGGATTTGTCCTCTCAGTCTTATTGATCTTCTTGCAAAATCCACTTGGACTTTTCTGCGCTTTAATGAAGGAAAGTTATTTGTATTTTGAATCACATAGTTAAATTTATATATTGCGGACTACTCAAAGGATAAGATGAAACTGAGATGCACTAACTTCGCTATCACAAAAAAATATAAATTATTAGATATAATAAATTAAATTCTGTATACATGCATATATTTCTTTAACGTTAAATTGTATGTAGTAATATAAATATAATAGTGCAGTACAGTAAAATCCCGTTTATCCGAATCGTGTTTATCCGAACGAACTTTTCCAAATGACCCTACCCCACCCACCGAATACCATCGCGACCAATTACTTATTTGCTCGTGACACCTCTTCATATGCGTACATACTCTTAACTTCTAGTTTTTCCCGCTTCAAAATACGTTGACTTTCTTCTGTAAGAACGCAAAACAAACCAGCTTTGTTATTCAGCATTTAATAACTTAGAGATGCCAATCACCTTTGGAGCCTTTTTTAAAAGCGTCAAAAAAATGTATCAGTCGAAAACATGCAGGCTTATTCACAACCAAATAAATTGCATTCTACGTACGCATGTTTTACGAACATATTTAGCGGAATTGAAGCAATTAAGGGTTTTTCACGCGGGACTTCGGTTGATCCGAAATTTACGTTATACTAACCGGCCGCCGCGGCATCCCGATCATTTCGGATAACCGGGAATTTACTGCATAGTATATTCTCGAAATTAAGACGAACACAGATTTTGGTTGATTTACATAATAAATAAATAATATTACGTTTAATATAAATATAAAAACTTTTCTAATCAGCACATTTTAGATTTTACGCTACCAAGGTACTTCATTCACTAAAGATTATTTTGTTGATTTTAATTTTTTTTCACGAAACTTACGCTGGTGATCAGCGTGGGAGGATACCGATAAAGGGCCAAACAGCGTCTGGGTCAACGAGATGGAGGACTCGGGCGTAGAAGGATCCCGGCGATGAATGACCCCGGCGTAACCGAGTCCCATCGAGGGAGGACCCCTGCGAAGAAGGGTCCCAACGAGGGAGGACCCCGGCGAAGGAGGGTCCCATCGAGGGAGGATCCCGGCGTAAGAGGGTCCCATCGAGGGAGGATCACGGCGAAGGAGGGTCCCATCGAGGGAGGACCCTAGCGAAGAAGGGTCCCATCGAGGGAAGACAACGACGAAGGAGGGTCCCATGGAGAGAGGACTTAGGCGTAGGAGGGTCCCAACGAGGGAGGACCCAGGCGTAGAAGGATCCCAACGAGGGAGGACCCTGGTGAAGGAGGGTCACATCGAGGGAGGACCCCGGCGAAGGAGGGTCCCTTTCTAGGGAGGATCCCGGTGAAGGAGGGTCCCATCTAGGGATGACCCTGGCGAAGGTTTGTCCCATCGAGGGAGGATCCCTTCGTAGGAGGGTTCCAACGAAGGAGGACCCCGGCGAAGGAGGGTACCATCGAGGGAGAACCCCGGCGAAGGAGGGTTCCAACGAGGGAGGATCCCGGCGTAGGAGGGTCCCATCGAGGGAGAACCCCGGCGAAGGAGGGTCCCATCGAGGAAGGATCCCGGCGTAAGAGGGTCCCATCGAGGGAGGACCCTGGTGAAGAAGGGTCCGATCGAGGGAAGACCACGACGAAGGAGGGTCCCATGGAGAGAGGACTTCGGTGTAGGAGGGTCCCAACGAGGGAGGACCCCGGCGAAGGAGGGTCCGATCGAGGAAGGATCCCGGCGTAGAAGGGTCCCATCTAGGGAGGATCCCGGCGAAAGAGGGTCCCATCGAGGGAGGATCCCGGCGAAGGAGGGTCCCAGCGAGGGAGGGCTCCGGTGAGGGAGGACCCCTGAGAGGGAGGACACTGGCGGGGGCAGGTCCCAGCGAGAGAGGAACTTGGCGAGGTAGGAATCCAGCGAGGGAGGATCCCGTTGAAGGAGGGTCCCAGTGAGGTAGGACCCCAGCGAGGGAGGACTCCGGCGAGGGAGGACTCCAGCGAGGGAGGGTCCCAGTGAGGTAGGAACCCGGCCAGGAAGGGTCCTAGCGAGGGAGGGTCCCAGCGAGGTAGAGTCCCAGCGAGGGAGCACCCCAGCGAGGGAGCACCCCAGCGAGGGAGGACAACGGCAAGGGAGGACCCTGGCTAGGGAGGTTCCCCACAAGGGAGGGTCCCAGCGAGGAAGGAACCCGGCGGGGCAGGTTTGAGGGAGAACCACGGCGAGGGAGGACCCTAGAGCCAAGACCCCAAGAGCCAGGATACCTAGAGCCAGGACCCCAAGAGCCAGGACCCCAATAGCCAGGACCCCAAGACCTAGCAGGGAAGGGCCAGTCTGGTTTTTAACTGGTTTTGGATATTCTAATCAATAGTAAATAAGGACTTTAGTTAATCAACCCTGAAGTTTCTCCTCAGTAATCGTAGAAGGCTTTTCTTAATTTATTTAGCAAATTAAGAGTAATTAGTTGAGATGAAAGGATCACAAATTCATAGAATTCCTTGAGATAGAGTAAGTAATATAGTGAATGATTAATCCATGCAGTAGAGAAATTCAGAGGGGATGACTGTGAGAAAACAACTCTCCCAACATGGAATGTGACTCTGAAAGACATACTGGATTCATAGTTTACTGTATATGGTGACTTGTACTTTAAGATATTAAACATTGTCTCTTACCTTAAACCTGACTGGATTCCGCTTGAAGATATAGCCAATTGTTTCCAAGATATCTGCAAGGAATTATTTAAGCCTGCCTTTGAGAGAGATAAATCCATCCGCAGACTGGTGCAGTTTGTGATAAGAACAGCAGTGATACAATCTGAAGAAGAAGAGAGCATATTGAGACTCATTTTAATGATACATTCCGAAATTAAATAGATAATTTGCTTTGTTAGGAAAACGGTAAGGATGGATGAAATAATTTCCATGAGAGAATTTTCCATGATACCAGCATATAATTTGTCAAATTTAGATGATAAATTTAGGTATGAGGTGGGTTACTAGTTCTGTATATTTAACAAGCAAGAGTTTAGAAGAATTTTTCCTTCACCAAGCCAAAGTTACTTGAGCCTTTTTTGCAAGCATCGCTAAAAGCTATAGTAGATATGAAGGGATAAATTCTTTAAATAAGAATATAACACAAGCTTCAGCATCTTCTGAGTCAAGTGGAGACAGCCGTACTTTAGAATACTTGTATAACATTGCTACATCACTCCATTGTGCTGGCAAATATGGAAAGGCAATTTAGATTTACAGATTAGTACTCCATAAACAGCAGGAGACATTAGGGTATGAACATCCTGATACATTGAGGACAATGAACAATACTGCTTCAGCACAGCATTCTGAATGTCAATTTGGAAGCAATATCTTTGTATTGAGAGATTCATCTTTTGAGAGAAACTCTGTTGATAGAAAATCATCATGATGTTTTGAATACTCATAATTGCATTGCCTGTACCTTTGCTGACTATGCGGTATAAAGAAATGCTTATTCTTTATGTGAAAAAATACTCAGTAAGCAGATATTCAAGCATGGAGATTAACATCCAGACACTTAAAACTTTGACACTGACACTTTTAATCAACTGATTCTATGCCAAAGACAAGGGTTAAAAAGAAAAGTACTATGTGTAAGAAGTATTTTAAGGGGTAATGGAGAGATTATATGTCATAGTTTTTTAATGCTAATTATTACTTATTTGGCAACCAATATTTATTTTATTTCAATAAGGACTGGAATAGGGTGGATGTGGCCCAGCATGATATTTGGTCCATTAGAAGATCTGGTCAGAAAGTGAAAAATCTGTGATTGAGACAAAGACATGCACTCTTAAGAAAACAATCATGGCTAGTTATAAGCTAATAATAAACAGTAAATATTACTTTATAAATTGAATGACGGTAAACATCTTCCCTTAAACTTTAGTAAAAAGGATACTTCAAATAGTTAATTTATCCCAAAGAGATTGTAAACATAAAACTTTATGTCTGTTATTACATCGTGATTCTCTGAGGCAACTAGATTTATTATTACATTATCATCTCATTATCATATACCAGCAATAGATTTTTATGCAAATAAATTTGATGGAATTATGATGATTTGATGAATTCCTCGCATTACATGGATTTAATTTTTAATTGAAATTATTAAAGCTGATAAAGGATGTCAACATATCAGTGTATGTCAACATATCAGTGTAAATTTTTCCTTGAATATCTTGTCTTTTATGGTTTCTAAACAAGTGACTTCTCCGATCCCATAAGTTAATTGACCTTAAATCATAACAAAATTCTTTTGTTGCTTTTTTAATACTTCTCTTAACAAACCACCAATTTAATATGATGAGTGTATTGTAAACCATAACCGACCATGAATCAAATTATTGCAGAAATTTTAATGTTTAGTATTTAGTTGACTAACATCATTACATTCCATGCTACATAAACAGGGAAACTAACTTAAGCATTTGGTAACTTAGAAATCCCATCGTTCAGTTATGCATATTAGAAAACATTTATTGCAGGTGGCTCATTTTAAGGAGCACCTGAAATCTCATGGGAAACTTCAAACATGGTGTTTGTAAGGTAGGGAAGGGAACATATTCTGCTCTCCAAAATAAAAATCAATAACCAAATTTCTATTCAAGATATTGACCTGAAACCAACTATAGTTGGAAATCTAAACATCTATCTTTTTTTGTGGTAAGTTCTTTGTCACGAGAAAGTTTTACTAGAGACACGAATTGGGCTGCTTGAACAGATTTCTTCAAGATGACACTCCACTTATAAAATTTTCCACTAAGTTTTGGTTTTACTAAACTAATTAACTTCTTCTTTTCATGCATGCTAATGATACAGAGAGCAACTAAGGGGAGAACCAGAATATTACACTGGAATAGAGTATCAGCAGTTTAAAAAATGCTCAATGGGATAGTTTCTTATAATTGATCAAATATACATAACAAAAAATTCGTTTTTTGGGTTCTGGGGGTTCGATCCCCTCAAATCCCCTCCGTGCACACAGGCCTCCGTGCACACAGGCCTCCGTGCACAGGTTGTAGGATGTGGTCAATATTTAGCAGGACAAGTTTTCAGGACCTTAGGTATCAAAACATTGCCAAAAAATGTAATTCTATTTTGTCAATTTGGCTGTCTATCAAAACAGGTGCGGGATTAATCTGTATTTTTTTGTTTTAGTATATTCTCAAAGATACATAGTAATATTGAAAGGCCATGAACTAGGATACTAATTCAGCCAAATCTACCCTAAAGATAAAATGTTCGGATATAATTGCAAACCTGTAGATCTGATTACCAATGGATGAATATAGATTATTTTGATCTAAAATTTCAAGATTCATTTTCTCAATCTTCCTTCCATAACGAGGAAATCAGGATGCCCTTCGGAAACCAGGAGAACACCTTCGATGGCGGGGCAAAAGAAGAGGGAAGAAGTAACACAACGCCTCAATGTGAGGGAAGGAGCTGAGGTCCTTGCATTCGGCATCTGCGACACGGTCTAAATAGCCCTTCTCCTCTAGCATCTCCGCATTCCTGCACGAAAAATCCGGGCGTTCTAAAGTAGGATGATTTCATACTTCTACATTGAGCACATCGCCATGGTACTGAACAAAACGACAACCAAAGTGGATGGAGAACCCAAGGGCAAACCCCTAAAGCATCGTTCTACCCTGGAATATGAATAAGAAGTGAAATACATTATTTTCTTCCGAACCAAAATATATTTTCAATTATTTATAGTGTAAAAAATTGTAAGGCCGGAACTTGTATAGTATATCAATACTTGATATGTATATATTATAGATATAAAAAAACCTTGCTCCCTTGGCCAAACTAACTATTGCAAAATGCCTAACTTTATTATGATGTGTAAGGCTGGGCTATGTATAATTTATTTATTCTGTACCTTTAGTTGGATTGCTCGTATGTTTCCTAATGTCTAACTGGGAAGAACAAGGGAAGGTATTAGATGGGAGATGGTTATAGGAGAGGAAGAGAGGGAAGCGATTGATTTGGAGAAGGGTGGAATGGAGTGTGTGTTGGGTGTTATAGAGGAAGGGTAGGTACTGGGTAGGACAGAGGGTTCGGAGTGGGTGGGCCATAGGTTTGGGAATGGGTGGTAAGGGTCAAGGTGGAGCAGTGGGCGGAAAGTGTGTGAGTGATTAGTGGAATAGGGAGGATAGGGTGTGTGAGGTAGATGGTGGGATAGTGGTAGGTTGGGTAGAGGGACGGGCAGGATAGAGGGAGGGATGGGAGTAAGTGGATTAGAGAGAAGGATGGGAATGTGGGGGTAGAGGGAGGAATGGTAATGGGAGGGCTAGAGGTTGGGGTGGGAACTGGTAGGGTAAAGGGTAGGATATGGTGGGTGGTACAGAGTGTGGGAAGGGAGTAGTGAGGAAGAGGGCGGGATGGGAGTGGGTTGGGTAGAGGGAGGAATGGGAGTGGTTTGAGTAGAGAGAGGGATTAGACAGGGTTGGGTAGAGGGAGGTATAGGGTGTATAAGGTAGAGGTTGGGATGGGAAAGGGTGGGATATAGGGTGGGAAGGGAGTAGGTGGGGTAGAGGGAGGGATGGTAGTGGGAGGGGTATAGGGTTAGAAGGAGTGTTTGGGATAGTGGGAGTGATGGGAGTTGGTTTGGTAGATGGTTGGATGGGAGTGAATGGGGTAGCGCAGCGGTTTTCAACTGGTGGGTCATGAAAAGGTTAAAGGTTGGTTACTATTTGCAATCAGTAACCATCGAATAAACCTTTGGAATAGCAATATTTGATGGTAAATTATACATACATAAGGAAGGGATATGATACAAATAAAAGTTTTCACCCCACCATGGCCGATGGACCATGGAGGTATTCTGATAAGGAAAGGTGGGTTGCCAGCTGAAAAAGATTGGGAACAACTGGGATAGAGGGTTGAATGGGAGTAGATGGGGTACAGTGAAGGATGGGAATGGGTTTGATAGAGGGAGTAGGAGGGTAGAGGGTTGGAAAGGAGTGGGTGGGGTTGTGGGAGTGATAGGATTGGTGGGGTAGAGGACGGGATGGGAGTGGGTGGGGTAGAGGGAAGAATTATTTTTGTTTAGGGAAGCTACTCTAAAAATCTGATGATTGACTGAAATGTATTTTAATTCAGAGAATATTTGCCCTGACCTAGGGTCGAGTTTAGGAAAACCTGCAAGGTTGAGTTTTTTCGTTTTCTTCGAAAATGTATGATTTCCAGCAATCCCTCCAATTTCAGCTCTCTTAATATCCCGAATGTGTCTCAAAAACTTTCTGAAAATCCTTATGGAAAAAATCCTGACATTGAGGCCTTCTTGCATCAAACCCATGACACCATACTTAGTAACAATAGTAATCAATTACGTTGTGAGTGATAGCCATGATGTTGTCAAAACGGTTTTAAACATTGTCAAAATTGTGAATAATTGTATTAGTTTGTGAAGATTATTGAAATGTAACAAAACTTGTTGCATTCTATACAGGAGTAACTACAACAATAATTATAGCATGAACCATTTCCAATATGGCCTTCAACATTGTCAAAATGGGGTATTATAGGGTAAAGATGATTGACATATAATACTATTATTGCATTCTATGCAGGAGTAACTATAGCAATCTGAGGCATTATCAAAATGGTCTTAAACATTGTCAAATTGTTTACGAAATTAATCACTTTTGTGTACTAGGTCACATCTGTATAGGACATTACCATCTCCATGCTTTCAGAACTGGTGCATTTCTTAGTAAAACGTTTAGGTATTCATAATCATTTAGATTTGAAGCCTAACTGCATATGCAGTATAGCAATAGCATATGTGCAAAGCACGCATTCGCCTGAGATTTACGTTCCTTTGATTCCTCTAAAAAATGGTATTAGTTGAGTCCAAAACTTGACACCTCTAGGTCTTAGTTTATGATATATAAATAGAAAATGCTGCATATAACTATTATTAATGATATTAATTATAACATTCAATTTCTCCAGAAACCTGAAACCTATCAACTTCTTTCTCTATTGTAAGATACCTACTTTCAAAACCTTAAATTGTATAGTATTTACCTTACTGTCTTTCACTTTGCATTTAACCTTCAATGGCTTAAATTTCTTTCAGAATATTGTTAGGAGTAACTATAGGACCAATGATTTAATTTCTAATTGTCTTTTTCCTCTGTGTGCCTTCCTGTCCTACTAGATTAAACTCTTTATTGCATTGTCCAACACCTTGACTTTTCAACAGTAAATGCTCTTTCATTCATTGCTTACTTCATCCATACAGTAGCATACTCACACATTCTCCTTCATCAGATCCATTTATATAATGTGATTCATCTCTGACCTATATTTCAAATGTGATTTGATAATGAACCTGCATATTTTGCGTTAGGCTTTCTTTATGATTTTTTTGTATTTATTTTGAAACATTTATCTGCTGAATTTTTGTTACAAATTGTATTGTTTTTCAGCACATTGTTAAGGCATTGTGCTGTTTATGGATTTATATAAATATATGTAATTATTGCAATTTTCTGGTTAACGAGCAGACTGAGGAATTCCAACATAAATGCATAAAGTCTCTGAAGTGTAGATGAAATAAGTTATGAATATTAGTATTTGTGTTATATATATGCCAGGCAGGTATAGTGTTTACCTGTCAATATACTCTACGTAATTAGCATAGGACTGTCTATATGTTACTTTGACCATGTACTACCACTTGTATTTATTCTTCTGTAATATGTAAAATGTGTACCACTGCCACCTGATTTGTAATCTAATTGTAGTGTGCGTGCAATAATGATAATTAACTTCACTTCTCAATTATTCTAACAGATCTTCCCATTTGACATCTCTGCATCATACACCAAATTACACCAAGACTTGGAAAAAAAATGTCAAGCACTCCCTAATCTTTTGCCTGCCTTCCTTGCTGAAATCCTTCTTCTGTTGATCCTATTTTCATTCATAAAGGGTACTTTATCTTATTAATTATGCAGATTTCTTACTTAAAGGGATGTTAAAAGTAAAATATTATTAACCCTTTCCGGTCCAGTGAGTCCAAATGGAATCACATCACTTTTTTATTCTATAATGCATTCATATCGCCTACTGACTCCATTTGGGCTCATAGGCTGTGGTATATAATTCCAGCAGCAGATTTCATGACTCTCAGATCAAGAAAAATCATGATCTTCAGCTGTACATGAAGATTGCTGTGCTCATGCTCGCAAATTATCATGATGGTGTATCAGGGGTAGTGTTTACGTTATTAAAAACTGGCTGTAAGTGGAATATTTTCACATACATAAATTTAAAACTCTTTCAGTAACGTACAACATTGTGTTTAAGGTTATAAGCAGTGGCCCCGAAAAATGCTTTTTCAAATTTTTTGCTAAATATTCCATTTCCTAGCTTGATTCCATTTGAAATTATGATAAAAATTTTGGTTCTAATTAAGTTTGAAGGAATTAAAGATATCCTGCACATATACCATATCGTCTAAGTCCTTTCAATAAAATAATTAATTTCTTTGCTACTTTTTTTCAAATTTGGTCTGGAAAGTATTAAAGTATATTTTATGAAGATTTTTTGTTTTGTTGATCATACATGGTTGATGAGAAAGGGAGGTTGCAAACAAGACAATCTAAAAAGGGTTAATTTACTCTAGTTTCGAGGGAAACATTTGCACTCGTCTGCAAAACATTGTCATGGAAAAACTAGGTTTGAAGCAATCTGCAAAGGAACTGCAACCTATACATTTTTGGTCGCTTATTTTTGACAATGATATAATAAATTTTATTTTGCACTGGACAAATGTCGAACTTCAGAAGTTAAGAGAAAAGTATACCAGAAGCAGTAGACCTGAAATCCAAGATTTAGATTATGTTGAATTAAGAGCTTTACTTGAGTAATTAATATATTCGGCAATATTTAAATCTAACGATGAAGATATTAGTAGTATTTTTGCAACAGATGGCACTGGAAGGGAAATTTTTCGTTTAGTAATGTCTGGACAACGTTTGCTGTTCTACTTTAATGTCTTCAGTTTGATAACCATGAAGACCAAATCGTCCGGTACGAAAGTGAACCAGTTGCACCAATTTCTTATTTATTAAATTATTTCGTAAAAAATTCTCAGCATTGCTATTCACTGGGCACAACAACTTGAATCGATGAAATGCTAATTGCCTTCAGGGGTCAGTGCCGATTTAAAATGTACATCCTGAGTAAGCCAGCTAAGTATGGCCTCAAAATGATGTGTTTGACGGATACACGGACGGACGGAAATGCTATTTGTATAATGCCTATTTGTACCCCGGAAAAAATACCAACGGAATAGGTCTGTCAGAGGAAGACAAAAAGACTTCGAAACATACGCAATCAGTTCTGCATCTCACTGAGCCAATATTTCATTCCAATCGAAATATTACAGCTGATAATTGGTTCACTTCAATTGAACTGGTTGAGAAGCTGAGGGTGAAAGGACTGACCTATGTCGGGACGATAAGAAAAAATAAAAGGGAAATACCCAATGAGTTCGGGCCTTCAAAAGAGTGCGCAATTGGGTCCTCATTGTATGGATATATGGCGAACATGACTCTAGTTTCTCATGTGCCAAAGAGAAACAGGACTGTTTGTTTGGTGTCGTCAATGCACCACAGAGATAGCAATGATGACGTGACAATGAAACCTGAAATTACAGCTTTCTATAATTCAACCAAGGGTGGAGTATATACACTATATAAGATGTGTAGCAGCTACTCATCTAGTCGAAGAACAAGGAGATGGCCAATGGTAGTTTTTTTTTAGGATTTTGGACATTTCATTGGTGAATGTTTTAGTGCTCCAGCAGTCTCTATAAGACAAGAAGTGTCTGAATAGGTACGATTTTATTAAATGCATTGCATCAGAGTCAGTAAAGCCACAATTAAAGAGGAGAATGTCGAATGCCAAGATTCCCACTTAATTAAGAGCCAATATAGGCCGAATTCTGAACCTACTACTTGAAGAACCCCAAAATATCGAAGATAAACTAGAGAAGTGGAAGACTTGTCGACTTTGCCCTCCATGCAAAAAACAAAAAAAAACACCTTCTGTTGCTGCAAATGTAGACAACCAGTTTGTTTATAATGCATAAAACAATTTGCAAGGACTGTGCTAGCTTGGAGGGGTAGGACTTTTTCACGAAAAATGTAATATTGAATGTTTGCAGAATCCACAAGAAATACAATAAATGAAATAGTTTTCAAGAAGGTTTTTCATTTATCATCCCAAAAATACATTAAAGGCTTTGCTGCAAAAATAGCCACCTGATTCTTAATATATGACATTATTTAAAAAGGATATGTTTTTTCATTCAAATTTTTTACTTTCTTCGTACAATGATTAATTATTGAATTTTTTTATTGACATAAAATTACATTTGAATTAAAATTATTGAATAACTGATTAGTTTATTAATACTTCTAAATTTTGTTAAATGTGTCATTTAGTCATTTAAAGATATTTATAAAATTGCGGCCTCCCAGACCGCATGTCACTGGATGTGTGACAAAAATTGCACGTCACTGGTTAAGGGTTAATGTCCCTTACAATATACCGTATTTAACGGCATATAAGATGCACCCTCAATAAGTTGGCCACTCACAAGGAAAAAAGTTTTAATAGTCGGTGCGAAAGTGGGGTACCACAATAATTTAAAATATTGTTTCTTTTAGTAGTCACGTTTCGTAAAAGCCAAATATTAATTCAATCATTGAATGCAATTATGAAATAGGTAGTATAGACCATCTGGGCTAAAAATAGCATTCAGTATTGTAAGTTAACCTGTGGAGGTTGAACCTTCACATATAAGACGCAGGGAAATTTTTCGAGACATAATTTAGGAAAAAAGGTGCATCTTATATGCAATCAAATATGATCATTTGGTATCCTTCAAACTGACCTTTTTTTGATGCTGTTGAAGTAATTGTCCATGTAGAATGAGTGCTCTAATTCATAATATCTTTTAGGCAATTTTATTACAAAACAATTGGCATGTCCTCCCACTCCCACTTCCAGATCACCAGCCCCGGCATACTTTATAAGCCGCATCTATCCCCGAGAACTCAGCCAGCATGTTAACCATACTTATGAAGTTTACCTTTCAAATATTGCTTAAAAAGCAACTCATGAACTCATCAATGAAGAGACCTGTATTAGGAGAATATATTTAATTCATTGTCTCAAAAAAGCAAATTTAGGAAGGAACAAGTTTTATAAAATCCAAGGGAACTTGGCTTGTCATCTTTGGGATTTTCAGGAAAATGCAACAGCTGCAAAATCAGCAAAAATCTATCCTTAATCGTATTATTAGAAACAACAGGGATGCTGAAAACCATATCCTTTCTCCAATAATCTGAAAGGAAATTGGATCCCCATTGTCCTTGTATGAAAGAGCACTCCCAAAAAAGCCTTACATTCCTCTAAGGGCAAATCTTTCAAGTTTTATATCCTAGCATGACTGGTGGCATGCTTCACTCAAATTAGTTTCATCTACTATGTGCTGCATTAACTTAGTGCAAAACATTAACTGGAAGAAATGGATGGGGGAAGAGTCCTTCTGGCTGAACTATGAGCCCTGGTGATCCCTACAATGGAATTTCTGTCACTTGTGGCCTTTTCTCAGATTCGATAGGACAGTCAACCAGATGTTTTGAAGTGAAGGTTTGTGGCAATAAAGATGGACAGGGCATGTGTGAGTAGGTGGCATGTGCCTCACAATGCCGTTTGCTTTCTGCAAAAACAAGGATGTCCCCCCTTTCTTAGTCCTCTTCTATCTGCTGCTTAGCTTGCGCAGGTTTCTATGTAACCTGTCAAACATTTAACCTATGGCCTATCAATGTTTAGACTGTAAGAGTACAGACTAAACTGTTGGTTTGATCGATTTAAAATAAGAAAAGGAATTGGAAAATCCAATGTTTTAAATGACTGATTTTAAATTTGTTGATGTGCATACTTGCATAGGACTTTCAGCTAGGACTATTGCCAGTATATCGTATCAAGTGCATACGTATATAAATACAAATATATAGTGCTGTATGTGTGTAGAAAACATGGGAAAATGATTTATCTATTTCGAATGCTTGAACTTTGAGGTTTGCATTCCAATATTACATTGGATGGCACATTTTTCTCGAGTAAATACTCAATAATATGAAATTATGAATTTATCTTATAAAGTAACGCATTATTGAAACAAGATTGTTATGAAAATTTATTATTTTATTGAATGTTTACAATGATCAAACAAATTATAATGAGACTAAGCAGTAAAAGTTTTAAAAATTTCATATTTGACATAGACAGAATAGTGAAGCCAATGGCGACTGGTATTAATGTTGAAACAGACTATGTACATATCAAATCCTATTAGTTCAATTCATAGTTCATAAGTGACCTCCGGCATCATATAGGATAGTGCCCTTACATCTTTGCTTTTCCATTCAGAAACAACCTCACAAGGGTTACACCAGGTTTGTGGAAATGGATATGAACGAAACTTTCAGGGTACATTCTTTGCTTAAAAATAGTGGACACGTGGCCAACCATTCAACTCAATGGACCTTTGTTTATAAAATTGGTGACTGAAAACCGGAGTTAGGCAACCACACCATACACATACATTATCATACAGATCTCGAGATTTTCCACTTAGGAAATTATTTTCTTCCATTTTTTTGCAGATAATCTTTTTATCTTTCTGAAATTAGATCTCATCCTCTTACCTTCCAAAAGTTCTTAACCTTTTAGAGAGAATTTATTCTAATAGGGGAACTTGGGGCAGAACGGGATAGCAGGGTAAGACGAGATAGGGCCCTTATCTCGAATGGTGAGAAACAAATACTAGCAAAGAGACATTGAACTATTCCTACAGACTGTTGAGAAGAAGCTGCAGCCATTTTGACCACTTTGGACAGTGCCTTCTGAGTGTACAGACTACACGTGGTGCTCAGTGTGTTTTTTTGTCATTTTCCGCAGATTTCTGTGCAAGGTAAACTTTTAACCATTACTTTAACGTTGTTGTGTGTTATCTACAGTCATAGTGCATGTAATTAGCTAAAAGACACACTTGTAATACTATAAATTTGTCAGCTTTTTGGCTCGGTGTACTGTCATTATCTAAAATGTGCTCTCGGGGCGGGGCAGAATGGAATAGTATCCTGTTCTGCCCCATCATATCTTGACGAGAAAAGGTTTGTAAACCATGATTCTTTTAAATTTCAGATGGTTCGAACATACGTTAGGAAGACTGATAGACAAACATGGAATATCGGAACGATGGAATTGGCTGTTGAAGAGGTTCTATCATCTAAAATGGGGTATTAAAATGCTTCTAGACAATTCAACGTGCCAAAGACAACTATCGAAAGATATGTGAAGAAAGCCAAGAACAATCTGCAGTATAAAGTTAATACATCGGGTGGAAAATATAAAAATGTATTCACGCCAGAACAAGAAGAACTAGTATCATTATTTTGGCATCGTTGCCTAACTCTGATATCAGTTGCTAATTTTTCATAAACAAAGGTCCTTTGAGTTGAATGGGTCGGACATGTGTCCACTATTTTTAAGCAAAGAATGTGTGTTCAAAGTTTCGTTCCATTTCCTACAAACCTGGTGTTCCCCTTGTCAGAAAAGAGATGCCAGTAAATAAAATTCATAAAAAAATTCCAAAAATAAATCAATTTCAATCAAAGATGCCCTATATGCCCACTTGATGGAACTCCATAATTTTAATTGGAAAAATTATGTACATATATTAATTTCTTAGAGAACATAAGAATTTTCTACAGTAGAAAGTTGAGGACCCAGACCATCTCTGTCACAAATCTTCTTTTTCACATCTCACAATCTTTGTCTCCACAACGCCTTCCCTATATAAAAAAAAGAAATTTCAGTCTATTTCAATTAAGATTTTCTCATATTTTGTAACACTATTTCAAATTAAGGAAATACGATTTCATTTCATCTCAGGAAAATATAAGATGCAACAACCACAAAGTTTATATTAAAGTATAGTTCATAAAATAAAGTTCATATCAAAATTGCTTTTTGGGGTTTCAAAATAAATCAATTTGATTTTTCCAAATGAATAAATGTAGCTTTTGAATGTGTAAGATTAAAGTTAAATGATACTTCCTAAATATTTTAACTATAGAAAATGTAAACATACGTACCCATCAATTGATAACTCTAAACATACCACCTCCTCAGCCTTCGGAATTGCAACCTGCTAACAAAAATATTTTCTAATTAGACTTCATTATGTGTAAACAATAGAATATAATTCCCGATATCTTTAAGGTAAGGAATTGTCGGTTAATGGTAGTTATGCGAGGTTTTTTAAAGGTCCATCCTTAAGTACCGTTTTTGCAGCTTTTTCACAGTTTTATTCCAACAACCAACTTATCAGTAGGCAGTGGGATTTATCAGACCGAGAGATAAACAAAGGAGTGCAGCACGATTTGAAAAGTTATAATCAATTTGATATCTCCGTCGTATCCTTCCTCTTAAGACAAGTACATGCTTCTTTTGATCTACTCTCTATGATGAAAATTAAGGTTTTTTGTTTTCTATAGAAATTACCTGGCAAAGTATGGCAACGCTGCATTGCCAGGAGATCCAGCGGCAGGGATTTCAAGTATTTGAATGCGGAAATCATCGTCTCTCTTCAATAGTTTGCTATTTATATCCATATTACATAAAAATGTTCACAATATGGCATCTCAAAATATTGTTTATTTCCATTTTAACTTGTTTAAATTCCATTATGACACTTGTAATGGACGATATTGTTAACCTTTGCTAACTTCAAAACTAAGAGTTTGATTAAATCAGAATATGAGTTAGAGCAATTATTCAGCTATTTAAGAGAAACATCAGCAATGCATCTCAAATACTTACGTTGTTATGACCAGAAATGTCTGGAAAGTCATGGTTTACTCAGAAATTACGAAAACTCATAACTCGATAACAAAAGAAAAGCAGGCACCTACATTTCACCCACGGAGAGAGAGATATATTCATCAAGACAATTCCATTCATAACTTAATAAGTTGATAACTAAGAGTCGAGCACTTGACAGAGCCTTTGTGTGACCAGTACAAGTATTGCACGATGTTATTATCTCTTTTTTAATTCAATGAATTCAGGATGAAAGAATGATATTTATTTTCACTGATCATTTTCATCTGAATTGGAGAAAAGTTGATTAAATAGTTTGTTCGTCTAATCAACATTTTTGAGACTGAGGAATTTATAGCTGAATCCATCAGGCATGAGTAAATGCAAAATTTTAAAAGTCAAATTTACTGATAAATTTATTCAGGTGCTGAAACACTAAAACAGTTTAGCATTGCATTCACGTTTTGGAATGTGCATGTTGGTTTCCAGTACCTAAAATACTGGTATAGGAGAATGTCGATTTAAAAATTTGTATATTATGAAAAGTTTTGTAAAACATTAAATTTTTCATGAGTGCAAATTTTTGCACGGGTTCAGCAAGGGTATGAACCGGCTATGGCAGCTAGTGCCTTTATTCCCTCCAATTAACCACTATTCTCCTTCCCTATTTGCTAACTGACGGGTATAGCCCTTGCATTTACAATAAAAAATAACAAATCCCCCTATAATATATTTTCATTTATTGTCAATTAGGCTTCAGCTTTTATGTACGACGTCTACATTAATTAACGTCCATTAAAATTTTTTTTTATATGAATCTAAATATTATCAATAATGGTTCAGAAGACCCAATGCAATCCCATTAGGAATGCTTCTTAACTCCCTCTATCTTTCAATGGTAAATAAAAACATTGGAATTACTAACTTTTCTTTTTGCTTAGAAATACTGCATATGTATGCACACGCTGCATACCATATTTTAGTGTTTGGTAGAGGGTGCTCCTACCATAGTGTTATTACCTCTTTGGTAACTATAGCAAATAGCCGTAGTAATTAGCATTGTGTGGTGCACCATACACCCTAGGCAAGCACTAAAGGGTTAACTTTCTACAGTCTATGGCGAAATTGATAGGACATAACAAGAAAAAGAACTTAAGATAAATTGCAAAAGGTAATTATTATATAAAATGTCAAATTATTAAAGTTTATATATTTCTTTTCCTAATTACGAGAACTTTCAAAAACTCTTTAACTTCACGGTTATAAGGTTAACAGTTGAATTATTATCTAATAGTATGCAATCTAACAATATTCCTCCTTCAATTAAAGGCGCATTATACTCAGTAATATTTCTTAATATGCCAGACTGGATCATAAGTTGGAATGAGATAGTATATCTCATTCTTACTATTTTGTATTTATTAATTACCAAAGAGGCTCATCATCTCTGGACATTTTTTTCCAAAACTTGGTATGTGAATGCAGTATTGCCAGTAGACAAAAAATGATTTCAAGTCTGCTACCAGTATCTAGATGCAAGGCAATTTTTCAAAAACACCAAGCAAATAGATTCCATAAGCAACCCTGAAAAGAACTTTTTTATTATGTAGCCATCGGCCTCTTCAAATATCCACGAGGCCTCGGGCAGAACGGCTGAATGGCCATTAGGTAACACGACTTTTTTACTGGCAGGTGCAATGATACTGTCGCCAATCGGACTAATTAACGCGGCAGAGATTTGCAACAGTTTCTAGCAATGTGATTGGCCAATTTGCTGTACCCCTTCCATTACGAATTTCTGTGCTTCCCCTCTTGTTCGCGAAGAACAGAGTCTTCCTAGAGAAGGTCATTTTTCTCCCGAGAGCGCGCCCCGTTGAAGACAGAGATGTCGCCCCGAGAAGAGACAACTGCCTATCCTTCAATGACGAGTGCGGTGTTCTGAATTTGTGGTGAAATCACTTTGGACTCTCTCTGGAGGCTAAGTTGACATCATTATTATTTGTGAAGTTTGTGCAAATTGGACCATATCACTTAATTTACGTATAATATTGTGTAATTTTCACTAGTTCGGATTTGCTTAGTATTATTATTCTGTGGTATCTTATTTGAGCATATTATCCTTGATAAATGTCTTTCAGAGTCATTGTGTCTTATTCTTTCATTACTTCGTATTTGGTCGTTCGTGTCGCTGGCCCTGTTGACTTTCTAACACCTATTTCACGAAAATAATCAAATGCCATGTACCGGTGGATGACAAGGTGGGTTTGCCTTCGTTTCTATTTGTTATATCGCAGCAGGACCTCATCCAAACTAAGACAGAAATGGGCAAAAATAGTGCCCACCTTTACTTAGCTTACCTTTTGACAGCTCTTATCATTGCACAAGTAGACAGGATTTCTACTTTTCCCATTTGCTGGTTCCCCTTTTACCTACAAATGAACACAACGATAGGAACATCAGATGTCCTATGTCAGCACCAGGATAGTTAGCACCAGGATAGTTAGCACCATAAATATAAAAGAGAATCCTTGAGCTACATGAATTTCAAATTACCACTGAAGGCCATATGAAATTATGGTTGCTGGTTTGTGGAGTATTTTGTACTCTTCAATTACTGTAATTATTTAGATTTAATGGAGATTTGCCACATTCAAATACTTGAAATCCCCGCCTCTGGATCTCCTGGCAATGCAACGTTGTCGTAACTCACCAGGTAATTTCTATAGAAAATATAAAAATCCTTAATTTTCATCGTACAGCGTAGATCAAAAGACCCATGTACTTGTCTTAAAAGGGTGCAGTAAAAGTGGAAGGGAAGATTTGGAGAGGATTTTGATAAAAAGGAAATGCATAGATAAAGTGTCAAAGAAATGTTTGAAAGGATAGGCACAAGGTTGGGTAATGACTAAAATTCATGAATTAAGGACATAATGCATGTAAGGGTGGGTATTAACCGCTTCCCTGACGCCGTCGAGTATACTCGTCCTAATAAGTGGCTTCATTTTCGACATGGCCCAGTTAACTCATCCTATTCGAAACCTTCTTCCTCCTTCCTGTCAAGAATGATTTAACTCATCACCTCAAAGCTGTTAATTTTTCTGTTACTAGATGCCACATATGGATGGAATACCTTGTACATCTAGCAGATATTTTGAACATTATCTTACTTGATTCAAAGATTTTTGCTGTAATATTTTGTAAACCTTTTTCATACATTATTCGTGATTCTCGTATGAGATACATATCTTGTATTTATTTTCTCACTGTAAATATATGTATTTGAGGTCTACAATTACACTGCGTATGCAATCAGCTTGTATATCCTTTCTCTTTATCAATATTTTTAATGTAATTTCTTTGCTCTTGCAGACCGCTATCTTCATGTGCACAGATACAGTCTTCGAAAACTATGTAATAGAACTATTCTGTAGCAGTATATGAAGATGATATCCATTATATCATGAAGCATATAATCAGCAATCACTATATATGTCAAGATAAATATTGCCCACACTTCAACTTGAGATTCAGGTACTACGGAATTATATCTGGTGTAATCAATTTACCTGTTAGTAATGGCAAGTGATAACAAAAATGACATTTCTGATAAGCAGTTTCAAGAGGAAGACATCGAAGACTCAATTGGAAACAAGTTTCTCAGAGGACGAGGGAGAGCCTTCGCAAGGAGAAGCGTGCCAGTGATTAGGAAGTCCTTGTCCTCCGGCTCAACCTAGATTCCACTTTGAAGGAGAGTCATCGATGAATTTTGAAGTTGCTCTGGAGACTAGTGTTCTACAGTATTTGAACTCTTCTTCAATGACGCAGTGATATGCATATAGTTCGAGACCCCAATAGGGAGACACCAGTGCAGCAGAAATGAGTGTTTTTTGTGCTTATTATACTATACAGTATTATTTGGAAGCCAGAACAAGAGCATTATTGGCCCAGAAGGGTCATATTGGCAACTCCCTTTTTAGGGGATACCATGCCGTATCGAAGATTTCTAATACAAAGCAATACATGCATTTTAGTAAAAATGACGAGTACAATCCCCTAAATCATCCCAACCCAAAACTCAATAAGATTTGGTTGATTTATCAGATGTTGGAGGAGAAATTTAGCAAATTGTATACACTGGAAAGGGATATAGCTGTGGATGAAAGTCTCCTTTTATATAAAGGACGACTAGGTTGGCACCAATTTATCCCTCAAAAAAGGGCAAGGTTTGGGATAAAAATATTTCTTTTGTGTGAATCAAGGAGTGGTTATGTTTGATCGACCATCATTTACACTGGAAAAGGTATGATCATGGATGACAGCTTCAGGAATATGCACATGTCCTCTCAGGTGGTGATGTTGCTGATGAAACCACTTTTTGACAAAGGATACTGTGTAACCACTGATAATTTTTATACCTCCCCCAAATTGGCAGAGGCTCTCATTTCCCATTCTAGTGACACCTATGGTACTGTGCGTGTAATGAGAAAAGGGATGCCAGAACAAATGAAAGGCAAAAAATTGAAGAATGGAGAGGTTAGGGCATTTCAGAAAGGGAAGATCATGGTACAGCTATGTGAAAAAAAACTTTAATCCTTAACCGTATACAGCCCACAGGACTTTAAAGTTTTTTTTGCACATAGCTGCACTTCGATGGAAGTACAAGAAAGAGGTGACATAATTGTCTACAGTGCACAATAGTGAGATGCAGAGGATAGAGAAAAAGAGAAAGGTTCTAGTGAAACCTATGGTTTTGGTAGATTATAACGAAAAAATGGGAGGTGTCGATAAGGTGGACCAGCATTTAGCTGATTACCGTATACACCTGCATATAAGACACATCAATGTTTTTGGGAATGTATTCTACAATTTTTTAATCTACCCACGTATATTACGCATATTTCCCTACAATTTGATTTCTGTCACTTTAATTCTGTCAAATAAAGTAAAATTAACTTTAACTTAAACTTAGCAAGATATTTCAATACCTTAACGCCAATGGCAACTTTCATGTCACAACTAAACTTAAAAACTGAGTTAAGTTACAGAAAAAAATAGCATGAGATTCAGTCATTTGAATTAATATGAAATTAAGAGCGCCTTGTAGACTACATAATGTACACAAAGTAACACAAAGAAACAACTGACTACAGGAAACAACCAGGAGTCAGTTGTTTCTTTCTGTTTTTTCCTTACGTGTAGGTACGTATATTACGTGGTCTTTCATCTATTTTCAACAACAAGTAATTAATTTGTTTATTTGTACATTACGCAATCCTCCGTTTGACACAGCAAGTAATTAATTTCTGTTTATCATACCCTTACTTTGGACAGACAAAATGAATGTTTTGCGGCAAAATTACACTGCAAAATTTAAACTACACGTTTCACAGTATGCAAAGGAACATGGTAATTGAGGTGCCGGGCGAGCATTTGGACTAAATGAATGCATCATAAGACAGTGGAAGAAAGTCGAGGAAAATATCAAAATGATGCCTAAAATGAAAAGAGCGGCACGCAGTGGGAAACCACATCACCCTGAGTTAGAAAAAAGTTTATTGCAATGGATTACGAACACAAGAAGGGACTGTCTTGGTGTGAGTACATCTGCTGTTCGTGTTCCAGCTTTGGGGTTATCCAACCAACTCAAAATTAAGAACTTCAAAGCTCCCTTGAATTGGTGCCATCGCTTCTTCAAGAGGAACAGCTTATCAATTCACCACTCACAACAATTAGTCAGCGATTGCCCGAGGATTACTCTGAATGACTAATAAAATACCAGGAATACGAAATTAAATTAGAGAAGGAGCATAATTTTCCATTGAATCAAATGGGAAATGCTTACCAAACCCCACTTACATTCGACATGCCGTCAGACTCTATGGTAAACGAGAAAGGTGCAAAAACTGTTCAGGGGGTCGATTTTGTAATTAGTCGACAAGAGTTTTTGGTCGAGAAATCGGCCATCTTGAGAAATTAGTCGACCGAAATCTAGTTTTGCGATTTTGTAAACGTTGCTGTCACTATCGAGTGAGAACTTACGTGATAACTTCCGCCATATTTGTCGATTTTCATTTAGTAGGCGAGAACTGGCGTGACAAGTGAGAAGTGGACGTAGACGGATGTAGAATTAATTAAAGAATCTTAATATTGACGTAAAATACATCTTTTGAATCGAAATTACGAAAACGATGACAAAATAAACGAAAATTTCGCCGTAGTGACAATGACAAGAAGTGGATGTAGACCTGTGAAATTTCGTATCTTCCTATACCAATACATTGTTTTTTCTTGATTTTGCGCCTTTGATACAGATTTATCAATATCATCGATATGAGAAGGCGTGACTTCGTGGAAAGCCATTTGCATCCATCCACAGAAAAGTTTTTTGTGGAAACTTACGCTTTTCTGTGGAAAAGTACGAATTCGTAGTGTTACACTTAAGTGTTTTCATTCTACAGATTTATCAAGGTTTGATCGAGTAAGTCGAACGTTTTGGAACACAAAATGTAGTTTGAGCAATGTATAACACAAAGCAATTTTGTTATTTTCGCGTTTATAAACATTCTATACGTAATTAATAAGCAGTTTCAATGGTCAATTGCTGTGCATTTTGCTGTCAGAACAGTAGCCCCCACAACATGTTCCGAAACTATATAGAATCTATAGATCTTCCTCAATTTTATTATTTCATTCAGTATCTGAACTCTTTGAATCAGAACGAACGTCGGTATTAAGCCACGGCGTTTTAATCAACATTTCATTGTGCTCTCGGTTGTTCATGGTATAAAAGTTCTCGTATTCGTCATTTTGACAACTTCTACCGCATTTAGCCCCTCTTATGAATTAAAATAAACATTTGCACAAACGGAAAATCTCTAATTACCCTGGAAAGCCATTATAATGTATTATATAGTAGCTTAATTTCATTGCGGTAAACGATTATTAAGGAATTTTTATGCCATACTTGATATTGATCTAGTAAAAACTGAGCCGGATTAATGCATTAGAATACACATAAAATTAACATTAGAATGATCATCAAGGTTTTAATGCAGTTTGCTGGAGGTTGACAGATATCTCGTTCTCTGTATCACTCTAGCAGACGACACCGGCATCCGAGTTCGTTTTTGTATCTTGCAGTCTTTGTAACTTTTACAGAATTAAATTGGAGATAATGGTCCTACGAAGTCCAGAAAAGTACCAAAGGAAGGTAAATTAAGTGAAGAATCTTAATATTGTCGTAAAATACAACTTTTGAATCGAAATTACGGGTACTATGACAAAATTCACGAAAGTTTTCGCCGTAGTAAACAACCAGTCCCCCTGACGACCAAGGTGATTGTTGAATCCGATACATTCATTCTCCCACAAGAATACACGGAGATTTTTGAGACAGAATTTTAATGCAAACTTGATTTTATAGAAGAGAATTTAAAGCAGTTAGTTTTTGTGATTCTCACAAACTGCATCATGGAATCGAATTCGTAATTTCGCTATTAATCTTGGTTATTATTAATGCGATTTTCTATGATACTTCAATTTCACAGGACAAACAGAAAAGGTACTCAAATTTATGAAAGATGTCATCGTATCAAAAAATTTTTTTAACTCAATACAAAACAGTCTATATATCTACAACAAATTATTCTTATTGAGTTGAATGATTCATTGAAAATACTCATCTGCTTTAACTTTCGTAAATTAAACATCGGGAAATCATACGAGAACTTCGACGAGTTACTGAACCAGTTGTTTTGCCTTAAATAGTTTCGTTGATTCTCGACAAAGTCTTTCATTTTTTAAGGTGTCTGTTATAACAACAGGTACAAAGTAAAACAAAATAATGTCCATTTCATCAGATTTCGATAGCAATAACAGTAACATTATCACGTAATGCCATTCGCATACGCTCTCGAGTAAGGCAATAAAAACATTATATTCGCAGCATCCAAGTCTTGTAATTTGTATTGTATGTATTTGTAATACATACAAAAGTTGAACATAGCATAGTTAATACTTAAAATACATGTAAATAGTTTTATTTCTCAATTACAGCATATTAAGATACTTATTCTATTAATACTTAGGATTTAATGGTCTAATGAATTGGTACCAAGGTTTTTAAATCCTCAATGAACGCCCTCTTGCCTTTCTTGTTTTCATTCGAAATTGGAATTGCGCATGCGCGAACTACTGCGATAAGTGAAATATGGCAACGTCCCTCAAGACGCTCTCGACTGGCTCTCGACCGACAGCTCTCATGTCGATCGATAGTGACTATTGCACTGAAATCGCAGTTATCACATGAGAACTGTTTTCGGTCGAGATCGAAGTTTTGTAGTGACAACTCACAGCTGTCACTGTCGTGTGATAGCTCTGAATTACAAAATCGACCCCCAGATAAGAGAACAGAAAATGGTAAAAACAGATTCACGGTTATGTTGGCTGCATGGCAGACAGTACAAAACTTCCTCCTTATGTTGTATTCAAGCAAAAAACTCTACCTAAAGGCAAGTTACTTCCTGGAATCATAATAAGAGCCCAAGAGAAAGGATGGTTTGATGACAAAATCTTGGATGACTGGATAGAGACAGTGTGGAAAAGAAGACCTGGTGGAATGCTGAAAAAGAGATCGAAGTTAGCCAGAGATGCTTTTAGATGCCACACTCAGCCACAAGTGAAGCTTCAAGATTTAAACACAAACCTTGTGATTATTCCAGTTGGGTTGATGTCAAATTTGCAACCAATTGATGTTGTTGTAAACAAGCTTTTTAAGACAATGATGAAACGAAAATGGTCAAATTGGATGATTAACGGCGATCACTCATTCACAAAAAGAGGAAGAATGAAGAAAGTAGATAATATCACAATCTGCAAGTGGATTGTGGAAGAGTGGGCTGAGTTTCCCGCAGCCACTATAGTAAAGGGGTTTAAGAAATGCAGCATCAGCAACAGTTTAGATGGCACAGAAGACGACTTACTGCGGGAGGATGATGAAGATGATGACAACAACGCCGCGACCATAGTAGAGGTCTGCATGGGCCGGGTAAGCAGGCAGTCTATCGGGCTCAGGCCGGGCCCATGAATAAAGATCCATTGGGTTTGCACGTAAATCTCATTTTTATCGCATGCAGGGTTTGTTTCTTTTGCTAAATGAAATTAGTTAAAGAAGTCTCAGGAAGTCGCGACAAGTACCAAAAGAAAGGAAATTGAATGATTACTTTTATTTCAGTCATGGAATATTGCTTTTATTTGAATTGCGTGAACAGCGATGAAATAAACTAAACATTCCGGGAAAGTTTGAGGTTGTAAAAAAAAATTCTCATGGACAACCAAAGTGATAGTTGAATCAATAGTTAAGGTTTTCACCGTTAGAATAGATAGTGCAATTATTCAGATAAGTGTTTATTATGTAAGTAGCATATGACGGAGCCTTTGTGGGACCGCCAGCCTTATCATACAATGTAAATTACTACAATGTAATAATAATAATAATTTCGTCTTTTTATGGGCGAATTTTAGCCTATGAAGGCTATTCCTCCAATTAACCCCTTTTTATTAATTTCATTTCTTTTTTTGCATTTTTATTAATATCTCTCTCTCTCTCTCACACACACACACACACACACACTACATACACAGACGACCATTCCCTAACCTGAAAAATCCGATTAGCCGGGATTCGCGAAATAGCTGAAGAAGTAAAATAAATGCACTGTTTCTACGTTTGGGCCAGGCTCGGGCTCCATAATTTTTTCCTACGTTCGGGCCGGACCGGGCTCAACAACGGACGGGCCAGGCTTGGGTTGAAATTTTCGGCCCATGCAGGCCTCTAGACAATAGAGAACGTAACGATATCTTCCTCAGAAGATTCTGAAGAATCCAATGACAGTGACCAGGAATTTTTTAGATTTTGCAACTGTTAAGAAGGCACGTAATAAATAATGTTTTCTCAATAAGATTGTATTGAGTATAATAAGCAAATAAATTAACTTTTTTTCTTATATTTAAGTTCTTCGTTAAAGTAATTAACAAGAAAAGGCGTGAGAACACCCTAAGCATTTAATACCGTCCTAATATCGAATACACCAAAATTCGTGGACATTTCACAATCTTGATATACCATAATAAATACCATGGAAAATCTATATCCTCCAGTAAGACGCACCTTGTATTTTAACCTAATTTTTTGTGAAAAAAAATGCTTTTTATACATGGGTATATACAGCACCCAATCCCAAGGAAAAGAGGGAAAAATTATTACAAAAAATTGTTTCTGCATTTTATAGAGATTTGTGTGTGGAATTCTTTCATTTAGTACCAAAAATTAGGAGGTGTAAAAAGTGCACATTTAGATTAGATTTAATGGAAAAACTAATAGAAGTGTACCACCCATCAGTGTCATCCCCAAAGGTGGGAAGACCACCTCCAGAGCCACACCCTAGCCGCCTGACCGAAAGCCATTTCCCAGATGCCATCCCAGCTACGGAGAAGAAATCAAGAAAGTGTGCTGTTTGTTCCCATGGGATTCGAAGGGGAAAATGTTACGGAGGGAGATGAGATATATGTGTCAAGATTTTGATGGGTGTGACACCCTGCTTCAGAAGTAGTTGCCAGCACAGATGGTTACTTTTCGTCGTTTTTCCCACAAAATATTAGAGGAGCTAATAGCTCTCCAGGTTAAATAGAGATATCGGTGTTTTACCACCTTCTGCCATGTGCCACTGGCGTATTGCAGGGTTTGAATATAAATATAAAAATGTGTCATTGAATGTAATACAATCCTCAAAATTTGAGCATTGGAAAAAAATAATTCAACCACAAATATAATGTGGACCTTGAGACATGCGATCAGGCCATCTGCAGCACTATTTATATGTATAAGAAATACCAGTAGTCATCCATGCTGTAAATCTTACCTAAATGCATACATTCACCAATTTATAATCACAGAAGTAAATTATTTGATGGCCTAGTTAATTCTCTTTCAATTAAAAACTATTGGTTGACAGCTTAGTCTGTAGTCTGCAAAGGCTCTTACAGTAAAAAACAGATAGCACAATGGTCGAATGTTACATGGAACCAGGCCAACTGAAGAATGCCGATAGCCATGCACTACAGGACATGTGCAAGAGAAGAATTAAATGCAGGGTGCCATCCATTCTATTGCACAACTAAATATTTGAGCCAAAAAGGACACAAAAGGATCCAGGTTATTCTCAAGTCAATATGGCTATTACAATAAAACTATAGGGAAAGTCAATTAATTAATGTACTCTCTCATATATTTTTTATTATATTTTTGCCCATCCTAAGAGGTCTAAATGAATGAAATCTCTTCCTAGTGTCACATTGTTACAAATAGTTTATTTACTGCACTGTAATAAGACTTCTCATAGAAAACACTCATCATAAAAAAAGATAGAAAATATATTTACAGATAGAAAGGCTGGGCTAGCATGAGGTTTGATGCCACAATTGATTAAATCCTACATTTCTTTATGAGTAATTTTAGATTCACAGATTCAAAATTAAGCAGAAAGGATATGAGAGAGTGAAAAATATAATAAAAAAGTATAGACAAGGTGGAGTATTTAACTAAAATAACGTAAGTTATCAGGTTGCTTTCAGTACCTTTAATCAGCTCTTATCCTATACCATCTTGAAGGTCAAAATTCTAAGATAATTTGTAAACTTGGTACACCAGTTGAACCTCACCTGCTTGATCACATCCGAATGGGCTTCTTTGCAGCTAAGAATCTCCACGGTAGGTTCGTGACCATTTGTTTGAAAACTCACATTTTTTAATGTGGTGGTGGGAAGAAATGTATTTTTAGGGAGTAAGCATTCCATGTTGTCATCTCCTTTAACCTAAAAAGTATTTCAGAAAGTTAAACATTATAAGAAGGAGAAAACAAGGTGATTAGATTACTATATTTCCAATTTCATTCATCTCTAGCCAAAAAGACACTATAGAGCTCTCCACATTTAGTTGACAGTATTGCTTAAATGGCCAACGCTGTTGCCAAACCTACGGTAGCGGGGCAACAGCGATTACGCCGTCGCCCCGCCTCCTGAACACCGCGCCGAATTTGAATTCATAACCATGAGTGTTATGAATAAGCTAATCAAAAAGCTCCTATAGTTAGGTTTTTGATAGATAAGGGACGTATGCACAATTTTTAAAGTTAGGTCAAGATCAAAGCTCTAAATACCATGTGAATTACTTCAAAGTATTATTTTTATAGGATAATAACGAATTATTGGCAAGCGATAGGTAGTACTTTTTTATTTAAAACCAGTAAACCTTACAATATGTCCGCATTGATATATATTTTCATAAAGTTACTAATATGAAAGGATGAATTATGATATTACGTCAATACGTTTCAATGGGGTTCAGTTCATTGTTCAGTAGAACAATGCATCCCGCTGATTTTGCAAGTTTGTCAACCCTAAACTTCAAGAAATTTTCTCGAACTTTATCGACTAAAAATAATAAGTCTCTCTTCAAACAATCCTCATCGAACTTCACATTTTTACTAGTCAACCACTATTTGATGCAGTCTTTCTTCCAACTTGTTGTTGGAAGGTATTCTAATTTTCTAGAGTGATAGGATGCATTGTCCAAAACTATTACCGAGCCTCTTGGTACGCTAGAGAGAAGGCAGTTTTCAAACCAGCTCTCATAGCAGTCTCCATCAACTTCGTCATGCTCGTCCAAGGTATTCTTCTTGCAAAGAAAGAATCGCAATGTTCCTTCAATGAAACCATTTACCATTCCAGCGTGAATTATTGCAAAACGACCTCCTTTGGATGTCGGAGCCTTTAATCCAGTACCCAGGGAGAAAAGCATCACATGGTGTTTTAATTCCTTTATCACTCCAAACCTTGTATACTGTTTGCCTAAGATTGATCCACGTTTCGTCAGTAAACACAATTGTTCTCTGTTACCTTCGGTATTTCTTCTTTGTACGGCCGTGTAATTTTCTTAGTTTTTGACGGAGTCACTAACGCTCCTTGAGATGCTTCTTTCCGTTCCCTATAAATTGTCGACTGTGGGCATCCAGTCGCTTCCGTGGCATATTTTCTTGCATCGGAAACACTGAGGGACTTACAGAGGTAGGTGAAGACGTTCAATACTATTTGCCGTTCACGGTTTCTCAACTTCTCCCATTTTCGCCTTCTCTTCACTTCGGACATGGTGATCGCACGAAGTTAAAAATGACTCACTTGGAGAGAAACTCTACAGCACTGCTCGACTTCTTATACTATACTATACACACGGCTTCTATACTCTTGGAAATCCAAAGGCAAACTAAATACAAATCGTCATCCCTTATATTCCGAGCATCGACATTGAAGAGTTCCAACCGTCTCCCAGATGTCTTATGACTTGACCAGCCAAAGCGGTTCTATGTATCCTGTGTGCATCGGTGCTGTTAATCTTAATAAGGGATAAGCGTGTCATTCATTCAGTAGCAGGGATTATACCTCAGTTTTAAAGAGAAAGTTGTATGTTGTTTTTCTGCGCTCTTTATTTTGTGAAGACTTTCAATAGGAGGACCCGATGTCCTCCTGATGTAGATGTTTCTTCCGACTGAGAACTTGACTGTGGTTGAATTAATAAAATATTACAATGTCCTTATAAAAATTTGAACGGCCTTTATTAAAATGTACGCAAGCGTTTGCGTAGCGGATATCAATGTTCGCCAAATTTCGAGAAAATCCCGGAAGTCGGAAATTAATGAACCATCAACAAATATAGTTCATCGGCTACAACGTCGTCAGTAAGGGTTTCTAGATTTATTGGAACTTCTTTTTCTTAAAAAGAATGAGGAATCTTTCCGATTTTCTGAGGATTTTTGCTTTCTTCCCTCACGCTTACAACAGCTGAGCAGGCATTCACGGGCTAGACGGCGCAACTTTGGCGAGCGGGAAAAACGACAAATTGAATAATTAATAAATCCCTCTGTAATCAAGATAATGTCTTCATTTCTTCGCCAAAAATATATTAATATTTTTCTTAAAATTTCATACGCAGCATGTATGGAGTTATTTCTTACGGTACGAGATTTAGCTGGCGACCGCTTTTAGGAATGCATAATTCGAAAATTTCGGTTCAAATGATCTTATTCGAGTCATAGAAACATTAAAACAAGATAAAATATAAATTAAATAATACTGTTACGGGAAGTAATGCATGAAAAATTTACTGTATAAATTTAATGACGAATGTATGAACGCCTCGTTCACAACAGCGTGATAAAGATAAAATCGGAAAATGGTCTCTCCACACGGAAATACAAGAAAATAATTTTTATAAATTATATTTTAAAACATATGGATAAATAAAGTGCAGTATTAGAGGTATCGTTAATTTTTACATCAGGAATGATTTTTTTAATCAGCAAATTAAGCTTTTGCTGCATTTGGCAACACCGAGCCATGCGCCATACGGGGAAATACACGGGAAAGGAAGCTCCATAAGCCCCTGTACTTTCAACTAAATGTGGAGAGCTCTATAGCTAAAAATTTCTCATTCCAATTGCTAGAGGAAATTGCAATCTCTTTTTCTTCAATTTACTATGAAATACAAAACAAAAACTACTAGATGATGTAACACATTTAAATCAAGCAAGGTCTCTCGCAAAGGTCAAGGTAGTGTACTTGATTTATTAGCCGCTTCGCATTCTCTTTTTTTGGATGATCTAAATATAATTGCCGGAATTTCAGACCACAATATCATAACAGCAGTTATGAAATCGGAAATAGTAAAATCCCTCAAGCCACCGAGGCAATGTTTCACAAAGCGAGATTTTCAGAATTCAGGGATCATATCAATGCAAAGACAGAAGTCTTCTGTTGTTTTTTGAGTGGTAATAGCGTAGAATAACTATACTAGCGGGCTTGCGTCAATGCATTGAAGCACCTTTTTGACGTAGTTCTGAAGACCTCTGGCAGTTAGCGCCACTCCTCCTGCTTCCAACTGAGGCGGACATTTTAATCAGAACCATGACCAGGCTTTTTAAGACAATTTCATGGAAATTCAAGTGTCTATGTTTACGTAAGTGCCCTACAAGCCGCCTTTCGGCGTGTGGCAAGGGGTGCAAGCATCATGACTCTCCTTCCCTAATCGGTTACTTTTGCGTGTCGCTTGCGGATTGAATTGATTCTTGAATTGAATCAAACTGCAAAAGCTGGTGCCACATCTAAAAACATTCATCCATCTAAACAGAGATTACGTAATAGAATACACACATCGGGTGTTTTAAATTTCTGTAAAATTCATGAAATAATACTCACTTCTCAATTTGTAAAATTCTAGTAACCTAATTTTCTGGATTACCCTATTACAAATGTTATTTCCACCAAAAGAGAAATAAAAATTAAACATGTACTCTTAATATTTTCAGGGATTGGAGTTTACGTTGATATTGGACACAAATTTGGCATCTGATTTGTTTACCATCAGCCAATCACATATTACAGCCTAAAACATTCATAAAAACAACAACTAATACAGAAAACTATACACCAACTCAGTGACTGGTTGAGGATGAATAAATTCACCATGGTCAATGCAATTATTACCTTGTATCTTTTATAACATACCTTAATGAAAACAGATTCCTCAAGGCAAGGGACATCCTCCTGAAGTTTGGAAAAAACATTGACGGTAGAATCTAGCAAATAATTTCCCTGCATTGCTGCACCCACTGCAAGCACTTCATCAGGTGGAATTGAAATCAGAACTTCAGAATTTGGAAACCTATCCTTGAAATACTTCTGAAGTTTGGGTATTTTCAGGGATCCACCACAAAGGATCACCTAAAAAAGAAAAATCGACTGTTTAACATATAAAATAGCAGTCTGTTATAAATGACTATGACGACTAATGTGAGGTTCAGACTTGAAGAAATATATCATATTTATTTGAGTAAAAGACAAGGATGTTATCCAAATTTAGATTCAGAAAACCTTAATATTTGCAAACATGAGAATAATTTATTCTAAGTACATTAAAAACAGCTGTCTGAGATTGTTTAATTATTACATATGTAGAGTCCCCATTTTTTTACTTAAGTACTTTTACTGATAAATGAGTGGACTGTTTATAAAAGAATTCATACATTATTAATTTTCTGAGAAAATTTATCTACACTCAGTTTCCATAACAATTAACAAAATAATAATTATTGTAAATAATTAAAGCTTATGGTGGTAAAAAAACAGAAATTGTACCACATTTTCATTTATAAACTAAATGCAGGATTAACTTTAAAAACTATCAGGGGAAATTAAGACAAATTGTCATAAAATTTTTAGAAGTCTGGGATGGACTGGTTGTCTTACGCTGTGACCGGGTTTATGTATTTGGGTAAGACTAACGCTAGCAAATTGACTTTACTTCAACTCCACAGCTGAATTTATGAAGCTGATTAAGATATTAAAGGTACATAATACAATGTCAATTTGAACCTAATTACATTTCAGGTCAAATAGGAAATGCTGATGAAACAGGAGACTTTTGATGAGTCAAGTTATACGACCAATAATGAGAAAGGAGCAAACAAAATTGGATGAAAAATTACAAATTATGGTCTTTCTAGCATAACTTGCTGATAGAAGAAAACTAGCTTTTTCATTTTGATCCAACGAATCCAATGGAAGACTGAAAAATGATCTATTGGTTGGATGTAAAATGGGACAGATGACCAAGAGCATCATTGAGGCAAAATTACATTTTTAGAATTTATTTTCTCAAGGGTCATTTAGTGAAATAGCCCCCCAGAAATGTTTTGAGCCATCCACCGTTACGTGGGATATGCAAGAGTTATTCTTCCATTTTCCATTTAAAAGCTCTTGTTCTGTAAACAGGGATGTGCAACACCTATGCTACATTTTTTTATTTTATGTTAGTGCCACATTTTGTAGGGGTCAACCTTGTGATTGGAAAAAGGGCAGAGTGAATGTGTGCTTGGAAAGGCTTTCTATCTCTCTCCAAGCGTGTGCCAGGTTGAAGGCGCTCTCCCTCCCTCTGGGTGCATTCAAGGGGGCTCTCTCCCAGAGTGACAAGTGGAGTCTACCTCTTTTTTGTGAAGGAACCTAAGAACGTAACATGTATTGGTCCTTCGGGCAATTTTGATTGTAGCTATTATATTGCCATAAACAATTTAACTGATTTAGAAGTTTCAGTGTTGTGTTTCACCTCAATACCAACCATTTTGGACCTTCGGGCCGGATTTGACTGAGAACAGTTGTAAGATAGAACCAGTGCTTAGGATTGTGTTAGCAGGTTAATATTTGTTTTTTCCCCTTGCAAGCGTATTATATTTAGTACTTTTGTAGAGTATATTGAATTGGTCCTCCTTACTCCATGAGGGCTCCAAATTATCAAATTGCTTGGGAAAAGCTTTATTAAAGATATCACAATGTAAGGAAACTAGTTTTGCATATGTACTTGTTTTGTAATATACTTTACACTCAGATATTTGTGGATGACATAACCATGGGCTTAGATACGCTAGAAGAAGCATTTGCCATCAAAGATGAATTAGCGCACATATTACGCCTTGGTGAGTTTAAGCTGCATTAATGGTCTACCAATTCCTCTTCTTTGATTGAATCTATTACTCTTCAACTAAAACGGATATCATTGCCACGTTTAGAATTCTGCAGAGCTCATCTTTTAGCAAAATTATTCAATTATTGCACCTTACAGCCTTCATCTCACAATGTAACAGAAAATATCTCAGCATGGTGTGATTCTACCATAGTTTTAAGCTGGATCCAAATACCACCCATAGATTGAAGACACATGTTGCAAATCGCATGAGTGAAATTCAACAATGAATTCCTAATCAATCATGGGCTCATAACTCTTCAAAACCCAGCCTCCAGAGGTCTCACACCCTCAATGCTTATTGTCTCTGGTGGAATGGATCCAAATGGCTTGCATCTGCCCTTCAGGATAGACTTGCCTCTCATTTTGTACCCATTAAGGACAATGATTTACCTGAAATGTAGTTGTCTTCCATTAATGCAGAATGCACGGACTGGGATATACTTACTCTGCTTTCATCATGGATGAAATTAAATCGTATACTTGCTTATTTTAGTTCTCCTTGCTTATGTTCTCAGATTTATTCACAACTCTAGTTCAAGGAGTAAATTCAAAGGCTTTCTCACGGCTACTGAGCTGAAGAAGAGTATTAATTTCAATTATTGTACAAAACTTTTGTTTCAAAGATGATCTGACTTCACTAACAAACCACTGTACCTGTAGTCTTAGAATCGTCTTTTGCCATTTTTTTATAAGGATGGGGTACTCAGAGTAGGAGGAAAGTTACAAAATTCGCATCTTGGTTTCGAAGCCAACTATCCAATAAAAATCATCACGTAGTGAACCTGCCCATTGAACTACCACCTTAATTATTTACATGCTGGACCACAGCTTCTTCGATGTATTTTATCCCAAGAGTCTCCCAAGGTGTAAAAAAATAATTAGGCTTGTTGTATCTCTGCAGTGCAGTAAACTAATTACTTAAGTACATTTTCTGTATATAAATTGATATTTGAAGAGAAAAATGCTAAAATGGTTGCAAAAGACTACCTGGTAACATTAATTCTCATTCTATGATTGTCGAATCTCTGTAAACATTGGATGCCACATATACTTGAATCTACATTGTGGGCTGCCACAGATTGCAACTCATAGACCACAGCAGAGGTAGGAAAACCCCTGCAGTTGAGAAGAGAGGGTCTCTAAAAATAAACCGTGGATATTCAAAACCATGTTTGACATAACCACAGTTGATGAGGGATACATGTATAATAATGAATGATTGAATATAATAATAATAACAAATAAGTGCATAAACTTCTTAACACCAGATTTTGGGCACTAATTATGAAGTATGTATAACCTGGATTACCCAATCATACGCCAAATACGAATTGATCGCACTAATGAAATTACTGAATACAAATTATCAATGAAATGTCTGAGAAATCTGGTCTCACATCTAAAATATTTAACACCAAAATAATCCTACTTTTTCATTAAATTCCAACAAGACCAACCTTATCAAAATCATCAGGTTTCATTCCCAACTCTTCCAATAAGCTATTTACAGGTTTAGTAAGTTGATTGAGAATTGGAGATATCAAATTCTCCATTCTAGAGCGGGTGATAGTTTGACTATAATCCATTCCATTATAAAATGTTTCAAGGCAACATGTAGTTGAACTATTTGTTGATAATATGTGCTTACAATGCTCAGCTAGCTTATACAACTTCAATCTGCAGCGTACATTCTCTAAGGGGTTGAAATGCATTCTCCTTCAAATTAAAAAAAAATACTTTTACATAAAGTTCAACATCAAAAATGTAAGATTTTTTCTATAATCACATCTCCTTCTTAAGAAAATTTAAATTAATATGAATGTAATAAATAAAAACATTAATGTGATACTTACACAGGTCTTAAAAATTAAATACATGAATTTTTAAAGTACATTTATCAAAGCCTTAAATTATAAATAAAGGATAATCGGACTGATACTCACATTTCAACGTCTCGTGCTATGTATTCAAAAATAGCAGCAGTAAGAGCATTACCACTGGGACCAGGTTCAAACTTTGATTTGACTACTTGAAGCATTCCGTTCACCACACATGCTACACTAACATCTATAGATGTCCCTCCAGCACGATAAACCAGTATTTTCCTATAAGTTAAGAATTCATTCCCACATTTTATTGGATTAAAACATACAAATATATTCTACACTTTCAAATCAAATGAATAAGAGAAAGAATTAACAACACCAGAAAGGTAAGAAAGAAGCAGCAAATTCACTTAAAGGGATCTCTATTGAATCAATAAGAGGAAATGGAACACCATTCTAGTCTTGTCAAAAAATCTCAATTCTACCAGAGAATCTCTTTGTTAGTCCAAGTACATCATAGCTCAAATCAGCACTACTTATTTATCCTCAACAGACACAAATAATAAGAGGCCTCAAAAGATATGAAAAACCACATGCCCTTCTCACTAATTATAAAATATTTACATAATGAATATTTTCTCTCATTGATTCAATTAATAAAGAGGCATCAAATGCGAGTGTTATAGATTTATAGTCTGTAATTATTCTGATATGGTTTGAGTGAAACATACTGTAACGAATCAGTCTAAGAACTGTGTTACAAATATTTTACCCAATTTCCTATTTTTGTTGTTGCCGCATAATTTTGATACTAAATTTATTTTAAATTTGTTTAGGTTTAATTAATGGTATTTTATGTATAACTCATTATTCGTGTGAAGTGTTGTGACCAGAGCGCCAACAAGTGACATTGAATTGTGACCGGCGTATGAATTACCCCCAAAAAAAGGAAAGACTAAAATTGATAGTGGTACTTTTGACTGAGGCAGGAGAGGTGAGGACATAAAAAGGGGGGCTTACGGACTTCGAGAGACGGGGTAACTGAAATATTTCTCAGAAGCATGTGGTGTTATCACGGTGCAGAGACGGTGCGACTGAAGTGGTTCAGAGGAGAAGCGTGGTAACCTTTTCCCAAAATGTACGCAGCTGGGTGTCATAACTAAGCCCCTTCAAGAAGTTTTACTTAGGTTTTAGGGCACACTCTGGCCATTTTCAAGTTAAGGAAAAAAAAACTGTGAAAAAGCTGCAAAAATGGCGCCTAAGGATGGACCTGAAAAAACCTCACATAACTACTATCAACCGAAGATCTTACAAGGAGTCGAGTCTCAGTGTGTTTGTTGATAAATCACGAGAGGACTCGCAGAAAAATAAAGAAAACCATAAAATAACAAGTCTCTTAAGTACTACTTGGCAGTCCTAAAACTTTTATTAACGATGTAAAAAATCATCAAAATCGCTGAATAAAATAATTAAATCTTCCTTTGAATATATTCATCTGCAATTCGCCCTCTTCCCTTACTGTTGTTTACCCTTTATTTATATTTTTGTCTCGTCTCTTTGTCCGGAAATTCCAACAGCATGCCACATTGAGATTTCTCTATCATAAGTTTTGCCACAGCCTCATTTGCTACAAATATGTTTGTCTTGTATAGAATCACACATATCGTATAAATTCTTTTAAAATTGGTGCACTTTATTTATGATATATGATAATCACGCATAATCACAAATTAACTTGTGAAGTAAAATCAAGGCTCTTCTTTCTCATAATTATTTTCAATGCAAATTTAATTGTTGAAATAATAAAGGTATATCTCTGATGACAAAGTAATAGAATAAATTTTCATAAAATACCACCACTCATTCAAGGTGGAGTCACCTTTTGCCTCTGAAGATGCTTCAGGTATTTAGTGACGATTTATTCCATTGTTAAAATAGAATGTTTTTGATTTACATAATCAAAATATTGAAATTTTTCTTACCTAGTGGCTTCTTCAATTGCTAAACAATCATAAGCTAATATGGCTGCAGCAGTATCAGTTATGACTTGTAGAATTTTAAAGCCTCCTGTAACTGCAGCATCACAAAACTCATCTTTGGCCTCCTGACTAAAGCTTTGAGGGACCGTTAATATAGCAGAAATATTGTTCAATCCGTGTGAAGCACTGCTAGCAATTTCTGAAATTAATTCAGAAATTATTTCTTTACAGAAAAATTGAATCAACTATAAATAAATACTTAAAGACACATAACAAAGGTGAAGAAATAATTACATAAGAAGTATGCACTCAGCACAAAAATAAAATACTCCTAAATATCTACCAAGAAATTTCATTTTTACGCTATTTTTTAATTGCACATTTTTAATGGTACTAGTTTTAGGAATGTATCCTAAAAATCACAAATCAATATCTGTAAAAATTATAAAGTTATAGAATTTTAACCAATGGAAGTCCTCGCATTGTCCGTACCTCCCTCCGGCTTTCAGCTGCACCATGGGATGAAGTACTGCAAGGGTCTTTTGGATTTTCGCTTTCCCTTCCATCTTTATTGTCCTTGGTTCTAAGAAAGGCCAGATGCGCCCCTTTTCTGTTTTACTTACAGCTTAGAACTGTAAAAATTCATTCTCACTGTTTTTGAGCTTGCGAGTGGACATTCTAGCGGAGTTTTGAGTGTTTCCTTGGTTTCCTCCTCTCTTTGAGTATTTTAAAGCTTAAGTAAGAGGCTATGGCATCGAAAAGGAAAATATCTTGAGATGTCAGAGAATCTGCTTCGGTTTGACAAGATAAGGATACGATCATTGAATTTGTTCAAAAGCGAGAAGAAAGAAGCAAAGAGGAGTGCCTCCACTAGAGCATAAAAGGATCAAGATGTTCTGGTATATGACTCAATCAGGCATGTGCTTCTCAACTGTTTTGCTGATCATAAGTTGGAATGAGATAGTAAATGTCATTCTTATTTTTTTGTATTCATTAATTACCAAAGAGGCTCATTATCTCTGGACTTTTTTCAAAAACTTGGTATGCGAATGTAGTATTGCCAGTAGACAAAAAAATGATTTCAAGTCTGCTACCAGTATCTAGATGCAAGGCAATATTTCAAACACCAAGCAAATAGATTACATTAGCAGCCCTGAAAAGAACTTTTTTATTATGTAGCCATCGGCCTCTTCAAATATCCATGCTCAAGACATTATCTTCTCTTCTCTTCCTTAATATAGATGTCAAAAAGCACTTCATTGCTTGCACTAGGTCTTAGAATAGTTTTTCTGAAGTGCGATGCCTGCTCCTATTATATCATACATATTTGAGCACCATGTATGTTTCAAACGATTCTACTCCTACCCTCCTGATTCTTCTTCTCATGTCTCTTTTAATCACAGACTTTCCACAATCTGGGTGAGTTTCTTTTTCTCCTGGCTTAACAAAATTTAGGAAATGGTTAATAGTGTCGTGAGAGTAGCCTAAATCCCTGAAGCCTGTATAGTCCCTCCACATATCAGTTTTAATACAGGTTCATTACTTGACAAAACACTTGATTGCTGCCCGGAGCGTAGAAGCATCTCACCAATCGACCATGCCAAGTCTCCCTTGTGTCGCGATCAATGCTCCACAGGACCCATTTCGTCCTCATTAGACGACCACGGTTGTATTTTCTACGACCCAAGGCACTCTCGTCAATTTCCACAGTGTGTCCTGGGCCTGTGAGCTCTCTTCTTGCAGCCAGACAAGTCACTGAAGGCCTGAATCACTTGTCCAACAGTATCTCGTTCTACTCCAACCTCCCCCCTTGAGGTCGTACCAGAGGGATAGCTATTGATCCATCCAATGGATATTGCAAGGACCTCATCCAAACTAAGACAGAAATGGGCAAAAATAGTGCCCGCCTTTACTGAGCTTATCTTTTGACAGCTCTTATCATTGCACCGGTAGACAGGATTTCTACTTTTCTCATTTGCTTGTATTCTGCGTTATCTCCCACACACACAAACCTTGCACTTGGATATTATCTCGCCTGAATAAAGGCCATTTATAATTATTACTGTTGAACGAACGAACTTCATTACGCCCACCACTTACAGGTGTGCTTTTAAGGCAGAGATGCTCTTGCAGTAATCCATAATCCATGTTTCGTGGCTTCCTATTAAAATGTAGAGAAAGTTATTTCTAGCTCTCCTGACCTAATGTAAGTGATAGGTCGGGCCTCTAGGTGAATGTAACCCCTTAGTGTAATATACTGAAAATAGTAAGAATTAACTTCCTTTTGCAAGACAAATGGTCCATCATAAAGATGCCAAAACAGAATAATCTCCAATTCATTTTCTTCAGTTACTGCCCATGTAAGTATTTTCTTATACGATTAGTTCCTAAATATAATATTTTTGTAATAATTTAATTATTACCCTATGACATTCAAATAATAATTTATTATTGCAACTTCAAGCAAACAATTAGATGTGATGCACTGAATAGTATCACATTTACAGCACTTACAGTTATTTTACATATTAAATTTACAGTTACTTACTGTATAAGTAATGAAATATTTCTACAGCAACCTGCTTTGGAGTCACTCCAACTTTCTTGGATCCTGTATCAATCACATACTCATAGCTACCATCTTCCTTAGCCACAACAGAACAATATCCTTCAATCTTGTTTTCAGAGGCTCTTTCTGGGGATAAGTACATTTTACTCTGAAAAATTACGTTTCCTCCATTATTTCCAGGTCCAGCTTTAGCAGTAACTCCAACAACCTACAAAAATATTATAGTATAAAAAAACAGAATTAAATAAAATGCTTCCCAAAAAGGACTAACAACAATAATAGACTAAATTTAAATTATTTCCTGATAACTTCCAAATATAAGATGGAAAAACTGTACAAAAACCAAGTACAGTTTTCTAGCAATTTGTGGGAAATAAAAGCTGGAATCCACAGCCTAATGCTTCTGGAAGAATTTTCAGTATTTCATCCATATAAGTTGTTGACTACTCATTAATACCTTAAAACTACAAGTATGATAAAATTACTTAGTACAATAGATGGATTTATAATCTTGATTTTCTACATAATTGCTGAGTGAAATGAAGGAATGAGGTAAACATGAACCCTTAAAGACCTGTATACATGGTATATTAACTTGTACAACACCATTTCATGCATTAAAAATGTACAGAAATCAAATATCACGGTAGCAGTGGTTGCTGAATCACTAGGATAAAACATTAAATCTAGAACTGACCATAGAAAGGAAGAGAAGTAGCTTGTTTTACCAACATGACAAATAGGGCCACAATCTTAAAGTTTTAATCCTTCTGCGTTGGGGATGGGAAAGTCTATCTGCAGAGAATTCTCAATAATTCCTTAACCAACCTTTTCATAACTTTTTATTATCAATATACTACGATTATCTGTAATGAATGCTCCAACTGTTGATATTGAATAAGAAGAAAAGCTTTTGAATAGGAGAATATGACTTTGTGATCCAAGCTGTCATTTTAGTATTTCAAACACCAAAATTGTTAAGAAAATAATTTTTTACTATTGGGCCCGAATTAGATTATAATTAGTTTGTAATTCAAAAAACCCTTCCAGTATTTTTAACCTAATTTTTAAAAGTAAACTTTAAGAAACAGAGCCTTATTATGTTTGAATAGTTGTTCATAATGCTCTGTATTAAATACGAGTAAAATGTAGCTGGCATACTGCAAGCATATCGACAACACTAATTTCATATCAGCATCGTATAGGGACGGTCCTCAAAAGAAAAAAAAAGGCATTGAACCCTGTGTCTTTCTGGTGATAGTTTAGCAGCTGGTGATTAGTGCAGCACAATACAAGATCACCATCTCTAACTACGTGTGAATATTCAAGCAGAAATATTGGATGCAACTGCCTCAAACGACGTCCTACATTTCACATATATTCCTTATGTGAGAAATAGTAATCTGCTCTGGCATCGAACTCAGGAACAGCATGGTTTTATCAAATTTTTTTCTTAAACCGAGTATTAATATACATTTTCTATTTAAGCGAGAACTTCCTATCATTTCGATAAGTGTATCAAAAAAAATAAAGAAAAACTACCTCAATGTATTTTAAAGGGCAGATTTTGCATTGTCCTAGCATTGAACCAGGACATTTTCTGTGAAGTTCATTTATGTTTTCGATAGATCATGACCATATGTATAGGGTCCTCGAGTTTTGAACCTCTACCTATCCAGGAAGTATTTCTTTTAATCCTGAAAATCAAAGCAATCCTCTAAAGGGGAAAAATTGGGACTTTGGGGCTCTCTGGAATCGAACCCATCACACTGAGGTTCAAAATCACAATTTTTCTGGCGGTTACACGTAATGGCCAATACGTCGTAAAACTTTCAAGTTAATGACGCTTGTGGTTTAGCCAGTGAATTAGTATCCTATCTATATATATATGAACGAATTCGGAGAAGCGTCTATACATAACGAGTAAAATGTAGCTTGCATACTGCAAGCAGATCGGCAACACTAATATCATGTCGGCATCATATCGGGAAGGCCGTCAAAAGAAAAAAAAATGGATTGAAAATATTCTGATTATTCGCTGCAATTTATTCGTCCGGCATCGAACCCGGGTCTTCCTGGTGATACTTACTATGCAGCACAATAGAAGATCACCATCTCTAACTATCTGTGAAAATTCGAGCAGAAATATTATCTGCAACTGCCTCAATCGAAGCCTTACTTTTCCCTTATATTTCTTATGAGAGAAATGTTAATGTGCTCTGGCATCGAACCCAGGTATAGTTCGGTCTTCTGAAAACTGTTTTCTTAAACCAGTTATAACCATACATCTTCCAGCCAAGTACGAACTTTCTATCATTTCGATAAGTGCATCAAAAAAATAATGAAATACTAACCCTATGTATTTTAAACGGGAGACATATTTACCGCCCGGCATCGAACCCGGGTCTTTCTGGTTAAACTTCTTATGCAACGTAATAGAAGATATTAATCTTTAACTATGTGCGAAAATTCAAGCAGATATATTGGCTGCAACTGCCTCAATCGAAGCCTTACTTTTCCCTTATATTCCTTATGAGAGAAATGTTAATGTGCTCTGGCATCGAACCCAGGAATAGTACGGTCTTATGAAAATTTTTTTCTTAAACCAATTCTTACCTTACACTTTCCGGCTAAGCACGAACTTCCTATTATTTCGAGAAGTGCATCAAAAAAAATAATGAAAAACAGCTCCCATGTATTTTAAAGGGCAGATCTTTGCATCGTCCTAGCATCGAACCCAGGATATTTTTTGTAAAGGTCATTGATGTTTTCGAAAGTCCAAGACCATAAGTATAGGCACCTTGAGTTTTATTTCTCTACCTATCCGGAAAGTATTTTTTAAAAATTCCCGAAAATCACGGCAATGCATTTAAACGGGAAAAATCGGGACTTTGGGGCCCTCTGGAATCGAACCTATGACACTGAGGATCAAAGCCGCTTTTTTCCTGGGGGTTTCACGTTATGGCCAATATGTCATAAAAATTTCAAGTCAATGACGCTTGTGGTTTAGCCTGTGAATTTGTATCCTATCTATATAGCTATATATATGAATGAATCCGGAGAAGCATCTATATATAATAGATATAATAGATATAGACGTTTCTCCGGATATACCTATATATATATACGAGTAAAATGTAGCTTGCATACTGCAAGCAGATCGGCAACACATTTTCATGTCGGCTTCATAACAGGACGGCCATCAAAAGAAAAAATGGATTGAAATTTTTCTTAAAATTCACTGAAATTCCATCGCCTGGCATCGAACCCGGGTCTTTACAGTTAAACTTACTATGCAGCACAATAGAACATCGCCATCTCTAACTATGTGTGAAAATTCAAGTAGAAATATTGGCTGCAACTGCCTCAAAAGAGGTTCTCATTTTCACGAATTTAAATGGCTCTCTGGATTCGAACCAAGGACGATCTTGGAAATCTAAAACATTTTTCTGAAAGTTATTTATGATCTCTATCTATATGCCGAATTTCAAGTTTCTATATTGTTGGGAAAGGGTTCAAAATAATTATTGAAAATCGGATCAGTTACTGATTGTAGAGACGCCTGGAGTCGAACCCAGGACACATTGACAGCTGGGAATGCACAGTTTGATTTGTATACACTTAATCTTTCGTAGTGCAAAGTTTGAAGTCTTTATCGTGCCGGGAAGTACCTATAATTTGTTTCCGTTATCTCCGTAAGAAATGCATTGATGGATTTAAATGGCCCTCAGGGATCGAACCAAGGACCATCAGCGAATATGTAAAAATTGATCCTGAAATTAATTATTGATCTCCAACTCCATGCCAAATTTCAAGTTTCCATGCCATCGCAAAAGGGTCCAAAAAAAATCTTAAAAATCGCCACAATGCAATTTAAACGGCCGATTTTTGCCCCGACCTAGCATCGAACCCAGGATATTTTCCGTAAAACTAATTTATGTTTTCGATAGATCATGACCATATATATGGGCTCCTTGAGTTTTGATTCGCTACCTATCCGGAAAGTATTTTTTTTTAATTCCCGAAAATCAAAGCAATGCATTTAAACGGGAAAAATCGGGACTTTGGGGCCCTCTGGAATCGAACCCATGACATCGAGGTTCAAAATCGCAATTTTTCTGGAGGTTATACGTTATGGCCAATATGTCGTAAAAATTTCAAGCCATTGACGCTAGTGGTTTAGCCTGTGACTTTGTATCCTCTCTATATATATATATATATGAATATATGATATATGAATGAATCCGGAGAAGCATCTATATATAATAGATAGATAGATGCACTAGATATATAGATTTTTTAATTTTCCACTAACATCGGCCATACTGTTTGGATTGTGTCTACTTGTATATTCATGGTGGGACTGAGAAAAAGTGTTGCTTCATATGAGCTTCATTCCTTACTTTGAAAAGCAAATATTTTGATTACTTGCACATTACTCTTATCTTTATTATCATGACTTTCTCTAATACAAAACATTTTATACGAGAATATCCTAATATATTTACAATTCTCCTAATTAGAGATGGGACAATTGATTGAAAAAACAAAGGAATAGTTATTCGATTGTTTTTGCATTTATTGGAATGTTATCATTTGAATGAATTCACTCACTTTCGTAAGCTGGACAGGACCCAATTGCTGGTAAGGGGCAGGTGAAGTAACAGCTGGCTAGCAAGATATCAGATAATTTAAAAGCTTTTCCTCATTTTCTTTTTTATCAAATAATAAATTATCCATCCATTCATCAGAAGTGGCTGAATAGGATAAGTTTTGCACACTTCTGTTTGATGAGATGAGTACTAAGCCAAATTTGTGCTTAGATAGCTACCACGATCGCATAGATGGCTTTGAAGATTAAGAAGTAAAGGAGAGAAGATCAATTAAGTGGCAAAATATGCTATTGTTTTTATGGGTAGATTTATACATACAAAATGGAAGCAGTCAGTTGCTTATTACTTTAGCCTTACCAGCTCTCATCTGCACTGATCATTTGTAATCTAATCAAGGATATTGTTCCAAAATTTCTCTCTGCTGGACTGAATTAATGGCTACTATGTGCGGCATGGGCGTAAATAATGTAAGAGCCCTCAAATTATTGGATTCTTCCTTCCAATCTCTCTTCATCTCCATTGGTTAAACCAGAATTTTCTTGACTTTGACCCCCCTCATCTGCTAAAACACTTCCGAAATTGATTTCTTAAACATGATGTAGAAATTGAAGTGGAACTTGGGGGAAATCGAGTAAATGGCATTGCTAAATGGCAACATGTACTAGCTACCTATGCTGACCAGATTCCACCATTTTAAGACCTGATGCACTTAACTAAGAGGCATAATGATCCCATACAGTAGGACAAGATGAGAGTATATGTGACAGCACAAGTCATGATCAATTCAGTTGCTTTTTTAAGAGTTTCGTCAGGTAATTTTCCATAGAAAAATTTTATAACTCCTAATGTATGCTATCCATACTCTTGAATAAATATTATTATTATGTATGTATGAATGGAAATATTTACATAAAGTCTTTTGTTGATAAAGGTATTCTAGGGTCAGATGGTGTGGCCACTGCTACCTTCCTCCTCTTCTGAGATGAAGTATTCGACAGCCTTAATGGTATCTTGCATCAACGAGACCGGTGTAAGATATCGAAAGGGCCTGTCACATCATCTTCACTTCATTTCCAGTCCTGGGAGACTGCTATCAAACGCATGGATGGCCTCAAGTTCTTGTCATGTGATAGGAGACCATCCTCTCAGGATGGCTACTTAGCAACCATAAGAGCAGTGAGAATGCTCTGGAAAATTTTCCACAAGGAAGCATTTGATCATTTGGAAACGAGAAATTTGAACCAAGATAGATTTGAAAACCTTTTTGGCATAATCAGCCAAATTTGTTGGCAGAACCACCTTCCTAATCTTAGTGGTGGAACTTTCGATGTCTCCTTGCTGATTATTCATAATGGCGTCATTTAGGTTAGTGTTAATCATAGATTATTCTATTTTTTCCCTTTATTACTAGCCATGAATATAAATCAGAATGTCGTTCCACAAAGTACAGCCAGAGAACTTAGATTTCATAAATCAGAATTTTTTGTTCAGGTTGTTGCTAGAAATCGTGATGCTCACTTGGGTGGTGAGGACTTAGATCCAAGGGTGATGGATCACTTCATCAATTTGTACAAGAATAAGCTTGGCAAAGGTAACCAAAAGGGCTACAGGGCAGTTTAGTAGAGAGGTGGAAAATTCAAAGAGGGCCTTATCATCACGTCGTAGTTTGTATTGAGATTGAGAGCTTCTGCAATGGAGATGACTTCCCTGAGACACTCACCAGAGCCAAATTTGAGGAGTTTAACATGGTAATCTCATTGTGATCTTGTCCTTTCTTTGTCTATTTAATTAATTTTGATATTAATGTTCTTATGTGCTTCACAGATTAAGACTTATTCAATACCTTTTCAATTATAATTCCTACAGGATTTCTTCCATTCAACTTTGAAGCCTATGCAGAAAGTGTTGGAGGATTCTGACATAAAAAAGGATATTAATGAGATATTTCTTGTTGGAGGCCTGAATCAAATTACCAATGTTCAATTATTTTGAGTTATTTTTTAAATGAATAGTGAAAATATTCATATTTTATCTCTTATTATTTATGTGCAATTTATTTGAAGATCTAGAAAGCCTTCACGGATGATTTAAATTGTGATTTAAAGCAAGAGGAATTTCCCTCTGATCACCAAGGCATTTCATGCAACGTTTTGTGTAGATTAATATATTCGGACTTTCCTTGGTAGAGTAAGATCAACGTTGCCTGATGTTACATTGTGAAAATGACGATTAATTGCGTGAAAGCTGGTTGCACTTTTACATGCGATCAAGATGAAGTCACATTGTTCGGGTAAACTTCGAAAAAAACTTAAGAGTACGAAGAGTTGAAAAAGTCGCTATTATGCCAAGAAGTAATACTAATAACGGGCGTAATAAGTTGAAAAGTACAAACCCTTTCATTTTCAAGAATTTCAACCGATGCTGCTGTCACCCGGCTTCCAACGTCATTCACAAGTACCTGTACCTCACCATCCTGTTAAAGAAGTAAATAAAATTATTTTCGTTACAGAGGAAATACTTAATTGCGTTAAAGCTCAGTCAAGTGTATATTACCTTCAGCATGGAGATGCAGGCTGAAGAATTGCCAACATATAACCCGAACATTTTAGTCTTAAACGGAAAAAATTTCAGACAGATATACTTCTTCGACTCATGCAAAGGCAAAGTTTGTAATTAAATAAAGGCGAGACTTCTTTCGAGTGAGTTACATAAACATCAAGTGAGAATCCCAAATTCAGCTTTACAATAGGAGAATAAATACTTGTGCCGGGAGTTTTGGAATTTGTCACCGAGTTTATAATTTCTGTCCCCGGATGGCAGCACTATAGTCGGTTCCGTTTTGGTTCCGTCCGTTCCGTCTGCTTCCGTCCAAATCATAAATGGCCCATAGGGTCCAAATTTCTTGAAACTATTATCTGGTTTCATTGGTATTTGCTTTACGGGCGCCTTTACGCCGAGTTCAAGATTTGAACGGATATAAACAAGATTCATAATTTACATTGGTCGATTTCAACTTTATTTCTGGTGATATTTTGATATGAATGACTTAATCAACACCTTAGTGAAGATTTTATGCTTCCATAGCAATAACAACCATTAATAAAGGTGAAATTGAAGAAAGGTTGCGATTTTCACCCGATTAGCTTTTAGAAACTGCCATTATATTCTCTACCAATCGAATTTAAAATTCCGGTAATTCCTTAATTTGTTTTTTAATCCATTAGCACGCATGTAACTCACATTATTTGCATTTTTTATTGAACAAAATTTTGCAAATATTATTTATAGTCTGTTCTTTGAATGTTTGCGGGTTAGAGAAAGAGCGGCAATCGCATCAAATCGCATTTTCTCTGTTTTCGTGGGAACCAATAGGATGAAGGGCGGAAATCCGCCTTCCGAATCAAATCTCATAATAAAAATTTGATAGGTTGCAGCATAAGCATGAAAATTCGAAGTTTGTCAAAATCATGAAATGAAAATGAACAGCAGACTTTGTATTTTCATAAATGGCGTTCCACCAAGTAAAGTCAGTTCATATCGATTTGTCAAAATCGTTTAAAACTTTGTCGGGACGGAGTGGAAATAATGCTGGGCATGTCAGTGTGATTTACTCAGGGTTAATTATTACCATATTCGCAGAAAAAAATAAAAATGTAACATTTCAGAGAAATTCTTGATTTTTTTGGTTTCGTTTGAACGGGTGCCTTCAGTACTCAAATTGAAGGAACAAGGAATTTTCAACATCAAATTCTGCTCCAAATCATTCTCTTCACATAATAAAATTCTCTTATGTCATTTATGAACTTGGATATTTGCACATAAATTTAGTTCACTACTTTCTTAGAAACTTTTTCGCTGGAAGTTTTCCCTAGAGCGAATAAGACGAAAAATAGCTGGCGACTACTTTCTTCAATGCATTTTACCAAAAATTCTCAACCTCCCCATTCATTTCTATTGAATATTAACCTCGAAAACGTTCTTCTTCCAAATTTGAAGAGGGCTAAATCCCTGTTCGTTATCACCTCAGCAAAATTTGGTTGCGAAAAGATTCCTATAACATCCTAGCTCAAAAAGTCATCAGAGTAATCTTAGACCCAGCTACCGGTCGTAGGAGTCATCTTGTTAGACCCCGACTTTCCAGACTTTGTCACTTGGAAACCCCAACGCCCGGCTCAGAGTCACTTCAATTCTCTCCTGCTCAGACGTTTGGGTAAATGTGCACATTTGCATACAAAGCATAGATCCAGCAAAGAAAAATCAGCATAGAACCTCTTATATCACGCAAGCTCTAGGTAAGTGAATGTTGCCAGTGTTAAAGTATAGTTTATTTGCTATAGAAGCTTGAAGGAATCGTTTTTGTATTTTATGGGTATTCCTTATATTTATAGATTTATCTACAACTAAATAAATATGACCACCCCAGAGCGGATTATGTCATTACTAGAAGAAGTAGATGAGGACGAGTTGGAGAAATCTTTCTTATCCAATAGAGTATTTGCAAGGGTCAGAATTTGGTGATGAATTTTTTTCCAGGGAATTATTACATCATAAATCAATTCTGGCGTAAAACTTATTTTTGTTGCCTGCCGTAAATAATATAAGAATCCAAAGTTACATTTTTTTCGTATCAACACCGAGGAAGGAAAAACATACGCTGATTGGCTGATACATTCTGACGTCACCAACCCTATTGGCGCTATTAGCAATTTGATTACGACATGGAAGGTGCCGCGACGAGTTATTTTTACGTTTTTAATTCGAGGAGGGCAATCGTTTTCGGGAAAATTTTCACAGAAATGTAAGCAGGATATTCGAAGGCTTCATCTAACAATCTGCCAGGGGTTGATGGTGGCAGATTTTATGAAGAGAAGCCCTCTCTTCATGAGCTCAGAGCAAAGAGGAGTGAAACTGGCTCGGTAAGATTATTTTGAATGTATTAAGGTTAGCAATTCCAAACTATAAACTTACTCCACACTATACCTAGAATTGAATTGTAGTTTTCAAGATATTTCAAACTCTCAAGCAGATATTTTTGCGATATTACAGATCTTCGAGAGAGAATTATGGCGATTCCGCCGTGGGATATGTGCAAGTGAAACGAGAAGGGGGAAAATGTATTTACGTTAATGTACGTTCTGGGTAAAATAACGCCAGAGCATAAGATAAGGGATAAACCTTATGCAGTTTCAGCGATTATCGACGAAGAAGAAGAGAGTGTGGAAGAAGTATTGTGTCATGATTGTGCAGCTTCTGCAGGTAAACGGTCTTTAAAGGTTTAAGCAATTGGAGGTATAAAGTCAGCCAACAAACGTAGAAATAAAATCTGCTGATTTTTTTAAATTCATAATTATAATGGTTTAACTTCTAACGACCAGATATGCTGTACGTTTGCACGTACTGTAGTGCAAGCAAAACGTAGGTACGTATTGTCAGTACGACAAGTTTTGTTTGAACGAAAACGAATCGTAATACGAATACCCCTATTTTTGTTTACAATACCTTATATATTTCCAAGGAATAAGAAATGGACGCCGAAATAAGCAGAAACTTTACAGAGGAAAGGCAGACCTTATTATTAAATGTAATTTAGGAGGAAATAAATGAAGTTGAGAATAAAATCAGTAACTTCACTAGATGGAAGCAGTAGGTAAGTTACGTGGTTATGTCATGTCTGCTATCTAAATGAAGTTCTAAATGAGAGAACTAAATAAATACATAAGGCAGCATGCATAAAGATCAGTGATACATTCGAGGCGCAGACGGGTAGCACTAGGCTGTGGAGAAGGCTTAAATCAAAATACAAAGTGATTAAGAAAGAGACAAAAAAGGACATGGTTAGGGAGAAGCAAAGTTTAAGGCAAACCAGTGGAGGTCCATCCAATATTATAGGCCCATGTTTAAAGGCTGTATGCCCCTCTTTCCCCTCACCGCTCTTCACCTATAAGGCCGCTTTCAGACGGTACGACTTTTCGCCGGCCGCCGTCCACGGCACGGCGCCATGCCTTTTTAGAGTTTTTAAGGCGTTTTCAGACGGGACGACTTTTCGCCGGCCGCCGTCCACGCTACGAATCAGCGATCCCTGTTCAGTAGTTCTTGAGTCGTCATCATGGATAGGCGCAAGAAGTTATGTTACTTGTATTACCTTTACCTAAAGAAAAAAAGTGCTTACGTGCCAGGAAGTGGATTCATCCTTTAATTATGCAGAGACCTATTACCGGTGCTTTCGTCACTTTGTATCATGATTTAAGGCATGACGAGAGAAAGTTTTTTTTAACTACTTTAGGATGTCAATCGCCAGTTTTGATGAGCTCCTCAATCGACTGAGCCCACTACTCCTCAAGCAGAATAGCAAGATGAGAGATGCCATCTCACCAACAGAGAGGCTTGCTGTATGTTTAAGGTAAGATCTTCAATTATCTCAGTACTTGACTTGGTCCTTGAAATTTTGCAAAAAAAAGATAGATTTAGATATTAAAACATTTAATGATTTTAATTGTTTATAAAAATAATGCAGCTGCATGGGTTACATATATTATTACAATTAGAATGTACAATATTTACTCTTAGTATCTTGATAAGTCCCTAAGCACTACCTCGTCCCCCACAGAATCTGTAGACTGGTGAGACGGCGTAGAATTTTGTGATGCTGCTGATACAGGAGAAGAAACATGGGTGGGTTGGATAGGAACAGATGAGTTGTGTTGCATACAAGACAAAGAGGTACTCATGGGTGGTGCTCTGGACTGCTGTAACTTTTGTATAATTGTCAAAACCTCAACTTGGAATTGAATTGTTTCTATTTCGTTGAGTCCATGCAGGCTAGGTAAAATGCCTTTAAAAAAGCTCAAATTTCTATCTTCAGGCTCCTGTAGTTTATTTAAAATCGACATTTCGACATCCGTTATTCCCGATTGGCCTCTTTTTCTTTTCCGTAAAGACGCAGGGGATGGAGGTTGGCGAAATGTTTTGCCTTCGTTTTCATTTACAGAATTCTCGCGGATAGCCGTCTCTTCTTCATCAGCAACTTCTTCGCCATCGTGACTGCTTACAGTCTCCCTGGTTATCGTGTTCTTGGTTAAAAATCCCAACTGATCACTATAAACATTTTTCTTTATCGACTTCGCTTGTGACCCAGTCCTTTTACCTTCTGACAGCCTTTTTAAATATTTTATCTGTCGGTCCCGGATATTGGTCCATTTTGAAATCACAGCTTTGCCTAAAAGAGAAAACAGCAATTTATTTTTGTGTTTAACATTTTTCATTGCATATCAATGAATGAGTACGCAGGTGCACGAATGTTTGTGTCCGTGTGTTGTGTTTTTCTCATTAACCGTGTTTTTAATACTCTTCAAATTAATTTTTTTAGGTATCTTGCAAGTGGTAACACTTTCACAGATCTTTACTACACTTACCGATTGGGAGTGTCTACCATCTCTGATATCGTTCTTGAAGTTTGCGGTGCAATATGGGACAATATGTGTCAGGAGTGTATTTCTTCATTAACAGAAGAAAAACTGAACTCTGTTGCCGATGGATTTCCAAATAAAACTCAGTTTCCCCATTGCATAGGGGCAGTAGACGGAAAACATATTCGATTGATAAAACCATAACATACTGGTTCTTTGTTTTACAACTACAAGGATTTCTTTTCAATTTTGCTACTTGCTGTGGTGGATAGTGAATATCGCTTCATTTTTGTAGATATTGGTGCTTATGGCAAAGACTGCGATTCAACAATCTTTAAAGAAACTCGGCTTTGGAAAGGCATAATTAACAGGGAACTACCCATTCCAAAACCAGCGCCTCTGTCGACATTGGGAGAACAAAGAATTCCTTACGTGTTTATAGGAGACGAAGGGTTCGGTCTTCACCATCATCTCATGCGTCCCTATTCAGGGAAAATATTGGATAAAAAGAAACGCATATTCAACTACCGATTGAGCAGGGCCAGAAGGTATGTTGAATGTGGTTTTGGACTCTTATCCAATAAATGGCGAATATTCCACAGACCTCTTAACGTCTCAGTGGAACTATCTATAAAAATAGTACAAGCATGCTGCGTTCTCCATAATTTTGTGAGAGAAAGGGAAGGCTTTAACTTTGAAGACACACTCACGATATTAGGTATTGACGATATTCCTAAAATGGAAGGTGAACGTGGTAACAAGGCACCTAATGACATCCGAAATGCTTTTGCAGACTTCTTTACTACACAAGAAGGGTCACTAAATTGGCAGTGGAACATGTAGTTCTAAATGATATCAGATATATAGTCTATGTCAAAAAAAATATATATTATAATGGTATTATTTTTTTATTCAATTATGATATGTAATGATATAACACGATGTAAATATTGTTGTATTTTCTTTACAAAGTTATCAGGCTATATTTGATTCAGTCATCCTGAAGTAATGTGATGGGATACCAATAACGATTTTGTATAATGCTCTGTATAAAAATAATGTATGCTCGTGTGGAAATTAATTCCTTCATGGACTATTCAAAAATAAAAATAACTTACCATACTTGTTCATTTCTTCAGTACTCATAGCCTTGAATCTAGAGTCCAGTTCATTGAAAACTTCCCTCCATGCTGCTGTATTTTCGGTTCTTGACTTGTATTCTTCCAGGCTTTTGTCCCACAGCACGGGTCTATTAGCTACTAATGTAATGAGCAGTTCAGCATCCACTTCAATGTCTCCCATTGTCCAAAAACACGAGATCAAATATAAATAAATTAAAAAAACGAAGATCAACTATTCCTGTCCGTAATGTCTCGCTGTCTACGCTACTGTGAATTCTGCAGGGACTGCACGGCGGACGGCAGAAGTCGTCGCGTCTGAACAAGTCAATTTAGCACAGTGTATTTTACGCCGTAGACGGCGCACCGCCGTGCCGGATTGAAATGGGCGCCGTGGTGACCACGGCGGCCGTAGACGGCGTCGAGCCGTCTACGGCGCGCTTCGCATCGTTTGAAGACATCCATTAAGACCCATGGTTATTTGAAAGCTCGGCGCCGTGCCGTGGACGGCGGCCGGCGAAAAGTCGTCCCGTCTGAAAGGGGCCTTACCAATCTGGCTTTTTTCCCGCTAGATCTGGCGGAATTTGCTGTCGCTTAGCGGAAAAAAATATCATTTAGCGGATAGCGGTAAATTGGGCGGGAAAGTCGCAATTTTTGACTTTTTCTGGTGGCATCAGTGGCATAGCTCACTGTGTGGGGATTACCGGAATACCACACCCGGTGAAGGGACTGAAGTGAACCCTCATTCATTTAGAAGAGGTTTACGTCAGAAATTTTCTTTCCTTTAAAAGGGTGAAGGAGACCGAAAGAGGAAACTGGCGGACACAAATTTTCGGCAATGCATTAAATAGCTTCCAGATGGAGGAGTAACTTCCAAGCAGACAAATATTGGAGAAATTCTAGGAATTACCGTATATTCTCATGTACCACGCGCCCCCGTGTAAGACGCGCACTTCGTTTTCGGGCAATGAATTTTGGTAAAAGAAAATTCGAAAAATTTTTCAAAATGTGTATGATTAAATGGAAAAATAACAGCATTTAGCAATTACGATGGAGGAATGTGCTAATATTCAGTTTTTCGCTAACACAGAATGAACATAGTCTTTTGCTATCGTTCATTTTGATGATTTCTACAACCAAGTTTCCCAAGAAATAACAAACTTGCTGTTTAAATTGGGGGTCACCAGCCTCAGCTGAAGGAAAATACGTCGCCTCTCGACTTTCATTACGGCGCCTTGCAATGAGCCGAGCAAATACAACAAAGTAATCGCTGGACCGGAGCTTTCTGATTCCAAATTTCTTGTTTATATTCAATAAACTTTCGATTTTTTTGTGCAATTATTAATTATTGCAATGAAAATTCGAACAGTATTAAAGGAAAAATGAGAAACACAATGAAAATAAAAATGCTGAATTCCATATTGACAGTCAGATCTGGTCTGAAGCGCTATACTATTTTCAGTGTTATATTTTGACAGGAAATCAATTTAAAAACAGATAACAATACAAAAGTTAATTTATGATGATATTTTTACCCTTTTTTCCTTCGGCGGAATTTTTGACTTTTCTTATGATCATTCTAGCAGATTTTGACTTAATTTCGATTAATTTTAGCGGATTGTTGAAGCAGTAATTTGGCAGCTCTGATAACGCGACGTCTGAAGGGGTTCACTTCGGGGAGTGAACCTCGCGCGGAGTCAAGCTAGTTGGAACCAAAAGCGGCAGGAATCGCGACTCAACGAAGGAAAAGTTAGGTCCAGTAATTGGTGTTATGGTTATTTGGGTTATGGTAAGAACATTGGTATAAATGAAAATAGTACAGTAGTTTTCTTAGGGGGTTCAGTGAACCATTGAACCCAATGGACCCGCCGCCACTGGTTACTAGCCTAATTATGACAAGGGGTTCGTGGTCATATAATTATTTTTCCAGTGGTTTTACTAAATAAATATTTGTTGCTTTTTCAAAAAGTATAATATCAGAATTGAACTCCTTGTCTTTTGCTGAGCGTTTGGAGTTTTTAAGTGAAATTCTAGCATCAATAATAACTGATATCATATTTCATGTTAGCTACCAATATTTAATAATGTATACCCAAAATATTTTGTTACAACATTTAGTCCCGTTATTTTTATGACGTCGCTTAAATATTCTTTAGTTTGATGTAATATACGGTATATTTTTCCTATATTTTGAACATAAAATAATATTTCCCATCCTTCTTTTATATTTGGGCTTTGGACGAAGTTGAAATTTGAAGACGAAGAAATTGGCTAAGTTAAAATTTTTTTTATGTTTAATATAGGTATTAATAATTTTTTTTTATTTTTCAAGTATGGACCTATTTTTACTCTAAAATTATATACTCTACGCCCTAATAGTTTTTTGAGTCTCAAATATCTTGAAACACGGAACAACACATAGTCCAACGTCACACATATCACACATATATCGTGATTCGCGTCTTTTTCCACTCTTACTGCATACAACACATCTCCTTGCAGGAGATTTTTTTTTTCGAAATTTCCGATTAAATTTCGGAGTGGAAATGTCTTTCTTTGAGTCTTGCCGGCTAATTTTCGCTCCTTCCCGTGTTACGTTTGGTTGGGGCGTGGTATTTTTCTATGATTTCTCAGATCAGAGTAATATGAAATTTATCCACTGATATATTATTTTTTGTCACCAGTTTGTACAAGGTATGCGCATTCAGTACTGACAAATCGAGCATATGAAACAAAAATTTCTTATACCACTTTACTGATTTACGGATCGACTTGATGGAACTAAGCATCATATCCGCTCTGTCTACAGCACCCATGGAAGCATTATAATCAACCACACATCTTGGTTTTTGACCACCAAACCTGTTTTTCTGTCTTTTTTTCCAATTTCAACTAGTTCGGCAGTATGGAATGCGGAGATCATCCATACTTCTCGCTTGTCACACCATTTTGATGCCAAAAGTTTATCAGATGATCTGTAACTTATTTCTCCCTTTTTAAACTTCTCCTCAATTTTCGGCATTTCCTCTCTGTTCTTACAAACAGTTCTGCACGCATTTGTTCCCTTGTCGTGAAGCCATGAGAATAATAATGGGCTGGAATACCAGTTTTCAACGTATAACTTATAGCCTTTATCCAAATACGGCTCCATTAAGGTGCAAACTATATCTCCTGATTTCCCTAATTCTTCATTTTGCTTTAAGGTTTCCGTCGTTATTCCCGTATACACCAAAAACCAAGAACATACCCCGTCGCACAGTCACAAATATTGAACATCTTTATCCCAAATCGGCTCCTTTTCGAGGGAATAAACTGTTTAAATGATAGCCTGCCTTTGAACAACATCAGACTTTCATCGATACATAAATTAGTAGAAGGAGATAACGCTTGCTTGAATGCAGCGCGGAGTCGATCCACCACAGGGCGTATTTTAGAAAGTCGGTCTCCATTATTTGGTTGCCTGTTACCCGCAAAATGCACCATTCTTAGGATCATCACATATCGATCTCTAGACATTAAATTGCCAAATATTGGGGTTCTGATAAGAGGGCCTTTTGACCAATACTCAAGAATTGCTAGTTTTTTAGTGGGTGGCATTAGCAAGGAAATCGCTAGAAAACAGAACATTTCTTCCGCTTTAAAATGATCTCTTCGTCATATTTTCAGCCGTGGAAAACAATAATGTCCGAATTCAGCGGTGTCCGAATTTCTCGCAGCAAAAAGAGATGAGTTATTCCAGAACAGAAGGAAATCGACTACCTCCGAAGCTACGAATGACTGAGACAGAACTGAAGAGAAACTTTATTTTCAATAGTATTTTTGGGATAGGAACGAGGAGACTTAAGTCCGAAAAAATAATTGCACCGATGGATGCATTTCCAGAGAAGCTCCATGGAAGTGTTGTACTACCATGTTGTGTACCATATGGAATGTGCCCCCCACCAAGGGGGGCACAAAGGGTAACCACAGTTCAGCTGTGGTGGATAACTTTTCTGAGAAATAAATTTTTATCTCCCGTTGCGCATTTCGAGGAAAAAAGTCCAGTTAAGGGCAAACTTGGAATTAAATATGAATATTTCAGCAGCACATATATTTGCATTGGAATAGATGTATTCACAAGATCCGTTAATATTGATAATAGGGTTTCATTTAAAATTTGTACATGCACAGAAAATAATGAAGAATTCATTTCAAATGCAAAAACTGTAGTGCAAGCAAAAAATATGCATTAAACAAAAACGAAATATAAACAATAGGTTGACCGCGAACACATGCCGTCAGGGTAGGCATATACTCTTGAAGGGTAGAGTTTACTGCCCCCGTAATCCGAGATAAATACGAAATCCCTGCGATGAAGGTCGTAAAAGGAAAGTGCTAAGGATAACAGAGCTTTCCTCATGGATTTTGTGAAAAAACGGCCCGTACAGAGAGACAAGAAGGCTGGGAACACATTCACCGGTTTCGCTCGTCCGGTCGGTCATAAAATGGTCGTGAAACAGGGGTAGGGATACTTTCACTCACAAGAACCGGGCTAGCCATAAACTGTCCCGGTTGCTTCTCCGGTGTTGATGAAATATCAATTCTCTTTGGAATTTTCGGTTCAAATAACTTTAATTTTCAAAATTACTTGCTAATTTCGTCTTCATTCACTATGTCATTCGGCACGTCCATATTTTAAAGCAATAGTAGAGGAGAGGGCAATGGGAAGGTACCACGTTGAAAAATGACGTTGGAGATAAAGATTGAGGATTATAGAAAAAATTAAAATCGTCGCCTGGAAGGGAAAGTCCAAGTTTAGTTTTATTTCCGTGGTTTTCATCGTTTGTTTATTTAGTTAACAACCTTTGTCAAAATTTCTAATCAACTATAACCAAATTACGCGTGAAAATCTTCCTGCTCACGTATTGCAGATTTTCTGCTGAAAAGAATCGCTATCAAGCAGGCATAACAAGAAATAAATAAAAGTCCTTCATAATTTTTGTTATTTTCTTATGAATGCCTTCGGAGAAAGAAAACATTCCGTTTCCTACAGACGGCGACTTTTATATCCGCGTCAGAGGCAAATTCGGCAAAGGAAATTACAAGGAATGAAAGATTAATTTAGTACACTTCCATAGATTTTTTATTTGGGCGACATGTTTCGCTAGTGAGCTAGCATCATTAGGCAATATTCTATTACCAATTTTTAGTTATATTGGTAAATCCAAGGAAGGTGCACAGTTAGAAGTGGATTTAGAAAGTAAAAAACTTTGCTGGGGATAGAAAGTAGGGATTTGGAAACCAGTGCAAATCACGGCATTTGTCCACATATTGTTGTTTATCACATATCACTACACTCTGTTCCTTACCTGCCCTAGTTAACAGCAAATTATTTTCGGAAATAAATTTCTTTACATATTGCTTTATATAATTAATTCTTAAAATATTGCTTCATATGATAAAACGATATATCAGTGAGTGATTGGTGCATTGCAGGTAGTTAAAAAATAAATTATTGGAAGTACGCTTAAATAAGAATTTGTCAAAGTGGAGGCGTATAATGAAACTCCCTCCCCACCAACAACATCTTATAAACATTCATATCGCAGCAATGTTTTTACCCGGCAGCGGCCGCATGTCAAAAAAAAGAATGACCCTTACTTCTCGGTGAATGATAAGTGATGTATGTTTACATTCAACAGTTGCCGATGAAAAAATAATTAATACTGGTGGCTTTAAAAGGCCAAAATAAGTAGCAAGGGATGGGGAAGGCACCCGGCAACAACCGTTCAATGTGAAAGCGCTCATTTGACCGACGTGTATTACTACCCACACCCGGTCGTTCATGGTCGTAAATGGTCGTAAAGGTCCAAACCCGGTGCCGTCCTCTTCAGTCGTTGGGTCGGCTGTTATCCGGCGACCCCGAGGTCTATAATCTATTCTCGGCTACTGTGAAAGGCTCCATTTACTTCTACTGCTTACTACCCTTGTGACCCAGCTTAAAAACCGGCTATGGTTTGCCGGCCGGGGGAAACCGGTGAATGTGTTCCCAGCCGAAGTGTCTCTTGGCATTCGTCTCCGTAAGTACGCATAAGAAAAAATTCTACCGTCTCGAAAGGGTTAGAGATGGTGATCTTCTGTTGTACTGCATAGAAATTTTACCAGGAAGACCCGGGTTCGATGCCAGACGATTAACCCATTACTGGCCACCGTACGAAATTTCGTAAGCCAAACAAGGAGGTAAACAAACCGGTGCCGTGACGCGATGTGTCATCGCATCGAGTTCGTTAGCTTATCAGTTTGGAGGAGAAGGTTCAACCATCCACCCATGCCGCCTGCATGGGGCTGTACCACTTCCCCTCCATTTCCCACACAGTCAGACTTCGTCTTGGTTGGTGCTCGACGCAAAATGCCACGCCAGTGATTATTTGTTTATTGGTAAAACTAATCTGAATTCTGTTCCTGATTGTGTTACTGGCTTGTTTAGACCATAAAATACATGTATGAGTGGTCATTTGATGAAAAATTACAATAATGTCAGTCAGGCATGTGGTTTTTGTTGACTGTTCGAAATTTCGTACGTTGGCCGGAAGGGGGTAAAAAATGTGGTATTGTTTGCAGGTACAATTTGAACACGGATGGCGAGGCCATTGTTAATATATTGGAACAACTTGACGAAGAGGATGAGCTGGTCAAGGATATTTCCGAAATGGACGCGCTTGAGTTCGTTTTATTCCCACCTAATGACGGCAATGACTCTGATCAAGACGATGCACATAGTGAAGCAGGGCCAGATGACGTCCCCAGTACTCGCGATATTGGGAAGATCAGGTTGATGCTAAACGGCAGTGTTGCAAACGCTTGGATGTTGTTCCGGTACAAGGAAAAAGATATATCTCTCCTTGAGTTTGTCCGAAGAATTGTAATTCCTTCAATATCTACCCCAACCCTGCCGAACAAACCCGGACCCGCCCCAGTTATCCTTAAAAAACGTCTCTTGTACCTCCAGAAATTCGTTTTGATGGTATTGAGAAACCAAGGCGTTGTGGAAATTGTCAGAAGACTGCTTCATTTTAATGTATTAAATGTAATATAGTACTTCACCCAAAGGGGTGCTATGTCGCCTTTCACACGCGCTAAATTCGTGAAAGAAAACAAGGTCACGTGATTTGAAAATGATTAACAATGTGATTTGAAAATTGATAATAATGTGAGTTTAATTGTTCTTGATTAATTGGTATGTATTATAGCGAAATGCGATTGAAATCGTTAAGATATGATTATGTAAAACGCGCAGAATGGACTTTTCTGCTGATTTATAAAAAGATATCTTGTTTTACTATTATGTCTAGTTATTTAAAAAGTTTTGTAACGTTTACTAGAATAAAAATGGTAATAAACATCATGAAGTATAATTTATATATTTTACCCCCTTATGGCCACCGTACGAAATTTCGAACACGTCCAAAAACTAAGATAGCGATAAAAATTTGGATTTTTTAAGATATCTTTGTATTAAACAGTCCCATAACGTCTAAAAATTTAAATAACATCAAAATCCATCGATATCGAATAATTCCGGCCAATAATGGGTTAAATTGCTGCGAATTTTAAGAATATTTTCAATCCTTTTTTTTTTGAGGACTTTCCCGATATGATGCCGATATGAATTTAGTGTTGTCGATCTGCTTGCAATATTCAAGCTACATTTTACTCGTAAACATATATGTGTATTACATTTTATTACTAAATAGTAGAGTGCACTCTATTTAGTAATAAAATATCACTTTTTCAGTTTACAATAGAGAATTATGATAGGGAGTATAAATTTCTTAAGCATTCCAATCAAAGGTTACTGCTGATCAGTGGCGGATCTAGGATCGAGCTGTGGGGGGGGGGGGGGGGGGGGGGCTTGAGAGTTGGGATGAAAGATTCATTTTCTATTTATAGATTTTTGTAAGAAATTTTATAAAATTAAACTCAGTTATTTTCCAGCTTATTATTTCTATCGTTGTAGATAAACAATATTTTCTTCACATCTCAATAATACGAACGATGATACATTTTTTTACTACGTATTCTACGTGTTCTATAGAACACGTTTTGACCATTTTCGGAATGATGTCTGTGTGTGTGTGTGTATGTGTGTGTGTGTGATAGTGGGCGCTCTAACGTAAAAACTATTGGTCGTATCAATACCAAAATTCATATATAGTACTGTGGCGTGTGCTTTCAGAGTTGATTAGTTTTTGGAGTAAATCGGTTAACCGGAAGTCGAGCTTCATTCATTATAGCTCATTTCCGGTTTTCAAAATATCTCCATAAATATGATATATAGGTATCTTGTATTTCTTATAAAAGTTTTAGATAATGTGTTATACTATAACTTTTGTATTTAACATATTTTTGTATCACCGGTTGATTAGGAGTTATTCGTGAAATACTGATAAACCGGAAGTTGCTGATTATGTACGTTGTGGGCGCTCTGGGCGCTGGGGCGAAAGGCCACTTCATCGTTTTTCATCGAACATGTCCCGAAAAACATTATTTATAATTTTTGTGACGTAAAAGATAATATGAAAGAAATAAATCACTTATCTTCCAAGTTTAGATTGAATATAGAGTTCGAAAATACTGTCGTAGATAAATATTTACATCTTATATATATGGAGAAAGTCATGTGCTGGCTACATCAGATTTTTTTACTGTGACTTCTGGGGGGGGCTACAGCCCCCATAGCCCCCCCTGGATCCGTCACTGCTACTGATGGAGTTTACAATTCTTCTGTAGTATGATAAGTATAGAGATAAACAATATTTCGTAAATGAATTCACAGATAAATTTATTTATGTTAATAGCTAGAAATTAGTTTTTAATAAAAATAATTCTATGTTAGCTAACCTTTTACTTAACAAGTATGCAAAATATTTAAATGAAAATAATTCCACAACAAACAAGATAAGAAAACTCTAGACTTTGATTTAGTTCAACATTTGTTAATATAAGGTAACAATTTTGTTTTTGAATTTGTATGAATAACCATGACCATGAATAACCATACTTTCAGAAGTATTTAAAGTGGAATTTTGCACAGTTATTTCCACCCATTTACTTTCAGAAGATTAATTTGTGTGGGAAGTGAAGAGATCTTTCTTCATCCAACTATGTATATAACAATTGATGTAAGTAAAATATGGCAAATGAAATGAGGTAAAATTGTCGATGAGGACGATGTTTGGAAAAAAATTTAACGACGAAAATAGGTCGTTTTTGAAACGGAATATCTCGGAAATGAAGGGTCTTAGGATGGTTTGAAATACATATATATATATATATATATATATATATATATGCCGCCATTCTTTATCTACAAAATGATGTTACTTTTGTTGATATATATCCATTATCAAGGGAGATATAGAATTTATCCCAAACAGTCCTCGTCGACAATTTTACCTAAAATGAAATTGGAAGTGATACTTTGCAGCGTGTGGTAACAATGAAACTGCGTAACGCTTGGATGTCTTCAATTTGTTTCCCGAATACAAGACGGCGGGGAAAGCGGTAATGTCAGCATTGTTGGAAATGTACAAGATCGAGGTGTCTGAGTGAGGAGGAATGCGTAAATTTGTAACTTCCCAATATCCACCAATTTAACATCGAATGGGTATGTTTTTCTAGTCTGAGTTATACGAACGAAAATTTACAGATATGATTTTCTAGGCATTATTCTACACCAATTTTAGATAGAAGATAGTACATGCAGTAGAAATTGTTTAATTATTTAACTTTTATTGCATTTATTTTACTGCTGTCCGGTATTAATCGTAAGTGATATACTCAAGGATCCCCATCGTATTGCTTTAACATGCTCGATTTGAATCAGTCGTATGAAGAATCCTGTTTATCCAAAAGCGATTCCTACCTTTTTATTTACAATGTATCATCTGTATATCTTTCAGATTTAGAGTATGATTTCACTAATGGAAGGGGTGTTATAGTAGCATTCTATGCCGTTTTACTACTTCAGCCATGCCTTTGCGATGGTTAGTATCGGTGATAAATTTAAAATTTGCATGTTAATCAACAATCTTTCCTAAAAATCTATACCATTGGACGTTGCAGATTTTTTTGCCAGACATGCTGGGTGTTTTAAAAGAGAAAACTCCGGACTAACCCATGAAATTGAGAAGTCTTTCGCAGTAGAAACTGTTCACAACTGTGTAAGATCATGCAAGCAGGAGTATTTTATGTGAGTATTCGCTTACTTTTATATTCGCTGGTAGAATTTGTGAAAGTGAAATTTTACCTTTGTTGTTAAATAATCATGAACTCTAGTACTGTATTAATGGTTACTATTCGTGACTCACCTGCTGAGATGATGTCATTTTCCTCATTGAATTGGATTTTGAGTTTTATGCATATATCGCCCCCGTAATGAATTGCAGTGTCACAGTTAAGATGATTTTTCAACATCCGGATTATCATGGTTTTTTGCGAAATGCACTTTTAGTTATGCTTATTATGAAATAATTTATTTTAATGAATTCTGTTGTCTCTAGAAAACCGCTACGAAAGTTATCGAATCCCTTCTCAAATCTTCGACCATATATTATGTTACTCGTTCGCAGCAAATAATACAAACTGTTCACAAGAAACTATACTTGTTGTGTGCATAGGTATGAGTCTTGGACTGTAACAGAATCCAAGCTGTGTTTTGGATTGACACATTATGTAGTGAGCTATTGGGAAAGTTTTCTTATTTAGCAGGCGATATCATCTTTGAAGATAAGAATGCATTAACATTTAGGGAACAATTTATTTTGCAACCCTTTTGCTACGTTTGTACATTTTGCATAATTATGCCGCAAATTATTACATATGTGTTTCCTTCTGAAAAAACTTTTGAAGTGCTTTGATGAAAGGCTATTTAATGATCTATCTAGATATACTAGTAAGTAAAGTATAGGCGGTTTATGTAGATTGTGACATTTAAACATATCATTAAATTTTGTAATTATTTGGTGTAATGTTTCAACTTTTGTCTTTGGAAAGGTTTGCTGGCTTGTACAATGCAGAGAGTTGCTTTTGTGGAAATGACTATGGTGGTCAGTATAAAGGGGAGTGCTTCAAGACGTGTTCAAAGGATTCTTCACTCTCTTGCGGTGGCCCAGATTCATATGATATTTATTACACTGGAATTCTGGGTGATTATTCACAATGAGATTTAAAACATTTGTAATGACTGTCATTTAGATAGGTTTTTCTTACATTGATTTATTTGCCATTAATTTTTTGTTGTTCTTGAAATACAATTTCAGGTCCACCAAGCTTTTTGAAAATACAAAATGTAACGACAAGAAGTGTTCTTGTGACGTGGGGTCGACCAAAACTTTACATTGGAAAATTCACCCATTATGAAATTTCCGCAAGTTACTTGAAAACCTATTCAAATTACCCAATTTCTCCCATGCAGTGGGAGTATTCCAATTCCACCTCAAGGGCAGATTTATATGGATTCCATCCGGGAACTCAGTATAATATATCTGTCCGTACGATTTCTAAAGATGGACTTGGTGCAATAAATTCCACTTTATTTTGGACCATTATTGGTGGCATGTATCTATATATTTTTACTTATGTTTGTTTTTTATTGAATAGATCTTCATTTTTCTTTTATTTTGCTAATAATAAGCTTTCTGTTACCTCATTTATTCAGATCCTGATGTACCTGATGTGCCAAAGATTATAAAAAAGGACAAAGATAAGATAACAATAAAGTTAGAGCCGGCTATTAATAATTTTGGACCAATTTCTGCATATAGAATAGTAGTAATTGATGAATCTAGTCCTGTTGAATTTGACACTGCCCATTTGGAATCTTGGAGTTCTTCTCAATGTTCTCATGAGAATGGAACAGCCAGCTGCACACTACAGGATACTGTGCCATACTATATTGCAGCTGAATTAAGTCCTGAGGTGAAGGAATGCTCAAAATAATGATTATGATATTAATTAGAAAATTATACGCAATAATTTAATTAATTAATAATTATTTTAATAATTTAATTTAGTTATCAATGTTTGGTATCCATGTCTTACAAATAGACCTATATTTGGTGAATTATTTCTAATTTATCGATTTGCTTATTTGTTGGTTCCTGCTACAATGATTTCAATTATTGTGTGCCCAAAAAGGGTTTGAAGCACTCCCGTAGTCTTGCAGAGGAATTGATTACTGCTGGATTTGGTGAAAGGGAATGTAAGAGGTGTAGAATGGTGTGAATTCACCTCTAATTGAGAATCAAATGGAATTGCTTATTGTCTATCTTTGGCATCTCCACCATCCTTTCCTTCTTTTGAGAATAAAATTAAATTACTTCTAGAAGCCATAATATGACCTAAAATTTAAAAACAAAAATCTATAATTGATTTCATAAATTAAATAAAATACTTGTTCAAAGATGTGTATGGCGTTGAAGCATTTTTAACTAGCCAATGAAAATTAGTAGAAAAATAGAAATCTCTTTTACATACAAAGTAATAATTACATCTAATAAATGTAATGATTTTGTAAGACCGGAGTACCTCACCTTTTTTGGTGCCTGGGCACCCAGGGGTGTTTCAGAAGGTGAAGCGGGCACCACTTAACATTTCTTTCCAGCGTGATATTCTGGCCATCCCTTGGCGATATTATTGCTGTACTAGTCAACCATAGTCCATTTTAAAGAGACACTGCTTGGTAAATAAGATGGAGAAAATTACAAAGTATATAATTTCATCACAGCCTCACAATCTGAGAAAGTCTTTATCTCCGAAGAAGATTGATTACTGGAAATAAATCTGGTATGAAAGTTTTCACTGCATGTGCACTGCTTTCTACTGAAAAGCTGCATTTAGTCATTGATTACTGGGAATTTGATACCCTGATAAGCAGAGCTGAGCTGAATCTTTGCACATGCATTATTAACAAAATATAACATAGATATGTGTCTTGTTAATCTGGACAGAGGCGATAAGAGGGATAAAGTTTATCACCTTGGGTGTTTATGACCTGGCCAACCAAGTCTCTGACCCCTTCCCGCTGAACCTTCACTTTATCCCTGCTGGTGCAATCCCAAGAAATACTGTTGTAGCAAATATAAAAATTCTTTTTACCGAAGCTTGGCGGGCACTGTGCAAGGTTGCTTCGGGCACCAGGATGAGTATCCTGATTATAGGATGTATACCTGTATGTAAACGTGATAGAATTTTTACTCAACAGTGAAGCAAGATCAAAGAGAAAAGCATCACTGAATACTGGGGGAAGCTAAAAACTGCTGACTCATTTTTTAATTAGACATAAAATCTAGTAACAAAAATAATTATTTAATGTATAAGGATTCATACCGTGTCAAGAAAGCAGATATAGGAAAGGAAATAATAGGTAAATTGAACTCAAAATGCAAAAATCGCAGGATTAGCAAAATCATGTCATTTATTGGTATATTGGGATTCCTGGTCAGCTCTAATACTGTTAAATGTAGCTTCCTGTGATAACATTGGGCAAACAATTGGTCAGCTCTTATTTTCTCTCGTAATAAAATGGTCATATCAAAAGTATTGGATACAATTTTATTGAATGAGGAAGACAGGCATTCCTTTCATGTAATCATCCTCTTTGCTTATTGCCCTCTACATACTTTTGCGAATGGCTTCATTCTCTGTCACTGAATGTGGATTGATAACCAAATGTGAGAGATGGCTGCTACTCTTCTGTAGTGATTTCTGGAAGAATTTATCCTTTTTGGATTCAAGTTAATGAACAATTTTGACATTCTCTCATCAGCTACTGTCTCGCTAACTTGAGTGTTGATGTGTCTAAATTTTTAACCTAACCTCGTATTAAGTATGAGAAAAAAATGTCTAATAATTCTAGCCTTAAGATCAAAGAATTAGCTAAATTCTTACGAGCATGCAAAGATGTAATAATTTTTGCTTGAAAATATTAGAAGTGACATTTTAATATTAGGAAAAGGCTCCTCTCCAGAATTTGATATTTTCAACCTCTGATGTTGAATTTCACAATCATATACTTTTAAGTTATTAATTTACCTAGTTACTTAAGTGAAAAAGTGATTGTATTAGAAATCATCTGTCTGAATATTATTTTAGGAATTGCCGGAAGTGTTTGTTGCTGGTGATGGGCAAATGTATGGAAATTACTACAATGCTCCGTTGGTGCAAGGGGCTGATTATCACGTTAGCCTTGGTGTTGTTAGCTCATTGAATGGTGTCACTAAGTCATCCTATGCTCAGCCTACTCATGAACAGCATACCATAAACACTAAGGGCAAATCAAGTAAGTAAATTTTATTTAAGCTTCATTTTTTACCGTGAGTGTTTGATCTGTGAAGGAAATGTGTGCTTCGAAATACAACATGAACTCAAGGTTGGATTTAAGGAAAGCATGTAAATATTATGTTTGTTAAATTTAACTCATTCCTAGATTTATTTGCATCAGCAGGCATTTAATTAGTTTTTTTTTCAAAGTTTTAAACCAATTCATGCAACAATTCCTTTGTTATTTTGTTTCTGTATCTTATGCTTTTTATAAAAAAAAACATATATATACGCCAGAACCTCTAATTAACGAAAGCGACGGGTCCGAATTTTTTACTATTCGTTAATCGGAGGTTCGTTATTCAGAGGTGTATTTACAATTGCATACCTCAAAGGGGCCATAACATACCATATTTCCCCTTTCCGAGGGCAAAGCATTTTACCCGAAATTATAGTATATCAAATTACAATGGATCTTCAATGCCAAAGGTTACGTATTTTTTAAGCCAAAGGCACACTGGCCTATTTGCCAGAATTTACAATAATTAAAATGGTGAACTTGAAAATATTTCAATAACGATCAACCCAATTAATAACTGCAACATTGAATATGCTGCTACAGCCAAAATCGCTTTGTATTAATGCTGTGGAATGCGTAAAAAACGAACATCGATTTCTGCATCACTTTTGAAATCCACTCGGCTTGTGCTTCGTACTGAAATGCGAACACTCGGCGTACAATGGCGATCTCCCAACACTAATACATTGTTCTTTTGTGATTTTGCGGCTTTGATACAGAGTTATCAAGTTTTGAGTGATTCGAACGTTTTGGAAAGCAAAATGTTGTTTGAGCAATGTGTAACACGAAGCAATTTTGTTATTTTCGCATTTCTAAAGGTTTTATAAGCAGGAACTTGTTTCTGCCTGCAGAATGGTCAATTGCTTTGCATCAGAACATCTGCCCCCACAAAATGTTCCGAAACTACAATGTATGCATCTTCCTTAATTTTATTATTTCATTCATTATCTGAACTCAATGAATCAGAACGAACGTCAGTATTAAGCCACGGCGTTTAAATGAACATTTCATTGTGCTCTCTGCTGCATCTGCAAGTCTGCATGGTATAAAAGTTCTCATATTCGTCATTTTGACAACTTCTACTGCATTGAGCCCCAATTATGAATTAGAACAAATATTTGCGCAAGCTGAAAATCTCTAATTACCCTAGAAAGCTATTTTAATGTATGATAGAGTAGCTTTATTTCATTGTGGTAAACGATTATTAAGGAATTTTTATGTCATACTTGGTATTAATCAATTAAAAACTGAGACGGATTAATGCATTATAATATACATAAAATAAACATAATAATCAACGAGGTTTTAAAGCAGTTTGCCCTCATACCCATTTCATTCAAGCATTTGAAAAATTCATTAGGAATCTCTTCCATTCCTGTTATCTTCCCGTTCTTCATTTCTTTAAAAGCTGTTTCTACTTCATCACTGATGAACCTTTATCTTCTGGAAACACCACTTCTTCCGCCTCCAAATCTAGATCCTCTGGTTTCTTCATTGGACAATACAGCTCTTCCAAATATTCAGTCCATCTTTCTGCTATTTCTTTCCTATTGTGTATTATTCTACCATCTTTACTCTCTATTTCTCTCATTTTACTCTTACTTTTCCTGTCACCAGTTGTTACTGCCCTTACTTTCCTATACACAAGATCATACTGTCCTTTCTTGTGTAGGTTCTCTATGTCATCACATCCTTCTGCCAGCCACTTCTCTCTTGCCTTTTGAGATTCTCTCTTCGATTCATTTTTTAACTTTCGATACGTTGTTCTTTCTTGTTCACCTCTCTTGTTTTTATACTTCCTCCTTTCTGCCATCTTTTTCAACATCTCTTCTGTCACCCAAGACTTCTTTGCTCTAATTCCTTCATAGTATCCTATTTCCTATTCTGCTACACTTACCATAGCATTTTTACCCTCACCCAAATTTCTTCCCCTCCTCTTCTTTTTGATCTTCTGTTAGACAGTTTTTCACCCATGACTTCTTTAACCATTTCTTCCATCTTTTTCAAGTTTCATTTCTTTACTACTTTGGTTTTTGCTACTCTCTTTAATGTTAGCTTGATTTCCATCTTTATTAGGACATGGTCACTATTAATATCAGCACCTGGTAACCTGGTGGTATCCTTAACTGCATTTCTTTATCTTTCTTCTATTAAGAAGTAATCTATCTGATAACGATCTTGTGCTGGCAAAATCCATGTATATCACCACCTGATTTAGGAACTGTGTATTAGCTATAAATATTTTTTTCTCTCTTCAGAATTCCACTAATCTTTCACCTCTTTTATTTCGTACTCCTAAACCATATTTTCCCACTACCTAGCTCTCTTCCCCTTCTCCAACTACAGCTTTCTAATCTCCCATAATCACTCTACATAAATCCTTCTCCTCCTCTAATACATCCTCAATCTTCTCATACATCCTATCTATATCTTCTTCTTCTTCATAATCTGATGTACGCATATACACTTGTATAATGACTAGATCCTTTGGTAACATTCCAGTTTTTACTTCTATTAATCTATCATCATCATATGTTACCTTTTGTACTCTTTTTGCTATTTCATTTCTCATGATTATTCCCACTCCATTTTTCCCCTCTGAGCTCCAGAATAGAATATGGTAACTCCATCACTCTTCATTTCTCCTGTCCTTTAACCTCACCTCGCTCAGTCCTATCGCATCCATCTTATTAATCTTCATCTCTCTTTTAATTTTTTCTATCTTTCACATTGCTACATTGTCCTCACTTTTCATGTTCCCACTCGCAATCTCTTTCGATGTCTCTCCTTTTGTTGCTTTCTCCATAGATCTGACTGAGAAGCTATTTTAACTCTGGAATATTTGACAAAAGAAGCCGGCATCATGACTTAGTTCAAGGAAATATCCTTTGGATTTTTAATACAGTGGTTTTCCGTTGCCTTCTGTATTCCAATACTGTTGTTTTCATAAGAAGATCATCCACTTTTAGGGGCAGTTTCCTACCCCCAGGACATTGGAGTGCCCTGAACCCATTACCAGCTCTCAAAAAGACCGTTGGTATTGGGTAGAATCCTTATACCGGTAGTCATTCAGTCCCCATTTCCTCATTAGTTTTAAAAAAACAGGAAGTACCATGGGAAGATGAGGTTGAGGGTGAGAGGCTATTTGAGGTGCATCACTCTCCTTACCCTCTTCTCAGTCGGTGAAAAACTGTAAAACTGCACAAAAGTCAACTAGCATCAATCTCTGAAAAGAGCTTTTTGTGTAATTGTCTATGTATTAATTCATAAATGTTTAGCTTGTGGTAATCATTCAACATATTTGTAACTGGGCACAAGAGTTTTGGATTAATAATTGTCGGAATCATGTTTTTCATAATCAAAATGATCATTTCTATGGGAATTATCTCTTAATACTTTATTTTTCTTATTTCTGTGACTCTTAGGTGAGCCAGATACAGGACTAGTTGTTGGTCTTTCAGTTGCCATTGTTGTTTTTGGTTTTCTCCTGCTTATGTCCATTGTTGGCTATTTTCTTTTGAAAAAAAAGCTTGAAAAGCAGAGGAGGGCTCCCGATCATCAAGAGTTGTCATTACAAGGACCAATGATCGAGGTGGTATGTAGAACTTTTAATATTCCTAAACTAATCCGTAGTTGAATTACTTAATGTATATTTCTTAATTTTTAATCACTCGATCAAATTGAATTTTATCTAGTTTTTCTACTTTCTAATATAATTATTTTGCCTCCAAAATTTATATTTATAGGAGTCTAGTGGCTATATCCATGATGCATATATTGTGGAAGACGAAGGCCCTATTAATTATTATGAAAATTTGAAGAAGAAGGTTTGGAACATTCCTAAAAACTTTCTTGAAGTTAGATCTGATATGATCGGGAAAGGTAAATACGGCACTGTGGTTAAAGGGAGTGTGAAACAGAGGGGCAGCCCAGTGCCTGTCTCAGTCCATTATATTTCAGGTTAGTTTGTTTCATTTATGAAGCTATAATATTATCTCCACATAATGCTTAATCATCATGTCATAGAAAAAATTAATATGTTGCTGTCCTAGTAATTACTAAATTATTCAATTGTATTCTTGTTGGATTGTTTTGTTTTAAGGGAATATTACGAAGTATGTTAGAGCTAAACTAACTTTCTTAACCTCTATCTGGTTTTCTTAAGAGGATACGGTTAAGTTATTACTTAAATAAGATACTGGGGCATCCAGAACACCCTGCGTAAATAACAGAGGGTTAAGTCACTTTTAAATATTGGCTTGACATTTGCAATTTTTCCAATTTTGCAATTCCAATCTTTATCTTCTCTCATAATCTTGTCAAATATTACTTTAAGAAAAGGTGCTAAGCTCTCTGCTACTTTCTTCAACACTTGAACTTATAATAGTTTATCCCTTCAATTTCTAGCGGCATTTACTCTAGTCTGCATGATAAATATCGTTGACGTGTACGCAATTATTTAGGCATGAAACTGAAGATGGTCTCTAAACCTCCACTGTCAAATCACTTATAACAACACTGCTACACATTAAAGTAAAAATTACTGAACTTGAGTTATCAATATGCCATGCGTGATTGTGATTTTCTGAAGAAAATCGTTGCATAAATATTTAACTACAATAGTTCATTAATGGAAATATAGTTTGAGAAAATTCGCAACCCTCAGGCATTTTAAAATATGGTCTAATCTTTTAACTGTGATCGACAAAGTTTTTGAAATTGATGATTTCCTACAAAATGAACCTTTTCAGTAGATGATGTAAATCAGTAGATGATAATAAACTTTTTTAAATTCTGACTAATTTAATGTAATTTATATTTCAATTTAACGATAAATGATGTCATTTAAATGTGTTTTAGTCGTCAATATTCAAGTGAGCCGGACATTATGAGAAGTGGAAAATGTTGGGTTTCCTTGTAATAAGTAAAGAGGAATCTGTTTCTAACTTACAGCCACTGCCCTTTTCATAATATAATACCTTACTATATACAGAAAAAGTTCCAATAATCGCTGGTGTCTCATTTCTTGGGACCTCACGATAATAGCCATCCTATCGCTCTGCCATATGGTGTTGTCACGTCCAGTATTTCAATGGCCCTCAATCTTATGCAGCTACAACTACCCCATTTCGGTTTTTTTGTGGGGAGCAGTACAAAAACATTCATGTATTGCAGGGTTACATAACCAAATTCCCTCCAGACGCTGATGCGTCGAGTTCATTTTCCTTTAAATAAATCAAATTGTTCTAGCAATAGTTAAAAATCAATAGTTTTAAAATGTGAAAATCACTGAAAATTATAAATTAATTTAAAAGAAGATTTTGTGTCCAGCATTGATTTGCTGAATATTTAGTAGCATTGAGTGGGTTAAATAGTATGACACCGCTCTTCCTATTTGGTATTGTGGTGCACTACACCCACCTTGTTGTGACTCCTCTTCTTATCCTTTGTCAGGTTCCTCACTCTCTAACCCTTTTGGTTTTTAATGCTCATTAGCATTTTTATTTTTTAAAGGCGAGCGTGATTATGTACCTTTAAGCAACCTTTCTTTGAAACCTATCTTAGTAAAACTGCTTTTTCAATTACTTTCACTTCTATACAATTTTTTATATTTTAAGATGAATTCTGTAAGCACCCAAACAACAAGCCTATGCTGGAAGATTTTGACAAATTAATCCGCACCAGTCCTCATACAAATGTCATTGGTCTTATTGGAACTTCTGAAATTCCTGGTAAGATTAAGCTGTAGCTTTTAATTTCTCTGTAGCTTAGAAAAACTTTTCTAGCAATAATTATGACAAATATATTTGCTCTATAATCTTGTAGAAGCTCTTCTGGTTATTTTGGAGTATCATCCAGCTACTCTAAAAGATATTCTCCTTGAAAGTCGCTGTTTAGACCAAGATGGTGTATCGAAAAGTAAAAACAAGTTTTGTTCGCTCCAAGAAAGTCATTTGTTGGATATATCAATAGGTGTAGCTAGAGGCATGGATCATCTCATCCTAAAGAAGGTATGTGCATCAATCTATATTGTCTGAGTTGCCTCCTTTATTAATTTTTATTTTATGATTCACAAAATTTTTCAATTATAATGATAGATCATACATGAGCGTTGTAACGTTTTTTGATGGTATGTTTGATATTGAACTTTAAGTTGTGCTAGTATTCAAGGTTCTAGTTAACCCAAGAAAATGATCCTTGATTTTTTTACATCCTCAATTAATTTTGATTCTATGTTATTTGAATTCTAAATCAAGAATTTATCTATTTAGATCGTGCATGGAAAGCTCTGCGCTAGAAGTGTTGCCATGGCTGATGGAATAGTCCCAAAGATATGTGGATTTGGATTGGCAGAAATTCAAAAGAATTCTGCAGTAAGTTAGTTTGTTGGAAATTTTGGGTGTTGAATTAGTAGGATTTTATCTGAGATATTGCTTTTTGTTTGCATTGCAGCCTTTGGATTACACTCGATGGACAGCACAGGAAATTTTTAGGGGCAGACACTTGATGATGAAAAGTGATATATGGTCATTTGGCTGCTTGCTTTGGGAAATAGTGACATTTGGTGGGTACATTTTTCTTACTTTTGTTTCATTGTGATTTGAGTGCTTTATTTGCATGAAAACAAGTCCCTCTTTTTTGTCAAAATATTGGCCATAAAAAGTGATGGAGGGGCTATTTTTGAGCCCTATGACAGTTTACACCAACATTAATTGAGTATTTGCATCCCAAAACGATAAGGAAATTGCTTAGTAATATGTAATTGTACTGATTCTGTTGAAATTGTTTATAAGGTTATTGCTGTTTTATTATTTTCTCTTTCCAATTATTAGTTTGACATTCCTTATAAATCCTGGAAAAAAAGAAAATTAGATATTAAACCGCCATACTTGCAACTGATGAGTTCTGGCTTAATTATGTGGTAGTTTGAAACACAGGTCGCATGTTGGTAATTCTGTGGTTTGTTTAGTGAAGGTTGTTTAGTGAAGGCTGTTTAGTGAAGGCTGTTTAGTGACGGCTGTGACTATGAACCATCTAGACATGGGCGCTGTCTTCATTTTGGTCAGCGTAAGATGAAAATGAAGCCAATGGTGTAGACGTCGTGCGTTTAATCGAGGGCAGCGGCATGTAAAATTTAGTTCGTATACGGCAGAAAAAAGTGAACAACTCGAATATATCAAAGTGTTTTATTATAATTTATCATATCCATGAAGGCAGTGTAGGGCTTTTTGAATACTATGCTGCACATAGGGCTAGAATCGAAATAATCTGGCCTAAATAATTTTTTTTGGGCACACTTTAAAACTTATCATAGTCATTCTTGAATAAATTCTGCATATTTCTACTAAATGATATACCCTGATGTCTAATTAAATTTCTACAGGTAGTCAAAATTCACAAAAAATGTGCTTTTGTTTTTATTTTCAAAATTCTTTACCGAGTTACAGAGAGAAAACGTAGGGCTGTGCATCAAAAATGACTGTACAAATTCCCCATACTAAAATTTTGAAAACTCGCGCTTGGTAATCCAAATTTTATGTCCTCTTATGGCAGAAACACGAACTACTAAGAAAAAATGGAAAAATCCGGGAAATTTTCGCAAGGAAACAAAAAATTGAAAAAACCTGGATATATACGGGTGAGTCAGAATTGAACCTTCTGGGCCCGGTATTATAATGTGTAGTTATCTATAGGATAACTTTAACATCCAGGTTAACTCAAAAATTGAGTATTATAATCGATGGTTAAGCCTTATCTGTTAGTTAAAGTGTTTGTTATCTTATCAAACAGATTGGGTTGTGATCAAGTCCTTAACTGATTGATAGCGCAACGTATCATGGGAGTAAACCAGTGTAAACACTCAATATGGCGGACAAGCTTTATTGCTAACTTATCACCTCAGTTGGTTTTCTGGTGAAAATTAAGTTTATACTCCACAGTTTCAGGAAAATATTTGTTCGGATATTTTAATTAAGTTGGTATGACTCCTATTATACGTATATGTAATATTTTAAGGTCGTTTTTGCTTTCACATTTATTACGCGTAGATATATATTAGTTCCCGTGAAGTGTACAATAAGTTATTACATATTTAACAAATATGACAAGTAATTTGAGGATAATTTTAGTATTTAAGGTAGTATTCCATGATTTAACAAGCTCTCCAAATTTTGATGTGGAAACTTCTGTTACTGGTCAGAAAAAGCAAATGTCGTGTAACTTATAAGAACATTGAAAATTGAATGGAATTTGTGTGAAAGTAGAATAAGGAACTGAGGAAAAGAATAAAAAATTATCTAAACTAATAGTATGCATGTCCGTTAACGTGTATGGTCTCAAGTCTTGCTTCCAAGGCTTCATTGAAGGTATTTTCCGCGATGGTGCATAATGTTGGACGTACTCCTTGATGCAAGTTACTTTTTATAATTACTTGTAGAGGAATAGTATTGAAAATGGGGAAATACATCCAACAAAATAACTTATTAGAAAGATTCAGTGCAGAGTGACATAAAACAAAAGCCACGACCAAACTTTTTTGAACAATTCTTCCCTGAATACCTAATAAGTTGGAAAAAAATTACTTTGGAAACGCAGTATTGCTTGGAGATTTGGACTATAAGCAGGACAATTATCTGATGACACGAATTAGGAAGCCCTCTGATCAATATCAGCAACTCTAAAATGAAAGTCGCATAAAGACTAGAAATATAATAGAAAGAATGTTTGGGTTTTGGAAGCGATACTTTCCCATTCTGTAAAATAGTGTTAATATTTGTTTGGATACAGTAATGGAAGTTGTAGTAGCATATGCAGTGCTGCACAATGTGGCAATTATCGCAAAAAAGGAACAACCTCATGATATAAAGAACCAGCGGATATTTCTGTGACTTGATATAGGAAAACTTGTATCATTACACAGACAGAATGCAAGCATTGCAAAATATTGTGTCGTTATAAATTCTTAGGCTAGTGTAATTATCAGTTGTGTAACAGCTTAGCATGATTCTTAGTTTTGCTTAATTTACATTTAATTTTTTTTCAGTTCATTTTATTACAGTTCTTTAATTGAAGTGGGATACCACTAAGATTTAATGCTAGCCTGTATTTTTAAATGAAAAGTTAATTGGTTAACTTTTGATAATTCAAAGTAAATATTAAAATTCATCTAAATAAATTTATTTATTTCTTTTTCTTTCAATTTGATTTCAAGTAATAGTTTTTTTCTGCCTTGGCTATTCTTATACTGACTGACATGACTGTTGCATTGACCTATTTCTTACAAATGTCTACAGATATTTTCGTTTTAATTTAATTTCTCTTTCATATGAATATGGACAGTGATAAATAATGTTTAACCACACAAAGCACTGTCCGGTTTTGAGTCTAATGAATAAATGAGGTAATAGTTATATGTAATACAAAAATATACATTTTTAATGCTTCAATATTTCCCATAAATTATTAGAAGCGCAGCCAGTGTTACCATAAAAAAACAAATAAGACAAAATTATTTACCATTATGGCTTGAGTATTATGTAATGGCTCATCTCTTAAACCTAAAGGAAAATCATTCTATAGTACACAATATACAGATAGAATGGAATTGTTTTTGAAACATCACTTAAATAGTACAATGCAGAGCATATTTTAAGGAATTATCACTGGGCGACATTGGAACTGCTTGAACCCCCTCCACTACCCAATATCCCATTAAAATAACCAAAAAAAGTCATTTTTTTGCTCTCTGGCTGTTATGTTTTAACTTTACTGTTGCTGCACGAAAAACAGTAGGAACTTTATAGAGCCATCGAGCAGAAGCATACTATACGCCTCTCGGTATGAAAAAAAAGAAATAAAGATGTAATATATTTTAAAAAATTACCTTCTAATGGACAAAATCTTCACTAAGAAAGGTTTGCTTAATTAATAATTGCCTTGCCACCAATTATTTTCTCCTTGTCCTCTCGCCAATCGTACTTTCGGATTCCTAGTCGATTTCCTAGGTATTTCACGGTGCACTCACTATCACAGCCCTCGTGCACAATCATACTATAGAAAATTATATGATTCGCACTAAAAAGATCTTCCGCAACATCTACCGGATTGAAACCATCGCCTACGTGGCAAGTCACACAATAAACTCGAATGTGAATAAATGGGAATTATTTTGAAAGGAATATAGGGCCCACCACCTTCCCCAACTTTATCCCTGTAAAGAAACATTGTATCCAAACGCTTCAGTTTTTTACTCTTTTTCGCCGGCACCAAGTACTGTCACTGGGCTACAAAATCTTTGCAGTAGGCGACATGAATGTCGCCTACTTTGTATGTTATTTTTATACATTGGTACAATTTAGATCCCTACACATAACTTTAGAATCGCTATCCACTACGTTCTCTAAGCTCTTTCCATTCATACTAATTAAAGCCATGTACTTTTTGTAAACCGGGTTACGTCTTATATCGGATGGACCTCCACCTCTTAGCCTTAAGCTTTGCTTCTCCCTAGCCATGTCCTTTTTTGTCTCTTTCTTAATTGCGTCGTATTTTGATTTCTGTATTTATTTAGTTCTCTCATGTAGAACTTCATTTAGATAGCAGACATGACAAAACCATGTAACTTACCCACGTAATTTCCTCCTAAATTAAATTTAATAATATGGTCTGCCCTTCCTCTGTAAAGTTTCTGCTTATTTCGGCATCCATTTTTTATTCCTTGGAAATATATCTTCTCGAGTTATGCTTGTTGCGTCTTAGGTAGTAACTTTTTTTGCCACTTGCTGTACTAACAGGAAATTTAAATGCACTGTTTGGGCACTAAAGTAGCTACGGAACATGCCCATGGACTTTTGCAAGTGACTGTACAAGATCAGCAGTTTGCATCATTCACAATTTTGAGTCATATATGTGGAAAAAGAATACAGTTTACTGGAGATGTACTCCCTACTAAACAAACCATTAAAGGTTAAAGTTTTGTGAAGGCATTCTAATATCACCATATGATTATTTTAAACCCGATGTTCATTTTTACAACTCTTACATTTTTGCTGCATATATAAATCCATTTTCTTCTATATCCATCTTTACTTCTTTATGTATTGTCTATCTAGTAGATTTTATAAGATGCCACCTCTGAATTCTTGTCCTTTATTTTTTCCTTGGATGAGAAATTTTTTTATACTTAGAACTTTTCTTCTACTATTTTTAAATCAGTTTTACCATTAAAACCTTAATGCTAAATGATTCCTTTGCAGGAGGAACACTATTCCCGGATGTTCCGAGTAGGGATGTGGCAACACGAGTGATGCGAGGTATTAGACCATTGAGGCCATCTTATGTTGGTGATGATCTTTACCAGTTTATGCTGCAATGCTGGCAGATTGATCTTGATGAGAGACCTAACTTCTCTGAAGCCACAAGAATATTAATTAATTTACTTCAGGATAGTGAGGTAAGTCTGTATATTTTATCGTAGAATGATTAAAAGCCTTATTATGATCCGTATTTCATGTCCTTAGTGATTACTTTTCTATCTCTCTTCAACTAGTAAAAATTAGATTGGGTGTTCTAAATTCATTATTCTGATAAAGGTGTTGAAATTCCAATAATATTGTGTATTTTTATATTCAACTTTAAATGTATTATTTCATAATTGATTTTAATGCTTAACAAACTGTTGTCCTATTACTTTAAAGCTAGATCGGTATGATATTTATTTTATCATTATTATGAGGGATAACATGTCACATCAATCTAGGATTTGAAAGAATTAACAAATGGTTATCGTCATCTGCAAAAATACAAACTTTAATACTTTAAGATGGCAGTACTATGTATATGATATTATACAAATATAATGATATAATAAATATATGTACAGTATAACTCCAATAATCCGAATCAATTGGGACCGGACCGCATTCGGATAATCAAAAATTGAACTTTTGAGCACTATTAAATTTCGATACTCGAAAAATCTTTTTTTTTTGGCCCAGCCTAATGGGCATACATACATAAGTGTTCAGTGCTTTGGTAGGTTCTTTTGCCTTAATGCTTTGGCCTTCTTGCCCCTATTCAATGCAATTTCCTTCTTTTCTTGGTACCCTACCCTTAATGTCATTGAGCGTATTCAGACTGTCTTTCTTCCCTTGCATTCTACCCTTAATAAATTTCTTTAGCAGCTCTTCTCCTCTCAATATTTGACTCACCCATTCCCTCTGTCAATGATTAATTACTTAAAGCACTCTGTTCCGTAACCATCTCCAGCACCTCTGTATCCGTTTTCCTTTCAACCCAACACACTTTTTCCATTCTACACCATACCTGTCTCTCGAAGACCTTCATATGTTTTAATATTTCTTTTCTCAAGATATCTCAAGGTATAATGCATGGACAGCTAAACACTCAGCACAAAGGATTTGATCATATTTTCCTGATTCCTCTATCAAGACCCCCTAATAATCAATTCCCTTCACTTCATGAAGGCTTCCTTTTACAAACCTCATCTTTGAACCTTCCATCCCAAGAAAGAGTACTACCCGGTAAGAGAATTTATCTGCCTGTTTTAGTTTTTCCTCATCCCCCATTATCATTACCTTAGCTTTCTTTTCCTTAGTGAACCTCATTATTTTACTTTTACTTACCTTAAATTTCATCCCAATTCCATCACTTTATAATGAAGTACATTTACTAGAATTTGTAAACACTTTATTGTCCTAATATTCCTGGATCCTACTTTCATTTCCCTGTCCATCTTCTCTCTTCTTTTCTTGCTGTTTTTTGTGTAAGGATTTCTTGGAATGATAACCAAGATGGCTTTACTACCATCACTGCCAGCATGACACTCTCCTTAGTGGACATAATCCCATTTATGATAGTAACGGTAATTTTATTGCGGCACCTCTTATTCAAGGGATAAATTGTCTAAGTTGTCCCCCCTTGCCTTCCTCAAGAGTGTTTATAACATGACTCCAATGCACAAAATGACTGAGGTGTAGATGCTACGTGGACCAACTTCTGCTGTCCCCCCATCTATTGACCTTTCCGGCGTGGGTTCCCTTACCAAAGCTTTTGCTATTTTAACTCTTTAGGTCATAGGAACACGCAAGCCCCTCCGCCATGACAAGGTTGTAGTCCAGAGATATGGTCATATCAGCTGTATATGAGCAGCAAATGGATTTCGGATATGTAAATCCTGTTTGAAACTGCATTATTGACTGTATTATGCTGAAAAGCACTATTGGAAGCAGATCACTGTGGAAGAATTGGTCAAAATGTTATGCCTTCTTTGGTACTAAGTATCCAACTTAGCACAGAATAGTAGATAGATGTTTAGGAAGCAGTCTATTTGATATCCACTCTGAATATTTATCAATTATTGAAATATTTAAAGGTTTGTACAGGAAGTTAAAAATAGTGACTTTGCTGGGACTCAAACTCAGTCTCCTACTTTCTGGGCAGATATTCTGACCAACTAAACTACTGACCCACTCGGGTCAAGTCTCACACTTTTCTGTGCTAAGTTTATCTTCATTTCCATCATTTGAAGGTTTTTTAAGTGAAAATAAGGGAAGAAGCTGAGTATTAATTTTTATCCAGTGCTGGACCATTTTCTTTCTGTCATACTCAGAAGTATTTCAAATTTGTTTTAATTTTTACAGAATACATTATTGTTTGGTAACACTACTCTTTTTCATTTCAGATACATCTGAATTTCAGTATGTATGCGGGATTCCACTATGAGCCATTTATTCCAGAGCTAGAGTATTTGAAATGATGTATTGAGGATGCATCGGAACTGCACAATTCTGTCTAATCTTGATTGTTTAAAGATTAGAATTGCCTTCCAAAAGAACCATCCATTTATTTCAAAGAATATACTCTTAAATGAGGAAATATTTACTATTGATAATGCTGATTATATCTAATCATTTTTATGTAATACTTTTTGTTTAACCATGTGTTGATATTTGCATATTTTTAATTTTTTAATATGGTTTTAATCTGAACTCAGTTTCTCTGGACAATGTAATGATATTATACGATAAAATTGTCTATAGTATGAATCACATTATTGTTTCATATTGTTCTTGATGATCTTTCATCTTTCTTTAATTATGTGATCTGATCTTCTATTTGGTAAACATGGTAAATCTTGGTTTTGTGGTTGCTGATCTGTAATTTTTGTAACCATTTGACACTGTTGCAACCTTCTTGGTTGCTTGAGTTGTGTTTTGCAGCTTATCTTCTTCTCCATTTGGTTAATTTTACATCACACTTATACGTGGGGAGATTTTTCTTGTCAAACCTCAGGTCTATGAATGTATAAATCCAATTAATGAGTGAAAGCCAATCTTAGATGTCTTCTGAAAACATAATGGCAATAATTGACCCATGTGGGATAGAAAAAGGTGTGGTTAATTAATTCATTCATTGCATAAATATATAGTATCATCTTGCCCCTTATGATTAAAATTAAATCAAAATGAATTGATTTTACAGATTATCACTAGGGAATTTTGTGGGAATCAGAAGTTTCCCCTCAGACATGAAGTATTTTAGGCTTTCCAACGTTTTTAGGTCTTTGCAATTCAGCTATTTATAATTTATCCAGTATTTCTGTTGATAGAGGAATGGTACATTGGGGGTGATCTTTGGAAGTGAATGCAATTTTATTTTTCAATTCAAGGGTTTGGTTGAATTGATAAATGAATTGTAAAATTCTGAAAAGTAGGATTTCATATTATTTTTACCTATGTGAATATAGGTATACTTGATAGCAACTTCACAGAGAATGTCTATGTTACCTTGTATGGTTTTGATCCGTCATTGAACATTCCATTATTTTAACATTGGTATACTCTTACTGTATTTTGGTTATGCCAATTTAGTCTCAAGTTTTGGAAGATCTCTGAGAATTAGGGACTGAGTTTTCAGAACTGAATTCATGCTACATTTAGTTTTAATTTTTAAAGTTTAACTGAATTATTTTTTATCCAATGAAGTCTTAATACATTGGTCTGGCTGCTATTTAGTTGGATGGTAAAATTCTGCCAGGCAGCATGAGTGAATATGTGATAGATTTGCATTTTATATTTTTTTATTTTTAAAGTATCTTTTATGAACTGAAACAAATGATTTGTACTCAAATCCAATTGATTTTTGCTCCATTTTAATGAAACATTTTACAGGAAAAATGAAAATGCAATTAATTAATCTTGTGATAGATTGCAGTACTTATGTTTGTGACATTTTGTTGGCTGTTTATTTGAATGTAGCTCTTGACATTTATCTAAAATGATTGCAATATTTTGGTTGTGTAGTGACCAATTAGTACCAGCTTAATATTTTATGTACTTGAAGAAGTTTTTACATTAATTTCTACAATATTTCAATGAAATTAATCCTTTTGTGTGTTTTATTCATTGTGAATTTAAGCTTACTTGGTTACCATATTGTACCTTTTGTGAATAAATACCAAGTTCTTATTCAAAGGCTTGCATTTGATTGGAATGGGGAAAACTTTGGGCGGGTACAGTGACCATGCTTCAAGGATGCATTAATAGTTTCCCAGTTTTTGTACGATGAGTCCATCCTTCCCTAGAATGCAGAAATTTAACAAGAGTAGAGTACTGGGTGGTAATGGGACCATTTTTGAGATCTTGCTGCTGTTACCATGAGCATCCCCTCACCTACTCCTAACTTAATGATGAAGGACTTTTGGTAATCTGCCAAATTGAATACCTACCTTTTTTTAGTTGTGTATAAACTTAGTCCAATTGCACTGGTTTATGTATCAGATTTCTATTGCTAAATTTTCTTGAAAATATTGTTTAACAACCTATACTCATGGAAGGTAAAAATAGTCTATCAAAAAGATTTAATATGTGGAATAAGTAACTATTTAAGAATCTCATCTAGATTGATGTATCGAAGAAAAGATAACTATTTAATGCAGATTGGTAGCTTCCATGATTTTTTACTGGTGAATAATTATGTTTCAAATTATTTTATCGGAAACTTAAGCTTTCAAAATGCTGTAAGTTAATTTGATCAAAAAGTTATAAAGAAATGGAAAACTGTTGGTGAAGCAGTACTGCTTAGGTGAATTAACGTTACTTCACTTTTGGTTAGATCAACTATACCGCTATATTTTCTTCATACCCTGGGATTTTTTGGTAGCTCCTACACAGGTAAGAATTAATTTCTCCAAAGGTCAATAATGATGCTTAAGTTTCCAAACATTTAATTATGGCGAATTTTGTCCAATGATTTCTTTCTCTATTTAGAGTAAGACTAAGGGAGTGTTGCAGGGTTGGCCAAACACCACTTAAGAGTCATTAATTTTTATTTAAGATGCAACATCTAAACTATACTAATGCACCATGAAAATAAATGTGGCTCAAGGATTTGGTGCTTGGTTTTGTTACATGCATTTGTATTTAAATGAACAAAATTTTTCTATGAGGTTGATAATACTTATAATAATATAACACACTTATAGCCATGTATTCTGTAACTAATGATAAATGTGCCATAGGTTTGCTATCCTTAAATTAAGTATTATGAGGAAGCTTCATTTTGTTCTTAGGTTAGTGTTATGATAAATTGTTTTCATAGTTAATGTATGAGTTAGTGACCATTGTAAATGATGTTAGGGCTGAAATCATTAACGAGTGCATATTTGCTGAGTATTTGTAGTACTTTGAAAACGTAGCAATTTTTATGTATCAAAGAAATTAATTTCGGAACCTTGATCACTGCAAAAACAAAGATGGTTTATATTTGTCTCTGGAAACTGAAGGCTTCCTTTCATCTCCAAAGTGAATCCTAATTTCAAAGATGGCAAGCGCAAATTAAAGTATATTGTTTGAAATGATAAAATGACCCGAAGTAGTCCAAGACAATCAAATAGCTCTAAAGTAAGTTCTTAATTTATTTCAATTGCCAAATTGAGAGCAAGTAGATGAAACATCGCTTGTGGGATGTCCAGCAAAATTTTCAAAATATTCGATCCTTATGGCGTAATTAAAAGGTACAACTTTTCTTATTTTGGATGAAAACCGCAGATGAGGTTTCTTATATAAAATCTGAAAAAATCGGTTTAACTTTCAAAATAATGCTTTCGTAAATAATGTAAAGAAAAATAGGCCCATTGCACATTTATCGCGTTATCTTACATTTGAGGTAAAATTTCCTTAATCACACAAGACATCGCCAAAGATTTTCGGAAACCTACACTTTTGAGAACTTACGCTTATTTTAAATTAAAAATAATATTTATCCACCAAAAATGGAGGTAAAATTTCACTTTGGTGCTGTTTGGGAGAAATTGAATAACTCCCTTAATAATGATAATATTTTGACGAAACTTACACCAAGTTATAGATAAAGGATGGCGAAAGTGAAATTTTACCAAAATGGATAATAAACTTTAAAATTCAAGGCTTCATTCGATTTCGGACAAGTTTAAACAGTATAGCGGTTAATTCGTCCCCGAGTGTGTCCATGACAACGGGAAACAAACTCTCTTTTGAGAGAAATTATCAAGGAGACTGGTGAGTGTGTCACATAACTCGCACATATTCGCATGTTTATTTAACCTTACAAAATAATGAATAAATGTTTATGGATTAAAATTATCTTACTTTCCAAGAAAAAAGCTGTAGCTTAGAAAGTAGTATTAGTAGTAAGCTGTAGTAAAAAAGTAGCGATATAATTTTGAGCCGCTATTTATTACAGGATCTTGAAATTAACGCATTGATGCTCAAAAGTGTAATTGATACCCTCTTAATAGCGAGGTCTTATTTCAATGATATCGCTTTATAATCCACTCATCATTTGAAGTTTAAATTCAGTCGTTCGGTTTGCTTATTCTTCAGAAACAGAACAAATATGTTAGTCCTTTCATGAAATACTACTTAAAATAACATGTAGTTCATTTATCCTTTGTGAACCTGATTACACTGAGATGTGATAAAGTGAAGAATAAGTTAAGCATGTAGGTAATAAAGACTAGATAATGATGTAAAATTACATGAAACCTATGGAACAATATCTGTAAAGTATTCAGCCCAAACACCGGTTGGGTTACCTCATTCCCTCTAACATAAGCTACCACGAAATAGTAGGGGGGATGAAACTTACTAGGCAGAATGAGGAGTGAGGTAGTATGCCCTTGCTTTATTCACCAGAATGCTATAAGCGGAACATGTTCACGTAAGTGAAATACAATCACTCTACGCTAGAAACCCTTGGCATTCCATAAGGAGAGTCCTTACTCAGCGCTATGATTGCCTCATACCTCAGTAGTTTTCATGTCATCAAAGCCATGAGCAAGACGGTGACACAGTAGATAAAAAATTCATTTCCTCTATCCTAAACCAAATGACAATTGATAAGCGTTCCTGTCATTAGGCTAAGGCAGCAGGAACAGAGCGATGTAAGTTGTTATGATGCTGCATGCGTTTTAAACTTTCTGTTAGAAGGGGAATATAAAACAACCTTTTCATCTAAATACGGATAAAATTATTTATAGAGCGTTAGGTAAACATTCGATGGAGATAACACTGGAAATTCAAATGTTCAAGAGTAGTTTATCCTGATATGAGAGCTTCATATGCAATCGTCCTACCAGTGTTGAACATCGATTTTGGGAATCTTTAGTCTAAGTATTATGGTATGAAATTTCGGAAAGATCAAATAAGAACAGCATGCAGAGATGAAATGGGAATGAGGCACTTGTGATGAACATAGTAAAAGATTTATCTGCAGTTCCCAGCTTCTCATTAATTACTAGACACTTATCTCTTTATCTTATATATTTCATGTAACATGATTGTGACATTGTGTGATGAACTTAAGTCTTGACATTGTAGGATAGCAGTGTGATTATTGATTATATTAACAAACTGTTTCAGTAAAACTATTGTATACCGTATATGCCGGCGTATAAGTCGACCTTTGAAGCAAAAAAATCTCACAAACACCAGGGGTCGACTTATACGCCAAACATGAAATTTAACCCTACATGTAAATGAGATATTAGTTCCAATTAATAATGAAATCGATCTCCAAGAAGCATCGACAAAAGATTACAAGGTAGAGATTACAAAGAGGGATAGTTACGTACTTCTGATCGTTCTTTCCGCTGAGCATTAGAGAAGCTAATAGGGTAGATTAGGTAGAGAGTGTTAATACACCTCTTACCATATGTCACTGGCAGTTTGCAGGGAACAAATCTACATCAAATATAAATCTAAATTGGAATATGGGGGAATTCTCAGAAGAGCGCAGCAAACACTTCCACCAGGATATTATGGCCATTGAACCTCGATACCAAGAAGAGTACAATGATAGTATATTGGGAGACTGCATACAGGGACTTATTCAGGAAAGCAATGCGTGGCAATAACATTCTCTTGCCAACGACAAAGAGTGTGTTACGTAGTATTATAACACTTCCCTGTACAATAGGGTCATATAATAGCTATGGTTCAGCTAAAACTTTGCATAACATTCTTTTTGTCTTCGAAGGAAGCATGTCTTTTAGGTAATACAAATAGTGCAGGATTAGTAAAGGCTTGTAATGGATATTGATGTTATGATTCTCAAATTAAATCTTTTTAATCTTTTAACCTCAAATGTTTAAGGCATGAAATTTGTTCCAATACACCACAACCTATACAAAGTAAGTCTATATTTAACTCTGATTCTAATTTATTTCCTCTCTATTCATAATATACATTATTTTTGTCTTGTTAAAATTTTATTTTATCTTTTGTTGGAGCACCGTTTATAAATATTTTTTAAGTCACTATGCATACAATTTTAAATAATTATGCAATTTTATTTTATCAAAATTGAGACTAATAGGTTTTTTTCTTACCTATCACCATATTAAAAACATGAAAGAAAGTGATTGCTTGAAAATAAGTAGATATAAGAAAATAACTTTGTGGATTGGAACATCTAAGATTGCTCATAGGGAAAAATATACTGCTGTAGGAAAATACTTGCAGAAAGGGAAATCTAAAAAACCTGTGGAACCGATAGATATATCTATGACTATAGTTAAATAAATTAGGAAGAAGCAGGTTAAGACATTTTAAAGGCACACAAAGCAATACAGATATAGTTTCATCTAGATAAATTAATAAAAATATGTCTGCATGAAAATGAATCAGAAAAGATTATAATAAAAGACAAATAATTAGGTTACATGGCGGGCCAGTATAATAAGTAGAGTAAATAAAAAAATCACAGTAAATGGCACATTATTTGAATGAATCTGCATCCCCTGTTTAGATGATTAAGATTGGGATGGAACTTACCTGATTTTTTGCCATTTTCTCAATAAGGAATTTTAAAAGAGTTTAAAAACCAAGCAATAAGTTAAGTCAATAAAAAATTAATTAATTAATGTGAGAAATAAAATATAAAAAATTGAATGAAACTTATTATGACTGGAGAAGTGAATAAGATGGTTGAAATTGATACAAAAAATTAAGCTGCAGCCATCTTCATAGTGGATAGAATTTGTTTTCTTCATAGCTTGTGAATGTCTTTCACTTTTTTTGCAACATGATTGCATCCTGATTGGCCTATGTATCTTCTGGGTTTATCCATTGCTGGGCAATTTTTAAGTCTCTTCTTACATCTAACCCTTTGTCATATACATTTTAAAGAACAGATTGCTTGAAAAAAGTACACAGAAGAAAACTACATTGTGGGTTTTAAGGTTTAGCTTAGGAAAATATACACCGCAGCAGGAAAACACCTGCAAGAAGAGGAGTGTGAAAAACCTGCAAAACGTACTGATCGTAAATAAATTTTTAAACTTAAGAAATTTATCAAAATTTAAAGTTAAGTGACTTTTCAATACTTCCATTCCATTTGAAAGTGGAAAATTTTTGTAATAATTCTCCAAAACTGGAATTCCCGTATAACTGCAATGAATTTCCAATGCAAATATAATTAATAAAACTGATAAAAAATAGTATAAACGAGATTATAAATCATTCTTGACTTAATGATTTGATGATATACAGCAAAACATTTTAAACAGGAATGATCTATTTATCTTACTTTAATAAATTGCATTGGATATTTAAAATACTTTCTAAGCTTTTCAAATGAACTTGTGAATCTACTTGAATTTCTAAACCCCTTGCTTTCTTCTAGGACCCAAAGGCATGCTGCATGCACATACAGTATCAAATCAAAATCTGAGAAGAAAAGGTTTCTACTTGGTGATCACGTATGCCGCCGACAAGAGTGGATTTTAGCCTTCGCGGCCCCGTGGCTGTTAGTTTGGATGATGAGCAGCTCACTAGCCCAGGTTGTTCTGTCATTGATTTGATATTTGGATCCCCGTCTCAGGTTTGTACCCATATTTGAACCAATCGGTTAGTATGGAATGCATTCCATATCGACTCACAATTATTTCACTATTTGCTGTTTCAGCCAAATTTCATGTATTCATAAATATTTGACATGGAAATATTATAGATACTTTTCTTACTCAACATACTTGCACATTAAAATGCTTGAGACTATCAGATATTTTATTTATTTATTTATTTACGGGCAAGTACCCAATTTCAAAGATACAAAAATATATATAAAAATATAGTTAATAATAATTAACAATTATTTTTTTAAATATACATACATTTGCAAAAATTTGTATTATGAAAAATATTAAATTACTCTATATATTCTAGTATAAGGTAACTCAAGACACCACCATAGTATCACATTACATTTTGGTGATTTTTATCATTATTATAATAAACAGTTTATTTATACATTTTAAAAGTGATAAGAGGGCAGAAGCCCAATTTCACAATAAAAAAAAACACCTTCAATAACATTTCAAGACTTGGATAAGATTTTACAAACAAATGAATTAAGTAAAAATCGTTTCATATCAACACAATGATTGTATGTACCAAGTAATTATTACATCATAGTTATTTACATAAGCCATTCGTTCTACATTATGTTTTGATATGATATGAATGCCATATAGCATAATTACACAATTTATACTATTTAAGAAGACATTAAAAATGAAGTCCACAGAGTATATATACCTCACTTTAGTTCCTAACGTTGTTTAGTACTAGTTCCTTTAATGCTCTTTCTGAGCAATTATTGATGTCTATTTTGATATTGGCAATTTGGTCAAAGTTTCGTGTCATTCTGTTAACTGCACTGTGGTAGGTATAATTTCTACTGCAATAATTTACAGAAAAGGTGTTTGATTTTCTTGCATTGTATGTAGGTACATGGAAGTTAATGAGACTAAGTAGCTGAGGACAATTTATTTTGTTGTTACACAAACGATACAAAAATAAAATATCTAAGAGAGTTCTTCTAGTATGCAATGTATTCAAGTTTAGGTAGGACATAATATCAGAGTGAGGTATTGTATAATCTGTCGCAACACTACGAGCAGGAAAGCACTTGTAATAGATTAATCTTTGGAATTTGCGTTGCACATTTTCTATTTTGGTTATATGTTTTTTACAATGAGGTGCCCAGACAGTAGTGCAATATTCTAGTATAGGACGTACAAGAGCACAGTATAAGGCTTTGAGAGCAAGAGCATCGTTAAATTCTTTCGAGAATCTGCAGATAAAGCCTAACATCTGGTAGGCTTTAGTTGACATTTTGTTTATGTGTTGATTGAATGACAATGATGTTTCAAAGATGACTTCAAGATCCCTAATAAAGCAGACTCGGTTAAGGGAAGTTCCATTTATTTTATAGTCAAACCTAATAGGATTGTTATTTCGACAAAAAGACATGATACAGTAGAACCCCGATCCATCGTTCCCGCATTTGTCGTTTTCCCGGATTTATCGTTTATTTTCTATAGTCCCTACTTAGGCCCATAAGAAGACATGTAAAGTAATACTGTATTCATCGTTCATCGAAATATTATTTTCCCGCATCCATCGTTCAGATTTTTGGCCCAATCGAGGAAGAAAGACAATGTATTAGGAATTGTGACAAAAATTTTCTTTGAGAGCTTGGCATGAACTTTTTTTAAGGCTGTCGTAGCACTTGCTCAAAACGGCCGATTTTTTTAAACACATCCGGGGCTGTTTTAATACATTTTATCCTATTGGAGAGCTTTCACATGGGTGTGCGTACGAGCCCTGTTTGTCCATCTCAGTTTACTGACATATTTCACCCTGTTTATACCGTCTCTAGGAGTTCAGTACGTTCTTTTTCGAAATCTTTAGAGGTTTTCTTTGGATAAACTTTTGTTATGTATGTATTCATTTTAATAGTGTGAGCTGAGTCTACATTTCCCGTTTTGATCGTTTTCCCGCATTCATCGTCTTTTTCTCTCGGTCCCTTCAAAAACGATAGATCGAGGTTCTACTGTATTACATTTACTTATGTTTAAATCCATATAATTATTGGTACACCATTTGCTAAGCTCACTTAGTTGGTTTTGAATAAGTTGACAGTCTTTAAAATCTTTTATGCTCAAAACAATTTTCAAATCATCTGCAAAGAGTAGGAACTTACATGGTTTAATGATTTCTGATATGTCGTTTATAAAAATTAAAAATAGCAATGCACCTAAGTGGGAACCTTGGGGAACACCACTAGGTGCAGTGAAGGATGCAGAGATAGCAGATGATACCTTCACCCTTTGAGTGCGATTTAACAAGTAGCTAGAAAACCAATTTAACATAAAGTCATGAATACCAATAGCAGCAAGCTTGGCAATCAACAATTTATGATTTATTTATCAAATGCCTTTGTAAAGTCTGTGTAAATAGCATCAGTTTGTTGACCTTTTATAAAGGAATCCTCTATATAATTTTTAAACAGTAACAAGTTAGTACTGGTGGACAAGCCTTGTCTGAAACCATGCTGTTCAGGTGCTAAAAAGTTTTTGAATAAAGGTGTTAGTTTGTCAACCACTAAGCTTTCTAAAATTTTCCCTATACATGATTGAATGGTAATTGGACGGTAATTACTAATCATACTTTTATCCCCTGTCTTGTAGATTGGTATTATAAAACTATCTTTTAAAATATTTGGAAAAATACCATTTTTTAGTGATAAGTTAAATAATATATACAGGGGAAGTAAAAGTGAGTCACAGCAGTTTTTTAATAGGGCTGGTGGTATACCATCTGGTCCACAGCTTTTACTAGAGTCTAGTGACTTCATTTTCTTGGATATTTCACTCACACTAACATTAAGATGTCCAAGTTCTACATTAGTGGTATAACAAAGTGAGGGAAGAGTGGCTTATCGTTGAGTGATTATATACCTTAGTAAAATATTTTAAGAAAAGCACAGCAATATTATCATAATCAGTTGCGACCATATCTTCAAAATACATTTCTCGGGGAAGTTTATCAAGTTTTCTTTTATCGTTTACAAAAGACCAGAAATTTTTTACGTTTTCAGTTATGCATATTTGGATTTGATTGGTATATGACTCATAGTTTACTTTTGTTAAAACTTTGCAATTAGCTCGAATTTTTGAGAATTTTAGATAGCCATCTATAGATCCAGAACATTTAAACTGTAAATGCAGTATTCTCTTTTCTTTTATAAGATTTTTAAGTTCTTTTGTAAACCATCTAGGATAAGTTTGCCTTTTAACATAGACTGGAGTGTATAATTCAATAGCAAAATATAATACACTATAAAAAGATTCAAAAGCTTCATTAACATTAGAAACACTAAGATATGTAGGCCAATTTATACTTAAAATATGATCACATACAGCACCATAATTGCACATTTTAAAGTTATATTCAATAGTCTCGTAATCCAAATATTGAATGTTACTATTAAGATGAAATACATGATTGATTGCAGGGTGATGTTTATCAATTTTAGTGATAGGATTCATGTCCTCAGTTGATGTTACTTTAATACAGTTTGAAAAAGCTAAGTCTAATTTTCTATTATAAATATTTAAAATACTATTTACTTGGCAGAGATCATGGAAGGAAATTAAGGAATCTAAAATTACTCTTGAGTGTGGAGAACAAGCGCTACTAAGGATTGTTTCCTTGTCTTTTTGCCAATCAATATCCGGAAGATTGTAATCACCAAGTAGGATAACATGTGAAAAATGATTATTTGAAATTAAAATATCCACTGATTCACAGTGCTTTTCATATAATATGGTACTGGAATTTGGTGGAATATATATTACACCAACAAGAATGTTGCTGGTACCAGTGTTTATAGATACAAACATTTGCTCTATGTCACTATGCTGGGAAGTTATTTGTTTGCTTAGGAGCTCAGAATTTACGGCAATTAGTACCCCACCAAGCCTAGTCTTGGGACTGGTAGCTGATGATCGATCTAATCTATACACAGCATATCTAGGTGAAAAGAGTTCATTGTTGGATATATCATCATTTAAACCAGTTTCTGCAAATGCAAACACATAAAAAGAAGAAATTGTGGTTCCTTGCATGACTTCACTCAACTTAGTACGTAATCCCCGAAGTATTTTGATAATAAATAGAAAGCTGTTGAGATGAGGTAACTTTGGTATATTGTTTGGTCACACAGTTTTGACGAAGTTCATTATGGGAGAGTATATGAGTTCTTAGTTTTTTGGCTGTGAGTTGACTATTTTAGGAACACCATAGATGTATTTTATGAACAAATCACTTTCACCAGCCGCTATCCTCGCATTTAGTTCACTTTTTAGTTTGTTAAAGTAATTTCTTTCTGCTTGAGTACGATCACTTGATACTGCTACAGATGTTCTACCTTCTATTTTAGCTAGTGCGACGAACTTTATTATGTCTATTGCATCGTTTTTAGTGTTACAAATAACTTTTAATGGCCGTGGTTTACCTGCCGTTGGTTGTTTACCTATTCGAAACACTCTCACATTGGTAGATTGCTGATTTGGGCAGAAGGAACGGATTACTTCCAATGCCTTATTTTTATCATCGATAGCTTTGTCATTGGGAGTAACACATACACTTTCGGACACACCGTGCAATATTACATTATTTGCACGTACGTTACGCTCATTAACTTCACTTAGCATCGTCGCCAGCAACTCGTCACGACCAACAACTTCAGCCATACCTTGTTTCTGTTATAATGCCGCAAGATCATTTTTTATCTCCATTACCAGCATCTTCAGTTCTGATAGTTCAATCCTGTCCTTCGTACATTGATCACTATTAAATGTAATCCTTCGATTTGGAAGCTTAAGTTGTGGCTCTTCTTGCCTACTATTTTTTCATGAATAACTTGTACGTCCATTGAGTACGGAAAATTGTAAAAATTTTTACGCTATTTCGACTCTGTTTATTTATTTAGGTTCCAGATCATTTACTAAAACATTAGAAATCGAGTAGATATAATTCATGAACAATCAAAAAATCAGCTTATAATTCTTATTTTACTAATGCCACTGTGCTCTAATAGAAGTTTTCCCGACCATTTCACTAGAAACCCGAAAAATCTCGCGAAAATTATGTATTGGGTTGTCGGAAAAGTGACGAGGCATTTTTTTCATGTATTCATGCTAGGAAGACAGATAAATCAGCAGTTTTTCCCATTGTCATCGGTGACCTCTTGCCGTCTTTCGGTGAGCTTCACAATTCCTCGCTCATTGAAGGAACTGTCTTTATTGGTATTGAAATGGTCAATCGATCAACCATCTTTTGCTGGCTATGCCATTTTCTGCGTTAAAGTTTTCCGTTCCCCTTTTCAACGTGAAATGCAAGATTTCTAATATCGGGTAAGATTAAACAAAACATCATCTCTTCATATTTTGGGATGTGTTACTCTGATTCCACTTCAATTTCTTCCGAAATCACTTCACTGCGACCAAAAATTTTCAATTCTCCATTTACACTTTTGTTCTTACTTTAGGCCTGCCTTTTTACTTTCTCCATGTACGAAGTATAGAGAAAGTATTGTTTTCATGAAACAATTCGACTTCGAGATTTCAACGGAAATACATGTTTTGGGGTCCCTAGAACACGTTTTGACCATTTTCGAAATGATGCCTGTGTGTGTGTGTGTGTGTGTATGTGTGTATGTGTGTCTGTGCTTGTGGGCGCTCTAACGTGAAAACTATTGATGGTATCAATACCAAACTTCATATATAGTACTGTGGTGTGTGCTGTCAGAGTTGATTAGGTTTTGGAGTAAATCGGTATACCGGAAGTCGAGCTTCATTCATCAAAGCTCATTTCCGGTTTTCAAAATATCTCCATAAATATGATATATACGTATATTGTATTACTTATAAAAGTTTTAGAAAATATAATTTACTATAACTTTTGTATTTAACATATTTTTGTATCACCGGTTGATTAGGAGTTATTCGTGAAAAACTGATAAACCGGAAGTAGCTGTTTTGTACTTTGTGGGCGCTCTAACATGAAAACTATTCGTTGTATCAACACCAAATTTCATATATAGTATTTTGATTGGTATCGTTATAGTTGATTAGTTTTTGGAGTAAATCGGTGAACCGGAAGTCGAGCTTCATTCATCAAAGCTCATTTCCGGTTTTCAAAATATCTCCATAAATATAATATTTAGGTATATACTATTATTTACAAACGTTTTAGAAAATGAAATTTACTATAACTTTTGTTTGAAACATATTTTTGTATCACTGATTGTTTAGGAGTTATTTGTGAAATACTGATAAACCGGAAGTTGCTGATTATTTACTTTGTGGGCGCTCTGGGCTCTATGGGCGAAAGACCAATTTCATCGTTATTCATCGATCATGTACCGAAAACATTATTTATAATGTTTGTGACGTCGAAGATAATAATATATAAATTAATCACTCATGCTCCAAGTTTAGATGGAATATAGAGTTCGAAAATACTTTCGTAGATAAATATTTACATCTTATACATGGAGAAAGTCATGTGCTGGCCACATCAGATTTTTATAGTTGCGTCTGGTACGTTATAAATACGGACACATTCTTTTAAACATCAATTTCCATTTATATTTACTTCCACAGCCAAATGTGGTTCATCTATGCTCCACTTTCCATATTTTCCTTTAGGACCCATACTGTAATTTTAATTGACTATTTAATTAATTATTCGCGGTAAATAACACTATAAAAATGCATCACATCAACTAAGAATATCTTTATTTATTTAAAAAGGTAAGTCATTATTTAAATCACTACTGTTTCCTAAATTGTACCGGTACAATAATAATTGTACTATTTCTGTCATTATTTTTCTCGCCTTCCTTCCTATCCGTAGCGTTCATCGCTTCGTAATTGGCCCTCCGTATGATCAAAGCCATCAAAGAACAAGTGATCGTGAAGTATCCTTAAAAAAATCCGAGCATGAAATTGAACATAACAGGATTTTATACTTTGCGTACATAAATATGCAAAAGGAAGTCATCATGCATAGAACATTTCATATGGATTTTGTTACAGTATCAGAAATATCTTCCAGAGAAAATATTCGTATTAAATTGTGTGTTTTTATGTGGTCTTTTGTCGCGATATCTATTATATATAGATGCTTCTCCGGATTCATTCATGTATATAGATAAATAGATAGAGAGGATACTAATTCACAGGCTAAACCACAGGCGTCATTGACTAGAAATTTTTACGACGTATTGGCCATTACATGTAACTAAGTCCAGATTTTTGCCATTTAAAAGCATTGCTTTGATTTTCGGGAATTTAAAAAAATACTTCCCGGATAGGTAGAGAGTTCAAACTCAAGGAGCCTATATATATGGTCATGATCTATCAAAAACATAAATGACTTTCACGGAAAAAATCTTGGGTTCGATGCTAGGACGATGCAAAATCTGCCCTTTATAATACATTGAGGTAGTTTTTCATCATTTTTTTATGCACTTATCGAAATTTTAGGAAGTTCTTGCTTATATGGAAGATGTAGATATTTAGCCTAGAGTTTTGAAAAAAATTAGATAAGACAGTACTTTTCCTGGGTTCGATGCCGGGGCACATTAATATTTCTCTCATAAAGAATATATGGGAAAAGTAGGACGTCGTTTGAGGTAGTTGCAGCCAATATTTCTGCCCGAAATTTCACACATAGTTAGAAAAAGTGATCTTCTGCTGTGCTGCATAGAAAGTATCACCAGAAACACCCGGGTTCGAAGCCAGGTGGTAAATATATCCCCCATTTAAAATACATTGAGGTAGTTTTCATTATTTATTTTGATGCACTTATCGAAATAATAGGAAGTTCTTGTTTAGATAGAAGATGTATATTAGAACTCGGTTTAAGAAAAAAATTAGATAAGACCATGCTGTTCCTGGGTACGATGCCAGAGCGTATTAACATTTCTCACGTATCACATATGTAAAAAGTAAGACGTCGTTTGAGGCAATTGCAGCCAATATTTCTGCTTAAATTTTCACACATAGTTAGAGATGGTGATTTACTGTTGTGCTGCATATTGAGCTCACCAGGAAGACCCAGTTCGATGCCAGACGATTAAATTGAAGCGAATTTTAAGAATATTTTTAATCTTTTTTTTTCGTTTGAGGACCGTCCCGGTATGATGCCAATATGAAATTAATGTTGTCGATCTGCTTGCAGTATGCAAGCTACATTTTACTCGTACGATAAATATTCAAATCCTAATTCTCCAAGTTTGTAACCAGTTTTATTTTTTCTCCGAGGTGTCATAAGCTTCTCTTTAGAGACCGAGCTTTAAAATTCAATTTCATTTGATATTCGCTCTTTGCTTCGAGGAACAGCAATTTTATTATTAAAAGGAGATGATTTTTTATACGAAAATAATATTTTTCAATTCTTGGAATTGAGCAAAGCATATAATTTTGGAAAGTACGATTATCATTTCACGGTTTCTGGATTTTACGCTTGGAAACTTGCAACATAATGCAGAAAAATGACAATAAATATATTCCAAGTCCAAAGCGACGCTACATAAATGCAAGATGAATAGAATCTAGCATTAAATATGAGTTCAGGGTGTCACAAAAGGAATAATGTTTCATTTCAAATCGATTCAAATTCCGCAACATCACTCCCTTTTGGCTCTCAGTGTATTGCGACAAATATCGATTATTTTATTTTTGGATACAAGGGAGTATTCTTTTTCATGAAATCCCGTTCGTTTTATTCTGAAGAGAAAGTTGAAAAATTTCATAATATTAGCTACATGTTCCTATATTTTGAAAATTTAAAAGTTGTTCTACAGAGATGAGGTAGTACACATAGATGTTATTGCCCCTGAAGATATTATTTGGCAATAGTTTCATTTGTGAATGACTTTTACCAGACTCAGTTTGACGCATTTCTGTTTCACCCGAGTGGAATGAATTGCCAATTACTCCAATTTTGTAACCGTGACTTTAATAGCTTTTACACTTACATAATAATTTATTTACTAATTCTGTAAGATACTTGTCGATGTGAGCTGAACTAGTTAAACCATCGTTCGTTCTGTATGGAAGAAATAAACTTTTGCTTTAAGAATGATTTTCTGGTAATATCGACTCCTTGGAATCACTGCAATCAGTACCCCTTAATATCAACAAAACAACACGGTAAATATCTGTACAGATAATGATGTTTTCAACTTATACACGAACATAACATTTGCTGTTAAACAAATTAAATATTTCATTTTTTATTCAGACAGTTTATTCGAAGTCATCGCTCGATCCAGACATCTATATTTAAAAAAATGTGTAAATGAGACAACCAGTGGAGTACTTTCTTCATTTATTTTACTTTGGCTCGAATAAGTTTGATGTTCCCTGTCAACCACAGCACTTACAGATTTCAACAAAACATCACTGGAGTTAATAATCTGAGTTTAATTACTTTTCTTGCACGGATCTATTGGGCTAAATTTCTCATGTATCTATTCCCTTCGGAACTGCCGATTAAGCTGGCTTTTCACTCTTCACAGGTTGGAGAATTGATCTTCCGCAACTACTACACTGGTTGGATATCCATTTTAGTTCGTTCGACTCCACAAGATGCAACAGAAGATGGCCGATTCGATCGGGGAAAACATTTTTCATCTTGGACCATCTCAATATCGCGCAAGACACTGATGCACCATCCTCACCAAGAAGTTGGAAGCCAGGGCGTCGTGTCGATTGTAGCAACTGAGGTTCGTCGTGTATTATTTTTAGCATTTAAAACCATAAAGAACGAAATCAAACGTAACGTTCATGTCCTTGGGCTGAGCGGAGAAAGGTGGAAGGTGACTGAAATTTTCAATCTGTAAACTTAAAATGGTATTTAAAGGAAGAGAAGGTTGACAAGGAGCAGTAGAAATAATATATAGAAGAAGCTCTAGAAAATTTATTACCAAAATCATACGCATTAGTGAGAGAGTTAGTGAAATATGGACAATGATTCAATCTTCCACTGTTAATATTCCTGGCTATTGTTTATACCGTAACGATCGTGTTGGTAAAAGAGAAGGTGGGGTTGGTATCTTACGGTACCATTTGATATTCGCTCTTTGCTTCGAGAAACAGCAATTTTATAATTAAAAGGAGATGATTTTTTATACGAAAATAATATTTTTCAATTCTTGGAATTGAGCAAAGCATATTTACTATCCTTTCCCGGTTTCTGGAGTTTACGCTTGGAAACTTGCAACATAATGCAGAAAATATCAAATGGTACGGAGCGATTTACGTTGTAAAATCATCTCTCGCAGCAATCCGAACTATTGTAAGAGACCTAAATTTCTATTTTTAGAATAGTAATCCATGTAGAATAGATTAACTGTTAAATTTTTCACATGTCATTTTAGTATGTTTCATTTTCAAAACAATTTTTATTATTTGAATTTTTTATTTTATGTTTTTCGCGATATTTATTATTATTTTCTTATAGTGTATTTTTTCAACTTCCTCTTTTAGGATTTGATTTTATCATTGTTTGAAATTTCGTTTGAATATTTTATCTTATGTTTTTTATCGTATTTATTATTTCCCATTGTTTACTATTGCAAAATTTCCTGTTTCTGATTTTATTTTATTATTGTTTTTGTAATTTCGTTATATTACTGCTTTTGTAATTCCCATGGTATACATAGCTACTTTCCATGTTATACTTGTAGAGTAATAGCAATAAGAGCATCATAGAACCCCTTTGCTCAACTCCTGCGTTGAGTAATTCATCTAATTAATGACTTTTGAAGGTGAGTAATTCATCTAATTAATGACCCTGAGTAGAGGGCCCAAGGAAAAGATCTCCTATGCCCTGCCAAACATGACTGTTTATCAATCATCGCAAGATATGTGATTTCTCAAAATGATGAGTGGTTCACGTAGATCCTGGCTAAGGATTTAATGAGAGCATCGGACAGAGGTCAAGAAGGCAAACTAAGCAGGAGGGTGAAGCAGAATGGGGAGTCAGTCTTTAGGTGTGCATTCAACGTTACATATTGACGTAAAGGTTATGTAAAGTAACGCAGAAAATGTTTTAGGTGTTTTCTTAACTTGGATTTACATTTATATTATGCATTTCTTTTATTCTTTTGCGTAGTGGCACTTTTTCAACCTTTCGTGTTCGTAATTAATTAATAAGTAATTAACGCCTTTTCTTGCACACAAGTTTAGAAAGATGTAAATGAAAAAAACCGTATTTTTGCAGGTGAGGAATTTCCGAAGGCAAGTTTTGATATATAAGTGAGTTTTTACTATAAAATAGCATTTTAAAACCGACAAATTCGTATTTTCTGCGGTGATGTAAACACTAACCAGGATATAATTAATGTGTCCCAGCTGTACTTCGTGGAACAGTGGAAATTCTCTCTTCAACAAAACCCCTAACTAACGATCTCACCTTCCTCAACCCCTCCCCTCTCCTGGTTCTTCCCTCAAAACTCTGTACATTCCTATAAATACTGTCATTTCCGATGTAATATCACCTGAGGATGGCTGTCAATGCCGAAAATGGTCGAATAAATTAAAATTTATTGTGGAAATTACGAAGTCTTTTCTTTCAACTAACCAGGATACACTACGATTTTTTTTGGATTTTTTGGAAAATCCGGCAAAACTGAGGCAGATGGGCAAAAATCATTTACATATTTGAATTCAGTGTAAAAATTCCTATATACTTTATATAATAATGGGAGATTGGAACAGTGTGGTCGGATGAGGAATGCAGGAGAATATTGTGTGCGACTTCGGAAATAAGAATGGAAAAGTTAAAAAACTTGTCAATGTCTGTGAGTCTATGAATTCCTATATCGTCAACACCACGAAAGAAGATTATATAGGGGAAGGTGTGGCAGTACGGAATACTTCATCCTCTCAGATATTTTGAGGGTAAAAGGAAAGTTTACATCTTACTATTTTATGGTATGAAAAACAGTGTTAACTTAGTTAAAAATCATATTTTTGGTATTGCACATTTAGCATTTTTATATTATTAATGTTTTTTTTTCAAAACTGTGTAACCTTCCCCGTTTTTCCCATCCTTGGGGCAAAATGGGATACTATGTCACAATGATGAAACATAGGTATTACGGACTTTAAAAAATAACTTGAAAAACCTTAAAAAAATAAAAGATAACTCATTTAGAGCATGAAGTCATTCACATAATATACACATGCGGGTGTCTTCGTCGTCTTCACTATCTATTAATGTAAACGTATTGTTTGCCCACTTAAGGACAACTGGCACATTTTATCCAGCCTTCCACTGAATAGTCATGACAGTAAAGGCAGTCGTCATCTTCTCCATTGTGACTAGAAGATGGAGGATTAGTTATCGTGGGTTACCCCGGTAGTATCTCATTCTGTCCCACCCATTCTGCCCCACAACCTCATTTTTAGGCTAATCAATTCTATCGCGACAGCATTCTAGCTTAATAAACATTGACTACACAGAAACGTAAATTAAAATTCATTTAACAGAATGCTAGAAGTAATTCTTAAGAATTATAATGAATTACTACTTACATACATCAGGATTAGATACCCAAAATTACAAAAACGATCACTGAAAGTTCTACGTAGTGTTCTGAAACACAAAGGAGCATGAAATGGCGGAAAAGGCTTGTCGCTAACGTATGAGTCGTTTTCCCATTGATAAAAGAAGTAATTGGGCTGAAAAAATCCGTTATCCCGTTGTACCACACTACCCCGTTCTGCCCCACGTTCCTCTACATAAAAAAATCTAGAGATAGAGACTGATTTTATTACAACAAATCAAAGGTTTCAAAACAGCCGAATGACTTGTAAAACTGTTCCTGGAATAGACGTTGATTATAATCTTCTCACCTAAGGTGGAAACACGCTAGAGGAAAAAGAGTTGAACTGGGACTTATGAGCCTTGCAAAATGACTCTGCTGATCTATATAGGAAGAAGGTTGACGAGGAACTTGTAAAAATAGATTAAAAGCTTACATAAAGAGGTGGAATGGAAATCAGTAAAGTATGCTTTATGGAATGGAGTTGAAGTGATGGGTCAGAATGGTGAATATCAATAGGTAAAGGAACGAGTGGGTAAATCAAGAAATGCTTGATAAAATGGAGGAAATATAAAAATAACAATACTGAGGAAGGTAGTAAAAAATGTAAGACATTGAATTGTAAATTAAGATGAATCGCAGATAGAGAGGACTGGATGCAAAATCAGTGTGAAACATTAGCATAACTAGAGTGGGAAGTTGGAGGATATGTATGAGGCAGCGAAAAGCTTACTCAGAATATTACCTAGAAAAATAATCAAAAAGGCCATCAGAAAGAAGAACGGGGATTATACTAATAACGCAGAAGAGAAAAAGAAAGAATGGACGGAATACGTTGAAGAGATTTCTGAGTAAAAAAATTACCACGCAAATACTTTACGATTGGAAATGTATGAGATGAGGTCGAAAATTGAGAAATGGGAGAAAACAGCTGAAGATCTAAGGTAAGGTTCTTGGTTATGATAAGATTCCGTCGGAACCATTAAAAAATTAGGGAAGGATGTACTTGATAGAATTAATAATAATATGCAACAGGAAATTGGTCGGAAGATCTACTAAAAACAATGCTAGTCCCGATACCAAAGAAAAACAAAACCAAGTGTGAAGATCATAGAGATATCAGTTCAATATGCCATATTACCAAGACAATCTCAAGTCATGTACTATTGAGGATTGAGAAGAAAATTGAAGAGAACTTGGGAAATGACCAGTTTTAGAGCTTTGATATGTGGCTATGCAGGAATATGGTGAAAGTGAGGTGGACAGAGTTAGGAATTATCAAATATTAGAAAGGGCAATTATACGATATGGAAAATTGGACAGAACTCATCATGAGATACGACAGCTTAACAGGCAGGATTATTGGAGGAAAAATAAAGGGAAAGTGTAGAAGAGATAGAACAAAGATTGTAAAGAAATAAATATTGGAACACGGCTATTTATGAATTAGAGGTTTAAAATCTCTAAAAGCCGTCTTTGTCGGCGTTCCTCCTCTTACTTCCCGGTAGTCGGATAAAGCAAGAAAGGAATGCCGCACTATAATTGTACCCAAAGATCTTTTCAATAGCAATGTTGCCGTCCTCAGGGGTAATGAAATACAAAGCAAAGCCTGCAAGGTGTGGGGTATATATTGTGTGAGGGGTGGAGTGGGAGGGGAATTTCCTGTGACCTATGCAATGGTCTGAAAAGAATTCGGATATCCCAAAGTGACGTCGATGGTCCTCTGGTATATCCTACCTGCGTCTCAGGGGAGGTCCTAAAAGGGAAGAGTGGGGAATGGGGCCCATATCGTTATTCATTAGTTTTTCTTTGTTCTGGTTCATGATAATGCTTTCATAGGCATTCAGTTTTGAGGATTTTTTTAGTTTTAAATTTTCCAATGTGATCCTGTGATTGTGTTGTTGTATATGCTGTGCCACACTGGATTTGTCCAACCGGTTATGTTTATTTTGTTTGTTATTTTTGATGTGTGAAATGTGTTCTTGAGAGTTTGTTGTTATTAACATAGACCGGAGTTAAGTCGAACTTGGAAAAAATAGGTTTGGTTTTAACTTGTTGGCAGTACCTGGGGCAAAAGGTAATTTTATGAAGTTGTGTTTTTTATCTTGAGTTGATGTTAAGGTTGCGTGTTGAATTTGTGTTCATGTTATCTAAGTGTGTTATTCACGATTGAGGTGTCGTATCCATTCTGTTTTGCGACTTTTTTTATATGAGTGAGTTCTTTGTTGAAATCTTTTTTCGATGAAGGAACCTTCGGAAGTCTATTAATAATGGAGTGGAATGGGGCTAGTTTTTGAGAAATATGATAGTTAGAGTCTTTGGAAGTATACATATCTGCACAGGTTAGATGGAAGAGGAGACTTTTTAGTCTCAATCTCGCCTAATAAAGACCCCTAATAATAATAATAATAATAATGTCTGCGTGAGTGGGTTTTCCGTATATGTTGAATGTAAGTTTATTTAGTGTTCTGGTTATTTTTAAATCTAAGAACGGGAGAGTTCCGTTGACTTCTTCTTCGCAGGTGAATTTTATGGTCTCATATTGTTCATTTAATTTTTGGAAGGAATCGGTTGTGTTACATTTTGAAGTGTCTAAAACCGCAAGTATATCGTCCACATATCATAACCAAATTCTTGGAAAGTATTCGAAGGTGTCTTTGCATTGTTTTTCGAAGAAAGTCGTAAGTTTGAGAGGAAAGGTAAAAGGCAATTTCCCATTACTGTGCCATTGATACGTTTGTAGAAGTTACCTTCGATTTGGAAGAAATTCTAATTCATGCAAGTTTTAGTCAGAATAGTATTCTTTGATTATTTTCGAGGAAACGTTGTGCTCTGATAACCATTGCTCGAGGAACTGATAAGTGATGTCTTAAGAAATACTTGGAAAAGGGACTTAACATCAAAGGAAACAAGTATTTCGTTTTCATGTAAGAAGACGTTATTAAGGAGGTCAACTAGATGATTTGTGTTTTGAACGTTGGATTCTTGAATGAGTGGCCAGTGTTTGAGTTGTTGATGCAGCCATTGTGATAAATTGTGAGGGAGTTATTAGAAGATATGATAGGCCTGAGTGGAGTGTTTTTCTTGTGTATTTTTGGGAGGCAATACATCTTTGGAACTATTGGGTTAGATACATGAAGTTTGAAATTCAATCACTATTAATTAGAGGAGCCGCTCTGAAAATGGAGCATTTGAGTTTGAATCCTACTCGCGTCTGACCACCGTCGAACCATTATAACTGTTAAACAACTGATGTGTACTTCCCCTCATCTATTTTGAGTTCCTTCCCTTGTTTATCTCTGCCTGTCTGTAAATCATCATCCAAAGGGCTGGAAAAATATCCGAACAATAGATACATAAGGATTTGGGATTGAATGAGGCGGTGAGTTCGAATGCCCTTGCAATCAGCCTGAACTTTTCGTAGCGGTAGGTGATGCGCGTCAGGATGAATTTCATTATTCAGCATCCTAGATAACATTATAACTTGCATATTTTCGCAGCCATGAAGAAAGACAAAAATAGATAAATAGGAGATTAATTTCCTTTAGACAGACAGGCAGACTTTCCAAGAGACAGGAGAATATATAAATATCATATATTAAATATAAATAAGAAAACTTAAATGTCATATACGTGTAGTATGAAAAATTCACTTGTTATCAGTGGATTTATTTATCATTACGAGTGTACTCTAAGCTTCAAAGAGCGGTTTTCAAATTTGCTGAGTAATATTTTTCTAGATTTGGGAACAAAGTTAATCAATGTCAGTCAGACTCGGAGAGTTATCACTAAGTTTAACTTTTAGGCATTTTGATGTGCAATCAGTTGATTCCATTTCAGAGTGTGGCACCGTGGATCGGGCTGAGGGCGATGCGACTGATTCTACGCCAGCCATCGCCTTCCTGGCGCACATTTCTGGTGGAGGAAGTCACTGTCTTTAAGGACTTACCCCGAAGATTACCTCGGCTTGCGGCGTTAGCTCCTCAGGTAACCATAATAACCAACCACATTAAAATCCATCTACTTTTTCTAAAGATACGTTTCATACGTAAAATTCTCCATAGCTTAGTTCCGTTCGTTTTCATCCAACGAGCAAAAGAAGTGACTACAATTCTACAATCCCAATAATATCTTACTATGCTTTTCAATTGAAAACGATAAGCAGATAAAGTTTTAAGCTAGTTATGAGAAGATCTAATTGGATTTTTATCAAACTATTTTTTCTTCCTACGATATCAATGCTCCGGAGTCATTTCATTTCAAGTCAAGTGAAGTCAATTTTTTCGAACGCATACCCTCTATTTTTTCTAACTGGCCTTATAATATATACCCTATAAATGTTCGAATTATGGTGACCCGTGCCGACTTGATGCCAAACAATTTCGAGAATTGAAAATTTTTAACGACAAGGGGAACACATTGTTATTGGGAAATTAACCAATGGATTCGCACGAATCTTTCAGGGCACGTTCTTTGCTTAGAAATAGTAGTCACATGTCGGACCGTTTAAATCAATGGGCTTTTGTTTATAAAAATAGCAACAGAATTTCGGAGTCGGGCAACTAAACGTACGCGTGCATTACTATGTAGATCTCGAGTTAATAGGAAATTATTTTCTTCCATTTCTTTTACCGATAACTTATATTTTTACGATTAAATTTCATCTTGTTACCTTCCAAGCATTCTTAAATTTTAGTTAGTATTTATTCTGATATATATATATATATATATATAACGTCGTTCAGTGGGCTACAATCGAAAAAGGCTGGCGAAAAATACAAAAGTGTGTTTTGTTTGTGCGATCTTTGACACTTCGCGTAGTTATTGCTAAATAAATTCTTTATACAGCCCTTACTGTTATTATTAAGTAAATTACGTTGATTCCTGCACATTAAAGGTATACAGGGGGTTGCAGTTGACCTAATTTTGCTAAAAATGCCGGTCATAGATTTTTTGAAAAATTCTTCATGCTCGAACCGATTCTGAACCCATTAGAGGAAATCCATCGAATAAGCACAACGCCATGTTATAAACCTGCAATTTGTCCTTCATAACACTTGATTGTATAGAGCACAGTTGAGTATTTGCATACTTTATGTAACAAAATGGCAGACATCGGAATTTTAGCATCTATTATATTTTGTAGGTTATCAGCAGAATATCGTCTGCAAATTCTTAGCCAAAACCGCTAGCACGGAGAGATTTCAGAGGAAAATATAGTTTACTTATTTATTTCACATGCCTCGGAAACATAAGTTACAATGCGGGACAACAACGAACATACATCCCACTGCAAAACATAATTGCCGATACTCAGGCTTGGTGGGCATTGTACAGGCGTTGGAGGTCACCGATTTCATCTTAGAGCGAGAATTTTACTGTTTTGACACGAGTTTTGTAATTTGTAAATATATATTTCTTTAGACTGCAGGGGATAGTCCAGTTGGCCGAAAGGAAGGAGAAACGCGAGGAAAAGATCGAGCAGAAATTCACAGTGGCGAATGTAGGAATTCACAACGTCATCCAGAAGGCAGCTTAGTATCTGCGAGCACCAGGAAAGCTCTCTTGTGGTCAGCCTCTTCTCGGAGCCACGGGAAGCCGCCGGTAAGGGGTTCATAACAGCGCACTGTGGTCCAAAATCGAAAAAAGCCGGACAAAAGTCCAAAATTGCTTTTTTGAGATACAAACTTGAAACTTTGCATATATACAGCCAAATGATTGCTGATTATGGAACAGTAAGTCGTTTTCCATAAATCGTATGCGTTACTTAGATACGAAGGGTCAAACATGACTAAATTTTCAAAAACACGCCCGATTCTATTTTTCTTCGAAAATCTTATAAGTTAAGCTAATAGCGGACTTGTGGAAGGAATTTAGTGGAATAAAAAACATTATATTCGATCAGAATGGTACTTTATCTATACTATCCATCAGTTTCAAGGATATTGGTCAATATTTGTGCAGTGTTCCATCACAAAATGGCGGATGCTTTTTTCAGACAAATTTTGACATAAAGTAGTCGATATCTTTTGTTTAAAAAATATGTGCAGCGGGAAATTATATAAGAGTATTGGGTGAAGATATTTTAAGAATATCCAGCGTAGATCTTATATGAACGTTACCGACCACAAAAATAAACGCGATTTTTTGTGTGTGTTTTTCTCTGATTTATTTGAGCACTTTGACTTCTTGAATAAGTTTTCCTTAACTGACTTATTTTTAGTAGCAGTTTTCGATAACTTTTCATTGTTTTTGCGCTCTTTCACTTTTTCTTTTTTGTTTTTCTTGACAGTAGAATCCTGCAACTCATTCTTGTAAGGAGGATCTGTTAATATGACGGTTTTACCTTGAAGTCCTCCTTGTATTTCTCTTGATTACTGGAATTGAGCTTCAGGTGATGTCCGAAAAGCTGACTTTGCCTGGGAATTTGAGCAAATGCTCGGAGAATCTTACTCCCATGAACATCCAGGTTGTGGTTCGTTGCTGGAGTTATCTTGAATTTTCGCCTTCTTGTTCTGTTGCTCAGTGCACCCTAGCGAGTCAGATCGTTACCATCGGCAGTCCTTTCTGCGGAGCATTCGTTGTATTCCTGAATGTCAGTAGTCGCAGAAGGCAGGAAGTCTACGCCTGAAGAAACGTTAAGATCTGATGGCCATATCCCCGTTTTCCTAAAACCGTTTATGGCGGTTGGCATTGTGGCAGCATGTAAAAATGCCGCACCAAAGATTGTCGATATCTGGAAAAGAGTCATGACTTTTCCTGGATGGCTTCTTAGCCACTTTCTAACCTCCCCACCGTAGTAGAGACTGAGAGGCTTGAAAAACGTTACATCTAAGGGCTGCAACTTGTGGGAAGTGTGTGGAGGTAAATGAAGAAGAATTACACCATTTTCTCTTGCCATTTCAAGCAGCTTCAGGTTTTTAGTATGGCTCGAATGTCCATCCACAATGAGCAGAATAGGGGATTCTTTTGTGGCTTTCGAAAAGACGATAGATTTAGCAAACCAGATTAGAAATATTTCAGCAGTAATCCAACCCGAACGGTGAACTTAGCTCCATCCTCCGGGGGGTAAACCAACTGCAAATTCTTGCTTTTTGTAAATCCTAGGAAAGATAAGCATCGTTGGCATGTACAATTCAGAAGCTGACATGCAAACCTCTGCCGTCACTGTTTCTCCCCGTCCAGCAGATACAATAGCTCCCACTTGCCTTTTTCCCTTAAGAGCTATTATTTTCGACTGACTTTTCGGATTAACCGACATGCCGGTTTCATCACAGTTAAATATTTTGTCGGGAGTCAGCTTGTGCTTATCAATAATGTCGTTAAGAAGACAGTTAATCTTCGAAACTGCGATCTTATTGAATCCCATAGCACAACTGAATCTGTGCGTAAGCCCATTTTCTTCGGCCAACTCATACGCTAATGATCTAAGATCTTTTGTAGTTAGTCCAAACAGACTGCTCCCCATATTCTTCTCTTCAGATATGATACCAGTTCTTCTTCTTGTTCGGGCGTGAATACATTTTTATATTTTCCACCCGATGTATTAACTTTATACTGCGGATTGTTATTGGCTTTCTTCACGTATCTTTCGATAGTTGTCTTTGGCACGTTGAATAGTCTAGAAGTCTTCAAATACCCCATTTTAGACGATAGAACCGCTTCAACAGCCAATTCCATCGCTCCAATATTCTATGCTTGTCTATAAGTCTTCCTAACGTACGTTCGAACCGTCTGAAATTTAAAAGAATCATTGCTTACAAACCTTTTCTCGTCAAGATATGACGGGGCAGAACGGGATGCTATCCCGTTCTGCCCCGTCCCGTTCCGCCCCGAGAGCACGTTTTAGATAATGAGAGTACACCGAGTCAAAAAGCTGACATATTTATAGTATTACACGCGTGTCTTGTAGTTAATTACATGCGCTATGACTGTAGATAACACACAGCAACGTTAAAGTAGCGGTTAAAAGCTTACCTTGCACATAAATCTGCGAAAAATTACAAAACACCACACCTGAGCACCACGTGTAGTCGGTACACTCAGAAGACACAGTCCAAAGTGGTCAAAATGGTTGCCGCTTAATCTCGATAGTATGTAGGAATAGTTCAACGTCTCTCTGCCATTCTTTGTTTCTCACTATTCGAGATAAGGGCCCTATCCCGTCTTACCCCGCTATCCCGTTCTGCCCCGAGTTCCCCTATATATCAGAGCTTAAAAACTATATTATGCGTAGAAATTTTCAAAATTAAGTATGAATAACTACAATAATGTTTTCCTCAAATATCCTATTTAAATAATATTATATACAATTTATTTTCTAGCTAATTGAAGCAACTTTTGGGCACGTCCCAATAGAAATTCATATTAATAATTTTCCGCTATAAATAAGGACCACCCTAGTATGCATATACTGCAGTCAGAGCAAATATTTTGCCTCTAAGGACCGCGGTTCTGTTTTTAAGTACACATTTTCTACTCGTGACTAATTGGATATATACATAGAAATTTATAAACCATTTCGTAAAAATGTTTTAAAGATTCAGAATAAAAATAACTTCTGGTGGAGTATATTTCAGGTAAGCTATTTGAGTAATGTAGCTAGAAATTTTTGCGATAAAATGAAAGTCTCTAATCAGTCTCCTCGACTCGCCCTTTAATAAGATTCCAACTTGGATTTTTCATTCGCGGAATTCACTTTTCTTTTTAAAATAAATCTTCCCCTAACATAAGCATTACAAAAACCAGAGTTCCAGGCTATCAAATTTTCTGGTGAAATACCATTATAAATTAATAATAATACTAATGGAACAGCAACAACGAACACACACAAACATTCCTTGGTAGGAAAATTTATATCAGCCGAGATTCGAACCCGGGCCCTTAGGGGTAGGAGCGATAGCCTAGCTAGCCGAGTGGATAGCATTAATTGACAGGTAAAAATCTGCTATAAACTTGATAAGCCGTATAAAATACGAAGTAATTAATCTAACTTATTTACACAAGGATCTATAAGTATTTTATCGCTACTAGTGAGAGTACTTATTTAATGGTATGTTTATACAAGTAAAATGTAGCTTGCATACTGCAAGCAGATCGACAACACTAATTTCATATCGGCATCATATCGGGACGGTCCTCAAAAGAAAAAAAGTTTGATAATATTCTTAAAATTCGCTTCAATTTAATCGTCCGGCATCGAACCCAGGTCCTCCTGGAGATACATACTATGAAGCACAACAGAAGATCACCATCTCGAACTATATGTGAAAATTCAATCACAAATATTGGGTGCAACTGCCTCAAACAACGTCCTACTTTTTCCTTAAATTCCTTATGTGAGAAATTTTAATGTGCTCTGGCATCGAACCCAGAAACAGAATGGTCTTGTATATTTTTTTTTCTTAAACCGAATATTAATATACATCTTCTATATAAGCAAGAACTTCCTATCATTTCAATAAGTGCATCAAGAAAATAATGAAAAACTAACCCAATGTATTTTGAACGGGAGACATATTTACCACCCGGAATCGAACCCGGGTCTTTCTGGTGATACGTCTTATGCAACACAATAGAAGATCACCATCTCTAACTATGTGTGAAAATTCAAGCAGAAATATTGGCTGTAACTGCCTCAAATGACGTCCTCCTTTTCCCTTATATTCCTTATGAGAGAATAGTAATTGTACTCTGGCATCGAACCCAGGAATAGTACGGTCTTATAAAAATTTTTTTCTGAAACCAATTTTTACCATTCATCTTCTATAAAAGCACGAACCTCCTATCGTTTCGAATAGTGCATAAAAAGTAATGAAAAACTACCTCAATGTATTTTAAAGGGCCGATTTTTGCATCGTCCTAGCATCGAACCCAGGATTTTTTCTGTAAAAGTCATTAATGTTATCGATAGATTCTTACCATATATATTGGTTCCTAGAGTTTCGATTCTCTACCTAACCGGAAAGTATTTTTTTTTTAATTCGGGAAAATCATAGCAATGCATTTAAATGCAAAACATCGGGAATTTGGGGCCCTCTGGAATCGAACTCATCACACTGAGGATCAAATCGCAATTTTTTTGGCGGTTACACGTTACGGCCAATACGTCGTAAAAATTTCAACTCAATCACGCTTGTGGTTTAGTCTGTGAATTTGTATCCTATCTATCTATATACAGTGGAACCTCGCTTAACGAGTATAATTCGTTCCAGAATCTTACTCGTAATGCGAAACACTCGTTAAGCGAAACAATTTTTTCCATTGGAATCAATGTAAAATAGGATAATGCGTTCCATTCCGAAAAAATACTCAAAAAATTTATAATAATGTAATTTATTATTTATAATATATTATTTTTTACTAGAAAGTTGTCTAGAGAGGTTTGTTTCTGCCTACGCTTCAAAATTTTGCGAAAATGAGACATAGCATTATCGTTAAATAAATTTGCAGCGCGCATAGCTACTGACTTATTAGGGTGATGCTTCTCAACGTACGATGTAACAGCTTCCCATGCTTTTAGCATCTCCTTTATTTCGTTGGAAGGTTGTTACTCTGCTGAGGCTGTTATCTCCTCCTCCCCTGACGAAAAACTCTCCACAAATTCTTGCTGTGACACAGATTTCAGCTCCATAAGCTCTTCGGTGGTCAGTTCCTGGCTATGCTCTTCCACTAGCTCATCGATGTCGTTGCTATCCACCTCTAGCCCCATAATCTTGGCCAGAGACTCAATCTCGTCAACTACCGGCTCCGCAGGCACTTGCTCAAACTCCTCGGAGCTGTGTTCGACAACGCTGTCGGCCATAGCTTCTTCCATGCAGAAATAAGGGTTCTCTTGGTGACCCCCTCCCATGCCTTGTCGATCATCTTGAGGCAGGCAACGATGTGAAAGTGGTCTTTCCGAAACTCTCTGATAGTGAGATTGGTTCCCTCAGTTACCTCAAAACAACGCTCAGAGAGAGTTTTAGTGTAGAGCTTTTTCAAATTTGAGATGACCTGCTGATCCATTGGCTGCAGTAAAGGAGTGGTGTTAGGAGGAAGGAATTGGATCTTGATGAATTTAGATTCTTCAAGGAGGTCATCTTCTAGGCCTGGAGGATGTGTAGGAGCGTTGTCCATAACAAGCACGGCACGGAGTGGCAAATTCATCTCAAACATGTATTTTTTTACAGAAGGACCAAACACTTCATTGATCCAATCTATAAAAAGGTAACGTGTCACTCAAGCCTTGTTGTTGGACCTCCACATGACATTTAGCCTGCACTTCTGGACTTTATACTTCTTGAAGGCTCATGGATTGTCCAAATGGTAAAACGAGCAGCGCGCTGCAGCGGTTTAATTTTCAAATCGCCACTTGCATTTGCACAAAACAACAACGTGAGACGGTCTTTCATTGGCTTATGGCCTGGCAATGCCTTCTCTTCTGCTGTTATATAACTTCGCTTCGGAATCTTTTTCCAAAAGAGACCCGTTTCATCACAATTAAAAACCTGCTGCGGCATATTACCCTCAGAATTCACAAGGTTCTTGAATACGCCGATGAAGTTCTCGGCCGCATTTATGTCTGAGCTTGCTGCTTCTCCGTTCCTCACAACGCTGTGGATGCAGGTTCTTCTCTTAAACTTTTCGAACCACCCACGGCTTGCCTTGAATACTTCTTCTTCGTCCGTTGATGATCCTGACGTCTTCTTAATGAGGTCGGCAAAAATTAGTTTCGCCTTCTCACAAATTAGGTTTTCGTTAATAGTGTCGCACTGCATTTGCTTCTCATTGATCCATATGAGAAGCAATCTTTCAACATCGTCGAGAATACGTGGTCTTTGCCTAGAAATTCTTGTGACCCACTTTGAGGCATCAATCTCCTTAATCTTATCCTTGTTTTTTAGGATAGTGCAAATAGTAGATGTGGACCGATTGTATGAACGCGCTAGGTAAGCCACGCTCACATCTCGATCCTGCTTCTCAATGATTTGACGTTTTACTTCTATCATCATCATCATCATCAATTGGTAGCTTCTCCTATCAGGAGGTAAGCTCTCGTGGATCTCCACTCTTCTCTACGACTTGCTTTCCTTTTCATTTCCTCATATCTGTTAATTTCAGTCCAGTTCTTTAAATTGTCCAACCATTCCATCCTTGGTTTCCCTCTTTTTCTCTTCCTTACTGTCCATCCTTCCAGTGCTGTCACGATTCTCTCCCCTGACGATCCCCTCAGCATATGTCCCGCGTATTTCCACTTTCTTCTTTTCACTTCATTCCATATGGCTTCAGGCTATAACTGCTTCCAATCTTTTTCCAAACCTCTTCATTCGTTATTCTGTTTGACCATTTAATTTTTAAAATTCTTCTGGCAAACCATGTGTCCAATGCCTTTATTCTTTTTTCCATACTTTTTAAGTTGGTCCATGTCTCGCACCCATACTTGAAAACCGGCCAAACATAACACCTCAACATTTTCAGTTTTAGTTTCATGTTGTTCTCTCCTCTCATTTGGTCCTTGTATTTCCAAAAACTTTCCTTTGCCATTCCAATTCTTGATTTTATTTCATTACCAATCGTCTAACATTAAACTTCCTAGATATCTAAACTGTTGGACTTGTTTTATTGGTTTTTCATTTTTTATATCGCAGTCAATGTTACTCTTTTTACTAGCCACTATCATTACTTTTGTTTTATTGGTATTAATTTTCAATCCAAATTTTTCTCCCACCTCATAAACTCTTTGCATTGCTAACTCTAAATCCTCTTTTGAAGATGTCATGATTACTATATCATCTGCATACCTTATATTGTTAAAATTCCTTCCTCCTATACATATACCCTAAATCTCTTCTAATGCATGCTTATAACTTCTTCACTGTAAAGATAAAATAAAAGTCTGTTATTTAACCTTATTTCCTTTAGAATATTCATCGGGTGTATGATGATACGATATATCTGTCGTATGTATCATCATACACCCCAGTCTTACTCCACATTTTACTTCGAACCATTCTGTCAGTTCGGAATTTATTCTGAAATCAGCTTCATGGTTTCTATACATTATTTGAATTATTTTTAGGCAGTTGTTATCTATTCCAATTTTATGTAACATTTGCATTAAAAATTTCTGGTTAACTTTGTCAAACGCCTTTTCGAAATCTATAAAACCTAAAAAGGTCTTTTTATTATCTTTTAGATTCTTTTCCAAAATTAGCCTTAACTCCATTATAGCATCACGTGTTCCTTTCTTTTCTCTAAAACCATAATGATCATCTGATATTTTATCTTCATTTTGCTTCTTAATTCTCTTTAGAATTATCATTAGTAATATTTTACATGTATGTGAAACCAAACTAATTGTTCAATATTTTTCACACACTATTGCATTGCATTATTTGACTTCTATAGTGATTTTTTTTTCTCTTACTCCTTTTTCCTTGTGGCATTTTCTTTGGGGAAGAATATTTAAACTTTGTACTAAAAATATACAATAATTTGTTCGGATACAACTTTCGTAAGCGACAGTAAGATGCTAGCTGAACGAGCCCTGAATATAGACTGATAGCCGAGATACCGGCAGGAACCTCCATGTGGCACCGCGATGTATCCTCGTCACTCGTTCTGCGAAACATCGCTCGTTAAGCGAGTCACTTTGTTACATTTTGTTTAGCTCGTTATGCGAATCACTCGTTATGCGAGGTGCTCGTTAAGCGAGGTTTGACTGTACCTATCTATATATATGAATGAATCCGGAGAAGCATCTATATATAATAGATAAAATAATATACACAAAGTTACATACCAGCCTTATAAATTAAATGTTTACGTTAGATCTTTGACCTCGAAAATTTCTATGTAGTTATAACAATGATTTCGTAATAATTGTTCGTGTTTACTTTAAATCTAATTACGTTAATCGCGTACTTCTGGACAATGGTCTTGTCTAAATTAAAACCCTCATAGTAAGGCACTCATTCGCATAATTCTTAGTCTTCGCATGGCTACAATAATCTATTTTCCTCCAACGTTATAGTGGCAATGCGACTGACTAATTCTGGATAAGCTCCTAATCGTATGGAAATACTTTATCAACTCTTAAATATAAATAAAAAGAAGTCTAAATTTTATTTTTAAATATGGCTGGCATGAATCCTCGTGCTTGGAAATATTCATTATTTCGCGAATAGGTTTTACCTCTTCAGCAATTCATTACCTTATTTTAAATTAACCTAAAATCTCGAATTTGAGATTATGATCCATTAAAAAGGGCAAGTGAGGGCATTGATTGTGAGTTAATTTCGTTAAGAATTTTATCTTCAGCTAAATTCTTCAAATAATGTTATCAAACTCTTACATGAACTGAATCCTGTAATATTCATCTCATATCGATTAAAATGTAAAATGAAAATATATGTATAATTTAAACAAATACGCAGCAAGGCAACCTTTCAATCCGAAATAACAAGATACTTAGTATTTTTGCACATGAATTTGAATTCTTGACCGCTTTCGTTAGCGGACTTAAAGTAGTATTGGACAGCGGGTTGTATCTGACAAGTACTATTTCAAGCTTTGGCTGCTGGTAACATCACCTGTCTGGCTACTGTCGCGCGTATTAAGGTAAAAGGAATAGTTGAAGATTTTAGTTGAGTAGGGAATATTTAAATTTAACCATAAAGTAATTTTACAAATTCGAAAAAAGTTTAAGCGTCTGATACGTGGAAAAATACCAAGCGTGTTGTTATTTCGGATATGTCTTTCAACGAAGTCACGCCTTCTAATATAGATTTCAGAACTTTCAATCCTTTGGAACGTAGACGTAGCTTAGTATTGTACAACCGCACTAACAGAAGTTCACTTACGCGTTTTTGTTTTATTTTTCAGGTAAACGTTGGTTACGAAATCGTCGGCCTACCTCAAATATAGATTTTCCTGAACATCAGCAGCATGCTTTCATAAGGCGCAAACAATGGCTACAAGAATAAATCTCCTATACCTTGGAATTCATCAAACTCTTTGAATATTTGTCTTTAGGAAACGTTTCGGTGGTGTAGTTTTAGCATCTTTCTTTTTTCTGTCACTCTCTTCTTTTTAAATGTCTCTACGAAGACAATTTTTGTGAGTGAGTCCTCCTTCATTCAGGGTGTTTGTTCCACTCGGGTTAGCTTTGATTTTTGGTGAGGGTGATTGTTAAATCTTTTCTTACGGAGATAGGGAAGAATCCAAACCTACGAATAAAAACTGAGCGTAGTACTAAAAAGAATGTATTGTTAATTTGTATATAGTATTACGCTTAGTAGTTTTTGAATTTCGTAATCATATATTCCTTTTCCATAAACTTTTTTCGGAAAATATATTTATCTCTAAAAATTTGAAATTAGAAACAGAATTATCATTAATCAAATTTAGATCCTTTCCGTAATCAAAAATTGCCCCCCACAGTCACATGATCGTTACGCTGCAGATGAATGTATGTATGGACGTTTAATTGCAAAGCATTTGATTACTTCCATCATTTAGAGTAAATATTTGCATATACGGAGGTAACCTTTCTACATCCTTGAATCTGTCGTTATTCTCAATCATCATTTACAGATGAAATTTTTTCCAAACTCACACGATTTTCAATCATTTAATTTATTATTTGTTAAAATTTATATATTTCTCTCACTTCAGTTATAAAGTTCAAATTATTCATGCATACACGATATTATAAATTCAATTCTAACCGGCTACAGCATAAGCAAATCACTGAGAACGCGAAGTCATTTATGGTACATTTCAAATTAAGTCAGAATTATTAGGTTCTTAGAATTTCTCGTCCTCTTCGGGTCACATGCGCTTCGATGCCTTGCTAATCGGTTTCTCTCTCGGGGGAGTGTAAATTTTGATCTAGCCTCGGATACTGATTCTGCATCGCAATCAATTTCCAAAGCCAAATCGATGTTCGATTTTAAGCGACCTCTTAATCGACAGTTCGATTCGATATGGTTTTGGAAGGTAGGTAACAGATCATGAAATAAGTAATGTTTCCAGCGATGTTCTTACTTCATAAATATATATGTATAAGAAGCGCATTGTGATGTATTTTCGACGAACTGCCTATAGCGTGCAATTAGCAGCAAAATTCAGACCCTCACTGTCATGAATTCGCTGCCAGAAGGCCCCGAAATCCCGATTTTCCATAAATATGCATTGCGTGGATTTTCAGGATTCTTTTTAAGGCACTTCCCGGCAAATTAGAGAATCGAAATTCGAGGAACAGTTAAGAGCAGTGCACATCCAACGAAAACATCAAAGTCATCTTCGATGATTATTCTTGGTTCGACGCTAGGTCAGGGCAAATATTCCTTATAAGAAATGCACGTTCACTTATTTTTTACCATTTGCAGAATTAAATTGGAAATAATGGTCCGACGAAGTCGAGAGAAATAGCAAAAGAAAGGATATTACATATATGTCTTATCATCCTGTTGTAGCACATAATTTAAGTATTTCAAAATCTAGACTGTTTTATGCCATTATAGATACACGACGTGCAATCTTTGTCAAAGAAATCTGCATGTAATCCCAAACGCTAAATAGCAAATAAATATAAAAAATTGCTATAATTACTCTCCATGAAAGTTCCCAAATGAGTAAATGCGGAAGTGCGCAATCTCACAGGGAGTGAGCGTTGCTTCGAATGGAAGCCAATGGGGACATGATCCAGCATCCGGGCGCAAGAGCAGAACATCTGCACCGCATTGGACGAGAGAATGGGATTGGCGTGGTTGGAGGGATAACGCTCCAGCCCACAGATGATGCGGCGCTGCAGCATCCCGGCGCGTGAGCAGAACATCTGCACCGCATTGGACGAGAGCGGTCGCATTGCAGGCACAGCGCTCGATCCTTCAGCGAAGAAGGGAATTTTCGAGGAAAATTCGTGAGAAAATGGCAAAGATTGTAGGTTCTGAATTTTGTCGCAATTTTGATGAAAGGTCGTTTGCGTAAATTAGGCTCAAGTTAGAGAAGATGTGAAAACGAATCTCGGCGAATTGAGGAAAAAGATATTAGAATATAATCTCCCATTAAAAGGTTTAAAAAATGCTCTCTTCCTCTTACCCATTAAACAATACCAAATATCTAAATTAATTTTTCTCGTAAATACGGTATCCAAATGTCTCGATTTGGCTGAAAATTGAACGCTCCGAATGACATCTGTGGCTCTTAACGTGATGAAAAATCTTGACAAACTCGCGTGAACAAACTTTAAAACTGAAAAGAACCGATGAAGCGAACTCACATAAAAAATAACAATAGCTTTTAGCAGTGAGCGTCTTCCGGAAACTTATCGAATGTCTTAATTACTTAAAAAGTATTCCTCTTCCATATTCAATCATTTAATTGCTATTCCTTATGGTTATGTAAAATACTGATTCACACAATAAAAATCATGTTTTAAATCTACCAAATACGACTTAGCTATTATTTTACGTTTGTTCGATGATATTTTAGCGAGGCATTTTAGAAATATTCCTGTTGCTGTTTCCGATTATCTCTGCAGCTACGTCCTGTTATCGTATTTAACTCTACGAATAAATAAGAATTTTCTCCAGTACAGTAGTAAAGTATAATTTTCAAACTAAAATTATTATTTCTTTATTTATCGTAATCGAACGAAGTTTACGTGCTTTATTTATTTCTTTTTAAATTTTATGTGATTTAGTTTTGTGTCTTCTAGTCGATGAACGTTGTTTGAAAAAGACAATTTCCCCTCAAAAGGGTTTGATTATTGGTTTAAACTACATATACAGTTTTTATCTGAATAAATTATATCAATAAAATGTATAGGAAGTATGTTGTTATTTATATTTTCTGTTGATATGTATACCCAAACTTTCCGTTTCTTTGTTTACTTTCATTTCCAAATAATTCGGGTATAGAATATTAAAAGTGAGGTAGACCTGGGTTAGTTGGCACAAGGGGCTAGTTGGCACAAGGGGCTAGTTGACACACGGGGCTAGTTGACACACAGCATCTATTTCTTGCAGCAATGAAACTAGATTGCTGTCAACTGTCTAGAGAAGAGTGCGTGCACCATCCACCGAGATTTCAGTTTGATAGGAAACGTCACGAAGGAAGGGAGGGACCCACTTTCATCGTTTTTTTGACTGGCGAGTAAATTTTTCATCGTAACTTCTTTTTGTTCTGGTGAACCTGTAGATGAAATTGAGGCACTCCTTCCATCTTGTTTTGCATATCCCTGTGGGGTCAGTTGGCGTAGCTACGACAACTCGCCCTACACTCAGCACCGCAAAAATTCAGTTGGAATATACATCGTTAGCTTTGTAATAACAAACTTTTGTTAGCGATTAATCTTTTTTTGATTGAAAGAAAGTCTCCTAGAACTTTAGGCACCTAAATAAAAAATCTTCCTTAATATCTCGAAATTTTTACCTCCAGAATTAAAAATCTCCCGGAATGAACTGCTCGCAAGATTGCAGCCCCAAAGTTACCAGAGGTTTTGATCAAATAAAGTGGTTTTTCCTCTCAACTATTTTTTGTTTTGCTTAAGTATTTCTATCCATATTACGTTCCCTGGGTGTGGGGTTTGTGGGCGTAGTTGCTAGCACAAAACTCACAAAGGAAGCCGAAATTTTGTGGAATTCCGACATAATCGAGAAATTGTTGAATAAAACAATTCTTTTTCAAGTTTTATTTAACAATTCTTCGATTGTGTCGGGAATTCCAAAAAATTCCGTGAATTTTTATCTTAGATGCTTCTACGGCAACTCAGGCCAAATTGTACAGGAAACTGTTTTTGAAGTTTAGGCTCGCTTCCCTGAACATCTTTTTATCACCCAATGCCTCAAGTCAAACTTTACACATAGCTTCGTGAACTTCAGCTGCAAGAAGACATCCCCTGCAGGCCTCCGTGCCGTCTCAAGATCCGATGGATGAAGCTGGAACTCCGGCACTGGTATGCGAAGAGGAATAACCTTTCCCATTACCTCTTCGTTTTAACCACAGAACATTCATTCTATCTCCATTTTGTTGAATGGTCTCTCTTGGACGATAGTGTTAGATCGTTTGCTAGTCCCATAATCTTTAGGAAGTTTCAGAATTTAATTAGAAATTAGATCATCTCTGCCAAATTAAGATGGAAGATTCTCCCGTCAATGCTGCCAGCAGCAGAGAACAACTCCGGGTTCCTCTCCCGCTCATAAATTTCACGATAGAGTTCTTACCCTTTTACGCTACTCATTCAGTGAAGAAGAGAATGAACTTCTTGGACTTAAATATGTCCACAAATCTCCTTCACAGTGAAGCAACTTAAAAACCCCGCAATTGATTGCGAATTTGCTCTCCCTCGTGCTTGTGTAACTACAAAACATATTTTATTTATTCCATATACCTCACAAACATCCATTTTCAGGACCCTTACAGTGGAGGGTAATTAACAATAACAATGAACAATCACACACACAATTAGATTAGCGCACAAACATATGTGTGCTAATTCATCGTTTTTTTAATTCAAATAGTGTATCAAATTCAAAGTCTTAACATAACTTGAGAGTGATCGAGAAGCCGAAAGACACCCTAAAAGAGGAACAATTAATAATTATGAAAGCAGATAAAAGAAACTGTTTTTTAGATTTTACCGAAACTCGTATTTAATTAATGGGTTCTAAATGATTTTGAAGAATCAAGCTAACTCCAGAATCTCTCCTAGTATTATACTACTTAGTAGTAGGCAAGTTAGTAGTATATATAGTATAGTATATATATAGTATAGTAGCCCCCTGGTAGCTACTTTTTCGATTTCCATTTAGATGAGCGATTTAATAGGTAAAGGAGAATAGCAACTAGGAATGTAAAATAAAAATGAAAGTAAAATATATATCTTTCTCTTTTAGGGGCTCAAACCCCCCTCCCACGTCCTTCCTAAGCAATAGCATAATTTTGGCAGTCTAGCATTTTCCCGCGTGGGACAACGTTTAAAATCGATGTGGTGAAAGGCGGGAATCGATCGAAAGAAATGATTCAATACGTATTTTTTATTTCGATTTTCCGTTTCTTTTGCTTCGTTTCGCCACATCATTAGATTAACCGTAATGAATCCACGTCATAGTCTGGAGCACATAGAATGCCTTTCCTACAATTTCTCCACCCCTATCCTAAAATAATGCGCTAAAGCTGCTAATTGTTGCAAACTATCGTAAGGTAAACTTTCCATCGATTGTGTTATCAAATTCGCAGTCAGAAGGCACTGAATCAAATGCCTCCCTCTCCTTCAGCTCAATCGACCCGTTAATACGACCTCCATCGACTTCAATCGATACTGAAGAACGTTCACGCGAGCTGCGGCGTTGAATTCGTTTCTTTGCTTCAATTTCAGGTCCCATCTTCTTCAATTAAAGGAAAATTGCGTGGTTGTCGTCGTTGTTTCTTTTCATATATTGCTGTTTCCACGCACATTCTCTTAACGACGCGATGTTTCATAGAAGGATACAATTCCAAAGATAGAAATCCAAACTAACTTTTTCAGGCCTTATCTGTGGAAGTTTTCTCGTTCTTCAGGAAACTTAATTAATTAATCCTGGGTGATAATATTTATGGGGGAGTGAGATATAGCCTGAGTACATGATGAATGAGTAGTTCCCTCTGCAGCGCCTGCTCGTATTGATCATGTCTAGGTGTCGGTCGCTGAGTCTTCAACTAATATGTGACATCTAAGTCGATGTTTTGGATTTTACTATGATTTTTCAATCTTTCAACTAGAATTACAATCAGCAGCAGAAATTTTAGTGTAGTGTATTAATATTGCTACTTCTTCCATTTCTAACAAAAATTGAGTATGAGCCGTTCATCACGGTATTCGCAAGGAGGTTTTATTATATTCTGTTAATGCCTTTTCTATGGAGCCATTTCCAAGGTGCTGCAGTCATCAACGTCGACACATTTAGGAAATGAAGATATACGTAACTTGAAGAGTTCATTGTTTACAACTTAAAGGGAATCAAAGGGAACTTTTACTCATCCATACGCATTATGTACAGTCCCTTACAAGCACAAGTAGTTTCTCACGAGTCTCTTATCCTTCTAAACACCATAAGTATGGCTTGGGTCCGACTGCTCGATATCTTCCGCTCTTCTTTCTCTCTCATGGCAAATAAGCAAAAATGTTTACCGAATACTTATAAGGACCTAATTTTGTCGGCAAGGGCAGTTAAAAGCATATTTGTTTTCTTTCTCTCACACTCCCAATCAGCTTCGTCTTGTCGCTCGAGGCCTGGGCGAAGAAACTAGATCCTTCGGCTCCTCAAATATACATACAAACACGAATAAAACATCGAAACCTTTCTTTATTCCTATAATTTATATTATATAATTATACATAATATATAATTATAATATAATTTTATCATAAGTTGCAACCTTACTTACGTTTCTATCATCTTACAATCGATGAATAGAGCCAAATTCAAAATCCTTTGGTGGAAAAATATGCACAAAGTGTTGGCCTTTGTATTATTCCCATCATCATGAATTCCTTCATCGAAAAAAAGCACCCATGGCTCCCACAAAACCATCTCTCAAGATGAAATGTGAAACATTTGGAGAGAGAATGCGAATTTCGCAAATTTCGTGTTACTAAAATGCAAAAAAATTATATTTATAACGTACACAAATAACTGCTTTTGTCACCTCAAAAAGCACAATTATTACTCTTTATACTAATTATATCAAAATTTAAAAAATCCGGATATATTATAATGTTAAAAAAATTAAGATGTAAGGTGGGCCGCCGCAACGTAGTCACTACGTCGCTCGACATTGAAGGGTTAACGCATTCTTTCATTATTACTCCATTTCTATTCTCATTACGTTGTCTCTAATTTCTCCTTCTTTTGATCTAATTCATAGTAGTGCTTTCTCTCTTAAGTATCATATATTTAAGCTCTATCACTTATTATTGTTTACGGAAAAGTCCGCCTTGCGAGCATGTGGAGCATGAAACTAAATAACCGAATTCTTTCTAAACCTCCATTGATGGGAATTTGTACGTTAGGAAAAAATATGGGCAACCAAAGTATTTGTTTGTCCGATATACTTGAAGATGAGTGCGATTTGAGCCGATTTAAGGCGAATTGACTTCCATTATAATTCATACCATATTTCTTATATAGCAACCAAATCAATGATTTTTAACCAAAATTTAAAAATTAATGTCACAAAAGCCTCAACGCATTCGTAAGGAGGAAGAAGAACCGCGCGCTAAAAGCAGAGACACTCATAGACTCGCTCTCATCGTGCCTTACGTCTGTTAAGGGGGTTGCGGACATAGTGATAACATTTTTGTCAGGGACTGTACATAGCAAAGACCCGTACGATGTATTTCGTAGCAACCGACCATTCAACTCAATGTGCCTTTGTTTATGGAAAATTAGCAATTGAAAATCGGAGATAGGCATTCCTACCATACACATGCATTACTATGCAATGTCGAGATTTTTCACTTAGGAAATTATGTTCTTCCATTTTTTTGCTGAAAACTTGGTGATGTAGGAAGTAGAGTAATGAAAAAGTGTAATGGCGTTCTTCAGTGGCGCAGCCAGGATTTGCCAATGGGGGGATCCAAGGAAACGAAAAATGCCTAACTTACAGGGACTAGTATATTCATGCTCGTTACTTACCACAAATATGTCAATTCTTTCAAAAACTAAATGCATTGAAAACTAGTGGAGTTTAACGCTTATTTGACCAACTTATTAATCTTAACAAGATAGTTGTTTACATAGCCGAACTATTGGAAAATTGTCATAAGTGTTGTTTGGATTTCTAATTTGGATACGTCCAATATCTATTAAAAACTCATTTGTTCTATGCTGAAGTTTTTCAGCGTTGTAGATATAAACTTCCCGAGTCTTTAAGAGTTCTTTCTTTCAAGAGGTTGCCAAGCGTGAGAGGGAAAAAAGTTAGTAACGATGCTAGAACAAATCGTTTCAAAAATTCATTGTTTCCGCGAATTATACGCGAAAGCAACCGTTTAGGAAAATAGAGTCAAGGTACTCTGCCTGCCTCAAGCCGAAAGGCGGCTTGCAGGGTTCATACATAGATATAGACAAAACAAAGTTATGGATTAAATATGTGTTTCGTGGCTCTCGTTGATTGCAGTAGATTTGATTCGGCTGAACATTATTCTAAAATTCTGTAAACGAAGTTTTCCTAGCTAAAACAATATTACATGAACAGCGAATGCAGCAAATTCCAATTAATTTTTACGTAATTTTATAAAAAGCCCAACTGTCACTGTAAAAATTAGAAAATTTAAAATGTCTTACGATGTTGATATTGCCCGGTCTAATAGGTATTATGCTGATTTGCCCAGAACTTTATAATAGTGTTGAGACTCTGTGGAGATACCACGAGAATAAAATCCATAATTATTGCAAATATCTACAAAAACATGAAACTCGGATACTCAGAGCCGTATATATTAAAATCTCTAGAATCTGAATTTGATCCGAGAGAGATTTTTGAGAATATCTTTCGCCGATCATTCTCAAATTTGATACGGTAAAGTACGATTTTTGATTCAATTAATATTATTTCTAGTCTTAACGAATCTACGATGATGCGTGGGAAAGTTACTTTAGAACAGTTATTCGACGAAACCTTTAAGGCGGTGCTTCCAATCATGCAAAAAGGTATTTAATCGTAGATACTATTTTTTTACTTAAACGAGGAACTTAATTATCGAAATAGAAATTTATCAAAACTTTAGAATAACTTAGAACCAAGTTCTAAAAATATTCATTAGTTGTCCAGTCATCGACATTTTGTTTATGTTTCTAAATTCAGTGCAGTGTTTTACAGTCACTAGAAGTATACATTTCTATTCTTTGATATTTCGTAAACCGTAACACAACATCCACGACGAGCTTAGGTCACTCCTACGTTTCTCTGTCCTCAACCCCTCCAAAATTGCGAAATAATAGAGAGGAAGTTTTCCAATTAACTAGGTTAGAAGTCCATCATCACAACAAATGAAACAGATACTGTACTTCTTCTAGTACAGTATATTCTTTTAATTTCCTGTAGAAGTAGTACGGTATCTGTTTCATTCGTTGTGGAGTATTTCACTCCTTATCATTCGAATCTCCGTATGCCATGTTTCGGCCTTTTTCTAAGTTTAGAATATTTTATTAATAACTGTTTATGGTTAGACTAGAACACTATGCGGTCTCTTAGATGTCTGAGGAAAAGACCGGCGAAATGTTTCATTAGTAGTTTGCACGAAGCGTTGATGTGGTCGGTGAAGATGAAAAATAAAAAGATCTTTGGGTGGGAAATTTCCGAAACTAAGAGTGATTAAAAATAGGCTGAAATGTTAGTTGAAAGAAAGCCTAGAAAGGTGAATGGAGAACGAGAAGAAAGAGCGAATGCTCGGTAAGCGATAAAGGCGAAGTAGGGATACGAAATGCGACCATTCGGAGAAGTAACCATTTCCAACAATGAGGATGTCGCTTTCAGCAATCTGCGTTCGTCATCCACTTCGCTCTTTCAACGAAGCAATCGGTCGTTTTCGAATCGAAAATCACCTTCGACCGAAAACATTCGGAGATTAATTTATCGGAACGGATTCATGGAAGCCAATATAAGCGTCCGCGGAAAACGGAAACCAAACAAAGTTTTGCACGAGAACGCTTCGAACCCAGGATTCCAATTAACTAGAAATCGTTGCTTTATAAATGTTATCGTCGCGAAATATAATCATCGCAGCGAGTTACGTGAGTATCATATCTATTTTATGGTAATTACGGAGCACTATTTAATGTTAATATTAGATGACGGAAATTTTCGGTCTTTTTCGCGGTTTATTTAAGAGTGGCAGAAGTAGAAGGCGTGATAGAGCTACGCTACTTATGCTATATAATATGAAGACCGGTTGATTGATAGATTCGGTGGAAGACATTTACTTCATAAGAATCTGTAAAATGTGACTGCAGTGGAATCGGCCGACTTCCCCGACAGTTATCGTTTCAAACTAGTTCTCTTATTATAAAGGAAATCACCTAATTTCGAATCTATGAGAATTTTATTTACGCCAAAATTTTGTATATAAATTAACGAAGCTATCGTTCGTCCAAACTCGCTTAGTAATCGCACCTCTGAATCTTCCTTCGAAAGGAATCGAACCCGAGACCGAAGGCGAACGAGCTATTTAAGTACCATGACGTCTTCCTCTTCTTCCTAATGGTTGTTTCTATGCGTTATTCGAAAGTTAATTTCTTTAACGTGGTAAATTTTGAACGTGAAGCCACGATAAGACTTACCTCACCGTTATTCCCGTCCTCACTAATTTTATTGCGACTATGACTCTCTTCCAAAAATAGTAAACGTTTAGGATTTCCCTTTTCTTGCTGTGCAGACGCCATTATTCCATCTTCTGAGAGACCGAAGTAAAACTAGTATTTTTGGTCCTTATAGAGTGAGCCTATATCGATAACATTTGGATGTATAAAGAATAGCAGAGGTAACATTTTCAAAGCGAGAAAAAGAACGAAAATCATTTTCGGGAATTTCGGAACGATTGGTGTACAAAAGATGCCGCGCCTTTGCAAATAGAAGATCCAACCACTAAAATATGTAAACGAAACCTATAGCATAGCTGTAGCAGTAACACGTGGTGACAGATCAAGTCTTCATACAGTCAAAATTGCGTGTTACGGGATATATATATTTTCTATAGGCCTATGTTTCAATTAACTTCAAAACAAATTTCGATCATATTTATTGATCGTAACTCGCTCAGAAAGTCAAATATCGAACATTTCTGGCCTAGGGAACGGTCAATTGGGACATATTTAGATATTCTTTTAAATTATTTGTCACTCGTCAAAATAGTCAATCGATACAAATACCGGAAGTAGGACAATTATTAAAATGACGATTATTTAACTAGTATAAATAGAGTCGAAGTAGAAAGAATGAGGATGTTAAGGATAATGCAGAAGCGACCAGTCGAAGCTACCTTGCTAGCCTCTGCTCGGAAACAGATTTTCTTCCGAAAATCCCAAAAAACCATCGTCGTCACCTGTAGACACAACCAACACATCTCTGCAACGAGTCAGCAAAAGTCTTCGTTTCTGGCGGTAGTAGAAGAGATAAATGTCATCGTCGTAGCAAACAATACGCTAAAGCGAGCGAGCGTGCGATGCGCTAATGAAAGGAAAAGGCATGCGCCGACGATCCACTGCTGTGAATATTCTTTTCTTGAGCGCCCTTTCTTTTTGATGAATCAGCCTTATTGAATTAGACACGATCGTTTTTCATTCCAACACTCGACTCTTATATTTCCATCGAAATCCTTTCTAAAGCTACCATTTCAAAGCTTCCCACTGAGTATCGCAAATACTTCTCCGAAAATAATCGGAGGCATTTACGAAGTTTCAACGAGTGCGTTTGTTGTCGATTCCGCTCAGATGCGCCTTATGACACTACATTTCCCTCGTTCGCTACATTTTTCGTCGCATTTCTTTTCCCTCCTCGACTTCCTTTCCTCGTTAATCAACCACCCCTCCAAAACTTTCCTCTTTTTATCTGCTTCGTCCATCGATACTCACCTTCCATCGTAATGCCACGCTTCTCCCGCGGTCAGCTGCTTCACTTCTACCAAACTTTGTTCCATAGGAACGCTTTCCCACTTTGTCTCGAGCATTCTCCGAAAGAAATCGAACAATTTCTCCGTGCTTTCCAACTGTCGAAGGGAATAACTATCGCGTCCACCATTTTGTTTACTAGTCGAAGAATAAGACGTGACTTTCTTGTCTACGTATTCTTCTCAGGACAACTTTTAAACAATCCTCCTACGTATTATTCAAATTTATTCGTGATGTACGCTCAGTCGTCGATAGATATTCCTAGTTCCAGAAATCACCCAAAATTCCATCTTCGCCCGCATTGCCGTCACCGATCGACATCTTCCAATTCCCCATCGCTCACTTCCCCGCGTTCCCAGTCAAACCAACTCGGGATATTTACCGAGCGAAAAAGAGCCTTTTCCTCGGGATAGTTTCCTCCGCGGTAAAGGAACCGTTATTCGCGCGAGAGATTTTCCATTGTTTTTTTGCATCGGGTGTGAACGCGGATTCCCTCGGCGCAGAATTCGCTCTCCCAACTGCCTTCCATCGACGCTGCACCCTCCGAGAAGCAGAAACGCCTTCCGTAGGTAACGCAGTTCCCGAAATTCGGTAAGAGCGGTGGGGGAGGCGAAGGGGAAGGTGCCGCCATTCCCCCGCCTTCGTGACGTGGGCAGACGACCGTCAGGTAGACTCGGCAGTCCGCCGCCGACGCTTAGGTGTGTTCGGTTGGAGAGCGAGGCAATGTGAAGTGTTGGAAGCCGAGGTAAGTCGTGTGGAGAGGGGGCGTTGCACCTGCATCGCTTGCTTCGTCGAGAGGAATGCGTAAATAGTGCACTCGGTGCTGGCTTTTAGTTCTATTCTACGCGCTGGAAGTGATAAAAAAGACTTGAGGAAGGAGAATAGTTTTTTTTACGGGGGCCTTGAGTCGATTGATTGGAGGATATGCCTGCATGGGCAGGTGCTCACACGCTTGCGTGATTTGCTTGAGAATCGATCGCAGGCATTATGAGCGGCACGCCACTCTTCGCCAGGTAAAACGAGTACGTTTCATAGGGAAAATTCGCTTTTCCACAAATGCTCCGCTTTCCATTCGCTACTCAATTTCCACGCACGCTGCGATGGATTTGTACGGTAATTGTTTTGTATTTATGGAGGAAGATTTGTGATTTCTATCCGTATTCGTATGACTTCTCGGTGAATACGATTTCGGAGGTTGGTCAGTATGGATTTTCATCGGTGTTTTGATCGGAAAGTGACTGGTCGATCGCAGGCATTTCTGTTTCGTCGGAATGGGTTGAAATGCACGGAAAGCGTTCCAATAACAAACTTAGATTCCGAAGAAGTGTTCCAAACGTTAGGCTTTTTCTCCTAATTGAACGATTACCTCATTACATATATTAATATTATTATATTAAACGAATCTTTTTGTATTCGGTGACCATTCTCCACGCGCAATCGTGACTAAGGTAGCTTAGCTTCTGTGAATTATATGAAAGTAGTACTTGATGTATGTGTGTATAGTGGAAAGTAAATCAATACGAAACCGAGGCGATATGTCGATAAATACGGGCTGACGCAATTCAGTGAATAATTGTGACCATGGCGGATATTTCTTTTCTCGCTCTCATTTTATGAGAGCCCTCCCCACCAGCTGCCGCCACCAATCCTCTCATTCCATTTTCCTCTTTTACGTTTGAAAATGCCGCAGTTTCATCAGAATTTGTCAATTTCCTCTTCACTCGCGTTACACTCGAGGCTCAATCGTTAAATATTCGTCGAATTTCTGTTCGTAACCGCAATATTTAAAAACGAAACTTAATTTTACGAATTAATATTTCCATCGCGCATCGTCGGTTATAGAAAAACCGACGACGTTTGACATCCACCGGAAATACTAGGCGAATCGCCCTTTTTACATTATCTGTAACGGAACATAACGAGGAATTTCCAGGTGCGGCTTCGTTACGGAGAAAGAAATCGATAAGCCAACCATTTTATGGTTCCGAAATGCATCTCAAGAAGGGAATTTGACGAGCACCAAAGGACGAACGATGGCGATTCAAAAGTGTCTTGGAACTGCAGCGAGAGGTGGAGGACGATTATTCACCAAAGAGGCGGGCCAAGTGATACTGTTCGTCAATGGTGGACGAAATCCGCTTCCAAACCATCGCTTCCACTGTCTTTCGGCGGAAACAGTTTGCGATGAGAATTTTTTTCAACCTATGAGGAAAATTGAAATATGTTTTAGGTAGAGGTTCTATGTACGGTGGTAATAATACTGTTGAAAATGTTTCGACGGCATAGTTCGTTTCACACGTGTGCTCTCACCGGGAATCGAACCCTGGACAGCTTTCGCTAAAGTCAAACACGCAGCCCGCTTGGCTATCGGAAGCCCGTGTACATATTACGGTGGTGGAGTCGGTAATCATCGGAAAACATTATATCTCTTTATAAGTTACGCATGACTATATTTTTGGGAATATGTATGTCTCTGCGCCATATATTTAATCCTGCAAATTCCGTCCACTTGTCATTCATTCTCGTCTTTATTTTTCTAAATCAACTATTTGTAGTTTCCAATTTTCTTGATAAAAGCGCTTATATCTCGATGAAGGGGATTATATAATAAATAGAACACTTTTGGAATTACAAACCTTTGCGGTGATAAATGACCTTGGGAGGCCATTAACTCCTTGTTAAACTCTGTCCAAAGCGACAATAGTCGTCTCTATTCTATTCCATTCAAATTAATTGCTTCGAATTTGATATCGGAATTACGTTCTCTCGAGGCTGAATTGAAGCAGATCTGGAAATAATAGATGAAGGCTTCGTATTTAATACATCATAACTTAACATATCTCTCGCATATTTTTACAATGATTCAGACAAATCTGATTGTGACTGACATTCTTTATTTCAGTTTTCCCTTTTTCAGATTTTGCGTAAACTGTGTGCTTAACGTATCTCGAGAACTCCCTTTCCTCCATATTAGCAGACAAATTCCGATGAAAATTAAACCATATTTTCGGTCTTTTAATATCGATGGTGTTCGTCGATCATTTGTTGAAAGTTTTTTATCGAGGAAAACGTGGTGATTCGTAAGGGTTGAAGTTTTTCTTTCATTCCTTTTAATTCGTATATAAATGTCTGTGGTTAGATCCTCAGCACCATAATGGTTGGATGTAAGAAGAGACTTCCTAGTCTCAATCTCGCCCTAATAAAGTCCTTTTATTATTATCATTCCTGTTAGCCAACAAAACGCAGGGGGAGACGAGTGATCATTCCATTGAGAACTGCCGAATGTTTGAAATAGAATATTTGTGTCCGAATGCACGTGGTTTAATGATAAACGCTTTTGATGGCATATCAGCGTCCCAAATACCTCAGAAAAGTTCCTATGAACACAGACTGGAAGGAAAATCAGACGAAAGTAAATGCATATTCTCGTCCATCGCAAAAGAGAATGGAAATAATAATACAAATTTGTCGAAGTATAGAACCGCGAGAAAATAATTAGAGATAATTATTATCGAAATTATTAGTTATCTTTTAAAGAATCGCGTATTATTATGCGATTGAAAGCGAAACAACTGGCAAGGAAATTCCCCGACGTATGATAAATTTCACAAGTTAAAAATCTGTCTCATTCTATCGAACGACATTTTTATTTTGGGAAAAATTCAGCAAAAATAACATTCAATTGCATCAATTTATCATCTATAGATGGCTTATCAGCAGATGGATTGGATTTTGTCACTTGACGACGTTAAATTTAAACCGCTCGCATCTTGACAGACTATTTTGTTTGTCTTTTTGTTTTATGGTACTCTTTAATAAAATAAACGAAAATACATCAAAATTATATATAAATATATATATATATATATATATATATATATTATTCGATGATATTATCAATATTTATATTATATTACCAATATATATTATTATATATATCAAAATTATTCTATTTCAGATCCCTGCCTTTGAATAAGCCGTTGTCATTAGAAAATGGTGAGTTGAACTCTACATCCGTAATTTCAAGTTAAAATGTCTTATATTTATTATCTCTTCCATGTTTCAGCATGGAAAATAATGATTCAACCGTTTTAAGATGTATGATAGCGCCTATCCTCTATTTTTTTGTCATATATAATGTATTTTGAGGCCTGAATTTTATTCTGTGAACTATTCTCATCCTTAATAATCATTTCGTTGAAAACTATCGAATGAACAAAAATCAAGTTTGTTTACAAGGAACTGGATGGATATTGGTATAATTGAAACTTTCATTGTCATATTCTGATGAACTCTATAAGAGCTTAAAAATAATTACTAGGCGCTAAAACAAAACAATAGGGCTAAAAGATAGCCATGTGGGCTATCTTGGAGCCCTATCTATCGCCATCGACTTGAATGAAGGAATGAATGAATGTATTTATAATATTAAATAAATATTACGTACAGTAACATAAGTAATACAATATATAAGTATTACGATATTAACATAATTTTATTAGATATTATAGCTTAAGGTGTCAACTATCCTACCCTGTTATTTTAGATTATCCTATATTGTTGACACCGATAACTCCGGTGAGACTAGTTGACTTCGCTGAAAATGTTCCCGGTGGAAGCTCATGCCCGAGATGACCTAAGATGTCGAAGCACTTTCAATCAACAATTAAGCAATAAGCAAATAATAATTGGATCGCGGCTTTTGATGAATTAGAGGTTTGAAATTTACAATGACCGTCTTTGTCGGCGTCCCTCACCTCCTTGAACTTGTATTCGGAGACAAAATCCCTGACTACCGACTTTATAAGGAATACCCAATGTAAATTTCAATAGAGATGCTATCATCATCAGGGGTATAAAAGTATTTTCAATACTCTATACCATGATCAATGAAAATACGTTCAGTACGCAATTGAAGTACTTCCAGACACCCTGCAGTCTCCAAATACCGGTTGAAGGTGAGCGCCGACAAAGACGGAGACCTCCAATAAAACTCCATATGATCAAGAAATAACTGCAAAACTGAATTGCAGCACTGCAGATCGTGAAATTTTTTTCGGATACTAGATAACACTACAATTTAATACAAGTAAACTGGAATAATTCTTATAATGATACGGATTTTAAACGCGTCTTGAAGGACAGCCGAGTAGCGTTAGAGATCGTCAAGGACAGGATAGTTAGGCCCAGTGCTTGCGAAATGTGCGGTCACTGTACTCTTAATAACCTCTTTTAAACATTTTTAGGGTGATGGTGATCTTAAAGTTGATTTTCTAGTTTCCTACATCTCCTACTTTGATTATCAATCTCGTAAATGCATCGGAATTCAATCCGAATTTTAAGTAATCTGAATTTATAATTATAAGTTTATGCCAATTTTACGCATAAAAACGACACATCCTTAATTAGCTTTGTTATATATCGAACACGACTCGAAGGTATGAGCACTGCCACTAGATGCGGCATAGTGCCAATCGCTGGGGTATAAATTGCAAAAAACGCCAAAAATTGGAACACTCGTTGGAATTACTTTTTTTAAATTCCTAGCGTTAATATTAAAATGAAGTTTCTACGCAATAACAATTCACTTACCCTCCCTCACCATCATTATTTCAAGGAGAGCAATTGAAGTTTTTGTAAAATGTAATGCCAGAAATACAGTAGCAGTAAGGGTAAGCAGTAACGTCAGTAAATTAAGAACAAACCCGAGTTATTTTTTATGCACTTCGGTGATTTTCCGGACTCTGAAGTTCCGCAATTGAGCGCTATTGTCTGCCTCTCCCCTCAATCCTCAACAATCCAAACAATTCTCTTCCGAAGGGTCACGACTCCTGATCAGGAGCTGGGGATGACTCTCGCGATGGCACCACAAGAGGCTGCTGATGGTGTCATTTTGGTCGCTGCCTCTGTGAATGCTTCAATGCGTTCGAATGATTTGCGCCGATGGGTAATTTGCCCCGTCGCTGATGAGTGGGTGGTCGTATCCCGAAAGGCTCTCTCCTTTGCCTCGACAATGGGTACCCGCTTTTTTGTCGTTAAATTTCCGCGTGTAACTAGGAATCCTGTTAGTCGATTTTGAGTCGCCGCGGTGCTTAATTGCTACAACGAGGTAAAATTGTGTCATTTACACATTTGCCATTCGTTTTCGATAGAAGTGTTTAACTTTCTACCTAACGCTTGACCGAACCTAGGAAAATGACGTTGGGCGCAAAAACGTAAGATGCGGAATTGAAAATATTCGCCGAGAATAGTGCTTGTCTCGTACTTACGCCCCAAATTACGCGCTAAGGGTTGAAGCAGATTAAGTGGAAGTGAAATCTAGTAACCGCATTGTCAATACATATATTGACTTGCATACTCTTTTTCCGACCTTATTCCTATCAAATAAAAACAGAGTGTTGCGATTCTGGTTCCAGATTCCGCTATTTTCATTTTTATTTGCCAAAACTTTATATCGTTATGGACAGGGATTATTTTAGAACCGCATAATGCTGTAAGCAAAATGCTTTCGAATAGAGAAATGAACTGAGATCCCAAAAGCTTCCTTTAAATGCGGAACGTATCTACGATTCACTGTTTTTTTCCGCTCGTTTTCGTCATATTTCATATTGTTTGAGGAAACTTATAACTTATGATGCGTGAGGTTCATATTTACGATTTATTTTTCGTAAAGAAGCAGTGCAATCAGAGGCCCTAGACTCAAGGACCTTTTTGAGGCTTTCACAGCCTCCTTTCTCTTAGGGCCCTACTCCAAATCCGCCCCTGCTTAGACGATCTTCTCGTAATCAACTTGCTGAATTTTTTCAATCCTTTCTGAGCGAGAAAATGTTACCACACCTTAAGAAAGAATTCTTAGTCTTCAGTGTCGTTGAAACGAAATCGCTATATGTGAAACAGCAAATGAATTATTTAATTCAATCGCCTCTCCTGAAATTGATGTTCCACTGTTTAACTAAAAATATAAACGATACTCCGAGTCAGTTCCTACGTTCGGCGCAGCTGCTCTTTTATGAGCCGATCTTATCACTCGCCAGCGCCAATTATTATTTCATTTTGTATTCATTTTAATATCTTAGTTTAGAAAAATCATTTCATTTCGCGCATAAACGTTCTTTGCAAAAAATCATAAAATCGGAATTTCGCGAAGTATATGGAAATCCTAAAGAGTGAATCTTTCTCTACGAAAAGCAGCTCATTTTTTCATGGTGAAGTCATTTAATTAATCTGCGCAATTTCTTTTAGCGCGGCGTTAGCGAATCATCGAATTCGCGTTTGCGAATTATCACTTAATTATTATCTGACTTCTTGAAATGGACGTTCCTCTGTTTCTAGATAACTATATAAGTCACGGCCAACGCTACGAAGTCACGGCCCAAGCTGTTGATTCTACCAGACTTCCAACGCTATGATCCTTCATTCTTAACTCGGCTTTTAAACTTGTTTCATCGAATTCCTTTCAATTGTATCCACCTACCGAATGAGTGGCTCTTTGTCACAAATCACTTTATCACAAATAACTTTTTGGCCGGTAGAATATCAGAAAATTCAACAAGGTACAAATTATTAGTGTTTAAGTAACGCCGAGGAAGGGTATACTCGCAAAAAATAATGCTATAGTATGAACGGTCACGAGTTATAGAACTAATTTATCTCTTATTTCAAGCAAATAGCCTACCATGAACAACGTGGAGGTACTATCGAGTTGTTGGACATGGATATTATGTCACTAGAGAACTTATCTGGAATATATTGGAGGCTAGCGTGACAATAAAAAATGTCTATTTATTCAGCATGATATTAGATGGTTCGACGAAGTGAAGCCTGAAGTAACCTATTATGTAAAAAAGTATATCTGTGAACTAATGGCTAATCCCGATTTAAATTTCTAGTAAAACGTTTCATTAGAAAATCGAAAATATTCTATCATTAATTCTCTCATAATGCTCTCATGGTTTCGCATATAATTCGCGATATGATATAATAAATAAAGCATAATTTGTTTTATTTCTCTCGTGAGGCGATTAAGAATCGTCTTTGTCGTAATATTTTCCCGGAAACACAATTAAAATCTGTATTTTATTTTCCGGATATGCTCACCTATTCTTAAAAACATTCTTTTTCTAAAAGTATTGTTTTTCACGCCGGGGTAAGGAAGACTCGGCTATTTCTTCAAGTTATAAAGTTTTACAGATATAATCTATCAGCTAAATATGCGAAGGTAAGGTCCCGAAAGATTAGAAAATTGCGAGTGCCACGCCCATATTTAAAATCGTATTAAAAAGCTTACAGGCCTATCTCTTTAACATCACTGAGTTGTAAAATTATGGAGGATATAATAGCTCATAAATGGCTTTTCTTGAAACGTTCAATTTCATCATTAGGAAACTACACGGTTTTAGTAAGACTCATTCTTGCAAGTAGTCGCAATATTTTTAGATTTTTGGAAGGCTTCCGATATCTCATCATAGGTGCACCTCATGTTGTACAAATGAGAATTTGCTGGTATCAATGCAGAAGTAGTTAACTGGATAAAAAAACTATCTCACCGACAGAGAACAACGAGTAGTACTTGACGGTATTTATTCCAACTTGGTTAAGGTGATTTCGGGTATCCCGCAGGGTAGCGTAATCGGACCGTCTCTATTTTTAGTATAATTCAACGACCTCAGCAATCACATTGACAGCAAAGTTAGGATATTCGCGGGCGACGCGGTCATTTACAGGGAAATTTAGAGGGTAGATTAACCCTTTCGAACAACTTAAATAGAATTATGAAATGCTACGATGATTGGAAATTAGAGCTAAATATAGAAAAGTGTTCAGTAGTTAACTTCTTCGAAAGAAAATGTATAATGAATGATTATTCGTACAGCCTCCGTAGGGTAAACTTGATGACAGTAGAGTTTGTGAAATATCTTGGAGTAGCCCTCACGAATAATTTATCATGGAATTCCCACGTCCGTAATATATGTGGAAAAGCACATTAGAAACTCGGGTTCGTTAAAAGAATAGTCGATAGGAGCGAAGAAAAGTTAGCGAGCGATGTTACTTGGCGTTAGCTGGCCTCAATTTGAGTATGCAAATGTAGTGTATGGGACCCTGCCGACAAGTTTCGGGAATTAGAAAAGGTACAGCAAAAGTCGATTCGATTTGTAAAGAATTGCTGCGATAAAACAGTGAGTGTTACCCAGACGATACAGGACGCGGGATGAGAATCATTACAAAATAGAAGACTAACTCAAAGGATAAACTTACTAAATAAATTCAGAGAAATTACGTTCTCAGAAGATTTATCCGTTATAATGCTACCTCCCTGTTATGTAGGCCGTTCTGATACTGCTAGAACAAATCGTTTCAAGAATTCGTTTTTTCCGCGAACGATACGCGAAAGCAATCAATTAGGTCAATAGAGTCAAGGTGCTTGCACCCACTGCCACACGCCGGAAGGCGACTTGCAGGGATCTTACATAGACCGTAGAGCAATCCCTAGGCAAGGTAAGAATGTGTGCCGTGTACTTAATATTAGGATCGTGAAAGAATCATGTCGCGAAGAAGCGAACAATCTTGAACACCGTAGACATAAAAAGACAAATGAAGGAACGAATTGTCCCAAATATCCGCGGAAAATCCTAATCACGGGTTAAAATAAACCGCAGATACATGCAAGAAATGGCATTTGTTGCTTTACGCTCTCGGAATTGCATCTAATACGAAACGTAAAGAACACAGGGAATGGAACGACCCCAATGAGTGAGGATCTGAGAACTTGTATGAGAGATATTTAATCCGGATCGTTCCACGAACAAAAATAGACTAATTCTATTTACTTTTGCTACTAAATTGGTACCATGCTTGACTCGCCGAGGGAATGGAAACGTCCGAATGCTCAAATTATGAATCAACTCATTAACTTACTTTAATTTCTAAATCGAATCTAATCGAAAATAAGCTAGCTAGCTTATTTTCGATTATCAAAAGTCTTACAATCTTTGGATGATGCTAAGATTGACGTTTACTATTCGAATTACATTTGATATTTCTCCAGTAGTTCTAAATCGATAGGAAATGTATGAAAGATACATATATTTGAATTAGCTGTACATTATACAATGACAAATCACTCAATTGAAATAAAAAAAATACTTCTTCCCAGAATGCTGGTAGGTACAGTCCTGGCCAAAATTAACGCAGCACTGGTCGCAAGGATCGCTAGGGAGGTGCTGCGTTAATTTTGGCCAGGAGTGTACAAAACGAAAAAACGCTTTTCTTTCCGGGGCAGGTATAAAAGTATTCACGTACACATCACTACATGCAATATTTTATGTTAATTACTGTAAAAGAAGTAAAATTATGAAAAACGAAGTGATTTTTTCGGCTATGTGGCAAACTTATTAATTTTACCGAGATATCGTAAGAAAACAATCGAAAACATGTTATATTACGTTCGGATTACCAGTTTGGATAGGTCCAATTTTTGATAATGGCGATTCATAGAAATTTAAAATAAGCTTTCCATCAAGTTTTAGTGAATGTGAGAAGGAAGAAATTACTAATAATAATTTGTCAGGCGGTGGTGAAACGTAAGAAATTTAGTATGTAATACTAAAATTTGAACACATCAGTTACTTTGAAGGAAAATATTGGCCAAACAGTAACTTAGATGCGGAATCGAATGACTCTTTATAAAAACTATTTTGGCATGGGAATCCTCTTTGTAAATATAACATGGGGATATATGTCTCGTAAGGCAGTGCACTCACTCGCAACACGAGCATTGGCGCTTTTGAGTACCTTTCCAATTAATTATTAATTAATTAAGTTTTACTTCCAACAAGGGCCTTATATGTATTCACTTCTTCCAATGGGTCCGGGGTTCGATACCAGGCGACTCTACTACTTCAAACGTATGGCGGGAATATCAAATTATTTATGATACAGTTTTGAAAATATTTCAAGCTACATCCCGTTAGGATAGGGAATTCAAAATCACAGAGGTCCCAGAAAACGCGCTCTTCTTTATTTATATTTATAAAACTGTCACCAAAAGTGCTTGAGTTTGACTCCAGGTGGGTGCCAATTCCCCCAATTTAAAAGAAATTGCGGCGATTTATAAGAATATATTCAGTCACTTTTTTTATTTTAAGGACCTTCTCGATATGATGTCGACTTGAAATTTGTATTATCAATATGCTTGCAGAATGCAAGCGACCTATAGTCGTACCTATATATACACTCACTCACTCATTCACTGGGGATGAAAATTCTAACCTTGTTCCACAAGTGTCACTGACTTGAAGTTTTTACGAGATACTGGCAATAACATGAAACCTTAGAAAAAAAGGGATCTTGAACCTCAGTGTCATGGGTTCGATGCAAGAAGGCCCCGAAATCCCGATTTTTTTCCATAAGGATACGTTGAGGGGATTTTCAAAAAAATATTTGAGGCACTTTCCGGCAAATTAGAGAGTTTAAATTCGAGGGATCGCTGGAAATCGTGCATATCCGATGAAAATTAAAAACACATCTTTCCTTGGTTCGACGCTAGGTCAGGGCAAATATTCTCTTATTTAAAACGCATTGCGAGGTTTTTAAAGATTTTTTTTGCTCCCGTCCCGATAACATGTGAACTTGAAATTCGGTATGTTGATAGAGATGATAAAATTATTTTGTATACGCTGTGTAACGTCTCGCTGATGGTCCTTGGTTCGATCCCAGAGAGTCATTTACATTCCTCAATGCATTTCTAATGGGGATAAGGGAATCCTATTTTAGGTCCTTCCCGTTATGATATCGAGTTCAAACTTTGCATTAAATAAGTACATGTTCTACCAATTAGTTATGTGTATTAAAATCTGCCAATAGGTCCTGGGTTTGACAACAGGCGGCTCTTCAATTTAAAATTAATACGGTGTATAAGATGTTTTTGAGCCCCTTCCCGATAACTTGGAAACTTGAAATCCGGCATGTGGATAGAGATCTTTAATACATTTCTTATACGCTGTTTAACGTTTCCTTGTTGATCCTTGGTCCGATTCCAGATCACCATTTTCTTTCCTTTATGCATTCTGAATGGAGATAAGGGCATCTTATTTTAGGTACAGCTAACAGCAAAAAAAAGTTACCACCCCTGACCCACCAAGAAATTCTAAGTCCAAATTTCGGGCCGGCGAGCCTTTCTCTCGAGAAGGGAGGGAGAGAAAAGAAAGATGGAGGACATGGTCCGTTACGCTAGCTCGGCTCTCGCGTGTGGATGGAGAATTTTCGTTGTTTATATAAAAATCATTTACTACTATCAATTATCTGCCGCAACATGTGATGTGTTAACGCGTACTATTGAATTTGACGACGATCAACTGGAAGATAACTAAAGAAATGAATCGAATGGAATGCAGCAATCAAAGTCACTCTCTCTTTAATTTTCGATAACAGATTATTAAATCATTTCCAAAACAATACAAATGAATTTAACTGAATACAGAATTCGGTATCAAATTAACTCACATTTCGTTTTTCGAAAATCGATCGTTTAAATCACTTCCAACGATTGATTATGCTCATCAATGTGAACGAAACCAGCAACTATTCTCTTCTTCTTTATTTCAAATAGGCCAAAAAGCAGGATCCCGGATTCAACAATTGCATTTGTCGTCAGGGGGGCCGGCTGTTTATACTCACAAAAATTTTCGTGTATTCCGTAAAAAATCTCGAAAATTCAATTCGGAAACAACAATAAACGACCAAAATAAGGTTTTCTATTCATTTACTCTGCTATTGGTTCTTGTCTTAATCTCGTATGACTATCATTTTTAATTTAATTTTGCAAAAGAAATGAAGCATGCAGCGACAAAAATGAACTTTACGTGCATTTCTTACGTCTGGGATCGAAGCAAGGACGAAGTGTCACCATTTTTTACAATATAAACACTTTCGTATATATATATATATTTGAATGCAATGTTCTATAAAAATTTCAAGTCAATCGACCAAGTGATTTTTGAGTTTTGCGGGCAGAAACATATGCAGGCTGAATTTTGCTGAATACATAAGATATGTGCATAATTCGGTGGATTATTATAATTTAATTTGATTCCTTTTACAACCCTTTCGTTTAACTTTCCCAATTGAAAAGCGTTCTATCATGAAGAGAAATAACTAAGGAATAAACACAAGGAAATAAAAGTTCCACATCTTCCACACAAAAAGTCGTGTAACTTTGACAAAGTTATTTATTTCCTTGTGCTTAGTTACCTATGGAGTTCACCAAATTTAAAGCTCATTCGATTGATTTAAATAAGGAATAATCTTTTCTAGATTACCATTTCCCCTTACTCTCGTGACTTTACTAGCACCTTCTTCAACATTTACATAAATACGCGATCCTCCATATGGCGTGTGCCTGGAAAAAGAAGAAAGAATGAGAGGGAACAAAAGTGTGACCTGCAAGTGAAAGGGTAGAATTCTTGGAAAACTGTTAAACAGGACAAAACGAAATAGGTGGGGGAAAAGGACAAGATAAACCTTTTGTTACCAAAGGGGAATGGAAAGGAAAAACTTTCTCGTTGGGAGAAGAGGACGGGTTGAAATTTGCTCGATTCATTTTGATTTTATCTAAATTAATGTGTCCACTAGCCTTCTCTGATATATGTATAATTTTTAGCTCGCAATTAGAAGAATTACTCGAAGAAATAAATCTCTCATAAAGTGGGACTGCAGAGCATCAGATTAGAAATGTTGTAGGTTCTTCAGCCTATAACTTACGAAATCTCACTGTTTATCTGATGTGGATTGAATGAAAATAATCATAAATCGCTTGATGAAACTACCGTCCTAAAAATTGGATCCATGGATTCCTTATCGTTTCAGAGTAATGGCTCACAGTAAATACTGTAGTATAAGGCCAGCGTTTGACGTCCTTTTGGTAAAATTCTCGAAATTTTGTTTCACAAAAGTTACTTCTCTCATTTTTTTAGCTATTAACTGAACCACCAATCGACTCCGAAGACTATTACAATTTGTTTATTTCGAAGTTCTCAGTATTTTAAGAAGACCGTCTTTTATTTTATCAGTTACGAAAAATGATAAGACCGCTATCCGTGGAATTGTGACTTTTGCATGACAATGTTAATCGACGTCTAACCAAATTTAAGACTTAGCTAGAGTATGACTTATTAGTACTCGACGCAGGATGGGCAAGTTATTGCGTGTGTGTTACAGTAATGACTATTATAATTGTGTTTAAATACGTATTTAAATGACATCTTTATTTTATATTTTATAAACCAGTTGAGATTGACTAGCAAATTTTATCAGTGAATCAAGATGAGTTTAACATTTTGGCTATCATCAACACTGAGAGAAAAAATGTATTCACTTTCTCTTGGTGGTTTTTTTATATTAATTTTTAAGGTTCTTAAAATCTACGGAACTAATAACTGTATCTAACATTTAATGTGATAAAAGGATTGAAAACACTATACATTCAATGATAGTAATGAAAAAGAACCAAAGGAACGCTAGTTTAGCTAGCTAGCAAATAGCTATTTTTTAAATTTTCCCGTTTTGTTGTTGATTGATTTTTAAGGGTATCTTGAGATTTATGAAAATCATTGGTTAGAAGAAAAAGCCTGAAAAGATGAATGTAAATATTGAGAACGTAATTTTGGAATTAGAATGCTCCGAAGCTAAAATTTCTTCGGGAGTGATCTTTCTACGGTTAATATATGCTTAATTCTACTCCTCAAAGCATAGACGGTCAGAGAAATGGGCAGTCTGGGAGACTGTCGACAGCATTTATGGGCTCTTCTCAGATCCCTTGAAGATTCTCAATGATAAAATTATACTCGTATAGCTTAGGTAATTTTAACGATTACACCCGGTCACAATATTTAGGTAAACTTTTTTTATCCATTAAGGGGAACTAGTTCTAAACGTCTGCCCAGAATGTCAATAATCTTCAGATTACCCCTTCCCGATGATTGTAATCAATTTCCTTCGCAATGGATGCAGCTTTCTTTGGTCCTAGTTCTCTGAGTAATTTCCTTTAATTCAAATTGATTGAAGAAGCCGTTACTTGGTAAAACTGCGTTATGTAAGAAATTGTGAATCTTTTTCCTTAGTTATTTCCACCATTCCTTATAGTCGTTGAGCTATGGCTATATTTTTATGGAAATTACATTTAGGAAAACTGCTAAATCAGGCGTAATTCATCTGAGTTGCCCTTACATCGGTAAATGCTGTTTAGTAATTAAAATTTAGCCTTCGTATTTTACCCTTCCTTTTTTAATGAGAGGCCAGTTTAGTCCATCAGCGATTACTGAATAAAGCACTAGAGCACAATAAACGCTAAAGCTTCCTTTCTTGGGAAATGTGTCAGGAGAATCTATTACTGCTGAATCTTAATGCTGCTTTCCAAGCCTCACCTATTCTTCCTTAAAACTTCTTGGTTTAAAGATAAGGAAGACATTTACGTATTGAAGGTGCAGAAATTTAAATGTGTGAATAGCTCCACATTTGTGTGGGATCAACTGGCAAAAGCTCTAATTGTATGCATGAATGTATGCACATTGTATGCATATTCTTATATGCCTACATGATTATATCCTATCCTATGCCAATAAGTTTCGAAGCAAAATAAATTTACATTGATAATAAATAATTTCGACTATGATAGGTCTATTGTTAATGGTTTATGAATTTTGGATGCAAATGAACGTTTTAGAAGTAAGTTCACATAAAACCTAATTCAGTATGTTAGGAAAATGAAACGTGCAAACTGCCGCAAAAATCGGAACTTTTTCGAATCGTTGATCTAATTTACATTCCCTCTGGCTGAAGCATTGAAAACATATTTTTCCGGTCACCCTCTAACCTGCATTATTTTGTCTTAAAATGGCTTGAATCGTTTTCTCAATCTTATAAATAGCCAACATCCCAGGATCTCTGCACATCACTTCTGAGCCTGTTTACCACATTATCTTCATATTTTTTAAATGTATGCCTTAGAGTTGAAGAGAATAAACATTCTTTTCCTAGTATGCATAAAATATTCCGTATTCCCATTTTTTATTTTCCTATCATCGTCTCCATGAAGTAACCCATTCATATTCCATCTTCGATGAACTTTTCTTTATATCACCATCCAGGACGAAGAATGGCATTTTCAGGCAATTCTCTCTCTCATACAAAACCCTTAAACGATGCCTCGAAAATTAGAGGCACTGAAGACGAACCTGTGACCGCTCCATTGAAGACCCTTTCTCTTTCCTCTCTCACCCCCACGGAGAAGCTCCCTTTGTTTTCTTGAGAAGGAAGGTATGCATGATACCGATTAACCGTTATGTAGACAAAAACATTAAAAGCAGAGCGTTAGCACGTAGCACCAAAAGGTGGGCTTGCCACAGAGATCCTTAGCAATAGATTTAAATGTATTTTTCATGCACGTGCGAATATTTAGAGTGGAGTTGTAACAGCTTAAAGTTGTTGGCTCATACCTATTTTCTATGTAGAAACTCTTAATCGTTTTAGCATTTTAAAATTTTAGACGGAGGTTTAAATAAAGGAATTCAATATTTACAGGTATATTATTCAATTCTTTTTGCGCTTTGCTGGACTCTGCACGACTAGTCCTTCTGATTTCATTACCCAAAAGAAATTCTCGCGCGTAAAATATAAAGCTGTTTGTTAAGAGACTACAGGTTAGATAGCAGTGAGTCCAAAATGATCGGAGCCCTCCGCTGGGTATCTTTTAAAAATATAACTCTGTAAAGACAATAATTATTAGAGATATTCCTTAGCTGTGATTTACATGACGAAATACGCGACGACATGATCACTATTCCCAACGATCGTTATTTTCACAGCCAGATGGTGAAAATATTACAGCGAGATAATAGCGAGGACAGATGGTTTATATTGTTATCATCTTACATATAGTATAAGGTGCGTAAATATGTAAATTATTTATATAGTTGAGTGTTTCACATTCTCTGCAATAAGCCTAATGGAGGCTCGCGGATAGTCAATTTAAATGTATTTCTTACTTAACTATTTTTCACAAATCTGCGACACCATTATTATATTTATAATATACGTTTTTTTCTTATTTTTCCTACTTCCGTTGACCTGATTTACAGTAGTTCATATTCTCTTAATTATCGTATCATAATTAAGCATAATCTTGGCGAAAACGATCATCCTGCGTGGAGCATTAACTGAAATAACCAATTTCATTATAAATCTGCATTAATGGAAAATGTTATGTATTATATATGTTAGGACGAACTATGAGCAGCCAAAGTAATTCTTGTCCGATATTTTAAGAAGAAGAGCGAATTACGCTTGAGATTCGAGCCGATTTAACGAAATACGAATTTAATTATTTCATAATACAATACTGCTTCTACCGCAGCAAAAGCAATGACTTTTAGCGAGTATTTGTAAAATATATATCATCACAAAAGCCTTCAAAACGTGCCAGGCATAACGAGGAAGACGAAAAGCGCGCTCAAAACAGAGAATCTGAAAGACTCGCCCTTCTCGAGTTATGTTGGTTGCATCTTAGGTGGTAACTTTTTTATGCTGTTAGCTGTACATCCCGGCATGATATCGACCTCAAACTTTGGATTAAGTAAGTTTTATTTCTTCCAGGGCGTTATATGTATTCACATCTTCAAAAAGGTCTGGGTTCGACACCAGGCAGCTCCATTATTTTAAAAGTAGGGCGGGAATTTCAAATTATTTATGATTCATTTACCGAGAAGTTGGAAATTCTATGACCATTCATGCGAAAAGAAGTAATGAATGTTTCATTATCTCCATTTATCTTTTATCTTATGATCATTGGTTCGACGCCAAGAGACATTTCCATTCTATAATTCAATTAAACACATATAAAGAATTTCGTTTGAAAATGTTCCCGTTAATCGACTTGGAATTTTCGAAACTGTCAGATTATCCCAAATCAATTAGTTTAATGCAAGCTTATCTTAAAAAGTCGTAGATTCAACAGTATGTTTCTAGGACACACAATCGCTTTTTACATCGAGAAAGATGGGTTCCTACATATTAATTGTCAAACCAAATAGAAGATTTAACACCCAAGTTTCACTACCATAGGTCGCAATAGGTAGAATGCATTGGTTGTAGAGCTTCTTCTTCAAAACCAATGGCATTCTTGATTTCAGAATGTGTGAGTTCCTTCCAAATGCGCTCCAGCCAAGTTTCATTCTTCTGTTTACTTCATTAATCCTGTTTTCCTCTCCTGTTGTTACAAGTTGTCCCAGGTATGTGTATTCCGAGCAAACATCCAGAAGTTTTTCTTTAAGTTTGACTGGTTTTTGAGCTGCAAAAGAATTATTCATTACCTTTGTTTTTGTTAGGTTTATCCTGAGTCCTATCTTCTGTCCCACTGTGTTTAGCTCTCCAAGTCTTGAAGTTAGATCTTCTGCGTTGGCTGCAAAGAGAAGTATATCATCTGCAAAACGGAGGTGGCTGATATACTCCCCATTTAATCTTAAGCCCTTGTCTTCCCAATCAAGGGTGTTAAATACTTCTTCTAAAACGGATGTGAGCAAGATAGGAGATAGACCGTCACTTTGTCGAACTTCTTGAATTCATCGGTCTCTTTATGCAGCTGTAGCATTCTCACAGATACTGGGCAAGAGGCAGATGCACTCGGAATCCATCCCTTGATCCTTCAGAGCTTTCAGAGTGGAGGAGGAACTTACCGAGTCGAAGGCCTGTTCGTAATCCACAAAGCAGAGGACGAGTGGCATCTCGTACTCTTTCGTTCTATTATTAATTTCCTTTACTGTGTGAATATGGTTCATAGTGCTGAAGCCTTTCCGGAATACCGCTTGCTCTCTAGGCTGGGCTGAAGACAGGGTCGTTTTAAGATGTCCAGCTATTATCCTCATTGAAAGTCTTATAGACGACTGGAAGGGATAGTTCTTCAAATCTTCTTTGCTTCCTTTCTTGTGCAGAAGGGCAATGCTTGTATGGTTCCATTCCTTGGTAATCAACCCTTGTTTTAGACAATTATTGAATAGTTTAGCTAAAACATAAGCAATCTCTGTTCCATCAGCTTTCAGATACTCCGCCAACACCCCATCTGCTCCTCCTGCTTTCCCATTCACCCACCCCGGCATTTCCCATCTTCTTGAATAGGTTGCCAAAGTATTCTGCTACAGTCCTCAATTATGCTGGTCTGTTGTATGTTGTTGTGCCATTTCCTTTCTGTAAAGCTAAATTCTGTTTCTTGCCTATTGCTAGGCGTCCTAGGTAGTAGTTCCGCTAGGGAAGAGGTAGTACCTACCCCTTCCGCTATTTTCAGTACTTACATGATTTTGGTTTCGAGTTCTTTCGCCTGAAGTGCTGAGAATCTGTCTTAGCTCCAGCTGAAACATCTACCTGTTATGGGATAATTTACCAATATTGATCTCATACTTCCGGCAAGAAACCAACTTCATTCGCTCCATTCGGGGGTTAATATTAATTCGGCATCTAACAATTCTGTGGTCACTTCCAGTGTTGAAGTTATTCAAAACTTCACAGTTTTTATTTTACAGTGTGGAGTCTGTTTACAAATATGTAGTCTATTTCATTTTTTGTTCCATTGGGACCTCTCCACGTCCATTTCCTTGTAGGATATTTCTTAAAGTATGTATTTGTTATATACATATCGGTGCATTCTGCAAACTCTACTAAGCGTTCACCTCGCTTATTTCTCTGGCCCAGCCCGTATTGTCTTGCAACAGTGTCATCAGCTTCCCGCTGATGTACACGAGCATTAAAATCTCCCATAATGACTTTATAGTATTGGGCCTCCTTGTCATGTTCAAAGCCGAGAGTTTGGTAGAAGTTTTCAATTTCCTCTTGGCTGCTTGCCACTGTTGGTGCGTAGACTTGGATGACCTGTACTGAGTAACGCTCATTGATCTTTAGCGTGAGTTTGCAAATTCTATCTGATGCACCTTCGATTGTTACTACATTATCCTTTCATATCTTGTTGATCAAGAATCCAACTCCTCCAAGTCTTGCATCCTTAGTACCCCCGTAAAAGAATATATGTCCTTCCCTCAGTCTAAATAGCTCATTTTATTTTCTTCCACCTTCGCTGTGACTAATGAATTCCAATTTTACCTTCTCTGCTTCATTGAGTAGTTCCAGCAATCGTTCTTCACTCTTCAAGCTGAAGCAGATGTAAGTTGCGAATTGCAGGGAGGTAATTCTTTTCTTTATGATGGAGCTCTTTAATGCAACTACCTACCGGACATCCGAATGGGTGGTGCTTTTACTTTGGGATGAATTTCCATCAAAGGAGCCCATCATGAAAAAGGTACTTGTATTTTCGGGGGTTAAGACAATAATTCACCTGACTGTCCTACTGCCGGTTGATGAATGCCATTTTCATTATTTGACCGGAGATATTGTTGAGGCCTTCTTCGGATGGATAAACCTAGGCTATGCATCGCCACCAACTTCCGTTAACACCCCTCCACAAGGATGAGGCAATACAAATTTCAAGTCGCTGTCATATTGAGAAGGTCCTCAAAAGAAAAAAAGGGATTGAAAATATTTTCAAAATTGCCACAATTAATTTTGGTTAATGGTAGATATCTGGGGGTTTCTTCTTTACTTTTTTCCAGGTAGAAATTTCCTCCATCCTAATCCGGACCCTTAGCTCGCCTTCGCAGGTACTGAGCGCCCGACCTTCCCATCAAGGGGACCATAAAAAAACTGACCAAGTGGAATACCATTTAAAAAGTTATAAACAATTCAAATGAGCAACAATTTATTATCTTCGTCGTCTCACTCGTTCAAAGAGATATACAAGCGTCTTTTGATCGACTTTCTACGATAAAAATTAAGATTTTTCGTGATTTTGGTAGAAATGACCCGTTGACACAAGGCAACGTTGCTCAGTCAGATAGGCGGGTGTTTTAAAAAGCTCACTGGCCCACTTGGTTCGGTTTACTGTCTTATTATGAGCTAGCTGAGGTACCTGTTGAATCTCAACGGGAGTTGGGTTCGGTTGGGGGGTAGGATTTCTAGATTTTTGCTAGAAATCCCTCCCCCGAACCCAACCCATCCCTGGGGCAATTTTGCCGTGTGTCAACGTGTCATTTCTAGCAGAATCACGAAAAATCTTAATTTTTATCGTAGAACGTCGATTAAAAGACGCTTGTATATCTCTTTGGACTAGTGAGACGACGAAGATAATAAATTGTTGCTCATTTGAATTGTTTATAACTTTTTAAGTCGTATTCCACGCGGTCAGTTTTTTTATGGTCCCCCCTAATGGGAAGGTCGGGCGCTCAGTACCTGCGAAGGCGAGCTAAGGGTCCGGATTAGGAAGGAGACCCTTCAAATTTCTACCTGAAAAAAGTAATGGTGAAACCCTCAGATATGGTATAACCCCCACTAACCTTAATTTTAAGTAGGAGAAATTTAAACCCACCTGGAGTCAAAGATTTGGTGACAGTTTTATATATATTAATAAAGAAGACCGCGTTTTCTGTGACCTCAATGTTTCTGAATTCCCTATCCTACCGAAATGTAGGTTAAAATATTTTCGAAACTGTATCATAAATAGTTTGAAATTCCCCCCATACGTTTCTGATAATAGTAGAGCTGCCTGCTCTCGAACCCAAGACCTTTTTAAGGATGTGAATGCATATAACTCCGTGGTAGATATAAAACTTATTTGATTCAAATTTTGAAGTCGATATCATGCTGGGAAGTCCTTAAATAAGAATCCGTTATCCCCATCTGAAATGTATAGGGTAATGTAAATGGCTCTCTGGGATCGAACCAAGGACCATCAGGGAAACATAAAGCAGCGCACAAGAAATATATTTATGATATCCATTCACAGCTCGAGTTTTCAGTTTCCATGCTATAGGGAAGGGATTCAAAAAAAAATTTAAAATCGCCACAACGCATTTTAAATAGGAGAATATTTGCCCTGACATAGCGTCGAACCAAAAGTAGTCATTGTAGATATCCATTAAGTTTTCGAAGAACGGCTTCTTGCGATTCCCCGAATTTGAACACTTTAATGTGCCTCAAAAATGTTTTCGTAAATCCCCGCAATGCATCCTTAAGGAAAAAATCGGGACTTCTGGGCCTTCGGTCATCGAACCCATGACACGGAGAGTCAGTCGCTTTTTTCTGCCAGGGTAATGCATACGGTAACGTAAATTGCTCTCTGGGATCGAACCAAGGACCATTAGGGAAACGATGAACAACATAAAGAAAGTGTGTTTGTGGTCTCTAATCAAATGCCGAGTTTTAAGCTTCTATGTTATCGGGAAACGGTTAAAAAAAACTCTTAAAAATCGTATTAGTTACTAATTTTTAAGACGCCTGGTGTCGAACCCAGTACCCATTGGCAGATGTGAATCCACATTATAACTTGGTCGGACTTGAACTTATTTCATGCATAGTTTGAGGTCGATATCACACAAGGAAGGACCTAAAATAAGATTCCGTTATCCCCGTAGGAAATGCATACAGGAATGTAAAAAACTCACTAGGATCGAACCAAAGACCATCAGCGAAACGTAAAACAGCGTACATATAAAAAATTCATGATCTCTTTCTACATGTTGAGTTTTAAGTTTCTATAATCTCGGGAAGGGATTCAATAAAATTCTTTAAAATCGCCGCAATGCATTTTCAATAGGACTACATTTGCTCTGACCGAGCATCGACCCAAGGAAATTCATCGAAGATTTGTTTTTAATTTTCGTCGGATATGCACGATTTCCAAAGATCCCTCGAATTTAAACTCCCTAATTTGCCGGAAAGTGCCTCAAAACTTTTAAAAAAATTCCTTCAATGTATCTTTATGGAGAAAATCGCGACTTTGGGGCCTTCTGGAATCGAACCCATGACACTGAGGTTCAAAGCCGCCTTTTTTTGGCGATACACATTTTGACCCGCACCTCGTAAAATTTTCTAGTCAGTGACACTTGCGGAACATGGTTAGTATTTTCATCCCCAGTGAATGCGTGTGTGAGTGTATATATAGGTACGAGTATAGGTCGCTTGCATTCTGCAAGCATATTGATAATACAAATTTCAAGTCGACATCATATCGAGAAGGCCCTGAAAAGAAGAAAAAGGGATCGAAAATATTCTTAAAAATCAACGCGATTTATTTGAAATAGGAGAACTTTTCAGCCACCTGGAGACAAACTCCCGCACATTTGGTTTCAGTTTCATAGATATAATGAAAGAAGAGCGTTTCTCGTGACCCCAATTTCATATCCTACCGGGATGTAGTTTAAAATAGTTTCGAAACCGAATCATAAATAATTTGAAATACCCGCCATACGTTTCAAATAGTAGAGACGCCTGGTGTTGAACTAGGATCGTTTGGAAGATCTGAATACATATAACGCCCTGATATAAATAAAACTTATTTGATTCAAATTTTGAAGTCGATATCATACCGGGAAGTTGTAAAATTAAGACTGCGTTATCCCCACCTGAAATGCATAGGGTAATGTAGATGGCTCTATGGGATCGAACCAAAGACCATCACGAAAACCTTAAACATCATATATGAAACGTATTTTTGACCTCTATTTATATTCCGGGTTTCAAGTTTCAAAATTATCGGGAAAGGGTTCAGAAAAAATCTAAAAAGTCGTAGCAATTTCCAATTTTAAAGACTGCTGGTGTCGAACCCTGTGAGTCATTTACATTCCTCAATGCATTTCTAAAGGGGATAAGGGAATTCTATTTTAGGTCCTTCCCGGTATGATATCAACTTCAAACTTCGCATTAGATAAGTTCAAGTCCTAACAAGTTATAATGTGTATTCACATATGCCAATAATTCGACACAATATGTTCGACACCAGGCGTCTGTAAAATTAGAAATTGGTACAATTTTAAAGATTTTTTTGAACCCGTTCCCGATAATATAGAAACTTAAAACTTGGCATGTGAACAAAGTTTATAAATACATTTCATGTACGCTTTTTTAGGGTTCCTTGATCGTTGTTGGTTCAATCCCAGAGAGCCGTTTACATTACCCTATGCATTTCAGATGCCGATAACGGAGTCTTAATATTTGACCTTCTTGGTATGATATCGACTTCAAAATTTGAAACAAATAAGTTTTATTTTTACCAGGGCCTCATATGTATACCATAGAATTACTTATGATAGAGGTTCGAAAATAATTCCAGCTACATCCCTTTAGGATAGGGAATTCAAAATCAAGGAGGTCCCAGAAAACGCGCTCATCGTTAATTTTATCTATAAAACTGTCACCAATTGTGCGTGTGTTTGACGACAGGTTAGTGCAAATTTTTCACATTTAAAATCAATTGCGGCGATTTTTAAGAATATTATTAATCTTTTTCTACATTAATCTAATTTTTTGTGTAAAGTTTTCTTGCATTCTTGATATATTTACATTTACAAGTTCTTTATATAAATATATTCATATCATAAGTACTGGTATGATTTTGCCGTAAGAAAAGCATAGGGTATCCTCTTCTCTTCGACATTACCCTAGAGGTTTATGAAAACGGTTATGTCTAAGGGTCTTTTCTATAACTTTTATGGAGTTTTTAATCTCGTAAAATCCTACACATTCCATACATTGAACTACAAACGATAAATTAGTAAATTAAAATGTCTGTTCCCAAATTTTCAAATTTGGCAGATTTTATTGATAAAATTGCTTAGCTTACTGGCATTCCCCCATACTCCCCTAATAGAAGTGGCATTTACGAAAAATGAACAAAAATACCTTAAGGATAAAAATATAGCGATCATTATACTTTTTCTGTCTGATGACGACCATTCTTTCTTACCCCGCTGGAATTGCTAGTTTATAAATGACTTTTGATTTTTCACGAAAGCTTATTATAAACAATTTATCCTTTGAAAAACTGAAATTAATCACTTCGGAATTCAATTTGAGGGTTTGCGTTTCGCCAGGTAATGGCTACGCAGACGTATACTGTGGGCAAATTGCGTCATAAATATCTTTTGTTTCTGTCTTCGCTGACGAGCGCTCGGAGAGAAACGGCCGTTGAAGTCTCTGCAAGCGTTTGAAAAGGCACTTTTCGGCAAATCGCCTACGCGCTGATGAAATCCAACTCACTTTCCTTGGCTGGAAAACATTCGCGGATTGTAACTAAGTAAAGGAAGAAGTTTCGCATCCGTAGTTCCGATCGTGCGTACCGTTAATGCGGTGACATAGTGAGGATGACTTCCAAGTAAGGACATCGATGTTCATTTGCTGCTTAAGATAGAACATACGGATACAAGAAATAATTATGCGTCGATCGAAATCACTTTGTTTTTGTGCTCCAAACCCCTGAAAGCACGCTAACGCGGAAACGTTTTCAGTGCGCGGGAAAGAAGGGACCGCGATGGAAACGGACAATAATTGGTTGTTCGGAGAAAGTTTCGGCTCTCCTCCACCCCAGAGTTCCCCTCACAGTTTGAAGAATGATTGGTACAACTTTCTATCGGACCTCTTCCTCCATTTCCGTTCCAAAATTAGATCCTAAAATCGCGCGAGAACTAATTTTTGATTCGCGACCAATAGAATGGTCGGAAGGAGTCCATTTCGCTCCCTTCCCCTCCCTTTTGATTCATTCCCCTTCCAATTCATTTTTTTCTTTCGTACGCAAGTGTTTCGTAGCGACCTTCGCGTACTGCCCAATCGTAACATTTCCCGTGCGTAATGCACTCCTATTGCATTCGTAGGAAGCGATGAAAGAACGTAGTTGCGGATATTTTGTTCGCTCGGACATCGAGAAGTGTTGGTTAAGGTTTGGGGCATGTTTTGTGCTCGTGGGGTGTTAAACTTTGGCTATTTGCTCACACAAGTAAGATTACAATTAGTTCCGACGAATTGCTGCCAATAATAAATCCAAAATGATACCACCTCGGCGCCCACGGAATCCTCGGAAGCCAGAAAAAATTTTGGGGACTCCGTGTACAAAATATTCCCTCTGTTAATAGCAGACTTCGAAGACATTTGATATTAAAACTCAACTTTGCGTGGAATTTCTGCGTAGATATATAAGTTCTGTTAGTTGTAATAGTCGACTTACCAACGTTGCAGTAATTTTTCATGAAAATAAGCTGCAATTCACCCGTAAATACATTCTTACATTGTCAGGGGAAAATTTAAGGAACTCAGTTGTGATTCGCATTTCGTATACATTTTATAGATAGCGTTCTTTTGTATAGAATGTGTATTGAGCAACCTTCGGTTATATCTTTGGTTTCCTTGGAATTTAGATGCAATTCCACGAGTTCGCTCTTTGTGAATTTTTTTATAATTTGCGATGGCCGTCAAGAAATTGTTTCATATATTCATAAAGCAGCTCTTGCCGATCCAAGGGACCCGCTTAAGTGAATCAGTTTTTCATAGACAGACGACAGATAATTCAGTTATTCATTCATATCGGTATTATGCAAGATCATTCAATATAATTTTTTCGTATAAAATTTCTTGCTAATCTTTTCTCACTAATAGTTTCATATTTTTTTTCTTTCAGAATTCTCAGGAATTGATGTTACATTGAAAATGTTTTCAGAAAGGTAAAATCGCCGTCTCAATTGATTCGCATGATTAAGGAAGCCAAACTGACTTCTGCCGTATTGCCAGTTTACCCTAACAGGATATTGCTCGGATACACAGGATTATTGCTTTTTTATTTCAACGAATAACTTCTTACACGTGAAAAAGCACGCCGTGTGTTTACTACTATATTCATACGGCAGGTGCTCCTTTTTGTCTGCTTTCAACGGCTATCGAAATATTTTTGTAAATGACTCGGGTGTTTTAATTCGTCGAGCTATCTCGTGGGGTTGTGAGAAGGTACTCGTTGGCTCAGTTGTTCTAGCTTCTAGTGGATATCGCTATTATGGCTACTACATGAGGTGGCGAAACTCTCATGCTTGGGCAATGGCCGTGCCGGGCCACCGCGCCTCGCCGCCCATTCTAATGGGGACAGGAAGTGGGCTGTTAGCCATGGACGCTCTTCCACATGGCTTTCAGACTGTTTCTTTACCTCTTCCCCGCCATTAAATACATTAACTCTATGCCTCTGCATCTGCATCAGGAACTTTTGTCGGCGTTGCAGGTGCAAAAATATATTAATTCGGCCAAGGCGTTGTGAATCAGTTGATAAAAATAGGTCGTTCGGATTTTCCTCAGCTACCGATTCTGAATTTCAACGATAAAATAATTCTCCTATCAACGAGTTGTTGTTCGTTTAAATGTTTTCGAGGGACTGACTTCTCTGTTTGAAATTTTTGGCTTATGATTGGAAAAAGCTCAGGTGATCGCACTTGTTAGAGCTTTGTTTCGTCGATTGATACTCATTTCCTGCATTGTCTTCTTTCACTCTTATTTCACAAATTGGAAAAATCGTTTCATCAAATCACTATTACGCGATTATAATGAAATATTATTTCAACGATTGGAAACGGCTTGGTTTCAACGTTTTTTGGATTTCTTTCGCTCTTATTTATGCAAGATGTTGTAACTTGAGAGGTTTCTGTTGCATTAAATTGATTTGGTGACGTTCATTCTTAACGGAGACGTTTAGCAAAATCCAAATTCTATTACCAAAGAGTATTCCTGCTGGAAGCAAAGATTATAAACCTAAGTAAAGCAGAATATCCTACAATCTCAAAGATATTCTAATTACGGGTGGAAAATCAGTTATATTTATTCGATTAAAGTATGGTCGTACTCGTGTTTAACTTATCCTTTAAGTACTGCTGGTCTCAATACATCACTGCTAACAACATCGCCTTTCACATTCTTTCTTATCGCAACCGATGGCGACTATTTAACCCACAGAGTTTGCGGTTCGGTATACGTCGTTTTGTTAGGAAGATGAAAATCGTTCAGTTCAGATTAACCTTCTATCGTTTAGGATATCGTCCTGTGAATGCTTCGATAATATCTCTTATGAATATTAACGCAAGTAAAAACGCATTTCTGTTCTTCGACGCTAACTCAAGACCAATGTCTCGCAAATAATCATTTTTACTACGACTTATATAGTAATTTAAAATCTGAATTTGTAGTATTTGCTCGTAAATTATTCTAAATTCATAATTTTGTAGATATTTCTTTAACGTTAGACGAAGTGAACATCGAGGTTGGCCGTGTAGATGAATCTTTAGCGTGGAATTGTTTGTGCTCTTGGGAGTTGGCCTCGTAATAGTTTCCCATCGTGATATTTATACAGTTTCACGAACGATTAAACGAATGAAAAAGTAATGATGGAAACGTAAGTAAACGGTGAATACTTGGAATTTGGGAGATGAATATACTAAGAATGAGATAAGAATGAGATACTACCTGGTGCTAAACTAAACCGAACCGTTCGCATATTTTCACAAATGGCAAAAATGAATCTTTGTGTCGATTGATCATATTACGTCAATACATAAGTTGGAATCCTAAATTTTTCCCTTTTACTTCTCGGTAAAACTTGTATGTAACCGAATGAAACTAACATACATTTGTACAGTTTCATAACATACGATATGAAACTTGTAATCGAATGTGAATCGACAGCTCCAGGACGAGAGATGCAACCTTGGCCGTGACCAGTGAAAGCAGCCTATGCTTTCCACATTTATAGCGGAAGCCTCGACAAGAAATCGGTTACCAGCCATTTAGAAACTTTTTACTTATTATCCTTCACGATCGCAATTCTCACCATGGTTTGTCGTCTCTCTCAGTTGGGTAAAGTGAGTTTTTATTCCCTTCTGATGAGAGACAGACCCGATAAAGGCGATTCGGAGATCAACATTCGAAATCACCGGTGCGTCAAATCATTTGGTAAACGAAGATTCGTTTGGTAACTTCGAACGCGGTTATTTATTCCATCGTTGCTCTCTTTCTGACATTTTCTCTTCTTTGTCTATTTTGTCACCACTCGAGGAGAAGAGCGTTATATCGGCAGTGTCAAAGAGAAACTCCTTGATTACCAGAAATGATCCAAAGAATAATAGAAAATTTATTCTTTACCGAAAGATATTGCTAAACGAGGTAATATGTGGAAATAGCTTTGCATTGTAGCAGCGGAAGCATTAAATCATCGAACAGATAAAAAATCATTGTCTAAGGAAATAATTTGCGTTATAATAATTTCTAACAAGGATATCAGATGCGAGAATGAATTTAGAAGAAAGTGAAAAGGAAGTTGAGGGTGAAAAAAATATTTACCGAACTCTTTCTTTCGGGCGATCGTTTTTATATGTTTACTAATTTTAAATATTGATCTCATTCGTAAAATCGTCGATAAAATGTTCAATAAATCAACAAATTGGCATATGCTCACTAATTAACGTTACGTATTATTATTAATGCTTAACCGATTTCGTATTCATCGGATCTAAAACAGACGATGTTTAGAAAAACTTTCTCGGGGAATCGATAGTGGAGAAACTCACTTCTTACCTCTAGTACTTTGCGAATTTCTCTTATGTTTTCATTGCCTGCATCAAAACTAGGTTGATTCCTTCTTTCATTTCCTCTCATTAATTGCGCATTTGCTCCATTTATTGCTTACGATATATTATAGCTTCGTTTTGATTCTATAAAAGTTGTCTGATTGAAGGACACTTTCAATTAGTAGGATTTTGAAAATTTGATCTCTTGGGGGTCCGTGTATAGAGATTAATCTCCTTCGAGCAAAAGGATGGATGGACATGTAAAAGGATGGAAACTGATTGAGTGGGGTTAAAATCCCATTTCGTAGCGATTAGCTAATATTTCCTTTGTTACCTTCTGCTCATTTTAGTTAGATGGGATAGTAATTAGTGTATTATTTTCTTGAACTGATTGAAGTCCGAATATAAAATAGACGGAAAACGTTCGTAAATAACGATAAGTACATAACTCGATTTGAAGTAAAGTGCTTATATCTCTACAAACTTTTTTCGTTGTCATGAAAATGCGAGCCATGCTTCGATAATCTAAGTTCATTTTTTATAATTACTGGAGAGAATGGTTTCGGTATTTTCATGCTCCGTATTTGTTTTTTATTGCGGCTTTTAATCCTTTCGGTATTCTACGTTTCTTTCTCTTAATACTCTCGCTATTCTACGTTACTTTCTTGGAGATAATAACTTTATAATGCGAACACAAACTTGATATCCATAGCGGAGATTGACCAAACTCGCAATATAAACTATTTACTCACGATTTTCGTTAATCCAGTAATCTTCTTTTTGGCGAGTCGCGAACCAACAGCGGGGAGCTGAAATGAACGTATGCATTGGCCCTACTTAACCGCCCAATTAGATTTGAGCGATTTGACTATTTATGAGTCACTGAAAAGAGTTGCCTTATGACCGACTTAGATCGAAAACTTACGTTTCTCTCACAGAAAAGAAATAAATCTACTTATACTGTAATGTAGTACTGCCGTCTATAAAAATGTCGCAGCCTCCGACTTCCGTAAGTAATAACTTTCGCCTCTTTAGGTAAAAAAGAGCAAATCGTACTATCGTCTATCGTACGGTACATTCTTCCAACCGGTTTTGCTTCAAACAGCCATATTTTTAAGGTATTTATTCCCAAAGCAAACGCTCGTCTCAAATCGTAATAAAATTATAAAAATTTCTATTATCGTAAAACGTGTACTTAGCACGGAACGTAAGGAATTCGTTATCGAAGCCTGTATCTGCGGATGATTAGGACACGCTAAATCGTCGTTGAATATTTAAATTACGATTCTAAAAACTCCTCGTGTTACCGTCTATAAAATGTAGGCCGACATCACGTCTTACCGAACCACAACTCTATTTTTGGTCAATTTCCTCACGTAAAAACATGACGAAGAATTTACGTCTATCGATATAGTTTTCGTGTATTGAATATTACGATCGATATGAGTGTTTTCGAAACTCTTGCATCGGCGTTAATGAGGGAAAGGCAATCGGGACTTCGCACGAGATTCCCTTCCTCGCGTCTCAATTTCTTCCCACTCTCTCCTCGCTTGGCTTCCATTGCACCTGCCGCTACTCCCACGCGCTTTCCCTAATTGTTGCGCCGTCTATATTTTCCACTAAAACGAGCTCTTATCGAAAGCATCGACCTCGAGTGACCCTCCGTTTCGCCGAAAGCGCGGAAGGATCTAAGATCGGTGGAAATTGTATTGTCGGTGGATCCACGGAAGAGAATTCAAAGAGAGACATACGTCGCATTTTTCGAACTGTGGCCCTGCGAAACGACTCCATCGACTGATTCGAGAATTAGGTTCCAATTATTCCGAGGGTGCTTTGTGTGGTGAAACTGTTCGACGGCCAACATCCATCAAAATTGCTATAGTTGATACACGCATTTGGATTCGTTCGCCGCAAACCTTCGTCTCCGAGTTGAAAGCATCTTCGACCTCCTGTACCCTCCGTATAAATGTAATAATAATTAGTTCCGTTTTGGACACTGATGCCTCTTCGGTATCCAGTAATAGCGTAATTCTCGATCGATACGCCTGTTTTCCGAGCTTTAGCGTTGCGTCGGGACGCAGCAACAATCGCTGCCGCGCTCCACGAGCTCCATCGCAACCATCGAAATTCGCGGTCGACTAGCGAACGCATTCCTCAAATTATTAAATTATAGATTTTCTCGAAATATGCGGTGCGCACGTTTCACATTCGCCTCGCGCTACGAATGCGTCTGTCGAGAATGGAAAGCCCGAGGAAACGGCTAAGTGCGGGGGCATCGGAAGTTTTTATCTGATGCCGGTCGGCGCATCCAACCCACCGACGCCTCTTTCTTCCTTGAGAACGGCGGCAGAGCGTGGCGCGCGGGCCTTTTGTGTGAGTCGTGCGCATCGAAGCACATCCCCGGCAGCGGCCTGGATCCGCCTCCCCCGCTCCCCCTATGCCCCCTACGTCCCCCCCCCCCGCTCCCCCCTTACCCACCTCCGACACTTCCTCCCAGAGTCAGCGAGTGACAGCAGTTCAGTCTTGTACCGACCCTCCCCGTGGCAAGGAGGACCTCCACGCAACTCACGTTTACTCTTAATGGCACTGGAAGAATTCACGGGGATTTATTGACGTCCCGTGGTTTCTCGGTGCTATAAAGAGTGATAGGGAGAACTCGACGGAGCAGCAGCCGCCACCCCTATTCTGCAGACGACCAACGGCACCCCGGATAAAGCGTTGGCCAACTCCTTGTGTGCCTCCAGCAGGGATCTCCGCTTCCTTTAAAGCCTTTCTTTCCGAATCGGGCGGCTCATGGAACAGTGCATCCACCTGTTGTCTTGTTCTACCTTTTCTCCGACTCGTTCTTCCCGGCGCAGTAATTTTACTTAATTTTCGGCGTTTCTGATTCCTGCTCGTATTCCTCTCCAACCGAAGGCTGACGTTCCGTTCTCTTTCCCACGACTCCGCTCGCTCGGTTTCCTTTCGGAAAGTGACCACCGAAGGAATCGCCCATCGCATGGTTACGATAAATCTTCTATCGATACACATTCTTCGCTTTCATTGTCGGTTCAATATTGTGTTGCAGGTTTTTTTTGCTGAGTCAGGTCTGCCAGTATGGGCGGAATGGCTCATACTATAGAATGATCAATCGTTACCGTATCGCTTTACCTTGGTTTCTCGGATTATGTTTCCTAGACTGAGATTCCACTGTCCGTTCGTATCCGATTTGAGCCACCATCGGATGCGAGAATATTGAATTAGCATTGTTCCGGTCACTTTTAAAAGGTTTCACTTTGTACCGAGAGCTTGGCATTTCTGTGGAACTGATAGAAAGTGGTCTCAGTGCTCCTAATGCTCACTTTCCACAAGTTTTTGCTCAAACCCGTCCGTTTATCTCTTTACGATTCCTCTTCATTCTTAATTACTTTATTCTCATCTTTTCCACTCCCATCGCAAACCTCCTATTCGCATTCACGCCAAACGCTACTTCATCTTTTTCCCTAATTACCTCTCGACTCCGTCACTTTTGTCATTTTTACAATGCTTTGTTAATATTTTTATGTCCACTAACGCATTTCGCTGGCTGAATCGCGTTTTATTTTCGAGAATACGAAATCTTGCCCTCGCTGTGTCCTTCCTTCGGATGTGAATTTCCACACACACGAATTCGATGCGTTTTGGTGATTTTCAGTTTTTATTTTCGAGCGAAGGAAATCTCGCCTTTCGTGGACATCGCCCCACGAGGCGACTCGTCAGACTATAGCTTTTAATTTCGTCAATTGCGGATTCCGAGCACCGCAACTACAGTCTTGCTTTTTCAATTCGTTCTCTGCTCAAAAATGACAAAAATGTACTTTGTAGCCTTCGATTAAACTGAATACAGTGGAGCAAATGCCGTCCGATTTCCTTTTCTGAACTCTCATCTGCTTTTTTATCTTCATTTCCGGTTTCTTCCTCCCTTTCTTTCCATTTGTCCATCGAGAACTTCCCGTTAATGTAGTGGCCGAGTGTCGGAGCTCTTTTCGTTTCGGTATTTCTTTTCGAGGCTCTTCTCAAAAAGGATGAATTCATCCACGAATATTTGGAAACATCGTCTCTTTTTCGAGTCGGAGCTTTTTCGCGATCGTGGCATAAATTTATTTGTTTGTCGACTTCGTCAATTACTGTTTATCTTCGGCTCTTTTTTGGGAAACTAATCTGGCCGATGCATTAATCAGTCAACTTCTTTAAAGAACTTTTAAACATTGATTATCCGTTAAAATACGCTTCGCAAGCAAAGAGATTTCGAATGAGTGATTGAATTTCCACTTAACACCGCACAAAAATATATTTCGGAAACTATCCTCTGAACTCTGCTCGATTGAAAGGACGGTCGAAATGATTTGTCGAACGATTGCGTAAAGCGAAAATATATTTTTTATTTGACCGTACTCTATATTCGCGAATCAATTTTGTAGGAATTTCCTATATTTCGATAAATTAGTTACGGCATATTTGCTATGACATCTATTTTACGATTCCTTTAGCAGTCCGCCACCGTTCGTATATCGTTTAGTATATCGACTCCGGAACTCGCCATTTCTCCAGCACTTTCATCAAATGAGTGAATCCCACCCTATGGATATAGCGGAAGAATACGAAAAATAAATCGTAAATTTCGAAAGCTTTAGAATTTGTTCCCTGCAATTTCAAGGTAGCAATTTAGCATCGGCAGCATTTTCGAAGATAAACAGGACCTCATTGTTAATAGGGAGATCTTAGTATGGCTGTTGATTCCACAAATGATGACTCTATTCGCCTTTTTGCAGATGCTTACTTCCGCACTCTCGGTGGTTATTTCTTGGAATTCGTATTTGCGCAAATCTTCGCAGCTTTACAATGGGAGAGAAGAGGCTTAGATTCCCAGGTTCTTACTCAAGAAAGAAGAGAGAATTTTTCTCAATAAATGAGTACACGATGTATTGTCATCCCACCGAATCTTGCGTATACCAGTAATATTCATTTACTAGCTGAAGTGCTGGACGATTCTCAACGGGGAATATATAGTCCATTTCAAACATTCCAGTCAGTACGGGCCCGAACGGGGAATTTTACATGGGTCGATTTGAACTTCATTTCTGATTTTATTTGGATAAGGATGAATTTGTCGACACCGAATTCAAGATTTTAAGCCCTTATAGTTGTAGCAACAATGAATAGAGCGGAAATTGAATGAAAGGTTACGTTCTTCACCGGTAATACTTCTTAAAACTGCCATTTTTCTCTACCAATACAATATAAAATTCCGATTTTTCCTCATTTCCTCTTTGTATCGGTATTACGCATATAAACCACATCGTAAAGTTTTCAAGACAGAACTTAATAAAAAACAATTATGTAGGTGGAACGTAACCTCGAAAAGGTTTGGTTTCGCCAAATTTGTGTCATCTAAAACTTTTTTATTTCACAAATGACAAAGAACTTTTTGCAAGCGAAATTGAGACGTACGATGAATTTTACATGTATAGTTGGTATCGGGTGTATATTTTGAATGAAAATTTAGTTTCGGTCTTTTATTTCCGAGAGCGGAGTACGCGGTGAAAGGTTTTGTAAATTTTTCGCGTATATCATCAAAAATCTTTAAATTTTGATTAGGAAACAATATTTCACGACCAAAACTTGAATTTTTATTTGAATCCCGATATTTTGATGTTTTTTTACAACTCTCCTCAACTATTTCCTCTATTTTAATTCTTCAGAGGAATCGTAGATAAAAGAGAGATTCGCATGTATTTCTCGTGGTAAATCAGAGCGATCCTGGTTCGGACGCAACAAAATTATCGAATAAAAATATAGCAGTTCATCTTTCCTGATCCCAGAGAACGCGTATGCTAAGTCTAAAGCAAATCAGGCAAACGCTGTGGACTCCAATCTAAGACTATCAAGCAAACAAACACACCCACAGAATTTCTGCTTTATATATATATATACTAGCTGAAGTGCTTCGCTGATTTTCAAAGGGGAATGTACAAGTAGATTAAAAATATATTTCCTCTTTGCTGAGAATAGAATCTTACATCTTTGCTTAATTCAACAGTACAGGTATTCAAAAAAATAATATTTTACCTAAAAAATTCCATTATCATATCAAAACTCTCATGGTTTTTTGCCGAAATCTATACTTAATCGTAAAATTAAATTAATTATTAAGTATTAATACGAATATGAATATTTATAAAAATTTTATCTATCGGCTATTTCTCGAGTTCTTTTAACGAATGTCATTTATTTAATTTTGCAATTAAAACTAAACGTGCTTTCGAGATTCTGTCCTATGAGTCGTGCACGACCAAAGCGTACTTGCCAGTCGTGCCATCGAAAGCCTCCTTCATTCTTTCTCAATCACGTCATAACTCTTCGTGCAGTGTAGCCCACGGGGTCCACCAATGGCCACTTCAGTCATGCACTTGACCAAGTGAGAACCAGCGGTCGAGTTACTGTTAGTCGTGCACCACTCATCGGGTCGTGAACTCTCGTGAATGTCAGGTGAGAGTCGTAAGTAGTGTACGACTACAGCGTACTTGCCGATCGCATACGTATGTCAAGTTTTCGGTCGTGCAATCGACCACGTGAGTACAATCACAAATGCGACTAAAATTCCAAGCTATTCTTACAGAATAATGGATTTATTTATTTATTTCAATGCGATTCCAAAACAGCCAATATGACCAATGACAATGAATCATAACAGTGAGTAAAAATACAAATTTAACTATAAATATTAATAATAAAATATAATTTACTTACGGAAATTATCTGAATGATCTTGGTTACGGACCCAGCAATTATAGATTAAAATGCATGCGAAGTTTGAATGGTCAGTGGCGTAGCCAGGTACCCCCTTAGGTCTGCCTTCCAGCAGAACGAGGAATGAGATGCGTGAAATTTGCCGACGATGAGGCAAAGACTTATCTATCCACCATTGGGTTTTCCTCGTTCTGCTTTCTTCAAAGGTATTCTCTCGTTCAGGAATTTTTTTAAACACTCCAAATTCTTCGAGGATAGATGGTTTAGTAGTCATGTATGTGACGAAATCGCTCGGGCATCGGTTTGTCTTTATAATACTTTACACTCAGTATGTTGTTCATTTCTCTGAACTACTATTTTATTTCATCTCCTCAGCGTATCAGATGTAATATGTGTATCGCACCATTTTTGTCATTTTAATTTAGTTGATCACATATCTGAGTTAATTTACCAAGATTAATTTCTGCACAAATATTGAAGCGAGAAAATCTTTGAAAGTACCTTATGTTTTTAGTTCTCATGGGATAATTTGTTCGTCATACTATTGTGTTTAGCCTAGAGCTATGGAGTCAATGATGGAGTGATAATATTACTTTTGAACGTAAAAAGCAATGTGGGATTTTAAACAAAGGAAGTGACGAAGAATGGTGAACTTAGATCTCTTCTGAGTAGATATCAAATTTTTTAACTTACTATGGCAAATGGTCTGGTCTTCATAATGAATGTGCGAAAGAAAATATAATCTCTACTGCGGTATTATCACACATTGAAAGAAGCTTGAAAATTTGGACTTAAGGATGATCTTGAATAGACTACCATAAGGACATGAAATGAAAACGGTTGGTTTCACAAGCCTATCAAAAGTTTGCAGTCCACAATAAGCACTAATTCATTCATGCATACATTAACTGAGTCTGCATTCACACTTCTTGAAAGAAAGGTTCAAAGGGTGCCCATTAGGGTGTAGCGTTCTGCCACTTTTTTCTGATCGAAATGTAATACCTGGGAAAAGTGGCCCACCCACATAGACATTACAAGTATAAAATATTTAAGAAATCAAAAAATATCTTTTGCGAGAATTTTTGCCTCGAAGTTTCGAAATTTCGACAAAAACATCAAAATTGTCATAAATTGTTTGTCGATTAAAACTACTATATTTTGTGTAAAAAGATGTCGCTTGCAAATAAAACATAATCAAGCCTCAATATGGCATTAATACGCGTCTGGAGGTCGCTGAGATGTCTCCTATGGAACCAGAAAAGGAGGCAAATTCAGTGAAATTGAGCTGTTTAATAGCATCTCCCGTCCTTGTCAATTCCTTCGCACGGTTGCTCGTAGCGGTAGCTAAGCATTGCTATTTCGCACCTATTTATAACATTTAATATCTCAATTGTTGTATAAATATTGTTATTATATTTCTGAGTACATAATGACCCAACTTAAAGGTGATGAGATTGCTGTTCTTGGTAGGAAGGAAGAAAGCGATACAAATACTGGTTGGAAGGATGGTATCCTTCGAATATTCGAGGAATTAATTAGAAATCCTATGAAATTGGCTGTTTGCCTTTTAAGTTACAGCTAACTGTCGTTAGAAGTCTATTCACGCATACTTTATTCTAGCCCTCTTTCATACCAGTGTCATAGATTCAAAACTATGTCTGTGAGCTATCGAAGTATGAAAATCTTCCAGCGATGTCATTTAAACCACAAAACTCAAAAATAAACATTTTTCTATTTTGTCCAGCTTTTTTCGATTTTAGCCCATTGTGCGGCGTTATGTGTATTAGATTAAATGCTATGTAAAAGGTAAAGAATGCTTGGAAGGTAAAATGATGACACTTAAACACAAAAAGATAAGTTAACAGTAAAAAATGGAAGAAAATAATTTCCTAAGGTGAAAATCTCGAGATCTATATGATAATGTGCGTGTACGTCGTGGTTACCTAATTCCGATTTTTAGTTGCTAATTTTTCAAAAACAAAGGCCCAATGAGTTGAACGATCGGACAAGGAACATATCCTGAAAGTTTTGTGCGAATCCGTTTACCGGAAATCTGGTGTTCCCTCTGTTAGTAACGTTAAAAAAATTTAATAAATTCTTTTAGATAGCTGAGAAAGTATTTTAGATTACCGGTACTTGATCAAAATGATGTGATAATGCCGTGACCAGTTAATTCACTATGGTCCAATGTATCACAAAAGTGGATACTGCGACTACGAATCCAAATGAAAAAACAAGTGAGTGTGTGAGTGGGACAACAGCCCGAATACGGTTGATTTATTTATGCGCCCCAAGTCAAGTAATTGTTTCTTTCTTGATTTAATTGATTTCTTTCGAAAGGATTCACTTTATAAATCAGAAATTGCCATGTTTTATCCATTTTCGTTACAGTACGCTGGTAAAAGTTATCAATTCCGTTCAAATATTAATTACTTTCTGTCGAAAAATGTCCATTACAAAAATATTAGGTGTTCAAATGAAAAGGTACGAAATGACACTGTGGTTATAGTTGAAGTCTTTATCCAAATTAATCACCAGAGGCCTGAGCACAACTATGCCACTGTTTCACGAGCCGAATGTCCCTGTTACTAGAATTCCTGTGACTGTGACAAGAGCAAGTCCTTTACTGATTGATTGTGTATTCTGCATAAATTGAAATTAACGAAAGCATCCTCTGCAGTGAATTGGATTATCTTTAGCGATCTAATTACTAAAAAGTATTATCGTCCGTGAAATATCTGAAGCAGTGAGACTTGGTAGTATATAACAGCTATAGAATATCAAGTGATCCTCCTCTTTAAAGAGCGAGAAGAGCTCTCTCTTTCATACCTGTAATCTGTATATATATAAAATGGAAATTCTGTGTGTTTGTTTGTGGTTGTGTGTGTTTGTTTTTTAATGGAGTCCACATCGTTCGTCCAATTTGCTTCAAAATTTATATACGTGTCCTCTGCGACCTGGAAGGAATCTTTTTTGCCTTTTTATTCGACATTTTTACGGGGTTCGAACCCAGATCGCTCAGATAGTTTTCCCTAAAGAATGCACGTAAAATTAATTTTTATCGCATGCAGGGTTTATTTCTTTTGCAAAATTAAATTAGAAGGAATAGTCGCACGTAAACGAGACAAACAACGAAAGAAAGGGAATCGATTGAATATTTATTTTATTCGTGAAATCTTATTTTCTATTCGAAATTGCGAGAATATCTGTAAATTATACGAAAATTTTGTGAAAATTCGAAATGGCGAACAACTCATCCCCCTGACGACCGATCCCATTGTTGAATCCGAGCTCATGTGTAACCCCGTAAAAATACTTGAGGACTTTAGGCCCATAAATCTGATGTTTAAACAGGACGATATATTACATGGATAACGAGAAATTTTCTATAAGAAGGTAACCAGCAATTGCAGGTACGTAATTACAGTCAGGAAGGGTAGATTACCAGCTTACTGATGAGGGAAGTTAGATGCCTTGTCAATACATAAAAAGCAGAAATTCTGTGTGTTTGTCTTGGATTGGAGTCCACATTGTTTGCCCGATTCGCGTCAAACTTTGCGTACGTGTTCTCTGGGGCCAGAAAAGAAGTTTTGTTTCAATTTTATTCGATAATTTTGCTGGGTTTGAACCAAGATCGCTCAGATAGGTTACCATAAAGAATAAATCTGAGCTTCACTTATATCGGTATCAGGCTATATTTATTTTGAAGAATTAAATAAGAAATATAGTCGTGCAGAGTCGAGACAAGCACTAAAAGAACGGAAATTAAATGAAGATTCTTATTTTGATAGTGGAACATTTTTTCCGAGGCGAAATTTTGTGAATTTTGACAAAATACGCGTAAATTTTCCAAAACTTTTGAGGGACAAACAATGCGATTGTTCAATCGAAGCTCATGCAATTTTCTGCATGGTAAGAATAGCTTGGGATTCTAGTTATGTTTACTGAAGGAGATTTAAGCATTGCACGACTGTCTAATTGAATTTAATCTACTTCTCTATTCGCCATTGAGAATTAGCGGGCGCTTCAGCTAGTATTGCTATAAGAGCATTGGTCCAATACAGGTCATGCACTGTAATAACTTCTTTTCACTCGATTTTATGCACTTCTCTTCGAAGTTTCTTCTCTCTCCAAAAACAGCGAAATTGATTGACTGTTTACTAAATTGGTTTATCGGTATACTTCAGGTTCTAGGCATTCCTGTATAAACTAATTATTACGGAAATGTACGTTCTAAATTCATTGGCGAGTGATAATTGTATATTCTTTCATTTTGAGTCACTTCCGTTACTTTTTCAAGTTTATCGAAGGAGTTCAGAGTATTTTGAGAATGTTTATTCTACGTGCACCGCTCGACAGGAAATCGTAAACTTATTATTGTGCACTTACTTGAGTTTAACCAACCGTGGATTTCTACACTTACATTAGCTCATCACTTTATGGATGGTAAATTATTATAAAATATTTGACGCATTCTTCCTTTACCAATCTTATGAGTATCTTTGCTTGTTCCAAAGACGACGAAGATAAGTATCGCTAATCATCTACCACACTCGCTTAAATCGAATAAGAATTTCAAATCCATATGACTAGAAAAACTCTTTTCAAAGTTCGCTTAAAATACGCTCCTATAATATTTCGATTCCATAAATTGCTTAGTCTCCATTGGAAGCTTTTTTCTTTTCGATGTTTTAACTCTTGGAGATAATCATCACATGCTAAATAACTAGTCGATGGGTTTAGCATTAGCCTATGTATTGACACTCACGTCTCAATTTATTCCGTGTTACGTTGATTCCGCATTTAGGCCAAATGAAGTCCGTTTCTATTTAAGGAAAACTTACAATTAAAGATGGCCTTTCTTCATCATTTTTAGTACCATCTCGAGCAATGCGGATTTCTTCATTTTCCAAAGACGGAGGTGTTTTGCACAAACTCTTTTCGAGATTTTTCCTACGTTTTTTTTTGAGAGCAGGTGAGTCAAAATGTAATGGAAGAATTCTAAGATTTCCATAAAATAGCACGTACGAGAGCGCGTTTCATTAGGCGTTCGTTAGAAGTCGGAATCCAAAGTGTGTGTTTCCATGAATTTTCAAAATATGTCCAACATAAGTAATCTTCGATGAATTGTCTTTGGCAAGAACACCGAATTCAATGCGAAAAAGTTGATATTGTTTATACTTTTAAATTTTAACGAAATTGCAGTTCGGTTATTAATCCCCGCTTCGGAATAATGATGTGAAATCGACGAATAAATTCGATTCTAGTTAGTGCATTCTCTCTGTCTCCCTGAAATTTCTCGCATGATGCTTTGTAATTAAGAAGCTATTTTCACTAAGTGCTATAAGTTGATCTTCTTTCACTTCCCTTCACGTGTTTATAAATTTTCGATTAAAAGCGTTCGGTAGACTTATGTTATGATTGCAATTATCTCGTCATTTACTTATCTGTTTTGGCCGGAAACGGGTCCCGAAAGACAGTTCTTTCGATTCGTGGAACGTAATCGATTTAATCACAGACTGAATTTCGTGTAGAAGTGGCTATTCCGTACGGATAGTGCTTCTTAAGGAAGTAAAATTATCGTTATTTTATCTTTGTAGCCGAGGTTTTTTATTTTAATAGGAGGGATAAAGGTATATGCTTCATACATCTCCATGTTTTCCTCGTAACTATCCAGTATTTTCTTCTGAGCGTTTTAACGTAACCCTAGGTTTCCTGGCTCTATATTCTAGCCCTCATCATCCTAAGGTGCGAATCCTATGTGAATATCATGAAGTGACCATTAGACTTAAAATTGGTATGAGAGGTACGATTTCGAAAGTTTATTTTCGGGAATGCTTAACCATTATTGCTTGTTTATCTGAGCAAATGTTCAGTTTATTATTTTTAAACAGTAAGAGAAGGGATTAGGAATTTTAAAAAGGAGAAATTCCTCTACTATTTTTTTCTCCGGTGAATATACTGCCTCTCGCTATTTGCCATTAACTAACGTGAAACTAATGAAGATACTTTCACGTCGGACGTTAAAGTCTCAGAATCAGATTAGCGAAGGCATTTTATGGATCGCAGGAACATGTTTTGGAAGTCGAAACAAACACCAAATCATTGGAACAAACCCAACGCAATCCATGGGAAAAAATTAATTCATCCGCAGGTTTTTATCTTCCCCGGTTTTGTGAAATTTCAAATTATATGCGGCACTGAGTAAGCAGTTACGTACTAGCGTATTTCTCGGCGAATTCATTTATCAAAATTTCTGCAAATGAACGTACACGTGTTTCCGGCTTCGGTCTCCCAATCGTATTCATCCACAAATATGTTTATATTATTCGTCGACGTAATTTGTAACCTCATATTCATCACGTCCATTTCGTCATTCTGTTCCATTCCCAAGTTGCAAAATATTTTTCTTTCTTTCTTCTTACTTCCTGTTGAGGTAAATGCTCAACATTTGGATGTTTATTGGTTTCCTTATTGTATTTTTACTTGTAAAAATAAAATTACAAAACATTCCACTCAGTCAAGCCTGAAACTATTGAGTTTAAATGCTTATATTTTTCCTTCCAGCTAATTCATCACTATTAACTATTTACATGGGTCTACTTTCTTTTATGCGCTTATACCTGCATTTTTAATGAAACACTCGACAGCAACGGTTTCGTGACCGAAGGCAGACTTCTCGATGTTTCCGTCCGATCGAGGGGTCGCAGGTGGAGCATAACTACGAGAACACGGTTCGCCGACTCTGGATCCGTTATTATTGCGATATCGATCATCTAATTACTATATTTTAAATCTGTATGATTATCAGACTGCTCTGTAAAGGATTTCACGGCTGTTCGGGATCCAGGTTTTGCTTCTTTCTTGCACCAGGTGCGTCTTTCTGAAGGAGACACTTAGACCCTTAGGAATTAGGACCCTTAGGTCTGTGGCGCAGTTTACGGCATCTCGTTCGGATTCTCCGCTCGGGCATGAGGATTGCATCGGTTTTTTTTGGACGAATTTTTTGTTTCCGCCAGAGATTATGCGAGTTTCTGCGCGTTTTATGCATGTAGTTACTTCCTTGAGAAGTTACATTTGCAGAGGTAATGACCACATCTTCATACTTACTCACGCTTAAGGTCGTAGTCCCGGGGTGTAGTGCAATCGTCTCAAAGCCGTCAATGGTATGTCCAAATTGGAAAAATCTCGAAAATCCGTTTTCATAAGTATCCGACGGTTAGATTTAATAATTGACTTATTCTATAAGGGACCGTGACGTATCATTCCATTATTAGTGATATCGTTTGAATAAGTAGTTGGTGCTTCAAATGCTGGATGACTAAAAATCCGGCCGCTGTTGATAATGACGAAGTAGCACAATGATTAGTTCGTCGATTTTGCTAAATTGAAGTTTACGAATTGAAAGAACGCGCGTATATGACAGATCGGTCGAATCTGAGTACCGATGAGCCCCATGGCAAGGTGATCACCCGCAGGTGCAATTGGGGAAATAAATGGAAGGAGGGAAGTTCTCCAAAATGTGACCGATAATCATAACCTCTGGAAAATCATCTGTGGACTTCGATTTGTCGGTGTATCAGTGGTGTTAACTCATTTTATTCCATACTATGTTGAAGTACTTACTTATAATCATAACCTCTGGAAAATCATCTGTGGACTTTGATTTGTCGGTGTATCAGTGGTGTTAACTCATTTTATTCCATACTATGTTGAAGTACTTAAAATCTTTTCGTCGTAGTGAAGTGGACTCTTAGAGCAAATTGACGGCCAATAATCGTCGATATCATTTTCTACACTAACGCAAACCATCCACGCAAAGATGCCTTAAGATATCTCAATAAGTTTCCATTTCCTCCTGAACTGTCGTTCATCCCTGAATTCATCACGGAATGCTCAAGATGTCAGTACAGATGAAAACGAAAAATTTTGCGGAGGTCCACTCGTGTTTACGTAGCTATGTTGAAGGTTTATTTGTTCGTAGGATCGAGAATATTTTAAGATGCTATACTTAAAATTAAAATAGTTATTACTATTAACTTTTAGATGAAGATTTATGTAGATTTATAATTTATATTAGATATTACGCATTGAATTTTCCTCCGGGATTTAAGATTGTATTTAATACTGTCAAAAACAAAAACTAATTCAATAGAAAGTCCGTATTAATCAATCCTGAGGAAGTAATATCCAAGATTGTATCGCAAATAATGTTCGACGAAATTGTTATTTAGATATATTTCATTCTTAATTTGAACGGTAGAAATATACTTCATTATCACATTTGAGAAATATGCTCGACAAAGAAAGTCTTCGATTTAAGTTGAAATCGCCAAATACAGGATAAAGAACTTGCGCATCTTGAACCATAAAAAGTTATAAATATTTATTAAAAATTTATTTAAAGCCCCGTTATTTCCACCCTGATTGTATTCATCTTCTAGTAGCTTTGAAATGTTAAATTTCCATCATTGAATCGAATTCTTTAAGAATACTCGCTCGCGGAGTGACATTTGTAGCGGGATTACGCTAAAGATAAACGAATGAATCTTTGAAGGAGAATCTATCGTTAATTCTACTGTGATTTGATGAAACCTAAGCCATTGTTTTGTTTAGATTTGAGATGTAGCGTTATTTTGTTTAAAACGAATTTAATTCTCTCTCCTTTATTTATTCATCTCTATCTCAGTTTTTGCTCGGTAACAGACAACAGATTCCAGATATATAACTGAATCTAACCAGAGGTAATACGGCAAAAAATCTAAGACATTTCTCTTAACCAGCGAGTCACTCACCGGCACACACAACCTTCTCTTAACCAGAGCACAATCTGATCTCGGAGAGGTATTGTTAAAAGACAACTTACGCCAAAGCCAAACACGCTGAGGAAGTCATTCATTCTTTTCTAATAGACCTTTGTATTTCCAGCTGCCGTCGTTGGAAAAATATGAAAATCCTCGTAACGTTATTTTAATATATCCCCCGAAAACTTTCATTCTGTTTTACTCCTGAATATTGAAAGCTTCCAGAAAGTAGAGTAAAAAATTATTACTTCGTCTAAATTCCTTCGAACTACTTTGGCGATTCTTAGCTAGTAACTATTTCAGACGAGGAAACATACTTTGCCTTTACAATCATCCAATGTTTTTTTATCATAAATTCTTTGCACGCGGATGAATTGACGCGTTCTTTCGAAACGGGTGAGAGTAAATGCGGTGATAACACAAATATGCACGACGGCTTTCGTTATTTCAGCCGCTTTTTTATTAATTTCACGCGCCCTTTCTTCAGAAAATAAAATTATCCTGAATTAATCTAGCTTTGAAAGGTCTTAGGAGTTTCTCACATTGCCTCGCTTCGTATCCTTCGAAGTAAATTGTATCGAAATGCGAGTCAAACATAAATCTGCAGATAGATGACGAAGGGATGTCTAATCTATTTCGCGAGTTATTACGATAGATGTAGACGATTCAAGGCGCACCTTTGTGATTCGGTGCTGGAATGTAGCTTTTCCCTTGCCTCAAACCAACGAAAATGTTCTCTACATTAGATATGATTCGCTGCCTTTGTTTCCTCCGCTTCGCTGACCACCGCCTCGCGTGACTCTCATTCTACCGGATGTCTTTCATTCGCTTTTTCAACCAATTTTTTCTCTCATTCTCTTCAGCTTATCATCTTTCTTCCAATCTCGAATTAACGTTTTTTAATCCTCCGTATTCCCGCTCTTAATTGTATTCCCCTAATTTTCTACATTTTAATGGGCTTATTTTCGGGTAAGTTCTTTCGTATCAGTTTATGATTCACCATAAAAAATTTCCCAGTGGTAGTCATATATAGTTATAGTCGTAGATAATAAAATAAAATAATAATAAAAAATCGTCTTTATTTGGGCGTGATTGAGATTTAAAAGTCTCTTCTTCCATCTAACCCATAAAATAGTTACGATAGTAATTTTTCTCTATCTTAATATAGTTTTAGAGAGTTACCTTTAGCACAGTTCACATATACCAGCAAGTAGCTTGTCAAGCACGTACCAGCTAAAACACAAAAATATTTGTTACATATCTTATTGAAGTGTGTACCTACAGGAATTGAGCGGAGCGTGTGCGTTACACCAGCAACGGCCAGTATTGTAGTATAGAATATTTTGTCTGTGCTGGTGGGTGTCTGTAGCATGCCTACGCTTAGTATGAATTATTTTATCTTAGCTGGTGGGTGTCTGTAGCGTTGGTGAATGTTTTTCACGTTGAAATTTTCTAATATCGAACAACGAAAAATTGATTGAATTGGTTCGAGGATATTCCTTCCTATAAGGCTCATGCAAACCTTCTTTTCTTTTTTTCCCCAATTTCTCCCAATCAAATTTCTTTCCTTCTTCTTCAAATAAAATTACTACCACAGCCAATTCTTCAACCGAAAAGTTTTCAAACATGCATAAGTAGGTAGCTAGGCAACTTCTACATTTCAATCTTAGTTTGTCTGTCGGCTTCTGAGAGTTGTCGTATGGTGTGAAAACTTGTCCCTGTCTGCCACGTTACGTGCTGGACACGCTGCGTGTTGATAAATGTTAACGGTGCTTCATTAGTGATAATCCAGCAATTAGATCTTTTAGTTAGAAGCCAGCAATAACTCAATTGTCCATTTTGCTTTTGTATTTTGCATTGAGTTGTCTCACAAATTTTGAATTCTTTATTTTGAAGTCTAGAAATGATTAAGTGGCGCTAATTTCGAAAAACGCGAAACAAAGAATACTTATTTATAAGCGTGTTTTTATTATTCACGTTATAATATTTATATTCACGCTGCATTCTTTTCGAGAAGTAGTCGTAATAGTATCTTTTAAGTGCTTCGACAGCTTTACGCACGTGGGCTTCCACCGGGAATTCCTATTCAAGATCTATTCAAGATGTTCCGTGAAGAGAATTTCGTGATTATCTAAATATCTTAAGATATTCTCGATTTTAGTATTTTGAATAATCAATGGAACGATGTAGTTTAACATTCCAGGTGAAATAATATAAATTATAAAACAGATTTTTTTCAACTTGTGTGTAGTTGTGAAGAAATGAATCTCTATAGTAAAAACCATCTTTATACGAGTATTATATTGATATTTTTATTATTTACTAATACTTACTTCTGTACCCTATGCTCTTTGTTTTTTACATATTTTTATTGCCCTGTTCGTTATTTTTTATTTTAATTCGGACTGTCACTGTTTCAGCTGTCCGAGGCGGAGAACTAGCCTCCTTACTTTTCCGAATTATTAGAGTGTAAATATATCCTATACTTAGCGGCGAATATATTAAAATATAGATTTCGTAGTTTTTGAGATGCAGTTGTTAGTTTTTATCTGAAAGAAGAGTTATTTGCAATTTATGTGAACTAAAGACAAATTTATTTTTGTTTTCAGATTGGTTGATCGGGAAAGACGAAGAATTGATTTTCTTTAATGTTCTGCGGTCCTTGGCACTGGAAGAATTCACAGATAGATATAAATCGTGGATTTCCTGGTGCCAAAGACAGCAGAATGCCACTACTACCCCGCATGAGAATAGCAGAAACAAGAAGTCGTCTTTGCAGAGATCGAAAAAATAGTTCTTGCCTAATTTAAGTTGTTGGAAAAAAATTCTCTGTATGTTATTATATAATGTACCATAAGTACATTTCGGAGTTAATCCACCTTGAAAAAAAGACCCAAGCAGTTTGGAACTCAAAAGTTAAATCAAATGTGTTGTTATATCTATTTTACTGAAAAAGTTCATTGTTCGTTTTAGGCATTTTAATAAAAGATATTCTAAGAATTGCTACTGAAATTTATTACTTAACTGTAATGCATTCTATCATAGAGTAATTATACTAGAGGGCTTGCGTCAATGCATCAAAGTGCTATGCTTTTTTGGCGTAGTTCTGGGGACCTCCGGCAGTTAGCGGCACTCCTTCCGCTTCCAACCGAGGTGGGCATTTAAATCAGATCCATGCGCTACAATACGGGATTTTTAAGACAATTTCATAGAAATTCAAGTGTCTATGTTTACGTAAGAGCCCTGCAAGCCGCCTTTCGGTGTGTGGCAAGGGGTGTAAGCATTAACCATCTATACATTTATCCCCGGAATCTTTACATTACACGTTACAGATACACATCTGCAAAAATATCCCGATTCTCGATTTTTTAATTTTCGTCAAGTACGTAAGATAAATTTCCATAAATCCGCGCAAGACCTTATTATGGAAAAATCGTTAGTTTGAAGCCTTCTAGAATAGAACTAGTGATGCTTAGGATTCGGTAGTTGGGGCCCAGACAACAAAGGTTAAATAAATGATACTTGTGGATTTGATTTAGAATATGCAGCCAATATGCAGCAGAAAACCTTAAAAATATAATAGATGCTGGAATTCCAAAATATAAGTCATCTGTAATTATAGAAATCTCGAGATCTGTAAGGTTACCTAAATCCGCTTTTAAGTTGCTAATTTATCATTAACCGAAATCCATTGAGTTGAACGGTCAGCAGGTACGCATCCTCAATTTTTAAGCAAGTTTCGAGCGAATCCGTTTCTCACAAACCTGTCATTTCACTTGTAAGATGAAATAGTGAGAGAAGATAAGAAGTCACTAAAAACATTACCAGTTGTAAATAAGGGCTGTTGTGTGAGCAGTGAAAGAAGTAAAACAGGGAAATGGAAGCGTAAAAGGAGCCGTAAAATGTGTCCCAAGTGTGAGAAGGCCCTTCATGGTGAATGCATAATGTTTAACAAATTAAACATAACCTTTGAATGAAAAATGCCAAAAGTATGAAACTCAGTGTTTAGGTTAACAAGTAAAATTTAGAAATGTGATTTAGGACATTTTAGGCAAGTCTCTTTATAAAGTTTAGATTAGGATGAAATCCTTGAGATTCGCACGGAACCAGAAATATTTAATAGTGATGAGTCCATGAATTATTCGAGAACAACCGAAGAGAAGAGTATGGAAACTGCATCTGAGTCTTCCGAGGATCTTTCTGAGTATCCTCCTATGCGAGCAAAAGTATCGACCCTTCAGGATTGCTCTGAGACTTACTTCTCCGGATATTTGGTGAAATCATTAGCTTCAAAATTTGCATGCCAGAAATATGAAGATGATTTTACAGGCAATCGGGAGCTACGTGACACCTCACAACTACTCATTCTTCACAAGACCTCTCCAGATTTAAAATATATACTTACTGGCCTGGTTTATCATTCTGAGAAGTCATAACTAGATTGGCATTCGATGTAATTAATAACCACTTCCCTAACATTGCCTATCAAAAAAATTTAAAAAGATGTTGTCTAAAGTGGAGACGAAATTAAATCGAAAGCACGAAAATTGTGATGATAAAAGAACTCCAAGCTGTGAAGCTCATGAAATTATGCTTTAGATATACCTTTAGTTGCCTGATTAAAAACAACTGCAAGTATGGATGCTTAAAAGTAAGTCCAAGGCTTGATATAGGATGAGGATTTTATCAAATTAAAAAAAATTTTAAATAAGTTTCTTTTTTCACTAACGCCGTTAATACCCTATCCTCGAATGTGACCAATTTATCCTGTTCATTACAGTACAGTGCAGTATAGTACAATTAACATTGTCCTATGAATGCCTTGTGACGGTAATTATTCCATCCTGTTATTCAGTTGGCATGGATTCATTATCGATCTTCCAGAACATCTACTCTGTACTCGAAATAAAATGATCATTCGTCATTACCATCGTCAATAATGAAACAAGATTTTCCAATCATCCATGATAAATCGCCATATTTTTAAGCCGTTCAGCTTTGAGCGGTGTTCTTATGGTGCCGTTTTTGGTGGATTTAGGTATAAGTAGTACTAGGAGTCACGTTTGAAAGAAAGGCTCATAAGCCTCATAAGTGATGAAAGAGCACAAAGACTTATAACTGATGAAAAAATCGAAAGACTCTTAACTGATGAAAGAATAGAAAAACTCATGAACGGAAGAAAGACTCATGAATCGATGAAGGATCCATGAACGAAATAAACGCAGAAGACGACATAGGACTCCCTGGAAAGGCATACTTGTGGTTCTTAGATAATTTCACAAATGTAACCATATTTTTTTCATGGATTCAAAAGGAAATAGCAAGACGTAGGTAATTGATTTTTAGAATAATCAGGATAAGATAAGAATAGTAAATTATAATAATAAAGTTTACTTATTACGATACAAAATAGACTGATCCCAGATAAATACAGAGAAAAACTCATTTGTGACCAGTATTACCCTGATTGTAATCAAGATCGAACCTGTTAGATTTTGTTTAGTTTTAAAGAAATAAAGTATGGATAAATTCCACCAAATATCTCTCGATGTGTTTCGTTTTGTATAAACAGAGATGGGCAAATTACATTCCAATTCTATTTTAGATAATAATAATAATTTATTCATCAAACATCAAAATATAGAAATATATAAAGGTTTTGTCAAATAAAAATACATATGAAGGTGAAAATTACAAACAAGATACAAAATACAAACTGCTCTCTAAAATTATATTTGGAATACCAAGTTCAAAATACGCTGAAAAATGTATTTTGGATAAAAAATAGAAAGTAATTTCAAGGTACGTTCTGAAAGAACCTTATGAAAATTTAAAAAACCCATGATTACTATTGAATGAAAATTTCTGCAAATTGAATTCTTTGATTGGTATTGAGCAGCTCAAATATGTTTACCACATTTTTGCATAAAATATAGCTTACCTCTGGAAGATTACGTGTAATATAAGAAAGATAAGAAAATATTTGAAAACCATGATAACACTGCACATTTAATTAATTTAGATGTTTTTATTTTGACTTAATTCCATTTTTAACAAATATCATTTCCTTTTAACAACAACAAGGTCTCAACAATGTGTCTGAGAAATTAAGCCTTTTGCAATCATGAATGAAGCCTGCATATGAAAATATCCTCTCCACAGGAGCTCTAGATGTGAGGCTTGTCTTGTTTTTCTTAACTGTTGGATATTTACTTAACATTGATAAACACTTTGATTTGTTGCCCAAAAATATCAAAATTTCTATTTCATTCCTGTTAACTTGAAGGAGTAAAGAGTCACACTGATCACATGTAGAAGATAAGAAATCATCAATGGAAGAACCGATATCGCTTGTAGAGCAGGAGGCTTCATCGTAAACGTTTTTTGCTGTAAGCAGCAGCAAACCAAAGAAGTATCCATCTCCAAGGTTTCTTAATATGATCAAGGGGAGGAGAGGTAACTGCTGAACCCTATTTTCAGTTAGATGCAGGGAAAGCGAAATGTGGCTTGTGTGGCCAGATAGTGTCTTTTGCTGGGTGAGCTACCTGCAATCTGATGCGGCATGTTAAAACGAAACATTCTGGTGGCAACTTGAGCAGACAGGAGGAATGCCAGGCCACGGAAGAGGAGTTTCAATGTTCTAACCAGCCTCCTTCATTTGGACTAAGTTCAAACCAGCCTCCTTCATTCATCAGTCAGACCCAGATAACAAGTAATATGAGGAGACCCATCTCAACTCAGAAAAATAAACAATTAGATGACCAGCTGGTGAGAATACTGAAAAGGAGTCTCAGCCATTGTTACTAGTGGAGGAAAAGGAATTTAAGGCCTTCGTGAAGATGCTGAACCCAAGCTATTCTCTCCCGTGAAGGAGGACAGTTCTACTCCCCCAACTTTACAAGAGCACTGGGAAAAGGCTTAAGAATGAGTTACGATCCATAAAAACTTTAGCAGTCACAACTGACAGATGGAAATCCATCTCGAATGACTGCTTCTTGGCTTTGACTGCTCATTTTCTAAATGAAGAATGCCTACTTAAATCATGCCTGCTGGATTGTTTCCAATACAATGAGAGGCACTCTGCAGACAAGATAGCTAAAGAATTCAAGAGAATCCTAATAGAGTAGGAGAGAATGAAAAAAAAACAGTCGTCATCAGTGGTAATGCAGCCAATATGAAGGCTGCAGTTAAATTATGCAACTGGCGCCACATTCCTTTTTTTGTGCACACCATTAACCTCATTGTGCGAGCTGGAATCGTGAAAATCAGTGAAACACGGCTGAAAGTCAAGTCCATTGTGGAATTCTTTAGGTGTTCCTCGCAAGCGGCATCTTAATGAATATGCAAAGGCAGATGGGATATAGTGAGTTAAAATTGAAGCAAAATGTAAAAACTCGATGGAACGCCACATACGAAATGTTCATTAGAATTCTGGGGAGCTGTTGATTTCTACTTTGGCAATAGTAAATGCACAGTTAAACCAGCTAACTTAAAAAGACTGGGTGATAGTGGAAAAAGCATGCAAGGTATTGGAGGTTTTCAAAGAATTGACCGTGTAACTAAGTACTGAAAAATGTGTTTCTCTGTCGAAAGTTATAGTAGTAAGGAAGGCACTAACTATGTATATAAGAGAAGTTTTTCAGGAGAAGGATTTGCCTGAGGAAATAAAAAGTATGGCAAATATCATACAGCAACAACTGGAACTTAGTTTCAGTGATGTTGAGGCAAACCTTGTCCTCGCCGACACTATAATATTGGACCCAAGGTTCAATAAAGAAGGATTCCAAAGCGAAAGTTCACTGAAGATGGTCTGCATGTCTTTGCAGCAGAGGGTAGCCAAGATGCAATGTGCTACGAATGCACTTCGTCAGGATGATGTGGTCTGCAGTAGAAGTGTACAGCCATCCACCTTGGCTCTCTGGAAGACGTTCGACTAGAGCATGACCCCTTTGTATCATAGTGGTAACTCAACATCATTGGGAGTCATCGAGGTGGATAAATATTTGCAGGAGCCACATCTCCTAAAAACAGAAGATCACCTTGCATGGTGGATGAGGAAGAAAAGTGTTTATCCGATCTCTTTAAGATAATGAAAAGTAGGCTGTGCATACCAGCTACATCAGTGCCTTGCGAAAGACTGTTCTCAAAAGGTGGCCAAATATTGACGGACAGGAGGAACAGACTTTCTGCAACCAAAGTTGCTCAGAATATGTTTTTGAATGGCAATCTTTAAATCAACTGTACAAGGTTTTTCTGGATTTCTTTTTTAATTTTTGAGTTTGTTTTCTTTATTTTCATGTCTTTTTTCCTTATATGTATTTATTTTTAATTTAAAATTTTATTTTTATAACCTTTGTTCTTGTATTTTTCTGTATATAATGCTTTTTATTTTCTGAAGTAGATCATATTTTCCAGCAGGTATTTCTTTTGTATTTAAATCTTTATTTTATTATAGTCGGGGCACTAATTTGATTTCTCCTTTTCCATTTTTCTATATAGTATATCAAGTTTTTATTTTCTGAAATAAGAATCTTATTTTCCAATTTTAATTATGTGCGTTTAATGTTCTTTTCAGTCAGTGCCCTTTTGAGATATTTCAAATATATATTGCTTTTTATTACCGTATATGCTGACGTATAAGTTGATCAGTCGTATAAGTCGACCCCTAAAATTTTGAAGTGAATTTCAGGTTTCAGCCTATATTCCGCGTATAAGTCGTCACAAAAAATAAGGCAACATCACTTCCCCAGCTATGGGAATTATATGGGAATATTATATTATGGGAAGAAAAACTATGGTATCAATAAATATACGATAGCTTAAGGGATATTTTAAGGTTAATACGCTAGAATTGTTTCATTCAGCTGCCAATTCAACTTCTCGCCTCTGCTTAACTATTACACACGTTTCTTTCGTTGGTATCACTCAAGCTACACAAATGTAAATGTATTATGAAAGAGAAACACTATGGTATTAAAAATTTATTATAGAAATAATGGTAATATAGCGTGGTAATATCAAATCAGGATAATACTATAACAATTTCCATTAACTACTAACGCTAAGATAAATCATAAAGATTATATAAACAAAAACAAACAATGATGTCCTTATTGATCTTAATTTGTACAAATAAAACGTAAAAATATATATTAAATTATTGTAAAATAAAAATACATATAAAAAAATTAATATAATCTGCAAAGAATAAATAAGCCTCAAATTGATTTTAAAGATAATGCTGCGCCCAACGTTATTTGATAGAAATGCCGCGAACTATTATAAATACGCGACGCGGCAGTTACTAAGGACAATAATGGTAGCGAGAGAAAAATAAATAAACAGATTGAGTTGTGTTTGGTGTTGAGCGTGTTGATGAAGTAAAGTTTCTGTATTGATTACGATCGGGAATAAAGTGTTATTTTTCGGATTACGAGAGTTGAGTAAATTATCCCGAACCCCACGGCTCGTAACAATACGAAATGGGGGGAAGTGGCTAGTAAACTAAGGATGTTTCCGTGACCCGCACGATTTGTTCGAGTTATCATCATATTCACTTAATCTAGGCCAAGCAACGAAAAGGTATCAATTAATTTTTGCCAAAAGTTTCTCTCTCCGCTAGTGTTTAAGCGCGTTAAATTTTGCCAGTTAATATGTGGTAGATTAAAACCTCCAACGACGAGAATTGGATCTTTCACTTACTCTCTCGCTCATCCACACAATCGATTTCCACCGGGGATTAATCTTTCTGATTGGAACAAGTTAGATTTGTAGTTTCTTATAGATAATTCTCTATGAAAAAATGTTTCACGGGAAAACATTATCCTTTCCATTGGAATTCAAAGGGTGCGTTTTGCCTGATAATTTCCTACATTATTTAACAATAAGCTCAGATGTCATGCTTGAAAAGTAAGTACTGTTTCGCTCTACTGCCGCAGCTACTTACAATTGCTACTTAGCACACTTCACTCCTCGTTTATTTGGCACAGACGCCATTACAGCATCAGTGGACTACATTTAACATTTTATTTCATCGTTTGAAAGTCTATTTTCTCCCATGCCGACTGCGAAGTGCGGTATCCAATTCCTCAGTGCAATGAACATGAAACCAGCTGACATTCATCCTCAAATTAGTAAGATTAAATGCCAAGGAAAAACGGACTTGAAAAAAGTCTGACTGGTTCTAAACGGACTTGTAAGGTTCTGTCTCGGTAGCCTAGTGGTTAAGGCAGCCTCCCGGATAGAGTCAACTCTTTTATTATGAAAACATGTCATAACATAACATACTTTCGGCCACAATTGTATTTCTTGATGAAATTTGTTTCATATGATATCTACGTTAATTAAATGTAGACTTGCCAAAAATTAATTTTAGCAAGAAATAATTGTGGTAAGTGACAGTTTATGTACAACAAGTGTTAATTACGCAGTTTCACTTATTTACCCCTCGGTGAAAAAGGGTTAAATTTTATGAAGGAAGTCTTCTCGGGATACAAGCCGGGTCGTCTGATGGACTGCCTCCAACGTTTCGGCAGCAGACTTCGCAGCCATCCTCAGGGATGTCGAGTTCGTAAAATGAGCGCCCCTTATACAGGTCGCCAGAAGTCGCATTTCACTTTTTCAGGTGCCTGCTGCATCCTGATTGGTCGATCGTCTTTCTATGGCTATTCTCTGTATAGCTCCACTTCAGGCTTTGATTAGGGTAAAGTCTTCGTCACGATTAATGTTATTATGGTTTAATTTTATCTCAATTGCCTCCTTTGTTAACATGTCCCAGAATCCCATCTCTCTAGCCAATATATTGGCTTCCTCAAACCTGATGTCGTGCTTCTCGTTGATGGCGTGTTCTGCCACTGCCGATTTCGCGGGATACCGTAGACGATTCAGCGGGAGTGCTCGCCTAAACGGGTCTGGATCGTGCGTCCGGTTTCTCCTATGTAGGGCTTGCCACACTTTCATGGTACGCTGTATACTCCGGGAGTCCTTAGCCCTTTGGAGTCTTTAGGTCTGGATATCGAAGCCCCAATCTTTTTATGTGGTTTATGTACCGTTCTTATGTTTTAACGATTCAGTAGTCTACTAATTTTCCCTGAAGTACCTGCGACATAAGGTAGGACGGCTGTAGCGAGTGGTTTTTCTCTCTCCGGCTGCGTCGTCTTCGAAAAGGCCCTTTTGAGGGCCATATCCTTTCCTTCATACGGAAACCGATTCTCGTTAATGTTCTCCTTAGGTGATCCTTCTCTTTAGGGAGATTGTCAGCGTCCGAGATGGTGTACGCACGACGGGCTAACGTATTTAAAACGCCTTTAATCTGCGTTGGATGGTGATGACTATCTGGGTAAAGGTAGCGATCCGTATGTGTCGGCTTCCGGTAAACGCTAAGTCCAAGGGAGCCGTCTGATTTTCATTTAATCAAAACCTCCAAAAAGGGAATACAGCCGTCTTTCTCCAGCTTCCCAGTGAATTTAATGTTTGGATGTTGGTTGTTGAGGTGGTCCAAAAAATTATCTAGTAGTCCTCTCCCGTGCGGCCAAATGACGAACGTGTCGTCTACATACCTGAAGAAACATTTCGGTTTCCATGGGTAACTGTTGAAGGCTTTCTCCTCAAAATCTTCCATAAAAAGGATCGCAACCGCTGGTGATACAGGGAATCCCATCGGCACTCCTTCCACCTGTTCATAAGTGTTTCCTCCGTAAATGAAGTATGTGGATCTCAGCGTGTGCTCGAACAGCTTCGTCCAATCTTCATCAAATCGTGTCCGAAGTAACTCTAGGATATCCTCAGTTGGGACCTTCGTGAAGAGGGATACCACATCAAAACTGACCATGATGTCGTTGGGTTGCACTCGGAGGCTGCTGAGCATCTTCACGAATTCTGAGGAGTTTCTAACGTGATGTTCACAGCGCCCGATGTAAGGTGCCATCAACTTGCTTAAAAATTTTGCCATATGATATGTTGGTGATTTAATGGCACTCACTATCGGACGCATTGGAATCCCCTCCTTATGGATTTTTGGGAGGCCATAAAGCCTCGAGGGTGCTGGAGCCTGTGGGAGTAGATTTCTTCTGGTTTCTTGTGGAATGTTTGATGTCTTCAGAAGGGATGCAGTCTTTCTCACGATGGAATCCGTAGTGTCCTTGGCCTTTCTCAGGTATGTGCTGTCTTCAAGAAGTTCTTCCAGGTTAAATTTTATGTTCGGCGTATAAGTCGAACCCTGGTTTTTGAGAGATTTTTTTAAGCTTCTAAGGTTTACTTATACACCGGCATGTACGGTATATTAAAAAAAATCATTTTCCCTTAATGTATTTTAGCCTTTTTAAGAAGAGTGGGTACATGAATCAAGGAAATTGTATGCATACTCATTAAAATTTTCTTTTCCTGCATATCTTGCGCAGGTTTTTCACACCCCGCTTCCTAGCGGATATTTTCCTGCAGTGGATTTTTTCATAAGAAACTCTTAGGTTTTTTATATCCACTATTCTTCTAATTGTTTCTATTTCTAATTTTATAATTAATGACAATGGGTTGGATGCAAGAAGAGACTTTTAGTCTCAGTCCCGCCCAAATAATGACGATTAATTATTTTTGTATTTATTATCTTATAATTACTTTCAGTTGTTAAAAAGCAGTTTCTTTCAAGTACACTTCTGGCCAAAATTAACGCAGCACCTCCCTAGCGATCCTTACGGCCGGTGCTGCGTTAATTTTGGCCAGGAGTGTATAATAAACCATCCATATCTATAAAATACTTGTTCAAACAAAGTAGGGGTATGAAAATGCTTCTGCAATAGCATATTCATGGTACAAAAGTAATTTTTGAGAAAGTGGAAGATATGAAGAAAAAAGGAAGACCGATAACTTGGAAATTGCAAATTCTTGGAAGATATTTCAAATCCAGCTTCCCTTATTAATAAACAGTATATGTGAGAAGAATGAACTCAAAGTTTGTTTTATTTTCAAGAATTTTCACTGTCATGTATTTGCTTGAATGCAATAATTTGTACGGATTTCAAATCACGTAGACCAATTTAGTATACTTGAAAACATTCTTCTGAATGACAATTCCATAAGACGGGTATAGGAATATATTGTACTGAATAAGTACGAACGACCCTGAATTACTGTGACTTATTTAGACATGAATCTGCTGCTGCTGGAAGGTACACTCTCTTGGGGTTTAGTTGCCCGATTTTACTCGTAGAGTCTAGAGGGCAAATGATCTGGCTCTTACATAATAAGTATGCTTTTAACAATTCTGATGACAAGTTATTAATGTGTTGCTCAAGATAAAATGGGTTTACACAGGAAGTATTTAAAAACTAAGACATGGCAAGGCTAATTCTAAGATTAATCTAATTGGATAAGTATTTTACAATAACAATGTAAGTATAAAATTCTTGAATGATGAATAGTCATCAACAGCAATCTATAAGTAATAAAAGTATGAGCGGGAAGGTTTTTTTTTTATTTTTATTTTTTTGTTTTATTTTATTTTTTTTTATTATTTATTTATTTATTTTTTTATTTTTTTATTATTATTTTTTATTTTATATATATTTTTTTTAATTAATAAAGGTGTTTTTTTTTTTTTTTTTGCCTTCCACGCTACTTAAGTCTACGGGTTAACAAGAATAGATAAGCTTGGTATAACAGAGCTTGTAACATAAGATACAACTTAAGTACTAGAATAGTAGGAACACATATGTCAATATTATTTACGGGTGAATCTTTGTTGAATATTTAGGATTGTTTTTGGCTGTTTAATCCTTTTAAGCCCTCTTCTGGATATGGGAGAGTAGGACCACATACTCTGAAGGAGCGGGTTCTGCATATTAGACATTTTGAGATTAAATTTATCACTTAATTGTTGAACATATATGGGGAGAGTTTTAATTTTATGTGCTTTCCTTATTTCAGATAAACGAACAAGATTGTTTGTAGTGGTGGCTAATCTAATGCATTTGTTGTAAAATCTTTCTAATTTTATAATATTGGTTTTTGTGGTATTGAATGATATGGTGCAGGCGTATGTGAGAATTGGCAAGATAAATGCTTTGATAAGGCGGATTTTGGTAGCATGTGATAGTTTACTTTGTTTGCTTAATAAGGGGTATAGGCGAAATTTTGCCATTCTGGCTTTTGTTAATGAGTAATTAATGTGGTCTGTCCATGTAAGTTTATTGTTAAACACGACTCCTAGAAATTTTTGTTTGTCTGTTGAAGGAATAATTTGGTTGTTGAATATTGGGGGGATGGTAGCTCTTTTGTTGGGTTTCAGGGCAAATTCTATGTGGGAGCATTTCCCTGGATTCATGCTTAGTTTCCATTTCTGGAGCCAAGATTGAAGAGACTTAAGATATTGATTAATTAATTTAATGGATTTATTGGGGAGAGGGTGCTACAAGAGATAGCGAGGTCATCAGCATAGAGATATCTTTCTATTTTCTCAGCAGAGGGGATGTCATTAATGAAGAGATTGAATAAAAAAGGGCTTAAAGTGCTTCCCTGGGGGACTCCTGCTGTGATAGGGAGGAGAATGGATTTACAATTGTTAATTTTGGTTTGAATAAATCTGTTAGAGAGAAAATTTAGTATTAAGTTGCAAATGTCTGGTGGAAAATCTAGGAGCATTAATTTATAAACTAGTCCATGTGACCAAACTTTGTCAAATGCTTTAATTATGTCGAAAAAAAGGACTTCTGTTGTGCGTTTTCCTTTTAGAAAGCCTGTGGTTATGTTTTCTGTTAGTCTTAGGACCTGATGTATGGTGGAGTAGAAGTTTTGGAATCCCATTTGTTCGGGAATTAATATGTTGTTTTTGGTAATGTGTTCTTGAATGTGATGAAGCAGTATTATTTCAAATATTTTCGAAAGAGAAGATAAAAGGGTGATAGGACGATAGCTATTTAGATCATTGGAGTTTTTGCCTGGTTTCAGTATAAGAGCTACAATTCCAATTTTCCAGTGGTTTGGAAAGTAATTAATAGAGAAGCAGGCATTAAATAAGTTGGAGATTAAAGAGAGAAAGTGAGGGAATTTGGCAAGAATTTTAAGGATTTTGTTTGAAAATTGATCATGTCCAGGTGCCTTCTTTACATTTAAGCTATCTATGATTGATTTGATTTCTTTTGGTGTGGTTTGAATAGGGTTTTGAGGGGGGAGTTGCTTTAGGAGCATAATGTTTGTTTCTACTTGGTCTTCAATGGGTGATAGGGAAGTGTCTTTAGTCATTATTTTGTGTAAATGATTAACAAAGAGATGTGCCTTTTGTTCATCATCAAATATGAGTTTTCCATTGGAGTAGATTGGGTTATCAAAGGTTTTCCTTTTGTTGATGTTTTTGGCAAGTGCCCAAAGTGAGTTGTCTTCAAAGTTAACTGTATCAAGGAATTCAGCCCAGTGTTTATTGTTAAAGATTTTAATCAATCTTTTAATTTCTCTGTTGATGATCTTAAGCAGGAGTAAGTCTGTGTGATATCGGAAGATGTGGAATTGTTTTCTGAGTCTATTTCTGGATTGCATAAGGCTTTTAATGTTGGTTGGGAGGGAATAGTCTTTAGTTGGTTTGATTTTAGTGAAAGAGGAGTCATTTTTAGCTAGAAGTATTAAGTCATTAATTAACTGGATTTGAACATCAATTTGTGCTTGGGTGAAGGGAGGATTAATATGATAATAGTTTTCTAGTTTGTGATGGATATAATTTGTAAATTTCTGCCAGTTGATGCAGTTCATAATTTGTTGGGGGGCATTGAAGTTGTTAAAAGTGCCTTGAATGGAGAACATGACAGGGAAATGGTCTGATGAGAGTTCAAGATAGACATATGGTTGTGAAATAGAGTAAAAGTTATTGCTGATTGCAAAGTCGAGGATTGAAGAATTTCTAGAAGTTGAATAGGTGGCAGTGAAGGGAGAGTGTACTTCAAACGTACTATTGTCAATGAATTTTTTTAGGGTATTACCGTTTTTATTGTTTTTTGTTGAGCCCCACAAGGGGTGTGCAGAGTTGAAGTCGCCTGTGAGGATTACTGGTGATTGAATATTTGCAAAAAAATTTAATTCATCATATTCAAGTCGTCCTATTTTGAAATATATGCTGAAGATCTGAACTTTTACATTATTGAGAATGACTTCTATACCAATTACTTCCATAGATTTAAATTTAGGAATGTTTAAGGGCTTAAAACTAATACTATTATGAATTAAGATTGCAACGCCACCTCCTTGAGATACTCTATCTAGTCTAATGGTCTTAAAATTAGGGAAATATATTTTGTCATTAGTTTTTAAGTGGGTTTCCTGCAAGCAACATATCTTAACATCACTATCATTCAGAAATTGTAAGAGTTCCTTAGTTTTGGGTTTAATGGAGTTGCAGTTCCAGGTCATTATATTATGGTATTCACCCATTGTTGATAATATTGAGCATTTCTGTCATAAACAGTTTTTGTTTTTCTGCTTTTGTAGGGGCAGTCATTATTTTTGTCCATATATTTACAAAGGAGTTTAGCAGTTCTTCATCTTGAGCATTATTGGTATTTACAGTATTTACAGTATTTACATTGTTTACAGTGTTTCTATTTACATTAAAATTTGGTTGTGAAACGATTTGGGATAGGGTGGGTTTTGGTAAGGAAGGAAATTGGTTAGCTGATTGTAGGTTTATAGCAGCTTCTGTCCTGGTCCTGTTGATCTTGTTTCTAATTTGTTCTTTAAGTTTGATGTAGTATTCACAGCCGCGGTATGTTGCAGTGTGGTTTTTATGGCAGTGAAAACATTGTGATGGGATGTTTCTGTCTAGGCTGCAGTCCATGGTCTGGTGGTTTTTGCCGCATTTTGCGCAGTTTGGTTGAAAATTGCAGAAGTTTTTTGTATGTCCATAGTTCATGCAATTCATGCATTGTATGGGCGCTGCTTGCCTCTGGAAAGGTCGGATATCCACTTTTAAGCCTAGTAGAGCAGGTAAACTTTTGAATCTTTCGATGTCAGTATTTGGTGGTAGCGTAAATTTGTAGACGGGTACTGGTCGTTTTTCCGTTGATATGATGTTCTCTTGTTGCTGTTGAATCATAGTTGGTCTGGTAGTATAGAGTGGTAGGATGCTTACCACTTCTATTCCTAGGGATTTGAGTTCTTCTGTCAGGTCTTCGACTGGTGTATTCACTGGGATATTGCGCACAGCAAATTCAAGGTTGCGCTTGTTGGGCAGTTGGTACGTGAAGAACTGCACATTATTTTCTTTGAGGTTCTTAAGACATGCGGTGTAATCAGTAACGCAGGTGCATTTAATAAGGAGAAGGTCCTTTCCTGCCATTTGGCATACTGGAGGGTACGTGCATATGCCCTTCAGTTTTCTCACAGTGGCTGCCCAATCTGATGAATACTTGATTTTGATAGATGGTATTACAGTTGATCCTTTTGTTGGTGGTGATTGTCTTGAAGGTTGTCTTGGGGCTGCTGAAGGTTGTCTTGGAGCTGCTGGTGGTGGTGCAGGTGCATTTGAGGGACCAGGGTTATTTTGATTATTTAGAGGGGAGTAGGAGTTGGAGAGGGGTATTTGGAAATTAGGATTGGGTTGATTCACAACCTTTTTTTTGTGAGTAACAGTTTTAAAACCTTCGTCATCGGTAGCTGAATGCTTTTTTTGAGCCAGATCATGTTCAGTATCTTGTGTTTCCATGGGTGCTTGTTGGTTATAAGCTTGCATTATTGTTGTGAAGTTGTGTGATGATAGAGTGGTTTGGAAGCTATTTAGCAAAGCAGAGAGTTGAATCATCAGGTCTTCCTGGCTGTGTGACTGCACTGGAACCGGTGCCACCATCGCTGGATGGATTGGGATGCTGGATGGTGATGCTGTTGTCATGGTGACATCTTGGTTGGTAGTGGTTAATGTCGCCATATGGTTACACACTAGTTAGTGATGGTGTGTTAATAAAGCCCAGAATGGGCTAAAATTGATGGTGCTCCCCAACCAGAGAGTGGTGGGGAGCGAACTCGATCTTAAGAAAGGGCCCTTTTAGAGGCCAAGAAGAGGCCCTATTAGGGGCCAAGATTTTCAGAGAGAGAAAGTTTTGGGTGGGCGGGAGGAAACCTAACACCCTAGCGTGGGGACCCGGCCGGGTTGCCTCGAGTGCAGTAGGAGACCTGCCGACCAAACCGGCAGGAGAACCCTCCTACGAGGCTTCCACGGTACCGCGGGATTTTGACCGTAAAGACGGAAAGATCAACTGGGCAGACAGAACTGCCACTAAAGGAGGTGAAAGAGAAAAATGATTTAAGCAGGGAGAATCTCCTGACCGTGACATAAAGCAATCTCGTCTCAGGAGTTCCATGAATCTGCTGTATATATTATATCTATTATATATAGATGCTTCCCCAGATTCATTCATGTATCTATTATATATAGACGCTATATCCGGATATACCTATATATATATATACATCTATATATATATATATATATATATATATATATATATATATATCATCATCATCATCATCATCATCAGCCATTTTCAATCCGACGTCGGATGTAGGCCTCCCCAAGTACTTTCCAATTTTCTCTGTCCTGAGCTTCTCGTTGCCACGTTACACCTAAGTACTTGATGATGTCTCTGTTCCACCTGTCCATAGGTCGTCTTCTTGGTCTCTTCACATCTCTTGGTATCCAGTTTAGAACGGCAGATGTCCAACGGTTGTCGTTTCTTCTTGCAATATGGCCGGCCCACCTCCATTTCAGTGATCTTACCTTATCTATTATGTCTGTAACTCCAGTCATCATTCTCACCCAAGTGTTGCGTTTCCTGTCTCTTCTTGTGATTCCCAGCATACAGCGCTCCATGCTCCTTTGCGTTGTCTGAAGTCTCTGGGTTATTGCAGCATTTAACACCCAAGTTTCACTTCCATAGGTCAAGACAGGTAAAATGCATTGGTTGAAGACCTTCCTCTTCAAAACCATTGGCATTCTTGACTTCAGAATGTGTGAGTTCCTACCAAATGCGCTCCAGCCAAGTTTCATTCTTCTGTTTACTTCATTAATCCTGTTTTTCTCTCCTGTTGTTACAAGTTGTCCCAGGTATGTGTATTCCAAGCAAACATCCAGAGGTTTTCCTTGAAGTTTGACTGGCTCTTGCACTGTAAAAGAATTATACATTACCTTTGTTTTTGTTAGGTTTATCCTGAGTCCTATCTTCTGTCCTGCTGTGTTTAGCTCTTCAAGTCTTGAAGTTAGATCTTCTGCGTTAGCTGCAAAGAGAACTATATCATCTGCAAAACGGAGGTGACTGATGTACTCCCCATTTACTCTTAACCCCTTCTCTTCCCAATCAAGGGTTTTAAAAACTTCTTCTAAAATGGCTGTGAACAAGATGGGAGATAGACCGTCACCTTGTCGAACTCCCTTCTCAATCTTGAATTCATCGGTCTCTTCATGAAGCATTACAGAAGCTGTGGCATTCTCGTAGACACTGCGCAAGAGGCGGATGTACTCAGAATCTATCCCTTGGTTCTTCAGAGCTTTCAGAGTGGAGGAGGTACTTACCGAGTCGAAGGCCTGTTCATAATCTACAAAGCAAAGGACGAGTGGCATCTCGTACTCATTCGTTCTGTTTATAATTTCCTGTAATGTGTGGATGTGGTCCATAGTGCTGAAGCCTTTCCGGAATCCCGCTTGTTCTCTAGGCTGGGCTGAAGACAGGGTCATCTTAAGACGTTCCGCTATTATCCTCATGAATGTTTTGTAGACAACTGGAAGGAGGCTAATGGGGCGATAGTTCTTCAAATCTTCTTTGCTTCCTTTCTTGTGCAGAAGGGCAATCCTTGCGTGGTTCCATTCCTTGGGAATCATTCCTTGTTTTAGACAATTACTGAATAATTGTGCTAAAACATTAGCAATCTCTGTTCCACCAGCTTTCAGATATTCCGCCAAGACCCCATCTGCTCCTCCTGTTTTCCCATTCTTCATCTGCTTAATCGCCGCCATTACTTCTTCTGGGAGGATTGAGAGGAGATTTTGTGAGCTTTGGCTTTCATCTTGGTTCTCCTCTTCGGCGTTTCCTATCTTCTTGTATAGGTTGCCAAAGTATTCTGCTACAATCCTCAATATTGCTGGTCTGTTATATGTTGTGGTGCCATCTCCTTTCTGTAAGGCTAAAATCTGTTTCTTACCAATTGCTAGGCGTCTTCTAGCCCTCTTTATGCTTTTGTTATTTTCTATGGCCTCTTGCACAATCTTTTCATTAAAATTCCTCACGTCTTCCTTGATTGCTACTCTGATGGCTTTGCAAAGCTCGGCATATTCGATATTATCTCTTGGAGTGTTTAAATTCTTCAGTTCCTTCCGTCGTTTCATCATTTTCCGGGTTCTATCACTAAATTTCTTATCCTTAGGTTTTCTTGGCATGCTTGCTACTTCCTCTGCCGCTTTCTTTACAATTTCCATAACTTTGGTTTCGAGTTCTCCCTCCTGAAGTGCTGAGAATCTATTTCTAAGTTCCAGCTGAAACTTTTTCTCGTTATCTGATAGTTTATCAATATTTATCTCCTCCTTCTTGCAAGAAACCAACTTCTTTCGTTCCATTCGGGGGTTAATATTGATTCTGCATCTAACAATTCTGTGGTCACTTCCAGTGTTGAAATTATTCAACACTTCACAGTTAGTTACAGTGTAGAGTCTGTTTACCAATATGTAGTCTATTTCATTTTTTGTTCCATTGGGACCTCTCCACGTCCATTTCCTTGTAGGATTTTTCTTAAAGTATGTATTTGTTATATACATATTGGTGCATTCTGCAAACTCTACTAAGCGGTGACCTCGCTCATTTCTCTGGCCCAGTCCATATTGTCCTGCGACAGTGTCATCAGTTTCCCGCTGGCCTACACGAGCATTAAAATCTCCCATAATGACTTTATAGTAGTGGGCCTCCTTGTCATGTTCAGTGCCGAGAGTTTGGTAGAAGTTTTCAATTTCCTCTTCGCTGCTTGCCGCTGTTGGTGCGTAGACTTGGATGACCTGTACTGAGTAACGCTCATTGATCTTTAGTATGAGTTTACAAATTCTATCTGATACACCTTCGATTTTCACCACATTATCCTTCCATCTCTTGTTGATCAAAAATCCAACGCCTCCATTTCTTCCATCCTTGGTACCCCTGTAAAAGAATAAATGTCCTTCCTTCAGAGTAAGTAGCTCCTCTGATTTTCTTCTGACTTCGCTGAGACCGATGATATCCCATTTTATCTTCTCTGCTTCATTGAGTAGTTCCAGCAGTCGTTCTTCACTCTTCAAGCTGCGGCAGTTGTAGGTTGTGAATTGCAGGGTAGTAATTCTTTTCTTCATGATGGACCTCTTCAATGCCACCACCTCCCGGACATCCGAATGGGTGGTGCTTTTACGTCCGGATAAATTTCCATTAAAGAAGCTCATCATGAAAATTGTACTTGTATTTGGGGGGGTTAGGACAATGATTCACCAGGCTGTCCTACTGCCGGTTGGTGAATGCCACTTTCATTATTTGGCCGGAGATATTGTTGAAGCCTTCTTAGCATGGTTGAACCTGGGCTATGCATCGCCTCCAACCTCCGTTAACACCCCTCCGCCCCGATGAGGCAATGAACTGTGGCGGTGATGAGGAGGGGTACATATATCTATTATATATAGACGCTTCTCCGGATATACCTATATATAAGTTATATATATATATATATATATATATATATATAGGGGATCAAAAGTTTTACCATGTTCCACAAGTGCCAAAGACTTGAAATTTTTACGACGAATTGGCCATAACGTGTAACCTCCAGGAAAAAGCCGACATTGAACCTCGGTGTCATGGGTTCGATTCCAGAAGGCCCCAAAGTCCCGATTTTCTCCATAAGGATACATGGTGGCGATTTTCAAAATTTTTTAAATAATACTTCCCGGACAGGTAGAGATTCGAAATTCAAGGACCTTAGAGATATGGTCAAGAACTATTATAAACATTAATGATTACTGATGAGAACGTCCTGGGTTCGACGCTAGGACGATTCAAAAATCCCGCATTTAAAATGCATGGGGATAGTTTTTCATTAATTTTTTTGATGCACTTACCGGAATGTAAGGAACTTTTCGCTCTGCTAGAAGATATATATTGAGAAATGGTTTAAGAAAAAAAATTTCTTAAGCCTGTACTATTCCTGGGTTCGATGCCAGAGCACATTAACTTTTCTCTCATAAGGAATATAAGGGAAAAGTAAGTCGTCGTTTGAGGCAGTTGCAGCCAATATTTCTGCTCGAACTTTTACACATTGTTAGAGATAGTGATCTTCTATTATGTTGCATAGGAAGTATTACCAGAAAGATCCGGGTTCGACGCCGGGTGGCAAATATGTCTCCCGTATAAAATACATTGGTTTAGTATTTCATTATTTTTTTGATGCACTTATCCAAATGATAGGAAGTTCGTACTCGGCTGGAAGATGTTTGAAAAGAATTGGTTTTAGAAAAAAAATCAGATAACACCGTACTATTCCTGGGTTCGATGCCAGAGCACATTAGCATTTCTATCATAAGGAGTATAAGGGAAACGTAGGACGTCGTTTGAGGCAGTTGCAGTTAATATTTCTACTTGAATTTTCACACATAGTTCCAGATGGTGATCTTCTATGGTTCTGCATAGTGAGTATGACCGGGAAGACCTGGGTTCGATGCCAGACGAATAAATTGCAGCGGAAATTAAGAATATTTTCTAACCATTTTTTTTTCTTTTGAGGACTCACTCTATGTGATGCCGACAAAAAACTTTTGTTATCGATGTGCTTGCAGTATGCAAGCAACATTTTACTCGTATATATATATATATATATATCTATATATATCTATTATATATAGACGCTTCTCCGGATATACTTATATATATATATATACACGAGTAAAATGTTGCTTGCATACTGCAAGCAGATCGACAACACTAATTTCATGTCGGCATCATATCGGGACGGCCATCAAAAGAAAAAAGTGGATTGAAATTTTTCTTAGAATTCGCTTCAATTTCAGTGTCTGGTATCGAACCCGGGTCTTTACTGTGAACATACTATGAAACACAATAGAACATCACCATCTCTAACTATGTGTGATAATTCAAGCAGAAATATGGGCTACAACTGCCTCAAAAGACGTTCTAATTTTCACGAATTTAAATGGCTCTCTGGATTCGAACCAAGGACGATCTTGGAAATCTAAAACATGTTTCTGAAAGTTATTTATGATCTCTATCTATATGCCGAATTTGAAGCTTCTATATTATTGGGAAAGGGTTCAAAATAGTTTCTAAGAATTGAATCAATTACTGATTGTAGAGACGCCTGGTGTCGAACCCAGGACCTACTGGCAGCTGTGAACACACATTATGACTTGGTTTGACCTGATCTTATTAAATGCAAAGTTTGAAGTCAACAACTTGTCAGGAAGTACCTAAAATTTGCTTCCGTAATCTCCATAAGAAATGCATTGTAGGATGTAAATGGCCCTCTGGGATCGAACCAAGGACCATCAGCGAGTTCTAAAATTTTACTATGAAATATATATATGATATATATCCACGTACCAAGTTTTAAGTTTCCAAGTCATCTGTAAGTAATTATAAAAAATCTTAAAAATCGCAATGTAAATTAAACGGGAGAATATTTGCCCTGGCCTAGAATCGAACCAAGGATAATATTTGTAGATGTCTTTGTGGTTTCCTTTAGATATACACGGCATCTAGCGATCTCTAGAATTTCAACTCTCAACTCTTCCGGGAAGTGCCTCAAAAAAATTTTCGAAAATCCCCGCCATGTATTCTTATGGACAAAATCGCGACTTTGGGGCCTTCTGGAATCGAACTCACGACACCGAGGTTCAAAGTCGGCTTTTTCCTGGAGGTTACACGTTATGGCCAATATGTCGTAAAAATTTCAAGTCGGTGGCACTTGTGGAACATGCTTAGACTTTTGATCCCCAGTGTATATCTATTATATATAGATGCTTCTCCGGATTCATTCATGATACGAGTAAAATGTTGCTTGCATACTGCAAGCAGATCAACAACACTAATTTTATATTGGAATCATATAGGGACGGTCCTCAAAAGAAAAAAGATGAATAAAAAATTTCTAAAATTCGCTGAAATTGCATCGTCTGGCATCGAACCCTGGTCTTTACTGTGAACTTACTATGCAGCACAATAGAAGATCACCATCTCTAACTATGTGTGAAAATTCAAGCAGAAATATTGGCTGCAACTGCCTCAAAAGACGTTCTAATTTTCACGAATGTAAATGGCTCTCTGGATTCGAACCAAGGACAATCTTTGAAATCTTAAACATGCTTCTGAAAGTTATTTATGAACTCTATCTATATGCCGAATTTCAAGTTTCTATATTATTGGGAAAACTTTCAAAATAATTCCTAAAAATCGGATCAACTTCTGATTTCAGAGACACCTGGTGTCGAACCAAGGACATATTGTAAGCTGTGAATGCATAATTTGTTTTTTAAAGACATGCTTTTGTATCATGCAAAGTTTGAAGTCGATAGAATAACGGGAAGTACCTAAATTTTGTTTCCGTGATCTCCGTAAGAAAGGCATTGAGGAATATAAATGTCCCTCTGGGATCGAACCAAGGACTATAAGCAAATATATAAAATTTGATTATGAGATATATTTATGATATCTAACCTCATGTTGAATTTCAAGTTTCTATGCCATCAGGAAGGGGTCCAAAAAAAATCTTCAAAATCGCCACAATGCATTTTAAACGGCCGATTTTTGCCCCGGCCTAGCATCGAACCAAGGACAATATTCGAAGATGTCTTTTTGATTTTCGTTGGCTATGCATGGCATCTAGCGATCCCTCAAGTTTCAACTCTCTGCTTCTCCGGGAAGTGCCTCAAAAAAAATTTCGAAAATCCCTGCCATGTATTCTTATGGACAAAATCGCGACTTTGGGGCCTTCTGGAATCGAGACTGACACTGAGGTTCCAAGTCGGCTTTTTCCTGGAGGTTAAACGTTATGGCCAATATGTTGTAAAAATTTCAAGTCAGTGGCACTTGTGGAACATGGTTAGAATTTTGATCCCCTATGAATGAATGAATGTGTATATAGGTATATAGGTATATCCGGAGAAGCGTCTATCTATTATACGAGTAAAATGTTGCTTGCATACTGCAAGCAGATCGACAACACTATTTTCATGTCGGCATCATATCGGGACGGCCATCAAAAGAAAAAAGTGGATTGAAATTTTTCTTAAAATTCGCTGAAATTCCATCGTCTGGCATCAAACCCGGGTATTACTGGTGAACCTACTATGAAACACAATAGAACATCACTATCTCTAACTATGTGTGAAAATTCAAGCAGAAATATGTGCTATAACTGCCTCAAAAGACGTTCTAATTTTCACGAATTTAAATGGCTCTCTGGATTCGAACCAAGGACGATCTTGGAAATCTATAATATGTTTCTGAAAGTTATTTATGATCTCTATCTATATGCCGAATTTCAAGTTTCTATATTATTGGGAAGGGGTTCAAAATAGTTCCTAAAAATTGAATCAATTACTGATTGTAGAGACGCCTGGTGTCGAACCCAGGACCTACTGGCAGCTGTGAAAACACATTATGACTTGGTTTGACCTGATCTTATTAAATGCAAAGTTTGAAGTCAACAACTTGCCAGGAAGTACATAAAATTTGCTTCCGTAATCTCCATAAGAAATGCATTGTAGGATGTAAATTGCCCTCTGGGATCGAACCAAGGACCATCAGCGAGCTCTAAAATTTTATTATGAAATATATTTATGATATATATCTACGTGCCAAGTTTCAAGTTTCCAAGTCATCTGTAAGTAATTTAAAAAAATCTTAAAAATCGCTGTGTAAATTAAACGGGAGAATATTTGCCCTGGCCTAGCATCGAACCAAGGATAATATTTGTAGATGTCTTTGTGGTTTCCTTTAGATATATACGGCATCTAGCGATGTCTAGAATTTCAACTCTCTCCTTTTCCGGGAAGTGCCTCAAAAGAATTTTCGAAAATCCCCGCCATGTATTCTTATGGACAAAATCGGGACTTTGGGGCCTTCTGGAATCGAACCCATGACCCCGAGGTTCAATGTCAGCTTTTTCCTGGAGGTTACACGTTATGGCCAATATTTCGTAAAAATTTCAAGTCGGTGGCACTTGTGGAACATGCTTATACTTTTGATCCCCAGTGTATCTATTATATATAGACGTTTCTCCGGATATACCTATATATATATACGAGTAAAATGTTGCTTGCATACTGCAAGCAGATCGACAACACTATTTTCATGTCGGCATCATATCCGGACGGCCATCAAAAGAGAAAAAAAATTGAAATTTTTCTTAAAATTTGCCTAAATTCCATCGTCTGGCATCGAACCCGGGTCTTTACTGTGAACTTACTATGCAGTACAATAGAACATCGCCATCTCTAACGATGTGTGAAAATTCAAGCACAAATATGGGCTACAACTGCCTCAAAAGACGTTCTAATTTTCACGAATTTAAATGGCTCTCTGGATTCGAACCAAGGACGATCTTGGAAATCTAAAAATTGTTTCTGAAAGTTATTTATGATCTCTATCTATATGCCGAATTTGAAGTTTCTATATTATTGGAAAAGGTTTCAAAATAATTCCTAAAAATCGGATTAACTTCTGATTTAAGAGACACCTGGTGTCGAACTCGGGACACTTTGATAGCTGTGAATGCACTGTTTGATTTGTATGGACTTGATCTTTTTATATGCAAAGTTTGAAGTCGATATCCTGCCGGGAAGTACCTAAAATTTGTTTCCGTTATCTCCGTAAGAAAAACATTGGGACGTGCAAATGGTCCATCTGGGATCGAACCAAGGACCATAAGCTAATATGTAAAACTCGGTTATGAAATAAATTCATGATATCTATCGACGTGCCGAGTTTCAAGTATCCATGTTATCGGGAAAGGATCCAAAAAAAATCTTAAAAATTGCCGCATTGCATTTTAAACGGCCGATTTTTGCACCGACCTAGCATCGAACCAAGGACAATATTAAAAGATGTCTTTCCGATTTTCGTTGCCTATTCACGGCATTTAGCGGTCCCTCGAGTTTCAACTCTCTGCTTTTCCGGGAAGCACCTCAAAAAAATTTTCGAAAATCCCCGAAATGTAATCTTATGGAGTAAATCGCGACTATGGGGCCTTCTGGAATCGAACCCATGGCACCGAGGTTCAATGTCGGCTTTTTCCTGGAGGTTACACGTTATGGCCAATATGTCGTAAAAATTTCAAGGCTGTGGCACTTGTGGAACATGCTTAGACTTTTGATCCCCAGTGTATATATATATATATCTATTATATATAGATGCTTCTCCGGATTCATTCATATATATACCTATATAGATAGATAGATAGATAGGATACAAATTCACAGCCTAAACTACAAGCGTCATTGATCTGAAATTTTTATGACATATTGGCCATAACGTGAAACCCCCAGGAAAAAAGAGACTTTGATCCTCAGTGTCATAGGTTCGATTCCAGAGGGCCCCAAAGTCCCGATTTTTCCCGTTTGAATGCATTGCCGTGATTTTCGGGAATTAAAAAAAAATACTTTCCGGATAGGTAGAGAAGTAAATCTCAAGGTGCCTATATTTATGGTCTTGGACTTTCGAAAACATCAATGACTTTTACAAAAGTTATCCTGGGTTCGATGCTAGGACGATGCAAAGATCTGCCCTTTAAAATACATGGGAGCCGTTTTTCATTATTTTTTTAGATGCACTTATCGAAATGATAGGATGTTCGTGCTTGGCTGGAAGATGTATGGTACGAATAAGTTTAAGAAAAAAATTTTCATAAGACCGTACTGTTTCTGGGTTCGAAGCCAGAGCACAATAACGTTTCTCTCATAAGGAATATAAAGGAAAAGTAGGACGTCATTTGAGGCAGTTGTAACCAATATTTCTGCTTGAATTTGCATACGCGGTTAGAGATGGTGTTTTTCTGTTGTGCTGCATAGAAAGTATTGCCTGAAAGACCCGGGTTCGATGCCGGGCGGTAAAAATATCCCCCATATTTAATACTATGGGGTATCTTTTCATAATTTTTTTATGCATTTATCGATATGTAAGGGAGCTCTTGCTTAGATGGAAGATGTATATTAACACTTTGTTTAAGAAAAAAAATAGATAAGACCATGCTGTTCCTGGGTTCGATGCCAGAGCACATTATAATTTCTCAAATAAGGAGTGTATGTGAATAGTAGGACGTCGTTTGAGGTAGTTGCACCTAATAGTTTTGCTTGAATTTTCACACATAGTTTGATATGGTAATCTTCTATTTTGCTGCATAGTAAGTACACCAGGAAGACCGGGGTTCGCTGCCAGGCGATTAAATTGCAGCGAATTCTACGAATATTTTGAATTTTTTTTTCTTTTGATGTCCGTCCCGATATGATGCCGATATGAAATTAGTGTTGTCGATCTGCTTGCAGTATGCAAGCAACATTTTACTCGTATATATATAAGTATATCCGGAGAAGCGTCTATATATAATAGATATATATAGGGGATCAAAATTCTAACCATGTTCCACAAGTGCCAACGACTTGAAATTTTTACGACGTATTGGCCATAACGTGTAACCTCCAGGAAAAAGCTGACATTGAACCTCGGTGTCATGGGTTCGATTCCAGAAGGCCCCAAAGTCGCGATTTTCCCCATAAGAATACATGGCGGTGATTTTCGAAAATTTTTTTGAGGCACTTCCCGGAAAAGGAGAGATTTGAAATTTAAGGGATCGCTAGATGCCGTGCATATCTAAAGGAAACCATAAAGACGTCTACGAATATTATCCTTGGTTCGTTGCTAGGTCGGGGCAAAAATCGGCCGTTTAAAATGCATTGTGGCGATTTTTAAGATTTTTTTTGGACCCTTTTCCGATGCCATAGAAACTTGAAATTTGGTATGAGGTTGGACACCATAAAAATATATCATAATAAAATTTTACATTTTCGCTGATGGTCCTTGGTTCGATCCCAGAGGGATATTTAAATTCCTCAATGCATTTCTTACGGAGATAACGGAAACAAATTTTAGGTACTTCCAGGCACGATATCGACTTCAAACTTTGTGTAATGAAAGATCAAGTCCATACAAATCAAACAGTGCATTCACAGCTATCAATGTGTCCTGGGTTCGACACCAGGTGTCTCTGCAATCAGAAGTTGATCCGATTTTTAGGAATTATTTTGAAACCTTTGCCAATAATATAGAAACTTTAAATTCGGCATATAGATAGAGATCATTAATAACTTACAGAAACATTTTTTAGATTTCCAAGATCGTCCTTGGTTCGAATCCAGGGAGTCGTTTAATTTCGTGAAAATTAGATCGTCTTTTGAGGCAGCTGTAGCCCATATTTCTGCTTGAATTTTCACACATAGTTAGAGATGGTGATCTTCTATTGTGCTGCTTAGTGAGTATCACCAGAAAGACCCGGGTTCGATGCCAGACGATGGAATTTCGGGGAATTTTAAGAAAAATTTCAATCCATTTTTTTCCTTTGATGGCCGTCCCGATATGATGCCGAAATGAAAATTTTGTTGTCGATCTGCTTGCAGTATGCAAGCAACATTTTACTCGTATATATCTATTATATATAGATGCTTCTCCGGATTCATTCATGGATATACCTATATAGATAGATAGATAGATAGATAGATAGGATACTAATTCACAGCCTAAACCACAAGCGTCATTGACTTGAAATTTTTACGACGTATTGGCCATAACGTGTAACCGCCATAAAAATTGCGATTTTGATCCTCAGTGTCATGGGTTCGATTCCAGAGGGCCCCAAAGTCACGATTTTCTCCATAAGAATACATGGCGGGGATTTTCGAAAATTTTTTTGAGGTACTTCCCGGAGAGAGAATGAGTTGAAACTCGAGGGATCGCTAGAAGCAGTGCGTATCCAACGAAAATCAGAAAAAAATCTTAGAATATAGTCTACGGTTCGATGCTAGGTCGGGGCAAAAATCGGCCGTTTAAAATGCATTGCGGCGATTTTGAAGATTTTTTTTGGATCCTTTCCCGATAACATGGATATTCGAAACTCGGCACGTGGATAGATATCATCAATATACTTCATAATCAAATTTTACATGTTCGCTGATTATCCTTGGTTCGATCCCAGAGGGCCATTTGCACTTCTCAATGCATTTCTTACGGAGATAACGGAAACGAAATTTAGGTACTTTTCGGCATGCTTTCGACTTCAAATTTTGCATGATACAAGAGCAAATTTTTACAAATCAAACTGTGCTTTAACAGCTTACAATACTTCCTGGGTTCGACACCAGGTGTCTCTGAAATCAGAAGTTGATCCGATTTTTAGGAATTATTTTGAAACCTTTCCCAATAAAATAGAAACTTGAATTTCGGCATATGGATAGAGATCATAAATAACTTTCAGAAACATGTTTTAGATTTCCACGATCGTCCTTGGTTCGAGTCACGAGAGGCATAACCATTCGTGAAAATTAGAACATTTTTTGAGGTAGTTATAGCCGATATTTCTGCTTGAATTTTCACACATAATTAGAGATGGTGATCTTCTATTGTGTTTCATAGTAGGTTTACCAGTAAGACCCGGGTTTGATGCCAGATGATTAAATTTCAGCGAATTTTAAGAAAAAATTAAATCCTTTTTTTTTTCTTTTGAGGACCGTCCCGATATACTGCCGATATGAAATTAGTATTGCCGATCTGCTTGCAGTATGCAAGCTACATTTTACTCGAATATATAATAGATACCCAGATACCCAGATAGGATACTAATTCACAGGCTAAACTACTGGCGTCATTGACTCGAAATTTTTACCAGGTATTGGCCATAACGTGAAACCCCAAGGAAAATAGCGACTTTGATCCTCAGTGTCATAGGTTCGATTCCAGAGGGGCCCAAAGTCCCGATTTTTCCCGTTTAAATGCATTGCTTTGATTTTCGGGAATTAAAAAAAAATACTTTCCGGGATAGGTAGAGAATCGAAAATCTAGGAGCCTTTATATATGGTCATGATCTATCGAAAACATAAATGAGTTTTACTGAAAATATCCTGGGTTCGATGCTAGGTCGAGGCAAAAATCGGCCGTTTAAAATGTATTGTGGCGATTTTTAAGATTTTTTTTGGACCCCATCCCGATGGCATGGAAACTTGAAATTCGGCATGGAGTTGGAGATTATAAATATATTTCATAATCAAATTTTACATATTCGCTGATGGTCCTTGGTTCGATCCCAGGGCGCCATTTACATTTCTCAATGCATTTCTTATGGAGATAACGGAAACAAATTTTAGGTACTTCCCGGCATGCTATCGACTTAAAACTTAGCGTGATAGAAGAACCAGTCTTAACAAATCAAACTATGCATTCATAGCTATCAATGTGTCCTGGGTTCGACACCAGGTGTCTCTGCAATCAGAAGTTGATCCGATATTTAGGAATTATTTTGAAACCTTTCCCAATAATATAGAAACTTGAAATTTGGCATATGGATTGAGATCATTAATAAATTTCAGAAACATTTTTTTAAATTTCCATGATCGTCCTTGGTTCGAGTCCCGAGAGCCATTTACATTCGTGAACATTAGAGCGTCTTTTGAGGCAGTTGTAGCCAATATTTCTGCTTGAATTTCCACACATAGTTAGAGATGGTGACCTTTTATTGTGCTACATAGTAAGTTCACCAGTAAGATCCGGGTTCGATGCCAAATGATGAAATTTCAGCGAATTTTAAGAAAAATTTCAATCCTTTTTTTTTCTTCTGAGGATATTCCCGATATGATGCCGATATGAAATTAGTATTGCCGATCTGCTTGCAGTATGCAAGCTACATTTTACTCGTATATATATATAAGTATATCCGGAGAAGCGTCTATATATATATACGAGTAAAATGTAGCTTGCATACTGCAAGCAGATCTGCCATACTAATTTCATATCGGCATAATATCGGGACGGTCCTCAAAATAAAAAAAAAGGATTGAAATTTTTCTTAAAATTCGCTGACAATTCATCGTCTGGGATCGAACCTGGGTCTTTACTGTGAGCTTCCCTGCAGAAAAAAAGAAGATCACCATCTCTAGCTATGTGTGAAAATTCAAGCAGAAATATTGGCTACAACTGCCTCAAAAGACGTTCTAATTTTCACGAATGTAAAGTGCTCTCTGGATTCGAACCGAGGACGATCTTGGAAATCTAAAACATGTTTCTGAAAGTTATTTATGATTTCTATCTATATGCCGAATTTCAAGTTTCTATATTATTGGGAAAGGTTTCAAAATAATTCCTAAAAATCGGATCAACTTCTGATTGCAGAGACACCTGGTGTCGAACCCAGGAAATATTGTAAGATGTGAATAGATAGTTTGATTTGTTAAGACTTGTTCTTGTAACATGCGAAGTTTGAAGTCGATATCATGCCGGGAAGTACCTAATATTTGATTCCGTTATCTCCATAAGAAATGCATTGAGGAATGTAAATGGCCCTCTGGGATCGAACCGAGGACCATCAGCGAATATAAAAAATTTAATTATGAAATATATTTGTGATATCTAACTTCATGCTGAATTTAAAGTTTCCATGCCATCGGCAAATGGTCCAAAATAAATCTTAAAAATCACCGCAATGCATTTTAAACGGCCGATTTTCGCCCTGACCTAGAATCGAACCATGGACAATATTAGAAAATGACTTTTTGGTTTTCGTTTGATATCCACGGCATCTAGCGTTCCCTTGAATTTCAACTCTCTACTTGTCCGGGAAGTGCCTCAAAAAAAATTTCGAAAATCCTCACCATGTATCCTTATGGAGAAAATCGTGAATTTGGGGGCTTCTGGAATCGAACCCATGATACTGAGATTCAAAGTCGGATTTTTTCTGGAGGTTACCCGTCATGGCCATCACGTCGTAAAAATTTCAAAGCGATGGCACATGTGGAACATGGTAAAACTTTTGATCCCCTATGAATGAGTGTATCTATTATATATAGATGCTTCTCCGGATTCATTCATATATCATCATCATCATCATCATCATCAGCCATTTTCAATCCGACGTCGGATGTAGGCCTCCCCAAGTACTTTCCAATTTTCTCTGTCCTGAGCTTCTCGTTGCCACGTTACACCTAAGTACTTGATGATGTCTCTGTTCCACCTGTCCATAGGTCGTCTTCTTGGTCTCTTCACATCTCTTGGTATCCAGTTGAGAACTGCAGATGTCCAACGGTTGTCGTTTCTTCTTGCAATATGGCCGGCCCACCTCCATTTCAGTGATCTTACCTTATCTATTATGTCTGTAACTCCAGTCATCATTCTCACCCAAGTGTTTCGTTTCCTGTCTCTTCTTGTGATTCCCAGCATGCAGCGCTCCATGCTCCTTTGTGTTGTCTGAAGTCTCTGGGTTGTTGCAGCATTTAACACCCAAGTTTCACTTCCATAGGTCAAGACAGGTAAAATGCATTGGTTGAAGACCTTCCTCTTCAAAACCATTGGCATTCCTGACTTCAGAATGTGTGAGTTCCTTCCAAATGCGCTCCAGCCAAGTTTCATTCTTCTGTTTACTTCATTAATCCTGTTTTTCTCTCCTGTTGTTACAAGTTGTCCCAGGTATGTGTATTCCAAGCAAACATCCAGAGGTTTTCCTTGAAGTTTGACTGGCTCTTGCACTGTAAAAGAATTATACATAACCTTTGTTTTTGTTAGGTTTATCCTGAGTCCTATCTTCTGTCCTGCTGTGTTTAGCTCTTCAAGTCTTGAAGTTAGATCTTCTGCGTTAGCTGCAAAGAGAACTATATCATCTGCAAAACGGAGGTGACTGATGTACTCCCCATTTACTCTTAACCCCTTCTCTCCCCAATCAAGGGTTTTAAAAACTTCTTCTAAAATGGCTGTGAACAAGATGGGAGATAGACCGTCACCTTGTCGAACTCCCTTCTCAATCTTGAATTCATCGGTCTCTTCATGAAGCATTACAGAAGCTGTGGCATTCTCGTAGACACTGCGCAAGAGGCGGATGTACTCAGAATCTATCCCTTGATTCTTCAGAGCTTTCAGAGTGGAGGAGGTACTTACCGAGTCGAAGGCCTGTTCATAATCTACAAAGCAAAGGACGAGTGGCATCTCGTATTCATTCGTTCTGTTTATAATTTCCTGTAATGTGTGGATGTGGTCATATATATAGATAGGTATATACATAGATAGGATACAAATTCACAGCCTAAACCAGAAGCGTGATTCAGTTCACAGTTTTACTGCGTATTGGCCATAACAATTAACCGCCAGAAAAATTGTGATTTTGATCCTCAGTGTCATGGGTTCGATTCCAGAGGGCCCCAAAGTCCCGATTTTTCCCGTTTAAATGCATTGCTTAGATTCTCGGGAATTTTTAAAAAATACTTCCCGGATAGGTAGAGAATCGAAACTCTAGGAGCCTTTATATATGGTCATGATCTATCGAAAACATAAATGAGTTTTACGGAAAATTACCTGGGTTCGATGCTAGGTCGAGGCAAAAATCGGCCGTTTAAAATGCATTGTGGCGATTTTTAAGATTTTTTTTGGACTCCTTCCCGATGACATGGAAACTTGAAATTCGGCATGAAGTTGGATATCATAAATATATTTCGTAATAAAATTTAACATATTCGTTGATGGTCCTTGGTTCGATCCCAGAGAGCCATTTTCAATCCTCAATGCATTTCTTATGGAGATAACAGAAAAAGGTTTTATGTACTTCCCGGCATGATATCGACTTTAAACTTTGTAAGAAACAAGATGAAGTCCTAATAAATCATACTGTGCATTCACAGCTACCAATATTTGCTGGGTTAGACACAAGGCGTCTCTACCATCAGTAAAATATCCGATATTTAAGAATTAATTTAAACCCCTTCCCAATAATATTAAAACAAGAAATTAGGCATATAGATAGAGTGCATTGATCCATTTGAAAAACATGTTTTAGATTTCCTTGATCGTCCTTGGTTCGAATCCAGATAGCCATTTACATTATTGAAAAGTAGAACGTCGTTTAAGGCAGTTGGAGCCAATATTTCTGCTTTAATTTTCACACATAGTAAGAGATGGTATATTTCTGTTGTGCTGCATAGTAGATTCACCAGGAAGACCCGGGTTCGATGCCAGACGATTAAATTGCAGCAAATTATAAGAATATTTTCAATCCCTTTTTTTTTCTTTTGAGGGCCGTCCCGATATGATACCGACATGAAATTAGTGTTGTCGATCTGCTTGCAGTATGCAAGCTACATTTTACTCGTATATATATAGGTATATCCGGAGAAGCGTCTATATATAATAGATATATATATATATATATATATATATATATATATATATTCGAGTAAAATGTAGCTTGCATACTGCAAGCAAATCGACAACAATAATTTCATGTGGGCATCATATCGGGACGGTCCTCAATAGAAAAAAACGGATTGAAATTTTTCTTAAAATTCGCTGAAATTTCATCATCTGGCATCGAACCCGGGACTTACTGGAAAACCTACTATGAAACACAATAGAAGATCACCATCTCTAACTATGTGTGAAAATTCAAGCAGAAATATTGGCTACAACTGCCTCAAAAGACGCTCTAATGTTCACGAATTTAAATGGCTCTCTGAATTCGAACCAAGGACGATCATGGAAATCTTAAAATTGTTTCTTAAAGTTATTTATGATTTCTATCTATATGCCGAATTTGAAGTTTCTATATTATTGGCAAAGGTTTCAAAATAATTCCTAAAAATCGGATCAACTTCTGATTGCAGAGACACCTGGTGTCGAATCCAGGAAATATTGTAAGCTGTGAATGCAAAGTTAGATTTGTAACGACTCGCTCTTCTATCATGCAAAGTTTGAAGTCAATAGCATGCCGGGAAGTACCTAAATTTTGTTTCCGTTATCTCCGTAAGAAATGCATTGAGAAGTGCAAATGGCCCTCTGGGATCGAACCAAGGACCATAAGCTAATATGTAAAATTTGATTATGAAATATATTCATGATATCTATCGGCGTGCTGAGTTTCAAGTATGTATGTTATCGGGAAAGGATCCAAAAAAAATTTTCAAAATCGCCGCAATGCTTTTTAAACGGCCGATTTTTGCCCCGGCCTAGCATCGAACCAAGGCCAATATTCGAAGATGTCTTTCCGATTTTCGTTGGCTATGCACGGTATCTAGCGGTCCCTCGAGTTTCAACTCTCTGCTTTTCCGGGAAGTGCCTCAAAAAAATTTTCGAAAATCCCCGCCATGTAATCTTATGGGGAAAATCGCGACTTTGGGGCCTTCTGGAATCGAACCCATGACACCGAGGTTCAAAGTCGGCTTTTTCCTGGAGGTTACACGTTATGGCCAATATGTCGTAAAAATTTCAAGGCATTGGCGCTTGTGGAACATGGTTAGAATTTTGATCCCCTATGAATGTATATATATCTATTATATACGAGTAAAATGTTGCTTGCATACTGCAAGCAGATCGACAACACTATTTTCATGTCGGCATCATATCGGGACTGCCATCAAAAGAAAAATATGGATTGAAATTTTTCTTAAAATTCGCTGAAATTCCATCGTCTGGCATCGAACCCGGGTCTTTACTGTGAACTTACTATGCGGCACAATAGAAAATCACCATCTCCAACCATGTGTGAAAATTCAAGCAGAAATATGGGCTACAACTGCCTCAAAAGACGTTTTAATTTCCACGAATTTAAATGGCTCTCTGGATTCGAACTAAGGACGATCTCGGAAATCTAAAAAATGTTTCTGAAAGTAATTTATGATCTCTATCTATATGCCAAATTTCAAGTTTCTATATTATTGGTAAAGGTATCAAAATAATTCCTAAAAATCGGATCAACTTCTGATTGCAGAGACACCTGGTGTCGAACCCGGGACACATTGATAGCTGTGAATGCACTGTTTGATTTGTATCGACTTGATCTTTCTATATGCAAAGTTTGAAGTCGATATCGTGCCGGGAAGTACCTAAAATTTGTTTCCGTTTTCTCCGTAAGAAATGCATTGAGGAATTTAAATGTCCCTCTGGGATCGAACCAAGGACCATCAGCGAATATATAAAATTTGATTATGATTTATGTTTATGGTATCTAACCTCATACCAAATTTCAAGTTTCTATGCCATCGGAAAAGGGTCCAAAAAAAATCTTAAAAATCGCCACAATGCATTTTAAACGGCCGATTTTTGACCCGACCTAGCATCGAACCAAGGATAATATTCGTAGATATCTTTATGGTTTCCTTTAGATATCTTTGGCATCTAGCGATCCCTTGAATTTCAAATCTCTCCTTTTCCGGGAAGTGCCTCAAAAAAATTTTCGAAAATCTTCACCATGTATCCTTATGGAGAAAATCGGGACTTTGGGGCCTTCTGGAATCGAACCCATGACACCGAGGTTCAATTTCGGCTTTTTCCTGGAGGTTACACGTTATGGCCAATATGTCGTAAAAATTTCAAGTCAGTGGCTCTTCTGGAACATGGCTAGAATTTTGATCCCCTATATATATATATCTATTATATATAGATGCTTCTCCGGATTCATTCATATCTATTATATATAGATGCTTCTCCGGATTCATTCATATATATAGCTATATAGGTATATAGATAGGATACAAATTCACAGGCTAAACCACAAGCTTGATTGACTTGAAAATTTTATGACATATTGGCCATAACGTGAAACCCCCAGAAAAATTGGGATTTTGAACCTCAGTGTCATGGGTTCGATTCCAGAAGGCCTCAAAGTCCCGATTTTTCCCGTTTAAATGCATTGCTTTGATTTTCGGGAATTAAAAAAAAATACTTCCCGGATAGGTAGAAAATCAAAACTCAAGGAGCCTATATATATGAACATGATCTATCGAAAACATAAATGAGTTTTACAGAAAATATCCTGGGTTCGAAGCTAGGTCGAGGCAAAAATCGGCCGTTTAAAATGCATTGTGTCGATTTTTAAGATTTTTTTTGAACCCTTTCCCGATGGCATGGAAACTTGAAATTCGGCATGGGTTTAGATATCATAAATATATTTAATAAACAAATTTTATGAATTCGCTGATGGTCCTTGGTTCGATCCCAGAGAGCCATTTACATTCCTCAATGCATTTCTTATGGAGATAAAAGAAACATGTTTTAGGTACTTCCCGGCAGGATACCGACTTCAAACTTTGTATGAAATAAGATGAAGTCCTAATAAATCATACTGTGCATTTACAGCTAAAAATATGTCCTGGGTTCGACACCAGGCGTCTCTGCAATCAGAAGTTAATCCGATTTTTAGGAATTATTTTGAAACCTTTGCCAATAATAAAGAAACTTCAAATTCGGCATATAGATAGATACCATAAATAACTTTCAGAAACCTTTTTTAGATTTCCAAAATCGTCCTTGGTTCGAATCCAGAGAGCCATTTAAATTCGTGAAAATTAGAACGACTTTTGAGGCAGTTGTAGCCCATATTACTGCTTGAATTTTCACACATAGTTGGAGATGGTGATGTTCTACTGTGCTGCATAGTAAGTTCACAGTAACGACCCGGGTTCGATGCCAGACGATGGAATTTCAGCGAAGTTTAAGAAAAATTTCAATCCATTTTTTTCTTTTGATGGCCGTCCCGATATGATGCCGACATTAAAATAGTGTTGTCGATCTGCTTGCAGTATGCAAGCTACATTTTACTCGTATCATATATATATATATATATATAGAGAGGATACAAAGTCACAGGCCAAACCACTAGCGTCAATGGCTTGAAATTTTTACGACATAGTGGCCATAACGTATAACCTCAAGAAAAATTGCGATTTTGAACCTCAGTGTCATGGGTTCGATTCCAGAGGGCCCCAAAGTCCCGATTTTTCCCGTTTAAATGCATTGCTTAGATTTTCGGGAATTTTTAAAAAATACTTCCCGGATAGGTAGAGAATCGAAACTCTAGGAGCCTTTATACATGGTCATGATCTATCGAAAACATAAATTAGTTTTACGGAAAATATCCTGGGTTCGATGCTAGGTCGAGGCAAAAATCGGCCGTTTAAAATGTATTGTGGCGATTTTTAAGATTTTTTTGGGACCCCTTCCCGATGGCATGGAAACTTTAAATTCGGCATGAAGTTGGAGATCATAAATATATTTCATAATCAAATTTTACATATTCGCTGATGGTCCTTGGTTCGATCCCAGGGCGCCATTTACATTTCTCAATGCATTTCTTATGGAGATAACGGAAACAAATTTTAGGTTCTTCCCGGCATGCTATCGACTTAAAACTTAGCGTGATAGAAGAACCAGTCTTAACAAATCAAACTATGCATTCATAGCTATCAATGTGTCCTGGGTTCGACACCAGGTGTCTCTGCAATCAGAAGTTGATCCGATTTTTAGGAATTATTTTGAAACCTTTCCCAATAATATAGAAACTTGAAATTTGGCATATGGATTGAGATCATTAATAACTTTAAGAAACATTTTTTAAATTTCCACGATCGTCCTTGGTTCGAGTCCCGAGAGCCATTTACATTCGTGAACATTAGAGCGTCTTTTGAGGCAGCTGCGCCCAATATTTTTGCTTTAATTTTCACACATAATTAGAGATGGAGAAATTCTATTGTGCTGCATAGTGTGTATCACCAAAAAGACCCGGGTTCGATGCCAGACGAATAACTTGCAGCGAATTTAAAGAATATTTTCAATCCCCTTTTTTTTCTATTGAGGACCGTCCCGATATGATGCCGATATGAAATTAGTGTTGTCGATCTGCTTGCAGTATGCAAGCTACATTTTACTCGTATATATATATAGGTATATCCGGAGAAACGTCTATATCTATTATATCTATTATATATAGATGCTTCTCCGGATTCATTCATATATATAGCTATATAGATAGGATACAAATTCACAGGCTAAACCACAAGCGTCATTGACTTGAAATTTTTATGACATATTGGCCATAACGTGAAACCCCCAGGAAAAAAGCTGCTTTGATCCTCAGTGTCATAGGTTCGATTCCAGAGGGCCCCAAAGTCCCGATTTTTCCCGTTTAAATGCATTGCCGTGATTTTCGGGAATTTTTAAAAAATACTTTCCGGATAGGTAGAGAAGTAAAACTCAAGGTGCCTATATTTATGGTCTTGGACTTTTAAAAACATCAATGACTTTCACAAAAAATATCCTGGGTTCGATGCTAGGACGATGCAAAGAACTGCCCTTTAAAATACATGGGAGCTGTTTTTCATTATTTTTTTTGATGCACTTCTCGAAATAATAGGAAGTTCGTGCTTAGCCGGAAAGTGTAAGGTAACAATTGGTTTAAGAAAAAAATTTTCATAAGACCGTACTATTCCTGGGTTCGGTGCCAGAGCACATTAACATTTCTCTCATAAGGAATATAAGGGAAAAGTAAGACTTCGATTGAGGCATTTGCAGCCTATATTTCTGCTTGAATTTTCGCACATAGTTAAAGAATAATATCTTCTATTATGTTGCATAGGAAGTTTCACCAGAAAGACCCGGGTTCGATGCCGGGCGGTAAATATGTCTCCCGTTTAAAATACATACGGTTAGTATTTCATTATTTTTTTGATGCACTTATCGAAATGATAGGAAGTTCGTGCTTGGCCGGAAGATGTATGGTTAAAACTGGTTTAAGAAAACAGTTTTCAGAAGACCGTAATATTCCTGGGTTCGATGCCAGACCACATTTACATTTCTCTCATAAGAAATATAAGGGAAAAGTAGGACGTCGTTTGATGCAGTTGCAGTTGATATTTCTGCTTGAATTTTCACAGATAGTTAGAGAGGATGATTTTTTATTGTGCTCTATAGTAAGTATCACCAAGAAGACCCGGGTTCGATGCCGGACGAATAAATTGCAGCGAATAATCAGAATATTTTCAATCCAATTTTTTTCTTTTTACGGCCTTCCCGATATGATGACGACATGAAATAGGTGTTGTCCATCTGCTTGCAGTATGCAAGCTACATTTTACTCGTATCTATTATATATAGATGCTTCTCCGGATTCATTCATGGATATACCTATATAGATAGATAGATAGATAGATAGATAGATAGATAGGATACTAATTCACAGCCAAAACCACAAGCGTGATTGACTTGAAATTTCTACGACGTATTGGCCATAACGTGTAACCACCAGAAAAATTGCGATTTTGATCCTCAGGGTCATGGGTTCGATTCCAGAGGGCCCCAAAGTCGCGATTTTCTCCATAAGAATACATGGCGGGGATTTTCGAAAATTTTTTTGAGGTACTTCCCGGATGGAGAAAGAGTTGAAACTCGAGGGATCGCTAGAAGCCGTGCGTATCCAACGAAAATCAGAAAAACATCTTAAAATATAGTCCATGGTTCGATGCTAGATCGGGGCAAAAATCGGCCGTTTAAAATGCATTACGGCGATTTTGAAGATTTTTTTTGGATCCTTTCCCGATAACATGGATATTCGAAACTCGGCACGTGGATAGATATCATGAATATACCTTATAATCAAATTTTACATGTTCGCTGATGGTCCTTGGTTCGATCCCAGAGGGCCATTTGCACTTCTCAATGCATTTCTTACGGAGATAACGGAAACAAAATTTAGGTACTTTCCGACATGCTATCAACTTCAAACTTTGCATGATATAAGAGCAAGTCTTTACAAATCAAACTCTGCATTCACGGCTAGCAATACGTCCTGGGTTCGACACCAGGTGTCTCTGAAATCAGAATTTGATCCGATTTTTAGGAATTATTTTGAAACCTTGTCCACTAAAATAGAAACTTGAAATTCGGCATATAAATAGAGATCATAAATATCTTTCAGAAACATGTTTTAGACATCCACGATCATCCTTGGTTCGAGTCCCGAGAGGCATTAACATTCGTGAAAATTAGAACGTTTTTTTAGGCAGTTATAGCCAATATTTCTGCTTGAATTTTCACACATAGTTAGAGATCGTGATCTTCTATTGTGTTTCATAGTAGGTTTACCAGTAAGATCCGGGTTCGATGCAAGACGATGAAATTTCAGCGAATTTTAAGAAAAAATTAAATCTTTTTTTTTTCTTTTGTGGACCGTCCCGATATGATGGCGATATGAAATTAGTATTGCCGATCTGCTTGCAGTATGCAAGCTACATTTTACTCGTCTATTATATATAGATGCTTCTCCGGATTCATTCATATATATAGCTATATAGATAGGATACAAATTCACAGGCTAAACCACAAGCGTCATTGACTTGAAATTTTTATGACATATTGGCCATAACGTGAAACCCCCAGGAAAAAAGGAAAGGAAACGACTTTGGTCCTCAGTGTCATAGGTTCGATTCCAGAGGGCCCCAAAGTCCCGATTTTTCCCGTTTGAATGCATTGCCTTGATTTTCGGGAATTTTAAAAAAATACTTTACGGATAGGTAGATAAGTAAAACTCAAGGTGCCTATATTTATGGTCTTGGACTTTCGAAAACATCAATGACTTACACAAAAATTATCCTGGGTTCGATGCTAGGACGATGCAAAGATCTGCCCTTTAAAATACATGGGAGCCGTTTTTCATTATTTTTTTAGATGCGCTTATCGAAATGATAGGATGTTCGTGCTTGGCTGGAAGATGTATGGTACGAATAAGTTTTAGAAAAAAATTTTCATAAGACCGTACTGTTCCTGGGTTCGAAGCCAGAGCACAATAACGTTTCTCTCATAAGGAATATAAAGGAAAAGTAGGACGTCATTTGAGGCAGTTGTAACCAATATTTCTGCTTGAATTTGCATACGCGGTTAGAGATGGTGTTTTTCTTTTGTGCTGCATAGAAAGTATTGCCTGAAAGACCCGGGTTCGATGCCGGGCGGTAAAAATATCACCCATATATAATACTATGGGGTATCTTTTCATAATTTTTTTATGCATTTATCGATATGTAAGGGAGCTCTTGCTTAGATGGAAGATGTATATTAACACTTTGTTTAAGAAAAAAAATAGATAAGACCATGCTGTTCCTGGGTTCGATGCCAGAGCACATTATAATTTCTCAAATAAGGAGTGTATGTGAATAGTAGGACGTCGTTTGAGGTAGTTGCACCTAATAGTTTTGCTTGAATTTTCACACATAGTTTGATATGGTAATTTTCTATTTTGCTGCATAGTAAGTACACCAGGAAGAACGGGGTTCGCTGCCAGGTGATTAAATTGCAGCGAATTCTACGAATATTTTGAATTTTTTTTTTCTTTTGATGTCCGTCCCGATATGATGCCGATATGAAATTAGTGTTGTCGATCTGCTTGCAGTATGCAAGCTACATTTTACTCGTAATAGATATATGGATACATGAATGAATCCGGAGAAGCATCTATATATAATAGATAGAGAGAGGATACAAAGTCACAGGCTAAACCACTCGCGTCATTGGCTTGAAATTTTTACTACATATTGGCCATAACGTGCAACCTCCATAAAAATTGATATTTTGAACCTCAGTGTCATGGGTTCGATTCCAGAGGGCCCCAAAGTCCCGATTTTTCCCGTTTAAATACATTGCTTCGATTTTCGGGAATTAAAAAAAAATACTTTCCGGATAGGTAGAGAATCAAAACTCAAGGAGCCTATATATATGGTCATGATCTATCGAAAACATAAATGAGGTTAACGGAAAATATCCTGGGTTCGATGCTAGGTCGATGAAAAAATCGGCCGTTTAAAATACATTGTGGCGATTTTTAAGATTTTTTTTGGACCTCTTCCCGATGGCATAGAAACTTAAAATTCGGTATGAGGTTAGATACCATAAAAATATATCATAATAAAATTTTACATATTCGCTAATGGTCCTTGGTTCGACCCCAGAGGGACATTTAAATTCCTCAATGCATTTCTTACGGAGATAACGGAAACAAATTTTAGGTACTTCCCGGCACGATATCGACTTCAATCTTTGGATATAGAAAGATCAAGTCCATATAAATTAAACATTGCATTCACAGCTTTCAATGTGTCCTGGATTCGACACCAGGTGTCTCTGCAATCACAAGTTGATCCGATATTTAGGAATTATTTTTAAACCTTTGCCAATAATATAGAAACTTCGAATTCGGCATATAGATAGAGATTATAAATAACTTTCAGAAACAGTTTTTATATTTCCAAGATCGTCCTTGGTTCGAATCCAGAGAGCCATTTAAATTCGTGAAAATTAGAACGTCTTTTGAGGCAGTTGTAGCCCATATTTCTGCTTGAATTTACACACATAGTTAGAGATGGTGATGTTCTATTGTGCTGCATAGTAAGTTCACAGTAAAGACCTGGGTTCGATGCCAGACGATGGAATTGCAGCGAATTTTAAGAAAAATTTCAATCCATTTTTTTCTTTTGATGGCCGTCCCGATATGATGCCGACATGAAAATAGTGTTGTCGATCTGCTTGCAGTATGCAAGCAACATTTTACTCGTATATATATATAGATGCTTCTCCGGATTCATTCATGGATATACCTATATAGATAGATAGATAGATAGATAGATAGATAGATAGGATACTAATTCACAGCCTAAACCACAAGCGTCATTGACTTGAAATTTTTACGGCGTATTGGCCATAACGTGTAACCGCCAGAAAAATTGCGATTTTGATCCTCAGGGTCATGGGTTCGATTCCAAAGGGCCCCAAAGTCGCGATTTTCTCCATAAGAATACATGGCGGGGATTTTAGAAAATTTTTTTGAGGTACTTCCCGGAGAGAGAAAGAAATGAAACTCGAGGGATCGCTAGAAGCCGTGCGTATACAACGAAAATCAGAAAAACATCTTAGAATATAGTCCATGGTTCGATGCTAGGTCGGGGCAAAAATCGGCCGTTTAAAATGCATTGCGGCGATTTTGAAGATTTTTTTTGGATCCTTTCCCGATAACATGGATACTTGAAACTCGGCACGTGGATAGATATTATAAATATATTTCATAATCAAATTTAACATGTTCGCTGATGGTCCTTGGTTCGATCCCAGAGGTCCATTTGGACTTCACAATGCATTTCTTACGGAGATAACGGAAACAAAATTTCGGTACTTCCCGGCATGCTATCGACTTCAAACTTTGCAAGATACAAGAACAAGTCTCTACAAATCAACCTGTGGATTCACAGTTTACAATTTGTCCTGGGTTCGACACCAGGTGTCTCTGCAATAAGAAGTTGATCGGATTTTTAGGAATTATTTTGAAACCTTTCCCAATAATATAGAAACTTGAAATTTGGCATATAGATAGATATAATAAATATCTTTCAGAAACATGTTTTAGATTTCCAAGATCCGCCTTGGTTCGAATCCCGAGAGCCATTTACATTCGTGAAAATTAGAACGTCTTTTGAGGCAGTTGTAGCCAATATTTCTGCTAGAATTTTCACACATAGTTTGAGTTGGTGATCTTCTATTGTGTTTCATAGTAGGTTTACCAGTAAGACCCGGGTTCGATGCCACACGATTAAATTGCAGAGAATTTTAAGAATATTTTCAATCCCTTTTTTTTTTGAGGACCGTCCCGATATGATGCCGATATGAAATTAGTATTGCCGATCTGCTTGCAGTATGCAAGCTACATTTTACTCGTATATATATATAGACGCTTCTCCGGATATCTATTATATATAGATGCTTCTCCGGATTCATTCATATATATACCTATATAGATAGATAGGATACAAATTCACAGCCTAAACTACAAGCGTCATTGATCTGAAATTTTTATGACATATTGGCCATAACGTGAAACCCCCAGGAAAAAAGAGACTTTGATCCTCAGTGTCATAGGTTCGATTCCAGAGGGCCCCAAAGTCCCGATTTTTCCCGTTTGAATGCATTGCCGTGATTTTCGGGAATTAAAAAAAAATACTTTCCGGATAGGTAGAGAAGTAAAACTCAAGGTGCCTATATTTATGGTCTTGGACTTTCGAAAACATCAATGACTTTTACAAAAGTTATCCTGGGTCCGATGCTAGGACGATGCAAAGATCTGCCCTTTAAAATACATGGGAGCCGTTTTTCATTATTTTTTTAGATGCACTTATCGAAATGATAGGATGTTCGTGCTTGGCTGGAAGATGTATGGTACGAATAAGTTTTAGAAAAAAATTTTTATAAGACCGTACTGTTCCTGGGTTCGAAGCCAGAGCACAATAACGTTTCTCTCATAAGGAATATAAAGGAAAAGTAGGACGTCATTTGAGGCAGTTGTAACCAATATTTCTGCTTGAATTTGCATACGCGGTTAGAGATGGTGTTTTTCTTTTGTGCTGCATAGAAAGTATTGCCTGAAAGACCCGGGTTCGATGCCGGGCGGTAAAAATATCACCCATATATAATACTATGGGGTATCTTTTCATAATTTTTTTATGCATTTATCGATATGTAAGGGAGCTCTTGCTTAGATGGGAGATGTATATTAACACTTTGTTTAAGAAAAAAAATAGATAAGACCATGCTGTTCCTGGGTTCGATGCCAGAGCACATTATAATTTCTCAAATAAGGAGTGTATGTGAATAGTAGGACGTCGTTTGAGGTAGTTGCACCTAATAGTTTTGCTTGAATTTTCACACATAGTTTGATATGGTAATTTTCTATTTTGCTGCATAGTAAGTACACCAGGAAGACCGGGGTTCGCTGCCAGGTGATTAAATTGCAGCGAATTCTACGAATATTTTGAATTTTTTTTTTCTTTTGATGTCCGTCCCGATATGATGCCGATATGAAATTAGTGTTGTCGATCTGCTTGCAGAATGCAAGCTACATTTTACTTGTACCTATATATAAGTTATATATATATATATATATATATAGGGGATCAAAAGTTTTACCATGTTCCACAAGTGCCACCGACTTGAAATTTTTACGACGTTATGGCCATGACGTGTAACCTCCAGGAAAAAGCCGACTTTGAACCTCGGTGTCATGGGTTCGATTCCAGAAGGCCCCAAAGTCGCGATTTTCTCCATAAGGATACATGGCGGGGATTTTCGAAAATTTTTTTGGTGCACTTCCAGGGAAAGTAGAGAGTTGAAATTCGAGAGATCGCTAGATGCCAAAGATATCTAAAGAAAACGATAAAGACATCTACGAATATTATCCTTGGTTCGATGCTAGGCCGGGGCAAAAATCGGCCGTTTAAAATGCATTGCGGCGATTTTTAAGATTTTTTTTGGATCCTTTCCCGATAACATGGATACTTGAAACTCAGCACTTCGATAGATATCATGAATTTATTTCATAATCAAATTTTATATATTAGCTTATGGTCCTTGGTTCGATCCCAGAGGACCATTTGCACTTCCCAATGCTTTTCTTACGGAGATAACGGAAACAAATTTTAGGTACTTCCCGGCACGATATTGACTTCAAACCTTGCATGTAGAAAGATCTAGTCCATACAAATCAAACAGTGAATTCACAGCTATCAAAGAGTCCTGGGTTCGACACCAGGTGTCTCTGCAATCAGAAGTTAATCCGATTTTTAGGTATTATTTTGAAACCTTTGCCAATAATATAGAAACTTCAAATTCGGCATATAGATAGATATCATAAATAACTTTCAGAAACATTTTTTAGATTTCCAAGATCGTCCTTGGTTCGAATCCAGAGAGCCATTTAAATTCGTAAAAATTAGAACGTCTTTTGAGGCAGTTGTAGCCCATATTTCTGCTTGAATTTTCACACATCGTTAGAGATGGTGATGTTCTATCGTGCTGCATAGTAAGTTCACAGTAAAGACCCGGGTTCGATGCCGGACGATGGAATTTAGGCAAATTTTAAGAAATATTTCAATCTTTTTTTTTCTTTTGATGGCCTTCCGGATATGATGCCGACATGAAAATAGTGTTGTCGATCTGCTTGCAGAATGCAAGCAACATTTTACTCGTATATATATATAGACGTTTCTCCGGATATCTATTATATATAGATGCTTCTCCGGATTCATTCATATATATACCTATATAGATAGATAGGATACAAATTCACAGCCTAAACTACAAGGATCATTGCCTTGAAATTTTTATGACGTATTGGCCATAACGTGAAACCTCCAGGAAAAAGCCGACATTGAACCTCGGTGTCATGGGTTCGATTCCAGAAGGCCCCAAAGTCTCGATTTTCTCCATAAGGATACATGGTGAAGATTTTCGAAATTTTTTTTGAAGCACTTCCCGAAAAGGTAGAGAGTTGAAATTCGAGGGATCGCTAGATCCTAAAGATATCTAAAGAAAACCATAAAGACATCTACGAATATTATCCTTGGTTCGATGCTAGGTCGGGGCAAAAATCGGCCGTTTAAAATGCATTGCGGCGATTTTGAAGATTTTTTTAGGATCCTTTCCCGATCACATGGATACTTGAAACTCACCACGTGGATAGATATCACAAATATATTTCATAATAAAATTTTACATGTTCGCTGATGGTCCTTGGTTCGATCCCAGAGGGACATTTTCACTTCTCAATGCATTTCTTACGGAGATAACAGAAACAAAATTAAGGTACTTCCCGGCATGCTATCGACTTAAAACTTTGCATGATGGAGGAGCCTGTCTTTACAAATCAAACTTTGCATTCACAGCATACAATATTTCCTGGGTTCGACACCAGGTGTCTCTGCAATCAGAAGTTGATCCGATTTTTAGGAATTATTTTGAAACCTTTCCCAATAATATAGAAACTTGAAATTCGGCATACAAATAAAGATCATAAATAACTTTCAGAAACATGTTTTAGATTTCCAAGATCGTCCTTGGTTCGAATCCAGAGAGCCATTTACATAAGTGAAAATTAGAACGTCTTTTGAGGCAGTTGTAGCCAATACTTCTGCTTGAATTTTCACACATAGTTAGAGATGGTGATCTACTATTGTGCTGCATAGTAAGTTCACAGTAAAGACCCGGGTTCGATGCCAGACGATAAAATGTCAGCGAATTCCAAGAAAAATTTAAATTCATTTTTTTTTCTTTTGAGGACCGTCCCAATATAATGTCAATATGAAATTAGTATTGTCGATCTTCTTGCAGTATGCAAGCTACATTTTACTCGTATATATATATATATATATATAGGTATATCCGGAGAAGCGTCTATATATAATAGACGAGTAAAATGTTGCTTGCATACTGCAAGCAGATCAAGAGCACTAATTTTATGTTGGAATTATATAGGGACGGTCCTCAAAAGAAACAAACATGAATAAAAATTCCTAAATTTTGGTGAAATTTCATCGTCTGGCATCGAACCCTGGTCTTTACTGTGAACATACTATGCAGCACAATAGAAGATCACCATCTCTAACTATGTGTGAAAATTCAAGCAGAAATAAGCTGCAACTGCCTCAAAAGACGTTCTAATTTTCACGAATGTAAATGGCTCTCTGGTTTCGAACCAAGGACGATCGTGGAAATTTAAAAAATGTTTCTGAAAGTTATTAATGATCTCAATCCATAAGCCAAATTTCAAGTTTCTATATTATTGGGAAAGGTTTCAAAATAATTCCTAAAAATCGGATCAACTTCTGATTGCAGAGACACCTGGTGTCGAACCCAGGACACATTGATAGCTATGAATGCATAGTTTGATTTGTTAAGACTGGTTCTTCTATCACGCTAAGTTTTAAGTCGATAGCATGCCGGGAAGTACCTAAAATTTGTTTCCGTTATCTCCATAAGAAATGCATTGAGAAATGTAAATGGCGCCCTGGGATCGAACCAAGGACCATCAGTGAATATGTAAAATTTGATTATGAAATATATTTATAATCTCTAACTCCATTCCGAATTTCAAGTTTCCATGACATCGGGAAGGGGTCCAAAAAAAATCTTAAAAATCGCCACAATACATTTTAAACGGCCGATTTTTGCCTCGACCTAGCATCGAACCCAGGATATTGTCCGTAAAACTCATTTATGTTTTCGATAGATGATGACCATACATAAAGGTTCCTAGAGTTCCGATTCTCTACCTATCTGGGAAGTATTTTTTAAAAATTCCCGAAAATCTAAGCAATGCATTTAAACGGGAAAAATTGGGACTTTGGGGCCCTCTGGAATCGAACTCATGACACCTAGGTTCAAAATCGCAATTTTTCTGGAGGTTATACGTTATGGCCAATATGTCGTAAAAATTTCAAGCCATTGACGCTAGTGGTTTGGCCTGTGACTTTGTATCCTCTATATATATCTATTATATATAGATGCTTCTCCGGATTCATTCATATCTATTATATACGAGTAAAATGTAGCTTGCATACTGCAAGCAGATCGTCAACACTAATTACATCTCGGCATCATATCGGGACGGTCCTCAAAAGAAAAAAAAGGGGATTGAAAATATTCTTTAAATTCGCTGCAAGTTATTCGTCCGGCATCGAACCCGGGTCTTTTTGGTGATACACACTATGCAGCACAATAGAATTTCTCCATCTCTACTTATGTGTGAAAATTAAAGCAAAAATATTGGGCGCAGCTGCCTCAAAAGACGCTCTAATGTTCACGAATGTAAATGGCTCTCGGGACTCGAACCAAGGACGATCGGGGAAATTTAAAAAGTTTTTCTGAAAGTTAATAATGATCCCAATCCATATGCCAAATTTCAAGTTTCTATATTATTGGGAAAGGTTTCAAAATAATTCCTTAAAATCGGATTAACTTCTGATTGCAGAGACACCTGGTGTCGAACCCAGGACACATTGATAGCTATGAATGCATAGTTTGATTTGTTAAGACTGATTCTTCTATCACGCTAAGTTTTAAGTCGATAGCATGCCGGGAAGAACCTAAAATTTGTTTCCGTTATCTCCATAAGAAATGTATTGAGAAATGTAAATGGCGCCCTGGGATCGAACCAAGGACCATCAGCGAATATGTAAAATTTGATTATGAAATATATTTATAATCTCCAACTCCATGCCGAATTTCAAGTTTCCATGCCATCGGGAAGGGGTCCAAAAAAAATCTTAAAAATCGCCACAATACATTTTAAACGGCCGATTTTTGCCTCGACCTAGCATCGAACCCAGGATATTTTCCGTAAAACTCATTTATGTTTTCGATAGATCATGACCATATATAAAGGCTCCTAGAGTTCCGATTCTCTACCTATCCGGGAAGTATTTTTTAAAAATTCCCGAAAATCTAAGCAATGCATTTAAACGGGAAAAATTGGGACTTTGGGGCCCTCTGGAATCGAACCCATGACACTGAGGTTCAAAATCACAATTTTTCTGGAGGTTATACGTTATGGCCAATATGTCGTAAAAATTTCAAGCCATTGACGCTAGTGGTTTGGCCTGTGACTTTGTATCCTCTCTATATCTATTATATATAGATGCTTCTCCGGATTCATTCATATATATACCTAATTAGATAGATAGGATACAAATTCACAGCCTAAACTACAAGCGTCATTGATCTGAAATTTTTATGACATATTGGCCATAACGTGAAACTCCCAGGAAAAAAGCGACTTCGATCCTCAGTGTCATGGGTTCGATTCCAGAGGGCCCCAAAATCCCGATTTTTCCCGTTTAAATGCATTGCTTTGATTTTCCGGAATTTTTAAAAAATACTTCCCGTATAGGTAGAGACTCGAAACTCAAGGAGCCTTTATATATTGTCATGATCTATCGAAAGAAGAAATGAGTTTTACGGAAAATATCCTGGGTTCGATGCTAGGTCGAGGCAAAAATCGGCCGTTTAAAATGTATTGTGGCGATTTTTAAGATTTTTTTTGGACCCCTTCCAGATGGCATGGAAACTTGAAATTCGGAATGGAGTTGGAGATTATAAATATATTTCATAATCAAATTTAACATATTCGCTGATGGTCCTTGGTTCGATCCCAGGGCGCCATTTACATTTCTCAATGCATTTCTTATGGAGATAACGGAAACAAATTTTAGGTTTCCCGGCATGCTATCGACTTAAAACTTAGCGTGATAGAAGAACCAGTCTTAGCAAATCAAACTATGCATTCATAGCTATCAATGTGTCCTGGGTTTGACACCAGGTGTCTCTGCAATCAGAAGTTGATCCGATTTTTAGGAATTATTTTGAAACCTTTCCCAATAATATAGAAACTTGAAATTTGGCATATGGATTGAGATCATTAATAAATTTCAGAAACATTTTTTAAATTTCCAAGATCGTCCTTGGTTCGAGTCCCGAGAGCCATTTACATTCGAGAACATTAGAGCGTCTTTCGAGGCAGTTGCAGGCAATATTTCTGCTTGAATTTTCACACGTATTTAGAGAAGATGATCTTCTAATGTGCTGCATAGTAATTTCACCAAGAAGACACGGGTTCGATGCCAGACGATTAAATTGAAGCGAATTTTAAGTATATTTTGAATCCTTTTTTTCCTTTCCGGGACCGTCCCGATATAATGCCGTTATGAAATTAGTGTTGTCGATCTGCTTGCAGTATGCAAGCTACATTTTACTCGTATATATATATATATCTATTATATATAGATGCTTCTCCGGATTCATTCATATATATACCTATATAGATAGATAGGATACAAATTCACAGCCTAAACTACAAGCGTCATTGATCTGAAATTTTTATGACATATTGGCCATAACGTGAAACCCCCAGGAAAAAAGAGACTTTGATCCTCAGTGTCATAGGTTCGATTCCAGAGGGCCCCAAAGTCCCGATTTTTCCCGTTTGAATGCATTGCCGTGATTTTCGGGAATTAAAAAAAAATACTTTCCGGATAGGTAGAGAAGTAAAACTCAAGGTGCCTATATTTATGGTCTTGGACTTTCGAAAACATCAATGACTTTTACAAAAGTTATCCTGGGTTCGATGCTAGGACGATGCAAAGATCTGCCCTTTAAAATACATGGGAGCCGTTTTTCATTATTTTTTTAGATGCACTTATCGAAACGATAGGATTGAATTTGCATACGCGGTTAGAGATGGTGTTTTTCTTTTGTGCTGCATAGAAAGTATTGCCTGAAAGACCCGGGTTCGATGCCGGGCGGTAAAAATATCACCCATATATAATTCTATGGGGTATCTTTTCATAATTTTTTTATGCATTTATCGATATGTAAGGGAGCTCTTGCTTAGATGGAAGATGTATATTAACACTTTGTTTAAGAAAAAAAATAGATAAGACCATGCTGTTCCTGGGTTCGATGCCAGAGCACATTATAATTTCTCAAATAAGGAGTGTATGTGAATAGTAGGACGTCGTTTGAGGTAGTTGCACCTAATAGTTTTGCTTGAATTTTCACACATAGTTTGATATGGTAATTTTATATTTTGCTGCATAGTAAGTACACCAGGAAGACCGGGGTTCGCTGCCAGGTGATTAAATTGCAGCGAATTCTACGAATATTTGGAATTTTTTTTTTCTTTTGATGTCCGTCCCGATATGATGCCGATATGAAATTAGTGTTGTCGATCTGCTTGAAGTATGCAAGCTACATTTTACTCGTATGATATATGAATGAATCCGGAGAAGCATCTATATATTATAATAGATTGATGCTTCTCCGGATTCATTCATATCTATTATATATAGATGCTTCTCCGGATTCATTCATATATATATATAGATAGATAGGTATATAGATAGGATACAAAGTCACAGGCTAAACCACAAGCGTCATTGGCTTGAAATTTTTACGACATATTGGCCATCAAGTGTAACCTCCAGAAAAATTGCGATTTTGGACCTCAGTGTCATGGGTTCGATTCCAGAGGGCCCCAAAGTCCCGATTTTTCCCGTTTAAATGCATTGCCGTGATATTCGGGAATTAAAAAAAAATACTTTCCGGATAGGTAGAGAAATAAAACTCAAGGAGCCTATATTTATGGTCTTGGTCTTTCGAAAACATCAATGACTTTCACAAAAGATATCCTGGGTTCGATGCTAGGACGAGACAAAGAAATGCCCTTTAAAATACATGGGAGTTTTTTTTCATTATTTTTTTGATGCACTTCTCTATATAATAGGAAGTTCGTGCTTAGCCGTAAAGTGTATGGTAAGTGTAAGTTTAAGATAAAAATCTAGATAAGACCGAACTGTTCCTGGGTTCGATGCCAGAGCACATTAACATTTCTCTCATATGGAATATAAGGGAAAAGTAAGACTTCGATTGAGACAGTTGCAGCAAATATTTCTGCTTGAATTTTCGCACATAGTTATAGATTAATATCTTCTATTATGTTGCATAAGAAGTTTCACCAGAAAGACCCGGGTTCGATGACGGGTGGTAAATATGTCTCCCGTTTAAAATACATTGGGTTAGTTTTTAATAATTTTTTAGATGCACTTATCGAAATGATAGGAAGTTCATGCTTGGCTGGAAGATGTACGGTTAAAATTGAATTAAGAAAACAATTTTCAGAAGACCGTACTGTTCCTGGGTTCGATGCCAGAGCACATTAACATTTCTCTCATAAGAAATATAAGGGAAAAGATGGACGTCGTTTGAGGCAGTTGCAGATAATATTTCTGGTTGAATTTTCACAGATAGTTAGAGATGGCGATCTTCTATTGTGACATAGTAAGTATCACCAGGAAGACCCGGGTTCGATGCCGGACGAATAAATTGCAGCGAATGATAAGAATATTTTCAATCTATTTTTCTTTCTTTTGACGGCCTTCCCGATATGATGCCAACATGAAATTATTGTTGTCGATCTGCTTGCAGTATGCAAGCTACATTTTACTCGTATATATATATATAGAGAGAGGATACAAAGTCACAGGCTAAACCACTTGCGTCAATGGTTTGAAATTTTTACGACATATTGGCCATAACGTATAACCTCCAGAAAAATTGCGATTTTGAACCTCGATGTCATGGGTTCGATTCCAGAGGGCCTCAAAGTCCCGATTTTTCCCGTTTAAATGCATTGCTTTGATTTTCGGGAATTAAAAAAAAATACTTTCCGGATAGGTAGCGAATCAAAACTCAAGGAGCCTATATATATGGTCATGATCTATCCAAAACATAAATGAGTTTTACGGAAAATATCCTGTGTTCGATGCTGGGTCGGGGCAAAAATCCTCCGTTTAAATTGCATTGTAGCGATTTTTAAGATTTTTTTTGGACCCTTTCCCGATGGCATGGAAACTTGAAATTCGGCATGGAGTTGGAGATCAATAATAAATTTCAGGATCAAATTTTACATATTCGCTGATGGTCCTTGGTTCGATCCCAGAGGGTAATTAAAATTCCTCAATGCATTTCTTACGGAGATAACGGAAACAAATTATAGGTACTTCCCGGCACGATAAAGACTTCAAACTTTCCACTAAGAAAAATCAAGTGTATACAAATCAAACTGTGCATTCCCAGCTGTCAATGTGTCCTGGGTTCGACACCAGGCGTCTCTAATATCAGTAACTGATCCGATTTTCAATAATTATTTTGAACCCTTTCCCAACAATATAGAAACTTGAAATTCGGCATGTAGATAGAGATCATAAATAACTTTCAGAAACATTTTTTAGATTTCCAAGATCGTCCTTGGTTCGAATCCAGAGAGCCATTTAAATTCGTGAAAATGAGAACGTCTTTTGAGGCAGTTGTAGCCAATATTTCTGCTTGAATTTTCACACATAATTAGAGATGGCGATGTTCTATTGTGCTGCATAGTAAGTTCAACAGTATAGAGCCGGGTTCGATGCCAGACGATGGAATTTCAGCGAATTTTAAGAAAAATTTCAATCCATTTTTTTCATTTGATGGCCGTCCCGATATGATGCCGACATGAAAATAGTGTTGTCGATCTGCTTGCAGTATGCAAGCAACATTTTACTCGTATCATATATATATATATATATATAGAGAGAGGATACAAAGTCACAGGCTAAACCACTAGCGTCAATGGCTTGAAATTTTTACGACATATTGGCCATAACGTATAACCTCCAGAAAAATTGCGATTTTGAGCCTCAGTGTCATGGGTTCGATTCCAGAGGGCCCCAAAGTCCCGATTTTTCCCGTTTGAATGCATTGCTTTGAATTTCGGGAATTAAAAAAAAATACTTTCCGGACAGGTAGAGAATTAAAACTCAAGGAGCCTATATATATGAACATGATCTATCGAAAACATAAATGAGTTTTACGAAAATTATCCTGGGTTCGATGCTAGGTCGGGGCGAAAATCGGCCGTTAAAAACGCATTGTGGAGATTTTTAAGATTTTTTTTGGACCCCTTTCCCAAAACATGGAAACTTGAAATTTGGCATGGGGTTAGAAATCATAAATATATTTCATAATCAAATTTTTTTTATTCGCTTATGGTCCTTGGTTCGATCCCAGAGGGTCATTTGTACTCCACAATGCATTTCTTATGGAGATAACGGAAACAGATTTTAGGTACTTCTCGGCATGATATTGACTTCAAACTTTGCATAAAATATGATCAAGTTCATAAAAATCTAACTGTGCAGTCACAGCTTCCAGTGTGTCCTGGGTTCGAAACCAGGCGTCTCTACAATCAGTAACTGATCCGATTTTCAATAATAATTTTGAACCCTTTCCCAACAATATAGAAACTTGAAATTCGGCATGTTGTTAGATATCGTAGATAAATTTCAAAATCATGTTTTAGATTTCCAGGATCGTCCTTGGTTCGAATCCAGAGAGGCATTTACATTCGTGAAAATAATAACGTCTTTTGAGGCAGTTGTAACAAATATTTCTGCTTTAATTTTCACACATAGTTAGAGATGTTGATCTTCTATTGTGCTGCATAGTAAGTTTACCAGTAAGACCCGGGTTCGATGCCAGACGATAGAATAACAGCGAATTTTAAGAATATTTTGAATATTTTTTTTTGTTAAATTGAGAACCGTCCCGATATGATGCCGATATGAAATTAGTATTGCCGATCTGCTTGCAGTATGCAAGCTACATTTTACTCGTATCATATATTCATATATATATATATATACGAGTAAAATGTTGCTTGCATACTGCAAGCAGATCGGCAACACTATTTTCATGTCGGCATCATATCCGGACGACCATCAAAAGAAAAAAAAAGATTGAAATTTTTCTTAAAATTTGCCTAAATTCCATCGTCTGGCATCGAACCCGGGTCTTTACTGTGAACTTACTATGCAGCACAATAGAACATCACCATCTCTAACGATGTGTGAAAATTCAAGCAGAAATATGGGCTACAACTGCCTCAAAAGACGTTCTAATTATCACGAATTTAAATGGCTCTCTGGATTCGAACCAAGGACGATCTTGGATATTTAAAAAATGTTTCTGAAAGTTATTTATGATCTCTATCTATATGCTAAATTTCAAGTTTCTATATTATTGGGAAAGGTTTCAAAATAATTCCTAAAAATCAGATCAACTTCTGATTGCAGAGACACCTGGTGTCGAACCCAGGAGACATTGATAGCAATGAATGCATAGTTTGATTTGCTAAGACTGGTTCTTCTATCATGCTAAGTTTTAAGTCGATAGCATCCCGGGAAGTACCTAAAATTTGTTTCCGTTATCTCCGTAAGAAATGCCTTGAGGAATATAAATGTCCCTCTGGGATCGAACCAAGGACCATCAGCGAATATGTAAAATTTGATTATGATATATTATTACAGTATCTAACCTCATGCCAAATTTCAAGTTTCCATGCCATTGGGAAAGGGTCCAAAAAAAATCATAAAAATCGCCACAATGCTTTTTAAACGGCCGATTTTTGCCTCGACCTAGCATCGAACCCAGGATATTTTCCGTAAAACTCATTTATGATTTCGATAGATCATTACCATATATATAGGCTCCTTGAGTTTTATTTCTCTACCTATCCGGAAAGTATTTTTTTTTAATTCCCGAAAATCACGGCAATGCATTTAAACGGGAAAAATCGGGACTTTGGAGCCCCCTGGCATCGAACCCATGACACTGAGGATCTAAATCGCAATTTTTCTGGTGGCTACACGTTATGGCCAATACGCCGTAAAAATTTCAGCTCAATCACTCTTGTGGTTTAGGCTGTGAGTTTGTATCCTCTCTCTATATATATATATATAGATATATATATGGATACATGAATGAATCCGGAGAAGCATCTATATATAATAGATATATAGAGAGGATACAAAGTCACAGGCTAAACCACTAGCGTCAATGGCTTGAAATTTTTACGACATATTGGCCATAACGTATAACCTCCAGAAAAATTGCGATTTTGAACCTCGATGTCATGGGTTCGATTCCAGAGGGCCTCAAAGTCCCGATTTTTCCCGTTTAAATGCATTGCTTTGATTTTCAGGAATTTTTAAAAAATACTTGCCGTACAGGTAGGGATTTTAAACTCAAGGAGCCGATATATATGGTCATGATCTATCGAAAACATAAATGAGTTTTACGGAAAATATCCTGGGTTCGATGCTAGGTCGGGGCAAAAATCGGCCGTTTAAATTGCATTGTGGCGATTTTTAAGATTTTTTTTGGACCCTTTCCCGATGGCATGGAAACTTGAAATTCGGCATGGAGTTGGAGAATAATAATAAATTTCAGGATCGAATTTTATATATTCGCTGATGGTCCTTGGTTCGATCCCAGAGGGCAATTTAAATTCCTCAATGCATTTCTTACTGAGTTAACGGAAACAAATTATTGGTACTTCCCGGCACGATAAAGACTTCAAACTTTGGACTAAGAAAGATTAAGTGTATACAAATCAAACTGTATATTCCCAGCTGTCAATGTGTCCTGGGTTCGATACCAGGCGTCTCTAATATCAGTAACTGATCCGATTTTCAATAATTATTTTGAACCCTTTCCCAACAATATAGAAACTTGAAATTCGGCATGTAGATAGACATCATAAATAACATTCAAAATCATTTTTTAGATTTCCAAGATCGTCCTTGGTTCGAATCCAGAGAGCCATTTCAATTCGTGAAAATGAGAACGTCTTTTGAGGCAATTGTAGCCCATATTTCTGCTTGAATTTTCACACATAGTTAGAGATGGCGATGTTCTATTGTGCTGCATAGTAAGTTCAACAGTGAAGACCCGGGTTCGATGCCAGACGATGGAATTTCAGTGAATTTTAAGAAAAATTTCAATCCTTTTTTTTTTTCTTATGAGGACCGTCCCGATATGATGCCGACATAAAAATAGTGTTGTCGATCTGCTTGCAGTATGCAAGCAACATTTTACTCGTATATATATATATATCTATCTATTATATATAGACGCTTCTCCGGATATACTTATATATATATACACTGGGGATCAAAAGTCTAACCATGTTCCACAAGTGCCACCGACTTGAAATTTTTACCACATTATGGCCATGACGTGTAACCTGCAGGAAAAATCCGACATTGAACCTCGGTGTCATGGGTTCGATTCCAGAAGGCCCAAAAGTCGCGATTTTCTCCATAAGAATACATGGCGGGGATTTTCGAAAATTTTTTTGAGGCACTTCCCGGGAAAGTAGAGAGTTGAAATTCGAGGGATCGCTAGATGCCAAGAATATCTAAAGAAAACCATAAAGACATCTCCGAATATTATCCTTGGTTCGATGCTAGGTCAGGGCAAAAATCGGCCGTTTAAAATGCATTGCGGCGATTTTGAAGATTTTTTATGGATCCTTTCCCGATAACATGGATTCTTGAAACTCAGCACGTGGATAGATATCACGAATATATTTCATAATCAAATTTTACATGTTCGCTGATGGTCCTTGGTTCGATCCCAGAGGGCCATTTTCACTTCCCAATGCATTTCTTACGGAGATAACGGAAACAAAATTTAGGTACTTCCCGGCATGCTATCAACTTCAAACTTTGCATGATAGAAGAGCAAGTCTTTACAAATCAAACTGTGCATACACAGCTTACATTATTTCCTGGGTTCGACACCAGGTGTCTCTGAAATCAGAAGTTGATCCGATTTTTAGGAATTATTTTGAAACCTTTTCCAATAATATAGAAACTTGAAATTCGGCGTATAGATAAAGATCATAAATAACTTTCAGAAACAAGTTTTAGATTTCCAAGGTCGTCCTTGGTTCGAATCCAGAGAGCAATTTAAATTCGTGAAAATTAGAACGTCTTTTGAGGCAGTTGTAGCAAATATTTCTGCTTGAATTTTCACACATAGTTAGAGGTGGTGATCTTCTATTATGCTGCATAGTAAGTTCACCAGTAAGACCCGGGTTCGATATCAGACGATGATATTGCAGCGAATTTTATGAATATTTTCAATTCTTTTTTTTTTCTTTTGTGGACCGTCCCGATATATTGCCGATTTTAAATTATTGTTTCAATCTGCTTGCAGTATGCAAGCTAAATTTTACTCGTATGATATATGAATGAATCCGGAGAAGCATCTATATATAATAGATATATACACTGGGGATCAAAAGTCTAAGCATGTTCCACAAGTGCCACCGACTTGAAATTTTTACGACGTATTGGCCATAACGTGTAACCTCCAGGAAAAAGCCGACATTGAACCTCGGTGCCATGGGTTCGATTCCAGAAGGCCCCAAAGTAGCGATTTTCCCCATAAGATAACATGGCGGGGATTTACGAAAATTTTTTTGAGGCACTTCCCGGAAAAGAAGAGAGTTGAAACTCGAGGGACCGCTAAATGCCGTGCATAGCCAACGAAAATCGGAAAGACATCTTCGAATATTGTCCTTGGTTCGATGCTAGGCTGGGGCAAAAATCGGCCGTTTAAAATGCATTGCGGCGATTTTTAAGATTTTTTTTGGATCCTATCCCGATAACATGGATACTTGAAACTCGGCACGTCGTTAGATATCATGAATTTATTTCATAATCGAATTTTACATATTAGCTTATGGTCCTTGGTTCGATCCCAGAGGACCATTTGCATTTCCCAATGCTTTTCTTACGGAGATAACGGAAACAAATTTTAGGTACTTCCCGGCACGATATCGACTTCAAACTTTGCATGTAGAAAGATCAAGTCCATACAAATCAAACAGTACATTCACAGCTATCAAAGTGTCCTGGGTTCGACACCAGGTGTCTCTGCACTCAGAAGTTGATCCGATTTTTAGGAATTATTTTGAAACCTTTGCCAATAATATAGAAACTTCAAATTCGGCATATAGATAGAGATCATAAATAACTTTCAGAAACATTTTTTAGATTTCCAAGATCGTCCTTGGTTCGAATCCAGAGAGCCATTTAAATTCGTAAAAATTAGAACGTCTTTTGAGGCAGTTGTAGCCCATATTTCTGCTTGAATTTTCACACATCGTTAGAGATGGTGATGTTCTATTGTGCTGCATAGTAAGTTCACAGTAAAGACCCGGGTTCGATGCCAGACGATGGAATTTAGGCAAATTTTAAGAAAAATTTCAATCCATTTTTTTCTTTTGATGGCCGTCCGGATATGATGCCGACATGAAAATAGTGTTGTCGATCTGCTTGCAGTATGCAAGCTACATTTACTCGTATATATATATAGACGCTTCTCCGGATATACCTATATATATATATAACTACTATATCTATTATATATAGACGTTTCTCCGGATATACCTATGCATATATATATTTCTCCGGATATATATACCTATATATATATATACGAGTAAAATGTTGCTTGCATACTACAAGCAGATCGACAAAACTAAATTCATATCGGCATTATATCTGGACGGTCCTCAAAAGAAAAAAAAAAGGATTAAAAATATTCTGAAAATTCGCTGCAATTTAAACTTCTGGCATCGAACCCCGGTCTTCCTTATAAACTTACTATGCAGCAAAACAGAAGATCGCCACCTATAACCATGTGTGAAAATTCAAGTAGAAATATTAACTGCAACTGCCTCAAACGACGTCCTACGTTTCCCTTATATTCCTTATGAGAGAAATGCTAATGTGCTCTGGCATCGAACCCAGGAATAGTACGGTGTTATCTAAATTTGTTTCTAAAACCAATTCTTTTCATACATCTTCCAGCCGAGTACGAACCCAGGAATAGTACGGGCTTATGAAATTTTTTTTCTTATACCAATTCTTAATATATATCTTCCAGCTGAGCGAAAAGTTCCTTACATTCCGATAAGTGCATGAAAAAAAATAATGAAAAACTATCCCCATGCATTTTAAATGCGGGATTTTTGCATCGTCCTAGCATCAAACCCAGGACGTTCCTATTCGTGGTCATTACTGTTTTTAATAGTTTTTGACCATATCTGTGAGCTCTTTGAATTTCGATTCTCTATCTGTCCGGGAAGTATTATTTAAAAAAATTTGAAAATCGCCACCATGTATCCTTATGGAGAAAATCGGGACTTTGGGGCCTTCTGGAATCGAACCCATGACACCGAGGTTCAATGTCAGCTTTTTCCTGGAGGTTACACGTCATGGCTATAACGTCGTAAAAATTTCAAGTCGGTGGCACTTGTGGAACATGGTAAAACTTTTGATCCCCTATATATCTATTATATATAGACACTTCTCCGGATATACTATATATACTAATCTAAAACATGCATTCGAAATTTATCTATTATTTCTATCTATGTACCGAATTTAGTGTTTAATATTAAAGGGAAGGGGTTCAAATTAATTCCTAAAAATTGGATCAGTTACTGATGTTAGAGACGCCTGGTGTCGAACCCAGGACACAGTGGTGGCTGTAAATGCACAGAATGATTTGAAAGGACTTGATCTTATTTTGTTCAAAGTTTGAAGACGATATCATGCCTGGAAGTACCTAAAATTTGTTTCCTTTATCTCCGTAAGAAATGCATTGAGAAGTGCAAATGGTCTCTGGGATCGAACCGAGGACCATCAGCGAACATAAAAATTTTTGATTATGAAATATATTCATGATATCTAACCCCATGCCGAATTTCAAGTTTCCATGCTATCGGCAAATGGTCCAAAATAAATCTTAAATATCGCCGCAATGCATTTTAAACGGCCGATTTTTGCCCCGACCTAGAATCGAACCATGGAGAATATTCGAAAATGTATTTTTGATTTTCGTTGGATATCAACGGCATCTAGCGATCCCTCGAATTTCAACTCTCTACTTGTCCGGGAAGTGCCTCAAAAGATTTTTCGAAAATCCTCACCATGTATCCTCATGGAGAAAATCGGGACATTGGGGCCTTCTGGAATCGAACCCATGACACTGAGATTCAAAGTCAGATTTTTTCTGGAGGTTACCCGTCATGGCCATCAGGTCGTAAAAATTTCATGTCGATGGCACTTGTGGAACATGGTTAAACTTTTGATCCCCTATGAATGAGTGTATATATATATATATAGGTACGAGTAAAATGTTGCTTGCATACTGCAAGCAGATCGACAACACTATTTTCATGTCGGCATCATATCGGGACGGCCATCAAAAGAAAAAAATGGATTGAAATTTTTCTTAAAATTCCCCGAAATTCCATCGTCTGGCATCGAACCCGGGTTTTTCTGGTGATACTCACTAAGCAGCACAATAGAAGATCACCATCTCTAACTATATGTGAAAATTCAAGCAGAAATATTTGCTACAACTGCTTCAAACGACGATGTACTTTTCACGAAAGTAAATTGCTCACTGGATTCGAACCAAGGACGATCGTGGGAATCTAGAACATGTTCCTGAAATGTATCTATAATTTCTATCTGTATGCTGAATTTCAAGTTTCTATATAATTGGGAAATTGTTCCAAAGAATTCTTAAAAATCGGATCATTTACTGATTGTAGAGACGCCTGGTGGTGAAATCAGGAAACATTGGTAGCTGTGAATTCACAGTTTGATTAGTAATGACTTGATCTTATCTTATGCAAAGTTTTAAGTAGATATAATATCGGGAAGCACCTAAAATGTGTTTCCGTAATCTCCTTAAGAAATGCATTGAGGAATGTAAATGGCCATCTGGGATCGAACCAAGGACCATAAGGGATTATGTAAAATTTGATTATGAAATATAATTATAATATCTAACGCCATGCCGAATTTCAAGTTTCCATGCCATCGAGAAGGGGTCCAAAAAAATCTTAAAAATCGCCACAATGCATTTTAAACGGCCGATTTTTGCCTCGACCTAGCATCGAACCCAGGATATTTTCCGTAAAACTCATTTATGTTTTCGATAGATAATGACCATATATATAGGCTCCCTGAGTTTCGATTTTCTACCTATCCGGTAGGTATATTTTTTTAATTCCCGAAAATCAAAGCAATGTATTTAAACGGGAAAAATCCGGACTTTGGGGCCCTCTGGAATCGAACCCATGACACTGAGGTTCCAATTCGCAATTTTTGTGGTGGTTACACGTAATGGCCAATACGTCGTAAAAATTTCATGTTAATGACGCTTGTAGTTTAGCCTGTGAATTTGTATGCTCTCTATCTATCTATATACATGAATGAATCCGGAGAAGCATCTATATATAATAGATGTTATACGAGTAAAATGTAGCTTGCATACTGCCAGCAGATCAACAACACCAATTTCATTTCAACACCACCTTCATATCGGCATCATATCGGGACAGTTCTCAAAAGAAAAAAAAAGCATTGAAAATATTCTCAAAATTCACTGCAATTTAATCGTCTGGCATAGAACCCAAGCCTTCCTGGTTAACTTACTATGCAGTACTACAGAAGATCACCATCTCTAACTATGTGTGAAAATTCAAGCAGAAATATTGACTGCAACTGCCTCAAATGACGTCCTACTTTTCATATACATACCTCATGTGAGAAATTGTAATGTGCTCGGGCAACGAACCCAGGAACAGCATGGTCTTATCTATTTTTTTTCCTAAACCAAGTCTTAATAAACATCTTCTATCTAAGCATGAACCTCCTATCATTTCGATAAGTGCATCAAAATAAATAATGAAACCTCTACAATGTATTTAAATGGGGGATATATTTACCGCCTGGCTTCGAACCCGTGTCTTTCTGGTAATATTTTATATGCAGCACAACAGAAGATCAACACCTCTAACTATGTGTGAAATTTCAAGCAGAAATATTGGGTGCAACTGCCTCAAACGACGTCCTACTTTTCCCATGTATTCCTTATGAGAGAAATTTTAATGTGCTCTGGCATCGAACCAAGGAATTGTACGGGCTTATGAATATTTTTTTCTAAAAGCAAATCTTTTTATACATCTTCCAGCCGAGCACGAACTTCCTATCATTTTGATAAGTGCATCAAAAAATAATGAAATACTAACCCAATGTATTTTAAACGGGAGACATATTTACCGCCCGGCATCGAACCCGGGTCTTTCTGGTAAAACTTCCTATGCAACATAATAGAAGATATTAATCTTTATATATGTGCGAAAATTCAAGCAGATACATTGGTGGCAACTGCCTCAATCGAAGTCTTACTTTTCCCTTATATTCCTTATGAGAGAAATGTTAATGTGCTCTGGCATCGAACCCAGGAATAGTACGGTCTTATGAAAATTTTTTTCTTAAACCAATTCTTACCTTAAATTTCCGGCTAAGCACGAACCTCCTAATATTTCGAGAAGTGCATCAAAAAAATAATGAAAAACGGCTCCCATGTATTTTAAAGGGCAGATATTTGCATCGTCCTAGCATCGAACCCAGGATATTTTTTGTGAAAGTCGTTGATGTTTTCGAAAGTCCAAGACCATAAATATAGGCACCATGAGTTTTATTTCTCTACCTATCCGGAAAGTATTATTTTAAAATTCCCGAAAATCACGGCAATGCATTTAAACGGGAAAAATTGGGACTTTGGGGCCCTCTGGAATCGAACCTATCGCACTGAGGATCAAAGTCGCTTTTTTCCTGGGGATTTCACGTTAGGGCCAATATGTCATAAAAATTTCAAGTCAATGACGCTTGTGGTTTAGCCTGTGAATTAGTATCCTATCTATATAGCTATATATATGAATGAATCCGTAGAAGCATATATGTATAATAGACGAGTAAAATACAGCTTGCATACTGCAAGAAGATCGACAACACTAATTTCATGTTGGCATCATATCGGGAAGGCCGTTACCGCCAAAAATAGGCCGTTTAAAATGCATTGCGGCGATTTTGAAGATTTTTTTTGGATCCTTTCCCGATATCATGGAAACATTAAACTCGGCACGTGGATAGATATCATGAATATATTTCATAATCAAATTATACATGTTCGCTGATGGTCCTTGGTTCGATCCCAGAGGGTCATTTGCACTTCTCAATGCATTTCTTACGGAGATAACGGAAACAAAATTTAGGTATCTCCCGGCATACTATCGACATCAAACTTTCCATGATACAGGAGCAGGTACTTACAAATCAAATTCTTCATTCACAGCTTACAATATGTCCTGGATTCGACACCAGGTGTCTCTGCAATCAGAAGTTGATCCAATTTTTAAGAATTATTTTGAAATCTTTCCCAATAATATAGAAACTTGAAATTCGGCATATAGATAGAGATAATAAATAAATTTCAGAAATAGGTTTTAGATTTCCATGATAGTCCTCGGTTCGAATACAGAGAGCCATTTACATTCGTGAAAATTAGAACGTCTTTTGAGGAAGTTGTTGCCTATATTTCTGCTTGAATTTTCACACATAGTTAGAGATGGTAATCTTCTATTGTGCTGCATAGTAAGTTCACAGTAAAGACCCGGGTTCGATGCCAGACGATGAAATGTCAGCGAATTTTAAATTAAATTTCAATCTCTTTTTTTTCTTTTGAGGACCGTCCCGAATTAATGCCGAAATGAAATTAGTATTGCCGATCTTTGTGCAGTATGTAGCTTGCATACAGTTTTAATATACATCTTCCATATAAGCAAGAACTTCCTATTATTTCGATAAGTGCATCAAAAATTAATGAAAAACTATACCCAATCTGTTTTATATGGCAGGTATATTTACCGCCCGGCATCGAACCTGGGTCTTTCTGGCTATATTTTCTAAGTAAAACGACAGAATATCACTAAATCTAACTATGTGTGGAAATTGAAGCAGAAATATTGGCTACAACTGCCTCAAACGACGTCCTACTTTTTCCATATATTCCTTATGAGAGAAATTATAATCTGCGCTGGCATCGAACCCAGGAAATGTACAGTATTTTCTAAATTTTTTTCTGAAACAAATTCTTAATATTATCTATTATATATAAACGCTTCTCCGGATATCTATTATATACGAGTAAAATGTAGCTTGCATACTGCAAGCAGATCAACAACACCAATTTCATTTCAACACCACCTTCATATCGGCATCATATCGGGACAGTTCTCAAAAGAAAAAAAAAGCATTGAAAATATTCTTAAAATTCACTGCAATTTAATCGTCTGGCATCGAACCCAAGCCTTCCTGGTGAACTTACTATGCAGTACTACAGAAGATCACCATCTCTAACTATGTGTGAAAATTCAAGCAGAAATATTGACTGCAACTGCCTCAAATGCCGTCCTACTTTTCATATACATACCTTATGTGAGAAATTGTAATGTGCTCGGGCAACGAACCCAGGAACAGCATGGTCTTATCTATTTTTTTTCTTAAACCAAGTCTTAATAAAGATCTTCTTTCTAAACATGAACCTCCTATCATTTCGATAAGTGCATCAAAATAAATAGTGAAACCTCTACAATGTATTTTAAATGGGGGATATATTTACCGCCTGGCTTCGAACCCGGGTCTTTCTGGTAATATTTTATACGAGTAAAATGTTGCTTGCATACTGCAAGCAAATCGACAACACTATTTTCATGTCGGCATCATATCCGGACGGCCATCAGAAGAAAAAAATGGATTGAAATTTTTCTTAAAATTTGCGTAAATTCCATCGTCTGGCCTCGAACCCGGGTCTTTACTGAGAACTTACCGTGCAGCACAATAGAACAACACCATCTCTAACTATGTGTGAAAATTCAAGCAGAAATATGGGCTACAACTGCCTCAAAAGACGTTCTAATTTTCACGAATATAAATGGCTCTCTGGATTCGAACCAAGGACGATCTTGGAAATCTAAAAAATGTTTCTGAAAGTTATTTATGATCTCTATCTATATGCCGAATTTGAAGTTTCTATATTATTGGCAAAGGTTTCAAAATAATTCCTAAAAATCGGATCAACTTCTGATTGCAGAGACACCTGGTGTCGAACCCAGGACACTTTGATAGCTGTGAATGCACTGTTTGATTTGTATGGACTTGATCTTTCTACTTGCAAAGTTTGAGGTCGATATCGTACCGGGAAGTACCTAAAATTTGTTTCCGTTATCTCCGTAAGAAAAGCATTGAGAAGTGCAAATGGTCCTCTGGGATCGAACCAAGGACCATAAGCTAATATGTAAAATTCGATTATAAAATAAATTCATGATATCTATCGACTTGCCGAGTTTCAAGTATCCATGTTATCGGGAAAGGATCCAAAAAAAATCTTAAAAATCGCCGCAATGCATTTTAAACGGCCGATTTTTGCCCCAGCCTAGCATCGAACCAAGGACAATATTCGAAGATGTCTTTCCGATTTTCGTTGGCTATGCACGGCATCTAGCGGTCCCTCGAGTTTCAACTCTCTGCTTTTCCGGGAAGTGCCTCAAAAAAATTTTTGAAAATCCCCGCCATGTAATCTTATGGGGAAAATCGCGACTTTGGGGCCTTCTGGAATCGAACCCATGGCACCGAGGTTCAATGTCGGCTTTTTCCTGGAGGTTACACGTTATGGCCATAACGTCGTAAAAATTTCAAGTCGGTGGCACTTGTGGAACATGCTTAGACTTTTGATCCCCAGTGTATATATATATATAAGTATATCCGGAGAAGCGTCTATATAATATTTTATATGCAGCACAACAGAAGATTCTAACTAAGAGAAGACCTCTAACTATGTGTGAAATTTCAAGCAGAAATATTGGGTGCAACTGCCTCAAACGACGTCCTACTTTTCCCATGTATTCCTTATGAGAGAAAATTTAATGTGCTCTGGCATCGAACCAAGGAATTGTACGGGCTTATGAAAATTTTTTTCTAAAACCAATTCTTTTTATACATTTTCCAGCCGAGCACGAACTTCCTATCATTTTGATAAGTGCATCAAAAAATAATGAAATACTAACCCAATGTATTTTAAACGGGAGACATATTTGCAGCCCGGCATCGAACCCGGGTCTTTCTGGTAATACTTTCTATGCAGCACTAAAGAAGATCACATTCTTTAACCATATGCGAAAATTCATGCAGAAATATTGGCTGCAACTGCCTCAAACGACGACTTACTTTTCCCTTATATTCCTTATGAGAAAAATGTTAATTTGCTCTGGCATCAAACCCAGGAATATAACTGGCTCATGAAATTTTTTTTCTAAAACAAATTCTTAATATATATCTTCTAGGTGAGCAAAAAGTTCCTTACATACCGATAAGTGCATCAAAAAAATTAATGCAAAACAACCCCATGCATTTTAAACGGCCCGTTTTTTTCTCGACCTAGCATCGAACCCAGGATATTTTCCGTAAAACTCATTTATGTTTTCGATAGATCCTGATCATATATATAGGCTCCTTGAGTTTCGATTCTCTACATATCCGGAAAGTATTTTTTAAAAATTCCCGAAAATCAAAGCAATGCATTTAAACGGGAAAAATCGTGAATTTGGGCCCCTTTGGAATCGAACCCATGACACTGAGGTTCAAAATCGCATTTTTTTGGTGGTTACACGTTATGGCCAATATGTCGTAAAAATTTCAAGTCAATGACGCCTCTAGTTTAGGCTGTGAATTTGTATCCTCTCTATCTATCTATCTATCTATCTATCTATATACATGAATGAATCCGGAGAAGCATCTATATATAATAGATAGACGATTCTCCGGATATACCTATATATATACGAGTAAAATGTAGCTTGCATACTGCAAGCAGATCGACAACACAAATTTCAAGTCGGCATCATATCGAAACGGCCCTCAAAAGAAAAAAAAGGGATTGAAAATATTCTTAAAATTTGCTGCAATTTATTCGTCTGGCATCGAACCTACGGCTTCCCGGTGAACCTACTATGCAGCACAACAGAAAAATACCATCTCTTACCATGTGTGAAAATTCAAACAGAAATATTGGCTCAACTTCCTCAAACGACGTTCTACTTTTCAATAATGTAAATGGCTCTCTGGATTCGAACCAAGGACGATCTAGGAAATCTAAAACATGTTTTTCAAATGGATCAATGATCTCTATCTATATGCCAAATTTCATGTTTTAATATTATTGGGAAGGGGTTTAAATTAATTCATAAATAGCGGATATTTTACTGATTGTAGAGACGCCTGGTGTCTAACCAAGGTAATATTGGTAGCTGTGACTGCACAGTATGATTTATTAGGACTTCATCTTGTTTCATACAAAGTTTGAAGTCGATATTATGCCGGGAAGTACCTAAAACCTAAATCTGTTATCTCCATAAGAAATGCATTGAGGAATGTAAATGGCTCTCTGGGATCGTACCAAGGACCATCAGCGAATATGTTTAATTTGATTACGAAATATATTTATGATCTACAACTCCATGCCGAATTTCAAGTTTCCTTGCCATCGGGAAAGGGTCGAAAAAAAATCTTAAAAATCGCCACAATGCATTTTAAACGGCAGATTTTTGCCTTGATCTAGCATCGAACCCATGTTATTTTCCATAAAACTCATTTATGTTTTCGATAGATCATGACCATATATAAAGGCTCCTAGAGTTTCGATTCTCTACCTATCGGGGAAGTATTTTTTAAAAATTCCCGAAAATCTAAGCAATGCATTTGAACGGGAAAAATCGGGACTTTGGGGCCCTCTGGAATCGACCCCATGACACTGAGGATCAAAATCACAATTTTTCTGGCGGTTAATTGTTATGGCCAATACGCAGTAAAAATTTGAAATCAATCACGCTTGTGGTTTAGGCTGTGAATTAGTATCCTATCTATCTATATACCTATCTATATACCTATCTATATACCTATCTATATACGAGTAAAATGTTGCTTGCATACTGCAAGCAGATCGACAACACTAATTTCATATCGGCATTATATCGGGACGGTCCTCAAAAGAAAAAAAAAAGGATTTAATTTTTTCTTAAAATTCGCTGAAATTTCATCGTCTGGCATCGAACCCGGGTCTTACTGGTAAACCTACTATGAAACACAATAGAAGATCACCATCTCTAACTATGTGTGAAAATTCGAACAGAAATATTGGCTACAACTGCCTCAAAAGACGTTCTAATTTTCACGATTGTAAATGGCTCTCGGGACTCGAACCAAGGACGATCTTGGAAATCTAAAAAATGTTTCTGAAAGTTATTTATGATCTCTATCTATATGCAGAATTTCAAGTTTCTATATTATTGGGAAAGGTTTCAAAATAATTCCTAAAAGTCGGATCAACTTCTGATTGCAGAGACACCTGGTGTCGAACCCAGGACATATTGTAAGCTGTGAATACACAGTTTGATTTATAAAGACTTGCTCTTTTATCATGCAAAGTTTGAAGTCGATAGAATGCCGGGAAGTACCTAAATTTTGTTTCCGTTATCTCCGTAAGAAATGCATTGAGAAGTGCAAATGGCCCTCTGGGATCGAACCAAGGACCATCAGCGAGTTCTAAAATTTTATTATAAAACATATTTATGATATGTATCCACGTGCCAAGTTTCAAGTTTCCAAGTCATCTGTAAGTAATTAAAAAAATCTTAAAGATCGCTATGTAAATTAAACGGGAGAATATTTGCCCTAGCCTAGCATCGAACCAAGGATAATCTTTGTAGATGTCTTTGTGGTTTCCTTTAGATATACACGGCATCTAGCGATCCCTCGAATGTCAACTCTCTCCTTTTCCGGGAAGTGCCTCAAAAAAATTTTCGAAAATCCCCGCCATGTAATCTTATGGGGAAAATCGCGACTTTGGGGCCTTCTGGAATCGAGCCCATGACACCGAGGTTCAAAGTCAGCTTTTTCCTGGAGGTTACACGTCATGGCCATAACGTCGTAAAAATTTCAAGTTGGTGGCACTTGTGGAACATGGTTAGAATTTTGATCCCCTATGAATGTATATATATATAGGTATATCCGGAGAAGCGTCTATATATAATAGATATGAATGAATCCGGAGAAGCATCTATATATAATAGATATATATATATACGAGTAAAATGTAGCTTGCATACTGCAAGCAGATCGACAACACTATTTTCATGTCGGCATCATATCGGGACGGCCATCAAAAGAAAAAAATGGATCGAAATTTTTCTTAAAATTCGCTGAAATTCCATCGTCTGGCATCGAACCCGGATCTTTACTGTGAACTTACTATGCAGCACAATAGAACATCACCATCTCTAACTATGTGTGAAAATTCAAGCAGAAATATTGGCTACAACTGTCCCAAAAGACATTCTAATTTTTTACGAAAGTAAATGGCTCTCTGGATTCGAACCAAGGATAATCATGGAAATCTAAAACATGTTTCTGAAAGTTATTTATGATCTTTATCTATAAGCCGAATTTCAAGTATCTATATTATAGGATAAGGTTTCAAAATAATTCCTAAAAATCGGATCAACTTCTGATTGCAGAGACACCTGGTGTCGAACCCAGGAAATATTGTAAGCTTAGAATGCACAGTTTGATTTTTAAAGACATTTTCTTCTAACATGCAAAGTTTGAAGTCGATAGCCTGCCGGGAAGTACCTAAATTTTGTTTCCGTTATCTCCGTAAGAAATGCATTGAGAAGTTCAAATGGCCCTCTGGGATCGAACCAAGGACCATCAGCGGACATTTAAAATTTAATTATGAAATATATTCAACATATATATCCACGTGCCGAGTTTCAAGTATCCAAGTTATCGGGAAAGGATCCAAAAAAAATCTTCAAATTCGCCGCAATGCATTTTAAACGGCCGATTTTAAATCGGCCGTTTAAAATGCATTGTGGCGATTTTTAAGATTTTTTTGGACCCTTTCCCGATGGCATGGCAACTTGAAATTCGGCATGGAGTTGGAGATCATTAATAGATTTCAGAATCAAATTTTACATATTCGCTGATGGTCCTTGGTTCGATCCCAGAGGGCCATTTAAATTCCTCAATGCATTTCTTACGGAGATAACGGAAACAAATTATAGGTACTTCCCTGCACGATAATGACTTCAAACTTTGCACTAAGAAAGATCAAACCCATACAAATCAAACTGTGCATTCAAAGCTGTCAATGTGTCCTGGGTTCGATTCCAGGCGTCTCTACAATCAGTAACTGATCCGATTTTCAATAATTATTTTGAACCCTTTCCCAAAAGTATAGAAACTTGAAATTCGGCATGTAGACACAAATGATAAAAACATTTCAAAATCATGTTTTAGATCTCCAGGATCGTCCTTGGTTCGAATCCAGAGAGCCATTTACATTTGTGAAAATTAGAACGTCTTTTGAGGCAGTTGTAGCCAATATTTCTGCTTGAATTTTCACTCATATTTAGAGATGGTAATCTTCTATTGTGCTGAATAATGAGTTCACAGTAAAGACCCGGGTTCGATGCCAGACGAGGAAATTTCAGCGAATTTTAAGAAAAAGTTCAATCCTTTTTTTTTCTTCTGAGGACCGTCCCGATATGATGCCGATATGAAATTAGTATTGCCGATCTGCTTGCAGTATGCAAGCTACATTTTACTCGTATATATATATGGATACATGAATGAATCCTGAGAAGCATCTATATATAATAGATATACATAGATAGGATACTAATTCACAGCCTAAACCACAAGCGTCATCGGCTTGAAATTTTTACGACATATTGGCCATAACGTGTAACCCTCAGAAAAATTGCGTTTTTGAACCTCAGTGTCATGGGTTCGATTCCAGAGGGCCCCAAAGTCCCGAATTTTCCCATTTAAATGCATTGCGTTGATTTTCGGGAATTTTTAAAAAATATTTCCCGGATAGGTAGGGAATTTAAACTCAAGGAGCCGATGGATATAGTCAGGATCTATTGATAACGTAAATGATCATCTGGGAAAAGGTCCTGAGTTCGATGCTAGGACGATGCAAAAATCGGCCATTTAAAATACATTGAGGTAGTTTTTCACTATTTTTTTGATATATTTATCGAAATCATAGGAAGTTTGTGCTTGGCTAGAAGATGTATGGTAAATAACGGTTTTAGAAAAAAATTTAGATAAGACCATACTGTTCCTGGGTTCGATGCCAGAGCACATTTAAATTTCTCTCATAAGGAATATAAGGGAAAAGTAGGACGTCCTTTGAAGCAGTTGAACCCAATATTTTTGTTTGAATTTTCACACATGGTTAAAGGTGGTGATCGTCTTTAATGCTGCATAGAAAGTATTACCAGAAAGACCCGGGTTTGAAGCCAGACGGTATATACATCCCCCATTTATAATATATTGAGTTAGTTTTCATTATTTATTTTGTTGTACTTATCGAAATAACAGGAATTTCTTGCTTTGCTAGAAGATGTATATTAAGACTCGGCTTAAGAAAAAAAATTAGATACGACAATGCTGTTCCTGGGTTCGATGCCAGAGCACATCAAAATTTCTCACATAAGGAATATATGTCAAAAGTAGGACGTCGTTTGAGGCAGTTGCAGCCAATATTTCTTCTTAAATGTTCGCACATAGTAAGAGATTGTGATCTTCTATTGTGCTGCATAGTAAATTTACCAGAAAGACCGGGGTTCGATGCCAGATGATTAAAATGCAGCGAATTTTAAGAATATTTTCACTCCTTTTTTGTTGAGGACCGTCCCGACATGATGCCGATATGAAATTAGTGTTGTCCATCTGCTTGCAGTATGCAAGCTACATTTTACTCGTATAATAGATAGATGCTTCTCCGGATTCATTCATATAGATAGATAGATAGATACAAGTTTCCATGCCATCGGGAATAGGTCCAAAAAAAATCTTAAAAATCGCCACAATGCATTTTAAACGGCGGATTTTTGCCGCGACCTAGCATCGAACCCAGGATATTTTCCGTAAAACTCATTTATGTTTTCGATGGATCATGACCACATATATAGGCTTCTTGAGTTTTGATTCTCTTCCTATCCGGAAAGTATTTTTTTTTTAATTCCCGAAAATCAAAGCAATGCATTTAAACGGGAAAAATCGGGACTTTGGGGACCTCTGGAATCGAACCTGGAATCGAAGTAAAGTGCGTGGACACAGACGCACGAACGAACAGAGGCACGGACGAACAGACGCACGGACGAACAGACGCACGGACGAACAGACGCACGGACGAACAGACGCACGGACAAAAAGATTTAATATCCCTCTTGTAACAATTTTCGATATTATTTCGACAAAATAAGAATTATAAAATATAATAAAAGAGGATAAAAATTGAAATTTCGCTAAAATTATCCTTTTTTTGCTATTTTCAATATTATCTCCACAAAATGACAATAATAAAGGCAAATTATGGAAAAAAATTTCATTTTGCTAATTTTATCCCTTTTCGTTGCTTTTTTCGATATTATTTACTCAAAATGAAGATAATACGGTTTGTCTACAAGGATTTCTCGAATTTAAGTATGATACAGCAGAAAACTGACAAAGTTATTTCGTTCCTTCTTTCGGTTGTTCGTGCGTTCCTTCGTTCAATTGTTCATTCATTCATTCGTTCGTTCATTCGAAAAACAGAAATTGTTGTTTGGATTATGAAACAAACTTTATATTGTGTTCAAATTTTACTAGGTTTTTTCCAATTTAGAAAAATACAGTCAAAGAACTGAAAAATTTCGAAAACTACGCCCATTCTTCGCCGATTTTTCCGTATTTTGCCAGAGAAACTGTACGCTTTCTTAACAAAATGAAAAAATGTAGCTTATATCTTCATGTCTATTCAATTTCGAGCATTGGTTCTGGAATGTTTGGAAGAATACTCTATGCGTCGATCGAAAGGAGGTCTCAGGGAGGACAAGAGTCACAACAGAGGGAGAGGATCGGCGTATTGTCGATCACATACTGCTGAATCCATTTTCAACAGCAGAGGAGGCGAGGTAACAAAACGACGTATTTATTTACTGCATCATATGTCAGTGGGTTTCTTCCCTCTTCGTGGTATATATTATGGAAATGTATTCGCTAAAATTTTCAACAAGACATGCTGTTGGACTGAATATCAGCGATTATACTATCCGCCGGGGACTGCGTTTCCATGAGCTGGAAGCCAGACGTGCAGCAGTAAAGGAGATCAAAACCTGTGAATCATTTTTCCATGACAGCATGAGATATAACCTTGGGGTAGCTTTTACGAGGTGACTCACAAAAATCTGCATTAACAGGAAAGATCTTACATTTGTAGATATTTCATTCGAAGCAATGTATTAATTTTCCTCTTTTAATTCCTTGCAGATTATAATTCCAACAACGTAGAGCGGCCATGGACAATTAAAGCTCAACAACAAGCTGGAGGTCGATATTGATTGTTTGCATATGAAACATATATTTCTGATCTACAATACGAAATGCGTTATTTCACAGTGTAAATTTTACTCCTTATACTCCTGAATAACATTTTTATCTTTTCTTTGATCTTCAGGTTTAAATGATTTTCATCGGAACGAGTGACGGAAGAGGAGAATAAGGGGGCTTACGAGGAATTTGCGATAATTGATGCACAAAGTAATATATTTTGAAAGACATTGATATTTTTGTCATGTTTATTGTTGAATTCAGAACGCTAATTTTAACATTTGGTTCATATTTTTGTATTTTTGTATGTTAGCTTAAGGATTGATAAATATTATTAAGTATATTATTTTTTATCATTTTAATGTTTATATAGCCCGTGTTTTCGCGGGTTTTTTTCACCCCTTCTTGTGTGGTTGTTTTCCCGCATAGTGGGTTTTTTCTTCATCAGCCTTAAGCTGCGAAGATTTTTTCCCACAAACGTTATTTTTCAAATTTTTATTAATAAAGTATCATTCTACAAGAGTTGTCTTCTTTGTGTACGTTTTGTTTCACATATGTTGTAATCAATTTTAGCAGTTAATGAAACGGACTTAGCCTATATCTGCTAACCTGTGATAAGAAACTCACGCGAATAATTTTAATTCAGAATATCTGACTTAACTAAGATTAATGACCGTCGTCCAATAGCCCTAAGTTAATTGATTTGCTGGAATGTTGAGTCTATATAATATCATAACCTAAAAAATTGAACCTACGGCCTTTTTGGGCGTTTATTTCCATCGATTTCTAAAGAAATAGCTCAACTTAATTAATTTCGTTTCCCAATCTCACTAGTGTCGCAAAAAGCATAACGACAGATATTCTCCTTCAACTCACTTTTATATTACATTGTTAAAAGCCCTCAAAAGCTTAGGGCATTTAGTTCATAGGCCCCCACCGAGAACAGAACCCGAAACCGTCGGGTCGGAAGCGAACCCAGAAGGGTTCTTTGGGCTGCGATAGTTCTAAACAGTAGGTCGTCGGGACCTCGCAAGGTGCAAGGGCAGCGTGCAAAGGAGCCCTAACGGTATTTAAGGCGGAGCGGCGGTGTTGCAAGATATGCGGCAGAACCCTTTCCTTAAATTATGGATCCTTTATCTTATAATATTAAAATAATATTAACCCTCCAAGGACGAGAATTATTTTTTCTTAAAAATTACCCTAATTTTAGTATATTGGTATTCAGATGACCTAAATTAACAACAGAAAATTGTTTAAAAAAAGTTAACAATAATAGGTTCGTTGCAAATGCCCGTTCCCATATGGGCACGTCAGTCCTTCCCACTACTACTAATACGCGCGCCATGGTGAAATTTAAAAAAAGCATTTTATTGCAAAAAATCTTATTTATTTCAAAAAAATATTGTATGAAATGGTTTTTCTTGGAAGATAAAAGTATTTATTTTATAATTATTTTGTTAAGCACTTTGTAAAACATTTAACACAGAGCCCAACATCGCACTTATTACGCATTGTTCTCCCACGACTCTCGCACTCTTCATAAGCGCAGCGTTTTCCCTTGTTCTGTGGTATGTCACCATTTACACCGATTAATTGATCATACCATAACTCTTGCGTGAAGCCAGTTTTTGACGTGGAAGCCTTGCTGAGTCGTCCACCGGGTGGTTTTTATTCCGTCTTGTACCGAGTAAAGTACACCTGAGCAATCTTCCGTCTAAACTCTAATTTTGTCCTTGGATCTGAGGATTTCCTTTTATTATTATTATTATTCGATTGTCTGAGTTGCAAATAATTTACATAAATCATATCTTACCAATATGCAGTGAATTTACATGAATTTGGTCAGTTCCACCCATATGCTAATTATACTGGGATATGAAGTAGGGTTGTGGAAGCTGAATAATTTTCTTTTGTTTCCTATAAAAACTTTTTGCTCTCATCAACGGCGTAACTCCATACGCTGTTGAAGCTGCCACAATTACCAAATTGTCCAGCCATTTAGTGATTCCTATTCCTTCGCATGTAGAAATAGCTGTGATGCTCTTTCCACTCTCCTCCTTTTTTAGATCATTTTTTGGTGGTAGCGGACAATCTTTCGGAATCCGGTTCTTTCTGATTCGCTCAGTTCCATTGTAGCCACATCCTTTCAAATGTGGCAATAAATTCTTTCGTATAAATTATATATTGAGCTAAATAAATTAATGCTATTATATTATTTTACATACCACTTCAAATTATAATAACCGAATCTTATCGATTTACCTCTACAACATCGCTTGCAGCTGTGTCTTCCGTAGTATCTTATCATCTCTTCTTCACAATCTAAGAACTGGGAAGGAACCAAATGCTGCAAACATCTCTGTGTAATTCTTTTCATCGTAGGCCAGACTTTGTAGAACCCATCGCTTGACTGTCTAACTTAGTATTATCCGCTAAGTGTAAAAATTTCATTATTTGGATGAATCAGTCCCTCCTCAGCGCTCCACTAACCAATTCAAAATGTACATCCTTTTTCGCGTCCCAGTAATATTTTTTCCAGGAGAACGTTGTACCCGGATACAATCAAAATGCCAATGACGGCTCGCATCTCCTCTGCTGTAATTTGTGGACTGGGGCTATTAAAAAATCGGGCGTAATTCTCACTTTGTTCCACTATGAATGCGACGAAATCGTCATCGATGAAGAGCTCTAGCAATTCGATGCAGCTAAGTTTAGAGTATGAAAAGTAATCTGCTTCAGAAAAACTTCCCGTACACTCAATGCTGCCCTTTATCCATTTTCTCCGCACAGATTTTTTTGCCCCATCGTCTTATCCAGCACCGATACTTTCGTTGGTTGCCAACCGAATTTCTGCTTGTGCCCTCATTTGCTTGCCAGTAAAATTCTCAACCAATCTTTCCTCATCTTCATCAGCCAATACTTCATCAGTTCGCTCATTTTCTCCTGTTGGAGAAATGAAGAAATCGGTAACATCTACCTCACTCTCTTCATCCTCGTCAAGGATTCGGATAGCCTCCTTCAGTGAAGTCGACTCATGAAAAATTACGGTTTTCCTGAATAGAAACTATAACACCTCTAATTATATCATTTTTATGTGAAGCTAATAAAATTTGGAAGGATTTGAATATCTAGTACAATAATCATTTGCTAATATATGTTGTTGCCGCTTCTACTATATAAATTTAGGTTTTCCGAGATTTAGTTCATAAATATGCATAATAATTGCCATAGTCTTCTTTTCACAACTTAAAACTAAAATAATTCTTAACTTAATTGCACCAAAAATAATGTATTGTGTCGCAAAATATTCTTTTATATACTATATATAGCTTTCCTTGACAGCCATCGGCAAGGAAATCGCGTAGTAGTGGGAAGGCCTGACGTGCCCATATGGGAACGCAGCAATAAACAACGTTATAACAACAACAAATAACCTCAAACTCTGCTCTATTTAATTTCTTTCGATGATTAGAACATCATACTAAAGGTATACAAGCAAAAGACTACTTTAAATTAAAAACAGTAAAACTTATAAAAATTAGTTGCCAGAAGGATCCATCTCAAAATTTCCCTGTTTTTCGAAAAATCACAAGAAATATTTCCCTTGACTTAAATGCACCAAAACTCAAATGAAACTAAGCTTTGGACCCTCTTAGCTCACAAAATATCGTTTACTGACCATTTTATGACACTCAAGATATTGTTTAGCTACCTAGAGAACCCAGCTGCAGTCCGTTCCCATATGGGAACGTCAGTCCTTTAAGGGTTAAAATATTAATATAAAATCTTTATCTTATATTTCACTTTATCTTATATTTCACGCAAAACATAAAACTCAGAAAAACTCGAAACTAAAAGCTGAAAATTTTAAAATACTTTTGCTGGCCATTGTACATCTGGTTAGAAAGAGACCGCGTGGTCGCATGCCGATGAAGGACAACTTATCGCAGGGGCTATATAATCCCCGCTAATCTTCAGGGCTGTTTCCAACTTTATGGGAAGGGATGTTTTTCTTACCCACCATCGGGTCATAGGAGTCGAACACTTAACACACGCTAGGTTTGCTCTTCTTTATAGATGTTTTGCCGAGCAATAAAATGTTTTAGATGGCGTTTTTAGTAAATACCATAGGCAAGCGTCAAAAGAACATCTGGGACATATTTTGCTTTTGCTAGAAAGATTTTCCTCTCATTCTGTTCTGTGTTGCCTTAGTGTCCAAACGTCAGTGAGAGAGTTTTTGTGTTTGTGCTAGAACTTTACTTGGTGAAGCCAAAATAGGAGAAGCGTAAAGGAAGTAATTTTTCTCCTATTTTCCCTCTTTACATCTGATAAGTCTCCATCCTTCGAATTCATCGATCTACGATCTTGGTGACCGATTGGTTAGTGCGAGCTTTTTCTCGTATACAAAATTATTATTCATGATATAACGATACAGATATATTAGCGGACAACGTTCATCCGTATTTTCAGTCATTATTTAGCTCGATTTGTGTTTGTAAATATAGGATCTAAGATAAAAGCATAGCATTCATCCATTTTACAGAAACATAAAGAATGAGTTGATTCTGATAATAGTTTTCTAAAATTATTTATTTCCCTTACTTATAGTTTACCTTAGAACTCAGTACTCCGAGTTAATTACCTGATTGACTATGGATGGATTCTTGTCCGAGAGTGAACACAGTTCTGGTTCAGAGTATTTCCCCAGTAGCGATGAGACCTCAGATGAGTCGTCTGACATAACAAATGGGGAAATGGAAGTGTTGAGCGTTGGTGAGCCATCACAACCTATTCAAGATTCATTTGGCAAAATTTGGACCGAACCAAGTGGAATGCAGCTAAATTTTAATTTCGAAAATGATTTAGGAGTAAATTTTTCTTTTTTGGATGCAATTGATATTTCTCCCTATAATGTTTTTTCAAGAATAATTGACGATGATGTCCTTGAAATGATTGCAGAGCAAACCAATTTATATGCTGAGCAAGTCAAAAGTAACATTAGTCAATTGGGCAAAAAATCCAGGATCGCGGAATGGAAACCTACAAATATGAATGAAATAAAAAAATTCTTAGGTCTCTTGATGAACACGGGGTTGGTTAACATGCCAAGAATCGCCAGTTGTTGGAGCACAAAGTCCGTGTACCGAAATGACATTGCTCCAAAGGCAATGAGCAGAAATAGATTCCAGTTGCTTTTACGGATGCTGCACTTTTCTAACAACGAAGAAGCTCTAAAAAATGATCGCCTTCATAAATTTCAACCATTTTTAGATACAATTGTATTAAAATTTCAGCAAATGTATAACCCTGGAGAAAATATTTGCATAGATGAAAGTTTGGTTCCATTTAAAGGCAGGCTAGTTATGAAACAATACATTCCTCAGAAGATACACAAGTATGGTGTAATATTGTACAAATTGTGTCTCGATAAAGGCTACACGTGAAACTTGAAAGTTTATGCTGGGAAAGATCGCGATCCAGGAAGATCTGCTCCATCAGCAGTGGTGATGGAGTTGGCTGAAAGACTGCTTGATGCTGGTAGGAAACTTATCACTGACAATTCTTACACAAGTTTAGAATTAGCAGAATTGTTGATAAATCGAAATACTCATGTTTTAGGAACATGCGAAAAAACAGAAAGGGGCCACTAAAAGACGTTATTCATAAAAAACTGAAGAAAGGTGAAATTATAATCAGAGAAAACCAAATGGGGGTGTCAGTCATGAAGTGGAAAGACAAGCGTGAAGTTTTACTGCTGTCAACTTACCATTCCGATGATATGGTATCAGTAAAAAAAGAGGAAAGGAACTAATGAAACCCCTAGCGGTTATTCATTATAATTCTAGCAAAGCATCAATAGATCTTTCTGACCAGTTGTCATCCTATTCTTCTCCACTCCGCAGATCTTTCAAGTGGTATAGAAAAGTTGCCTTAGAAGTAATGCTAGGAACAGCACTAGTGAATGCCTTCCTCAATTTCCGTAAGGTTAGTGAGAGATCCATTACCATAACGGAATTTAGGGAAGAAATTTTGGATTCTCTTTTAAAATCAGGGGATGGGGAAGAATTACATGAGGGAGATCCTCAACCTGGACCATCTAGACCGCGAAAAAGAAGCTCCATGTCAAATCATTCATTCATGAGAAACGAAGGTAGTTCACGGGTCCAACGGAGATACTGTCGTGATTGTTATGAAAAAAATAAAAGAGGAGAAATAACAAAAAATGTAGTAAGGAAAGTCACGACTTATTCTAATGACTGCCCAGAGAAACCTAGATATTGTTTAGAGTGCCTCAATAAAGTGCACAAATAATTTAACACAAAAATGTCTATTGCTGTAAACTACGTACTATTTTATAACTTGTGTCATTTACTTTAATTGTTCTACTTAGTTTATAAACTGAAATAAATATTTTGAATCATCTAAACTTCTGATTTTACTATTTCAATTATAGCTTTTGAACGATAAATTACCTAATGTGTCCAGTTGAGGCTGAGTTCCTTACAATCTATATTAAAATAAAGCACGTAATAACTACTTACTTAAAATTTAAAAGAGCGACGTTTCCATTCCCTCCATCATTTTTAGTTTTCAATTGTCCTTACAAAAAAGTAAATTGTGTAGCCCATTGTGCGATTTTTTTCATTATTTAGGGATAGGTGAAGTAGAGGTGATTTATAAGTAAAAATGTTTATATAAATCATAAGAAATACATGTTTCTTAAATGAATAAACTTGCAAATTTTGCGAAAAATAACTTGGTTTAAAATAATAAACATCATTTAATTTATAAATAGTGTCTACTTGAATCGTGCATCTCCTACGAATCATCAAGTGAATACGTATTTGTAAAACAAATTCCAAATGTGAAAAATTTTATAATACCGTCACGCTCATTATGAATATTTTCATTTTCATTATGTTTCTGATTTATTAGAGGCATTCGCGAGTAAGTATATTTGATCAAAAATACCTATTCGTCTCCAAGGGCTAAAGGCTACAAGGATCAAACGCCAGTTTGCAAATGGAGAACTCAAAATCATCAATAAATACAAAAATTTCGAAAACCATTATAGCCGTCCAGTCGTAGGTGCCGTGGCGGACACGTGCAATACGCTTCTCAATGGAAACGACGGACTAGTGGCCCCTGCGCCTAGGAAAGTGTCTGCGGACACCGATCTTGCGGAAGTCCGTTTCAACCAATAGATTAGTCCCCCTTAAGGAATTTTAAAAAAATCCACCAATTAACATCAATCAGCAACTTAGTCGCCAAAAAGATAGAAAAATTTAATTTAACCCTTCCAAAGATAACCCCCTTTTGTCAAACCTTTGGAACTACGAAATCAGACCTAGACGGAAAAGACTAAGTATTCGCCTGCCTAAACTTGTAACTTACAAATTCCAATTCTCCCCGTATAAATATCGGGGGGGAAACGGCACAAGTAATTAATAAATCCATTTCCTCCCAATAATCATTGATTGAATTAAATTTAGCTTAAGAGAATGAATTTTGGTTTTTGAGGAAGTGAGGTAAGGACGGGAAGAAGTGGATGGAGCTGCTGCACTGCCGAACTCATCTGCCAACACTGAAAAAGAATTGGAAGTAGGGATGGGGTTGGAGGCAACATTGGGGCGAATGGAAGGCCTGCGTTTTGTGGCTACAGTCTGACAATGAAACTCTGAATCGTTAGGGCGTCTGGTCGGGGCAGGAGAAGAGGAAGGGGAAGCACCAGCGCTACTTACATTAGAAGTTCTGGCAGTTAGAAGCGACGACCACTTGGCGGCCATGGTTTTCAGGTAATCAATGGGAAGTTCATCCTTCGCGCATTGAGACAGTTCGAAAGCAACGTCGCTGCGGTCGATGATATGGTGGATGGTAAGTTCCTTGTCGGTGAGAAGACTTGACTGTTGGGTTGATTCGGAGTCGCACGAGGCGATGGATACCTCGTCAACATCCATAATGTGACACTGGGGCTAATCTCGGGTGGGAATAGCCCCTAAAAACACGAAGAAACTGAGTTAAAATCACTTGAAATGCACAGGAAAATTCAAAAGGGCCCTTTTCAGGGCGAAGAATTTGGCGGCTCGTGGTGTCACAGAAAAGCGTCTAATCGAAAATCAGGAGGTAATTACGTCCGAAAGTCACTAAAACACAATACAATTTGATGAGAAAACTGGAAATTTCGATCGAAAAATATTGACCGAAAAATGTTCAAAGGTGAAAAAGGCCCTTTTCAGGGCCAAGAAATTTCTGAAGCACACGCTTTACATTATGGAGGTTCGGTGGTAGACACTCGGTGCAGCGAGCTTTGCAGTCAATAGGTTAATATCGCAAATATTATCGATATATTAAGCTCGTGTTGATAAACTCGTCGGACCTATTGAGATCAGAACTAGTAGTAGTAGTATTGTTAAAAGTGCTTCGACAGCTTAGGTCATTTCGCACATTGGCTCCCACCGGGAATCGAACCCGGGACCGCTTTCACCAAAGGCAAACGCGCAGTCCACATGACTATCCAAGAGCCTGAGATCAGAACTATATTCCCGGATCGAGGTAAATGAGGTGGGTAATGATTACATGATTTGAGAATCTCACAAGATCATGGGGGTGGAAAATCACTGAAGTCATTGTTATGAAGTCTTTTCGTTAGGCGGGGCATCTCTACCGGAATTACCTTTTGCCGTGTAAGATAACATTCTAAGATCTTAAGGACGTTTATTTCACTAATGATGGACTCCATAATATCACTTTCATCACTCACGAATGACTGATGCTTGGATTGTTTCTTCAGCAGATCCACTTCATTTTTAAGTACAAGTGCAATAGCCCTTAATTCGGCAAAAAGTGCAAGGCTAGCGGAAACGTTATCAATTGGCATACACGGTTTGGGGTTATTTCAGGTGTACTCGCTCAAAAGTGATTTCAGCGAAGATGACGTAGATATGATCAAATATAGGAAGTTGTGGGAAGGATTAAGGGTAATAAGAATCTCATTGTTATAGGAGACTGGAGCGCGGTAGTTGAGCAAGGCAAAAATGTGGAAGAGGTGGGTAAGTTCGGACTAGGAAATAAAAACGACAGAGGACAAAAACTGATAGACTTTTACAAGAAAATAATATCTGCATCACAAACACTCTTTCAGCACCACATCAGACGGAGGTACACATGAGAAAAACCCGGGTATACAGATAGGTAGCAAATTGATTACAATTGGCAAGAAAGAGGTTTAGAAATTGTGTTAAAAACTAGCGAAGTTATCCTGGTGCTGATGTAGATTCGGATCAAAACCTGGTCATCATGAAAACTAAGCGTAAGGTTAAAAAGACCCTTCGACCAAAACGTACACCAAAATGGAATTTAAGGGAAGGAAGTCTTAATAATTTCAAGAGTCAGTCAGCAAGGCTCTTGATAGTTAGGGAAGGGACTAACCACTTACGATGAACGGGGAAAGTTAAAAAATTGTGTGAAGGATAGTGCTCAAACTGTTAGGAGGGTTAAACAAACCAAAATTAGTAAAACATGGGTAACTGTAGAAATGTTGCTATTGAAATATAGAAATGAATCTATTGTGTGCGATTCCGTGAAGGGTTTGGAAATATCATTAAATGCTCTTAATTACAGGTCGTGGTGGCCTAGCGGTTAGCGTACTCGCACGGTATCGCTCCAGTGGGGTAGCCAGGATTTGCCAATGGGGGGGTCCAAGGATGCAGAGATAAGGAAAAAATGCCTACCTTACAGGGGCTAGTATATTCATGCCCGCTACTTACTACAATATATGTCAACTCTATCACATTTTTAAATGCATTGAAAACTAGAGGAATTTAATGTATGCCAAAACCAAGTTATGTGGCCAACTTATTACACTTTCCAAGATAGTAGTTAGTACATAAGCGAACTATTGGAAACTTATCATGAGTGTTGTTTGGATTTCTGGTTTGGATACGTCCAATATCTATTAAAAACTCATTTTTTTCTATGCTGAAGGTTTTTAGTGTTGTAGATCTAAACTTCTTCCAAGAGGTTGCAAAGCGTGGGAAGGAAAAAATTAGTTACGGTTATTTGGCATGCGATATAAAACGTAACATCCACTCAATAGATCTCCCACATTTGCGTTCCCATGCTTATTATCAGCAGATTTTGGAATTTAATTGAAATGTCGCCTGCCGAGAAAACACCATCAATGTATAAAAATATGAAGTATATATACAGCTTATTGCACAACGTTTATATAAGAAACAAAAATTCATTTATATCAGATGAAATATTCTGGTCGGCTTACAATTAAGCCTGACTTCGTTATTTATGTATTAGCTAAGTATTCAACTGAATGCGTCACATACCGAACATTATTAATTTGGCTGAATTAAAAAAATACAGTATAATCTTGATTACAGGTGATACTATAATTGAATTTGCAGAATTAAAGTCACATACCAAGGTGAAAAAAATGAAGACGTCAAATTGCAATTACAATAGGTGGTTTAACCAGCAAAGAGTTGATGAAAACCCAGTCTTACTGATTGTTCAAAGAGAACAAAAATTCTCCATGAATTGATATTTTGATAGGGCATTGTATGAACACGTGGTTGACAGGATAAGTCATGAGATTCGCGGGATTCTATCGCCAGAGAAAAAATTGGCTGCATCGAAAAGGAAGCTGAAAAATTTAAGACAGTTTTAACAGTGTATCAAATTTATTTCAAGTCATCAAGTCACAGTTCCGATAAATATATGCGTAACTTACGCGCACAATACCTTTAAGCTGACTGATTTGCTTCCAAAATGTTATATTATTAATAATATCATCGCAAATTCATTTTTACTGGTATCTTGTATTGCTACAATACTTTTTCAAATTTCTGCGGAAACTCGGTTATCGAATAATTTTCGTAAATATACATCAAATTAAGAGGTAATTATAAAATAATGTCAGCATATTTTCTATCATCCCGAGCATCCAGACTAATGAAGAGTCTACTGTGCAGACTTTTAATCGTCCAGAATGCTTAATAAAGGAACCAGTAGCTTTTGAATTGTCGCCAAACTCATCTTGAGATGTGCCCTCCGATAACAGCCCTAAAATAAGACAATCCTAATTTATGCATATGGTTATTTCACAAAAAACCACGTGGCCATTAACTTACGTTTTTTCTGATAGCGGCCCCGAGCAATTAGCGGACTCTGACCAAAATTTCTGATGTGAAATTCTTTCTCTGCCTTATTTTAATAAAATTTTATCCATTTAATAAAAATGTTATCGCTTAGTCTTACCCACCCCCATTCGTTATCTTACCCCTGAGGTCGGGTAAGATGAAAAAAATGACATTTTCAAAACAATCATTAATATTTCATCCTTCAACAGCAGATGGCCGCACTTCATAAATTTATTAATAGAGATAAAGGTTGAAAGAAGCACACTAGTAAATTTCAGTTTTTTTCAAAGATTTACTAAGTCCAGGAAAAATCTTTGAAGCTTAGGTTCGTCGTCTTACCCTCATTTCCCCTATATGAAATGTATTTATGATCTCTATTCACATGCCGGGTTTTTAGTTTCAATTTTATCGGGAAGGTATTCAAATTTTTTTATCGGGTCAATGTATTTTATATACCTAGGAGATTATTTGCCCTGACATAGCGTCGAATGAAGGATAATCTTTGAAGATGTCTTTGTGGTTTTCACGTATATGTGGATATGCACGGCTACCAGCGATCCCTCGAATTTCAACTCTCTAATACAACGGGAAGTGCCTCAAAAAAATTCCGATAATCCCCTCTATGCATCCTTATGGAAAAAGTCGGGATTTTGGGGCCTTACGGAAACGAATCCAAAATACACGCTATGGCCAGTACGTCGTAAAAATTTGGTGATTAATAAGAATTTCTCACTTTACGGCTTCTCCGTAAATACTAAATTAGTTTCGCTTCTCTTAATGGCCATATATGGCAGTTTAGCTCAAATTAAACACCTATTACTATATTTTTGCAGAAACCTGCGTTTCTTTCGCAGCAGAAAATATTGAGAAGCTCATTAACAAAAATATTGCGACAGTACATTATTCTGCATCTTAAAAATCAATCATGAAACAAATATTTGTTCTTAAATGGCATAATTATCTACCATTCTTACTTAGTTACATTTATTTGACGTCAAAAATTAAACGAAGTACCGAAATATATTCAGCGTCTCTCGAGGGCACTCTCCGAGCTCCGAGCGCTCCGAGTTATCGTGCCACAACTCGATTCCGTTCGATACTATCGTAACTGCTGGTAGCATTGACCCTTCTCCGAAAAACAAACTTGCTAAGTCTGAAAATTTAATGTTCCATTCAGAATGAGTAGTAGGGTCCGGTGCCAGAAAAAACTTACATTGTTAGGATGATAGGAATTTTGCGGAAAACTAAGTCTTGGATCGTGTGGTCGTGGACTTATTTGTGGGCATTTTGGTTTTTACTTGTTGTGTTTGTGCTGTATTATCTACGAGGACCACTTAAAATTAGCGAAAATATTGGCATGGGTAAAGTATAATTTATTTTCATTTATTTAAATAAATTTTCTAATCGTTACCTCACAGTTCGAAACAATACCTATCCTTTTCCTCTGATTCAAGTCCACAGTCTATTATTAGAGACCCTTGAAGGTGTTCTGAAATATCCAATTCATTCAAATTTATCAGTTTTTCCCGTTTGCGTTATGTCTTCTATAAAGTATTTCAGTGAATGTCTTGCCGGTGTCCACGTATCACTATTTCCGCATATGTTTTTCTTTCATATATCTATATTTGAAAATTGTTCCTCATTTTGATGTATTACTCGATGGAACAATTTGTGCACAGCATTGTAAGGTATCCTGTCCTAAGTGTTTTATTTTTTGCGTAAAAGCGTGAGTTTTCTCTGCTGTTGAATGAACGTCAATCTATTACATACGTCCCGAAAGCCAATTGCTTGAAAATTTAAATTATAAATTCTTTTGTGCAAGGTTATTATTTATCTTGACCAGCCCGCAGTATTTTGAATGACTTACTCAGATTTATTCATCAGATCATTTGATTTATTCTACATCTGTTGAGGAAGAAAAAGTTATTATGATACGTATGTTAAATGGAAATATGCTTCTTAAGATTTTTACTGTAAAAATCAGGGGTCATTTTCCAAGAAATTTCTAATAGAACATATGATAGTTCATCTTCACAGTATATCATAAGATTTTTCTTATGAATTAGCGTGATTCAGTTGGTGTGTTATTTTCCCAGAAAAATAGCATATAAAACATTTCAATTTCTCATCATCTTTTAATTATTAGGCTCTGTGTTTTGTACATAAATGTTACAGATGATTTTTTTTTAATTTCAGCCACTATGTTTTTAAGTACCCTAACCCCGAAATTCTACGTTGCTTTGACGGGCACCTCATCTCTTATTTCTGGACTCATACTGGTATGTTAACATAATCTATTTTGCTGCAGTGTGTTAGAAAGAAATTGTTGCGTTGAATAACCTGCCATTACGCAAGAATGTTTGTTTTTTCATTATATGGAATTCCCCAGCTCTATATATTTGCCATGCATGAATGAGAATAATTTATAGTAAAAATTATTCCTTTAATGTGCGTAATAAATAAACCTTAATTGTTATTCGCCTCAGATTGATTATGTTCCAATTCAAACTCATCTAGAGCATGTCTAGATTGTCACTATTTATCATTAGTTCTTGACATTTATTTTAACTTAGACTTCTGAGCATGCTAAATCATATCTTTTTTCTTTATTATGAACATGTATTCACTAGCATAAAAGATAGCAGGGGAAGAAAAAATGAGAAATTTGCCTTTAAATTCTTATTTCGCTTTTACATTTCCTGAAAAAGAATGCATGTGTTATTAAAGAAGTAGAGAAATTCTTGGTGAGTTTTGCAGAAACTATTGACCAGACATTTCCTACCAGACCAACCTTATTTATTCACCTCACAAAGATACTGTGTAACTCATTAATGATCATGAGAAAACCAGAAATTTGTCTTCAATATTTTCATACATTATACTTCCTAATTCTCTCTGACTCCTAATACGTAATTTCCTAATCAAGGTACTCCAGACCCCTTTGGTTTGGAAAGACATTGGCTGAGCTCTAATATAAATAGCTTTTAATCCCAGTGGCAAGTAAATAATTCAAAAGTATAAAGAAAAGTAATATTTATTTGAAAGAAATGTTATGAATTATGTTATGGACATAAGAAAGCCATTCACTTTATTACCATTCATTGGTATTTTACATTCATGGAATACATCTTGGGCTTTACTTTGAATCAGTGGATTACTCGGAATTTTTATATTTGTTATAAAATTTCTCTTCTAATAGGTGCACACCTGTGGGTAGCATTTCTGTTTTCAGCCCATTGCACAAAGACTCAAAATAAGCTTATTTTGTTTTAATTTATATTTCAGATTTTTGAATGGTGGTATTTTCGAAAATATGGTACCTCATTCATAGAGCAAGTCTCATTAAATCATATTAGTCCTTGGATAGGTGGGGGAGACAACAGCAGCGAAAGCAGTAATGCTAGTACAAGCAGCTCAAACACAGCAAATCAACAATCAGTCCCAGGTAATTTTAAACTCTGTTAAATCTAATGTATTTAGTGCACTTCTGATTCCTTAAATCAGTGTGAATGAATGAGCCAAAGTAAATGGGTAGAAAAATTCAGATTTAAATCAGAAAATTACCATGCCTACTTTCACAATCCAGTTGTCGCAAAGGCAAAAATATCGTATTTTATGCTCAAATTTACAATTTTTTCTACTATGTTCCAATTAAACCTCATGGTTGAAATTTAAACTGAAGTTTTATTTGCTAAAGACCTGTAAAGTGTGCAATTTTCATATTTTTATCTGGTCCCCTAACCAAGATATTGCAAGTGAAAATTTGTAAAAAAATTCAAAAAAATGTTTTTTAAAAGAGAATATTTTTAAGGGCGATCTTGGCAACGTTAATATTTAATAAAAAGTAACTATACCATATAGTGTAACAGCTCAAAAAATATTAAGGCTGAGAAATCTTTTCTTCTTTGAAAAATTTCTCATCAAAAGTTGAATTTTGTTCAGTTGAGTTGTGTTTGTTGTTGTTGAAGTTTGTTGTATTTTTGACTAAGAATTTTAAGCAGTTACAAATGCTTAAGAAATACATCTAGCTAGGTAATTATGGTTTTATTTCCTAGGAAAGATTGTATTGAACTCAATGTAGCTTATTTGAAAGTCCTAGGGCAACCCGTTGTTGAAACATTTAAGAAATTGTATATGTACAAACGCAAAAAACCATGTGCGGCCAAGTGAAATAATAACTGCCATTTCCAAATAGTAGACATTAAAAATATTAAAAAAATACTTTTAAGCTCTCTAAAGATAAGAGTATCTACCCACCATATATAATTTTTTTTTTCTGAGATGGTCAAGCAACCAATTATTTTTTTCTGGACCACTTGGTATGGATTGACTTCTCTGGAAATAAACGTCAGTGCCAAACCATTCAATCTGTCTTCACACACTGTTGACCTTGTGTATGTTTGAAAATTTTTTAGTGTCGCAAAATGTCTTTCCACCTCACAAGTTGTCAAAGGAAGACTTGCGATAATGCATAATAATGTATATTTGTTCAAAAATATCTGGTTATCACAATAGTGGAATATATCCATGGTTGAAAATTCATTCCTGCTTAATAGGCATTTACTTAAATGCTGTTGCCAAAGTATTATCTCTGCTAATTACTCTTGAGAACTACATTCTACATTATTGGAACAAAAATTATGAAGTTGCTCCACAATTTTTTCATTAATTGTTGAAGAATTTTCACTATTCCAGTTCGGAATAGGAAAAATGTATTGAAAGCTGTTCATTATATTTATGTGTTTAAAAAATTTTTCTTCTAAACTTGACATAACTATTTGCAAAAATGGAAGGTATACATTATTTTTATAATAGTCTTTAACTCATTCATTTACTATACCTACATTTTGATTAGGGTGTCCTCTAACCTTTGATTTCTAAACTGAAAAATTATATTTTTCTGCATTATTTACAGCCTTGAAGTAAATGGCTTCAAAATTGGTTGCCATTTTTACTTTCTCCATATACGAAGTATAGAGAAAGTATTGTTTTCATGAAAAAATTCGACTTCGAGATTTCAACGGAAATACATGTTTTGGAGTCCCTAGAACACGTTTTGACCATTTTCGGAATGATGTCTGTGTGTATGTGTGTGTGTGTGTGTGTGTGTGTGTGTGAGTGTGTGTGTGTGTATGTGTGTGTGTGATAGTGGGCGCTCTAACGTAAAAACCATAAGTCATATCAATACCAAACTTCATATATAGTACTGTGGTGTGTGCTGTCAGAGTTGATTAGTTTTTGGAGTAAATCGGTCAACCGGAAGTCGAGCTTTATTCATTAAAGCTCATTTCCGGTTTTCAAAATATCTCCATAAATATGAGATATACGTATATTGTATTACCAATAAAAGTTTTAGATAATGTTATTTACTATAACTTTTGTATTTAACATATTTTTGTATCACCGTTTGATTAGGAGTTATTCGTGAAATACTGATAAACCGGAAGAAGATGATTATGTACTTTGTGGGCGCTCTAACATAAAAACTATTTGTCGGATCAACACCAAATTTCATATATAGTACCTTTGTTACAGTCGTTAGAGTTGATTAGTTTTTGGAGTAAATCGGTCAACCGGAAGTCGAGCTTCATTCTTCAAAGCTCATTTCCGGTTTTCATAATATCTCCATAAATATGATATTTAGGTATATACTGTTAAATATGAAAGTTTTAGAATATGTTTTGTCCTATAACTTTTGGTTAAAACATATTTTTTTAAAACTAATTGTGTAGGAGTTATTCATGAAATACTGATAAACCGGAAGTTGCTGATTATGTACTTTGTGGGCGCTCTGGGCTCTATGGGCGGAAGACCAATGTCATCGTTTTTCATCGATCATGTTCCGTAAAACATTATTTATAATGTTTTTGGCGTCATAGATAATAATATATATATATTAATCACTCATTTTCCAAGTTTAGATGGAATATAGAGTTCGAAATTACTGCGGTAGATAATTATTTACATCTTATATATATGGAGAAAGTCATGTGCTGGCCACATCAGATTTTTTAATGTATCAACTAGGTCATGTATCACACTTATTGATTCATTTAAGGCTATACTTATAATTTTTAAGTATTTACAAACAATAATGCCATGACTAAATACATGATTTGAAAAATGTATACTACAGAATCTTTCAAATTTTTTTTGCATTGCAGAGCATGCGATATCTACTCTTCTCTTGACGCAGTTGCAATTTGTGGCCAATTCTCCATTAATGGCAATGAATAAATGACAGCATGTTGTTGCCCCAGAAATTACAAAACTGAATTATCACTCTCAACTCATCTAGTTGCGCAAATACAGAATTCGGGGTGCATGCTCTAAGTGTAGGGTAGCTTGTAAAATTAAGACAGTAGTAAAAGAAGGATCTCTATACAATGTATTGTATTGTAATGAGGAGGTATATCAATTACGAAGGTTTGTGTTACGTTGATACTGTGATGAGGGTGATTTTTGGGAATTAACAGCAGGGGTCTTTTGATTATGTTTTTCCATTGCTGCTCCTAGCTTCTTCGGGTCGAAGTACTTTCCTCTGTTTCGTCCACTACTTATTTTCATTTTACAGGCAGCAGTGTGTTGATGAAATGTTGTCTGTCGAAAATTATGTACACTCCTGGCCAAAATTAACGCAGCACCTCCCTAGGGATCCTTACGGCCGGTGCTGCGTTAATTTTGGCCAGGACTGTACATCATTTTATTATCTAGAAGATAAGAATTGCTGCACTAGTGCGACCCAACCGCTCTGCATCCACTATAGGATGCTATAAGGTCTCTGAGACAAAATGATTCATTTGGTTTGGCTCTAATAGGATCTGGTTAATTCTAGATTCGATTAGTGAGAATAAGAGAAGTGCCTCTGAGAGATCAGGGATAAGAGGGGAAATAACATATGCTGCATGTTTGTGAAATGGAATGGAAAAAATTGATCTTGGCGGTATGTCTCCGATTGATATTTGCCGATAATTTTTGGAAAGTGTTGTCTTAGAAAAAGTAATATTCTCTTTTACCAAATACGCTGCAGACAACAATATTTTTGACAATTTTTTGCCATATTGCTTTATTTAGTATATTGAGAGTTATGAATTGTTTTGCCACAGGCACTATCTGAGAAAATACAACTAGAAAATGTCCTACAGAATATACAAAGAGCTTCGCAAAAAGCCAAAAGGATGTATTGAAGAGTCGGTTGAACTTTCAATAGTAAAGTGGAATTATAGCTCTGTTGTCACGATGGCAGGCAATGTAGCATCTGCTCTTCCATTAGGAATAACTAAAACACACAGCCATTAAGAAAGGAATGTATCACCATCCTACAACCTCATGTTGTAGGACAATACAAGAAGTATGGAGGTGGAATTGTTCTTCATTACAATGCCAACACAAATTATAAAGTAAAAAATCAGAGGAAAGAAGAAATAGTGGCCCTTCTTCTCCAACATAGTAGATTGTGTTTATACAAATTCCTGGAAAGTGTTCCAGAAGGCAATTGGGAATAAATTTCCCTGTTAGATTTTAGGTCCTATGAAGCAGTAACCCTCCTCAAAAAAGAAGATGTGCCTTCCCTTGATGAGCAACAACCGTCATGTTCAAGGCCTAACTGCCAAAAAGGCACACCTTCCTAATTTTCACTGCCTGTGAGAAGAGATAAAGTTCCCATGTTATTTCTTAGGGCGATTCAATAAGAAGATCCAGGTTTTCTAAAAGCCAAACTATATTTATTTGAAAGAAATGCAATTTTTTTTACCTCCAAAATGACTGAAAAACTGTTGTAAGTAAAGTACATAAAATTATTTACTAAGAAAAAAAATTGAATTTCTTATTGTTATTCTCAAAAATTAAAAAATTCACGTCCATTTACAAAGCATATTCTGTTCATTTGTACATTTATAAAGATAGATATATAAAGTATTTCATCACAGGCAAAAGGAATACATATTCATTGACTTATATCAGCAATTTCCAACTGGTATGTCATAGGGAATAGTCAAATTGTAAATGTGACTTATGGTTACATAACCTCTTATTGATTTAATGGATTCGGCCAAAGTTGCTAAAACACAAAATTATTTTTTCACATTTACAATTTTTTTTAAGAGTCCAACTTATTTATTTTTCATGTTTAAGTAGTTAATAAAGGATTAATATAGGAAAAAATGGTACCCTTTTCTTTATCTCTAACCTTGGCAGTTAATGAGTTAAATCTAGAGTTATTTTAGTGATTTGAAGCTGCGTAAGAAACATCAATTGCACTGACATTTTCTTTCGTTTTTCACTACTTGTCTGATTTACCAATTGTTTGAATTTTGTTTCAGAGTGTAAGGTATGGAGAAATCCCCTTAATTTGTTCAGAGGAGCGGAATATCAAAGGTTTTACTGGGCAACAAATAAGGAGCCCCTCACATACTATGACATGAATCTTTCTGCTCAAGATCATCAGACATTTTTCACTTGTGAGGGGGACAGTGGAAAAGCAGAATATGAAAGTAAGTCTATCAAATTTAACTTATTTGTATCTTTAAACTTGTTGCTAATGGTCTATATATTATTTATAGTAATGCAGACAGCTTGGCGTGAAAGAAATCCTGTAGCTCGAATCAAAGCTGCTCATGAAGCTATAGAAAAGAATCCGGAATGTGCTCCAGCATATATTTTATTAGCAGAAGAAGAATCTACAACAATTTTGGAGGCAGAAAAAATTCTTCGGCAAGCATTAAGAGTAGCAGAAATTAATTACAGGAAATCTCAACAAACGCAGCATCAGGGGTCTGTCATGGAAACAGCACATAGTAAGTAGAGTTAACCTTGCAAAATCCATAAGTAATCATTTTAGGTTACATTCTAATTACTTGACTCTAAGGCTGGATTTTAAAGTCGCAAATTATTTGTCGAATAATCACTGAATGGTGAATCTGTGATTTTTCTCCAATCTCTGATTATTTCGAGCAAATATTCATAGTCATAAAACAGTCTCGGATTCAGGAATCAGAGATTCATGAATCTATCATTATTTGTTTGAATCTGTGATTGGTGAATTAGAAATTGAATCAAGTTCAATTATTATTAATTATTTCAAGTTGGTATGGAAATATCTATCATATATAGATGCTTCTCTGGATTCATTCATATATTTATGGAAATAGATAGATAGATAGATAGGATATTAATTCACAGCCTAAACCACAAACGTGATTGATTTGAAATTTTTACGACGTATTAGCCATAACGTGTAACTACCAGAAAAATTGCAATTTTGAACCTCAGTGTCATGGGTTCGATTCCAGAGGGCCCCAAAGTCCCGATTTTTGCCATTTAAAAGCATTGCTTTGATTTTAGGGAATTTTTAAAAAATACTTCCCGGATAGGTAGAGATTTGAAACTATAGGAGCCTTTATATATGGTCATGATCTATCAAAAACATAAATGACTTTCACAGAAAAAATCCTGTGTTCGATGCTAGGACGATGCAATATCTGCCCTTTATAATACATTGAGGTAGTTTTTCATTATTTTTTTGATGCACTTATCGAAATTTTAGGAAGTTCTTGCTTATTTGGGAGATGTATATTTAGCCTAGAGTTTGAAAAAAATTTAGATAAGACAGTACTTTTCCTGGGTTCGATGCCGGGGCACATTAAAATTTCTCTCATAAAGAATGTATGGGAAAAGTAGGATATAGTTTGAGGCAGTTGAAGCCAATAGTTTCTACCTGATTTTTCTTACATAGTTAGAAAAAGTGATCTTCTGTTGTGCTGCATAGAAAGTATCATCAGAAAGACCCGGGTTCGATGCCAGGCAGTAAATATATATGCCATATAAAACACATTGGGATGGTTTTTAATTGTTTCTTTCATGCACTTATCGAAATAATACGGAGTTCTTGCTATGTAAGAAGATGTATATTAAAACTCGGTTTAAGAAAAAAAATTAGATAAGTCCATGCTGTTCCTGGGTTCAATGCCATAGCACATTAACATTTCTCTCATAAGGAGTATAAGGGAAAAGTAGGACGTCGTTTGAGGCAGTTGCAGCCAATATTTCTGCTTGAATTTTCACACATAGTTATAGGTGGTGATCTTCTGTTGTGCTGCATAGTAAGTTCACCAGGAAGACCCTGGTTCGATGCCAGACGATAAAATTGCAGCGTATTTAAAGAATATTTTCTATTTTTTTTTTCCTTTTGAGGACCGTCCCGATATGATGCCGATATGAAATCGAGTGTTGTCAAGCTACATTTTACTCGTATGTTACATATAATTAAAACTCAATACACTGATAATATAGTATTAGTAATATTGTTAAAAGTGCTTTGACAGCTCAGCACATTTCGTACATTGGTTCCTACAGGGAATCGAACCCGGGACTGCTTTCACCAAAGGCAAACAGGCTGTTCACATTACTATCTGGGAGCCCACACTGATAATATATTAGTTGTAAATGTTATTTCTTTTGTCTTCTGATTCACAATAATTTCTATATTCCTTAGATAATGCGATTTTGGAATAAATAAGTGCTTGGTTTTTTCATAAATGCAATATTTCTTTTCGATCAGGTGATACATTTGAGCGCACAGTATTTTTAACAAATGACAATCAAACCTTGCATCACCTTAAATTTTTTCTTCTGAGTTTGAAGTATTTCGGTTATCTTGAATTTATATTTTAAATGAAGGCCATGAAGAGGAATGGTAAAAAAATACTAGTTAGGATAGGGAGTTTAGAAGTTTCTTTCTTTATTTGAGGAAGAAGAACTTTGAAAAATCCTACTATCATGGAAACTTCTTGGCCAGTTTGTTACCTAGTCCAGAAATTCTCCTCGAAGTCCAACAATAGCCTAAAATTGTGAATTTCAAGTTTTAGCCTATTTTCAGTGTATAAGTCGACCCAAAAAATAAGGCAACACCACTTCCCCAGCTCTATTTTATGGGAAAAGGAACTACAGTATCCATAAATGTACTATAGCTTAAGGAATATTTACTTCCGGCCTCAATTGTATTTTGTGATGAAATTTGTTTTATATGATAAGTATGTTAATCAGACTTGCCAAAAACTAGTTTCAGTAAGAAATAATTGTTGTGAGTTGTGAGAATTTGTGTACAGCAAGTGTAAAGCAGGTAGTTTTCCCGTAGGTGCAGTGGCGCAGCGAGGGGGGGTCAAGTCGTATGGTTAACTCTAAGCTTTTTTTACTACTGAAGAGTACAAAACCCCAATCATCACACAAGTCTTATAGATACACTGCTATAAATAGTCACGGTTTGCTTGGTAAATTCAGCGAAAGCTTCGCTTACCCGTAAATATGGCTCCGATCTCAGCTAAGGTGATGTTTTTGGTAGCAGAGTAGGATTAGAGCCGACATCGATATCAATGGGACGCTAAGATACGAGTGATTCGCACACAATGTTCAACGCGTGCACTTCTTAAGCCTATCCTTTAGGTAGTTGACTCACACCATAAGATAAGATTCCCATGATAAAAATACTAAAGTGCTGATTCGTTTACTCCTTGTAAAAATACAAGGGAACATTTGAGAAGTAATTCGAAACTTACACCCTGAAACAGAGATTAAGATTACGCTTGAGAAACAAACAGATTGAAAAAACCCTCAGTTAGATCTTCTGCATGTGACTGTTTTTAGGGTGTGAATGCAAAGCTAGGCTCGTGAGTAGTTCTTTTGAGAAATTCACAGTGAACAGTTCAAAGGAGAGTTTAGTATGGATTTCATAAGGTACAGATGGACATCCGAAATTTTTTTCACAGTCCGCGAATAGCTCAAAGCCTCGATCGGAGGCTTTGAGCTATTCGCTCGATGAAATATCATAAAAATTATAAGAATATGTTTAAACAAATTATTGCCCTAAGATTTTAAAAATTATATAAATTTTACAGGAATCCTCAAAGTCAAAAATAGTGAAAGTAAATAAACAGTTTACCATTGTGGCTTCATTGTATTACTGCAGAATGTGCAATTTTGTGAAACAGTCAATGCATAGCCCTACATTACTTTTTCCGTACTCCGTTCGTATTCTGCATGTACAATTTTCATGGGCACACCTTCGCCTCTGGGTGGCGGATTGCACGAGGTGGTTATACCCATCGTACCTTATTTCATCAGAAACACTGGAAAGAAAACCCGCTTTTAGTAATCATATGCAGACTGTTGTATGTCAAAATATTATCTCATGATTAGTTTACATACATCATTCCAATTTCACTGCTTATGGACGCAGGTAAACGTCCTACAGATTTCGGCGTATTCTTGAATCTCTCCAGGTAAGTCTGCGCAACACCCATCGGAACTCTAACTGGGTTGTACTTTTCCCTGTTTTCCTCGTCAACAACCATGCACTGTGCATCACGGAATCAAGCATCCACGTAAAAATGGGCCACCACCATTTCTTTCCTCTGACACCCACACGATAAAGAGAAATATTCCAGTCCATTCAATCTGTGCCCCCATAAATTTATTGTATTTGCCTAAAACATCGCGGGCCGTGGCACAAGGAGTCTTTCTTTCTCACTTTTGGAGAATCTCCCAACCCCAGATATCGGATTAATTCCGTGACATGAGGACATAACCGAAACGATAGCATTGTCCACCCATTTCTCCTCGTGAATGTTGTTTTTCACGGATCTTTTGGCCTCAAAAGATACTCGCTTTAACTTTGCTAATTCCTTAGAGAGCTTCAGAGAACATTTTTTAGGTATTTAGATTTAGATATATACCCCGCGAGCCGCCAGAGGCGTATGGCAGGGGGGAAGAATTCTATTTTCCCTCACTGTTCCTGTTGCACCATAATTCCTTCCACGAAGATATTTCACTAAGTCGTAGTTCGTGAAATAATTATCAAAATAGAATCGGGAAGGTAACTCTTTCTGTTTCAGTTCATCTGTCATTCCAACTAAATGTTCTGCGGCCTTTCCTAATTCTTTCTCGTAGCTTTCCACTTTCCTGGGACTATTTCCCTAATAAGTTTCAAAATTTACAAGGTATCCATCCGGGGTATTGAGACACCAAACCTTATAACCTTATAACCAAATCTTATGGGCTTCCCTCGAATGAATTGTTTCCATCCATGCCTCCCAAAATATGGAACCATGGACTCATCGAAACTTAAGCACTACTCTCTTTGAAATATTCACTAATTTTTTTCTTTAACATATTCATAAGAGGGCGCAATTTCCACCTTCTATCGGAGGTATCAACAGCAGTATTGTCACAGCAATGAATAAATCGGTTAATTTGCAAAAATCTATCTCGCCTCATTGACTTATAAACAAGTTAATTCCTTATGCCGTAAGCTGCATCCCAATAATGCCTTTTACTAGGAACCGTATTGTACCCACTGAGGAAGAGAATTGCAACAAAAAATTTAATTTCCTCAGCTGTTACATTCGGATTTCCACAATTGCAGAACAGGGCATACTTATTCGATTCCTCGCTCAAAAGCCTGGGTTGGGGACACCTCACGAAAGGAAGAGTAATCAGGATTAGGAAAAATCGCGTCATGGACGGTGATGTTTTTATCATCCCAAAGGATCACCTGTTCGCGTGTGTGAGGTCTCTTAGGTAGTTCAGCTTTCCAAACGCTCCTTGGAAGTGTAACTTAGAATAAGGAGTAAAAGGCGCAAATATTGCTCGGTTGTTCGCGATGGAGAAACGGAAGGCCAAAACAATACAAAATCTTTCCCGAGTTGTCTCAGGTCGCGTGTTCCTCGCTTTTTGCCAGCCATCTTCGGAGTTTACGGTGGTATTCCCTTCCCCCACTCCTCATCTATTAGCTTATTTCGCTCCTTTAGAGAAATGGTTCATTTTTACAACCGGACCCAACATCTGTCTCTTCCTAATCCGGTCATGGGTGTACGTCAAGAGCCCGAAAAGGGTAAATCCATACCTCAGAAATCAGCCTAAATCATCGAAAACGACTAAACTAGATATATTTTTGGGGTGCACATAAATGAAATGCAACTATATTCAAATATTTATTTGCAATAATATCGCAAGTGCAAAAGAAATCCGATAGAAATGTCGTAGCAGAAGAAATTTCCGCTTCCCGCATAAAAGTATAACGGGAACCGCCTAGCGGTACCATATGGTACCAGCAAAATGTAACTCATTGTAACTTCATTACAAATAAACTAGCAACCTAAAATTCTAATTACATCTATAGCTAGATGTATTGAAATTTGATACCACTTGAAAAAATCTCGTAGATAGCCACGAAACTGGAAATATTAAAAAAAAATCGGAAGGTCTGCACGAAAAAAGGGTGTTTTTTGGGATTCATGAAAATTCACCTTTTTCAAACATCGGTATTGGCGAAAAATAAGGACAAAAAAAAGCAAATTTTTTGTAATCGTGAGCCTCAAAGTATGCAAATAGATGTAAAACTGAAAAAAATCTAGAAAAATATTCGGAAGTATCAGAAAATTCAATCTTCTTAATACCCTACCGGGTGGTACCAAACGGTACCGCTAGGCGTTACCGGGTTAATAATATACGATTTTGGAAGCAAATCAGTTAGCTGAAAGGTATTTTGCGCGTATGGTACGCACAGATTTATCGGAACAGTGACTTGATGGCTTGAAATAAATTTGATGAACTGCTAAAACTGTGGCTTAAATTCTCTAGCTTCCTTTTCGATGCAGCTAATTTTTCTCTGGTAATAGAATCCAACGAAACTCATGACTTATTCTGTCAACCACATGCTCATGCAATGCCACTTCAAAATTTCAATTTTTCAAAATCAACTAAATGAAAATTTTTGTTTTCTTTTAATACTGGGTTTCGTCAGCTCTCTGCTGGATATGCAACCTAACTATTAATTAGTCTAAATAATTGTAAGTTGACGACTTCATTCTTTTCACCTTGGTAAGTAACTTTAATTCTGCAAATTCACTAATAATATCAACTATAATCAAGAGTATACTGTACTTTCTAATGCAGCCGCATTTTTAATGCTCCGTTTGTGACGCATTCAATTGAATACTTAGCTAATACATTAATAACGAAATCATATTTAATTGTAAGCCTACCAGAAAATTGTGATGTAAATGATTTTTTAACGAAGCGAAACCATCTGATATAAATGATATTTTGTTTCTCAGAAGAAGAGTTAATTTTAAAAACAAGGGATGAAGTCACTCCTAAGAGACCTGCTTATGGCATAGTCTAATAACGAAAGATATTCAAATAAGCATGTGCGCGCCTATGCGGGGATCTAATGAGTGTATATTACGTTTTATGTCGCTTGCCAAATAATCGTTACCAACTTTTTTCCTTGTCACGCTTGGCAACCTCTTGGAAGAAAGAACTCTCAAAGACTCGGGAAGTTTATATCTACAGCACTGAAAAACTTCAGCATAGAACAAATGACTGTTTAATAGATATTGGACGTATCCAAACAGCACTTATGATAAGTTTCCAATAGTTCGGTTATGTAAACTACTATGTTGGAAAGATTAATAAGTTGGCCATATAAGCGTTAAACTCCTCTAGTTTTCAATGCATTTAGTTTTTGAAAAAGAATGACATAATTGTAGTAAGTAACGGGCATGAATATACTAGCCCCTGTAAGTTAGGCATTTTTCGTTTCCTTGGACCCCTCCCATTGGCAAATCCTGGCTGCGCCACTGCCTAGGTGGTAAAGGGTTAAATTTAATGTTCGGCATATAAGCTACTCTGGTTTTTGAGAAATTTTTTTAGGCTTCAAAGGCCAACTGATATGCTGGTATATACGGTATATTATAATTTTGCTAATGAAATACATTTTTCTGAGCAAATGTCTTAAACTAATATTTTCCCTTGAATTAAAAAAGAATTAATTTATGATTTTGTAATATTATTGTTTTGTTCATGCCAAAACTGAGAAGGGGTCCGTGAGTTTTTTTCCCTCTTCCAAGGGGTCCACAGACTGCAAAGTATGGGAATCATTGACATCCACCTAGAAGCCGGAAAAAAATTGTAAAAATTTGGATTTTTTAATCTCAGAAGTGTATGATGCAAATGAGATGAACTTTAATGCTGTTGTATAAACATGTTTATTTGCCATATTGATTTTTTTCACGAAAATGAAAGAAATAAACTGCAAACATGCCCTATGCCTTCTTTTTTATTAATTAATAGAGAAGGGCCATATGTAGAAGCATCCACGACTCCCTTGTATGTTACCCCGGCTGTTAGCAATCATAACGCTATAGTTATTGGATCAAAGATCCAAGGTAAGGATGGGACAGAATGGGAATATGTGAAAATAGACTCTGGAAATGCTAGGAGACGTGCTCGGCAAAATATTCTGAGAGAGATCCCAGGACCATCTGCGTACTCTAGGAGGAGCATCTCTGACGGTGATCTTACTTCCGCTTGGAGATTGTTCATTGACAAAACAATACTCACTCACATCAAGATCTGTACAGAAGTGGAAGCACGTCGAGTGTTGAGTGTATCTGATTGGTGCGCCTCTCTTGATAAATTAGATGCATTCATCTCTATTCTCGATGCATGTGGAGTCATGAGTGCCACCAAATTTCCTTTAGACACAATGTGGTAAAAAACTGGGGACTTCCATTCTACACAAAGATCATGTCACGTGATCGCTTCAGAGAGCTGATGAGAATTTTAAGATTTGATGACCGATCAACACGTAGTAACCGTCTGGCCACTGACAAATTTGCCCTTTTTTCTTTTGTGTGGGAAGGATTTATAGAAAACTGTCAAGCTTGCTACGAACCTGGTGCAGAAGTGACAGTGGATGAACAGCTTTTTCACAGTAAGTGTAAATGTCCATTCACACAATTCATGCCTAATAAACCCAATAAATATGGGCAGAAGTTTTGGTTAGCAGCAGATTTTAATTCCAAATATGTATTAAATGGGTTTCCCTACGTTGGCAAGGTGAAGGATAGGCCATCTGATCAGAGTCTTCCTGAATATGTAGTAATGAAATTGATGGGTCCCTATCTTAGGAAACGAAGAAACATTACCACTGACAATTTTTTTACATCATTGAACCTATTGAAGAGGCTGAAGAAAGAGGGTACTTCTTTAGTTGGGACATTGAACAAGATGCGACGAGAGATGCCTTTAGAATTAAAAACCTGTAAAGATATGCTGCATACTTTGAGGTTGCTGAAACTTGAAGATGTATCCCTAATTGTTTATAAAGGAAAACCAAGTAAACATGTTCTTATCCTCAGCTCAATGCATCCAAATATAGCAGTGAATAATACTAATAAGAGAAAAAAGGCACAGTGACTTACTCCAATCGCACAAAATGTGGCATGAACATAGTGGACCAAATGGCGCATGGGTACACGGTGAGAGCAGCCTCACGACGTTGGCCAATGCATTCATTTTACAACTCACTTGATCTAGCAGGAATCAATGCATGGGTTATTTACAAGGAGACTACAGGTCTTCGAATATCCAGGCGTTGATTCTTGCTACTCGCAGAACAACTTGGTGAAACCTATGCTGTCTAAAGAGGTCCCAAAAGTGACCTGGACGACTCAGACGATGTGCCAGACGACTCAGATGATATTGGACGAAGGCACAGATGTCAACTCAAAAGGAAATGCAAGAGAAATAAAGCAACAGGCAAGTGTAAGAAGTGCAAGAAATGGGTTTGTGGAAACTGTAGTACGATGAAGATACATCTTTGTGCTGCATGCAAGGTTTCTGCGAAGTAATTATTTTGTAACTGGATTACTGTGCTAAAAAATGAAATACTGAATCCACTTGGGTGTACAAAGAAACATTATAGCCTTGTTTGTATTTTGTTGTTAATTTCTGTACTTTGTATTGTGAAATATAACCAAAAGGAGGGCGAGGCGGTAAAATTGTTTTTCGCAAGATTATTTTGTAATAGTCCTAATGTAAATTGTAGATTCAATTGGTTTTTTTTGGTAAGTCATTCCAGTGATTAATTATTTTATCTTAACTTACTTATAAATTTCTGGCTTCACTGTTCTCGTTATTTGTCTATTCAAACATGAGTCTACTAGAATTGCTTGAAATTCAACAACAATTTGTATATTTTATAATATTTTGGAAACGATCTAACTCATGCCCTACCAAAAAAAATTCAACTGAACTTAGGGAAAATTCCTAATCATTTGAGAAAAGACTTGAAATTCAAATACGACTGCCTCGTGTACTTTAAATGTAGCAAAGGAGAAGGTGTCTTGAGGACACCTCCCGCTGTTCTAGGGGGTCGAACAGGTCCCACCGTTCTAGTGATAATGTATATCATTGTCGACCATCATTATTAGGTTATCAACCCGAAGATTGGTTTGCAACAGCACTCCAAGCCATCCTATCTCTTGCCAGTTATAATCTAGAACCCTTTTGGAGTCTTGAGGAGGCGACCAGAAGGAATTTTGTTTGAGATGTGCGAGAATCTCAAGGAGGTCAGTCTTCAATAACTAGCCTAGTAATGGGCTTATCAGCACTACCAGAAAAGTTTTACTTTACACAATGGACAAACAAACAAACTTTCTATGCAGGTTAATGCAAAGATGGGACCAATCAAGTTGTCGGTGGATGGAATGGGAAAGTTTTTGTGTCAAGTAGCTAAGAAGAAAGTGCCAGGACAGAAGGTATACCATCACTTGTCATTCAAACACTGGCGAATGTGCTTGCTCCCCTTCTAATGTATTTTATAGGAAATTCTTGAACAAAGGCATTGTACCAATGTCATGGGGAAGAGCGCATATCACTCTGGTTCCTAAGAAAGGACATTCCTCAAAACCGGAAGAATACTTTTCAATATATTTAATGGCAATTTTTTAAAGACTATTGAAAATATCATAGGGAGTTCATTAATACATTTCCTAGGTGATAAGGGGGCAGTTAGTGATTGTCATCACGGTTTCTGTAAAGGTAGGTCACGTGATACCCAGTTAGCCCTTTTTCTCAACAATGTATTTAACCCTAGGATGACTGAAAAAAATTGTCGCATTGTAGCCTTTCTGGGTCCAATGGACTCTTATTGTTATTTTTTGCCAACTTCAGTTTTATCTGAAATGTGTTATATGACATTATTTTAGTTATTTTAATTTAACAGCATTAATTCATCATCAAAATTATTATTTTAATGAGTTGGAAGTTGTTGGCACACCACAGGATATTTTAGAGTAACAAAAATTAAATATGATTTTATTTTATCTTCAGTTTCAATGTACGTTTATTAGAAAGGATTTATTTATACTATTATTCAAATGCAGTACTTTAAAGATTTATTTAAACTATTTATTTAAAACTATTATTGCATACAGTTTTTGAATGCTCTTGGCGTATGATTTTGGTACATATTGAGCAAGTTGAACGTGTCTTTCTATCCTTTTTATATTCACACATATAGCACCTACCCTTCTTGGTATTTGTTTTACCACGATTTGTTTATTCTACACAACTTCTTTTCCTCGATGTCATCCTTTCCGTTTGAGGATGTTGGAAGTTGGTTAGATAATCACTTTGAGAAATCCCTGCTAGTTCTTTCCCAAGACATAAGAGAAAATTATGTCTTTTCTGTAATTGTTTTGAGTAATATTGATCAGTAAGATGATTCCATATAAGGTAAGCGTTGATAGCACTATAAATTTATAAAATATTGCTAAAGGCCATCTTCGAGTCATTCTTTTGCAACCATTTTGTCAATAGTGTCAACACCTCTTTTGGTGCTGTTATAGTACACAATTATATAATATCTAATACTACCCTCTCCCCTTGATTTTCTTCTCGCCCTTTATTTGGATCTTTTCCTGTGTATACTTGCATCTTCCAAGTATAAGGACTACTACTATCACTTATTGCCCAAATTTTAATGCCATACTTGCCGGGTTTAGATGGGATAAATTGCCTAAATGGACAGCGTCCACGGAACGTCAGTAGTTGTTCGTCAACAGTCAAACACGACCCTGGTACAAATGAATCTTTTAAGGTTTCATTCCAAGTATCAAAGATTTCCCTGATAGGCTGCAACTTATCATTTCCTCTGTTGATTCTTCTTTCTGCCACATTATCAAAGCAAAGAACCCGCAATACCATTGTAAATCTATCCCTAGCCACAATGCTGTGTAAAACTGGACGGCCGTCTAATTTACTCCAAAGTTGCAAAACGTTTTCATTTTTTGATTTGTATACACCAAGAAATTTTTTCAGTTCAATGTCACTAATTTCTTTCCACGAAGCATGATACATTGCAAGACCCTCAATATTTGTCCATTTACGAATAATTTCAAGAATACTTGGACGTAAGAACAGTAAAAATACAGAAGAAACAGAATCAACATTCCGTATGGCATAGCGAGATGGACCGGGGTTCTGCCGCAAAATATTATGCTCCGGTGTCCTACCCTTATTTTTCACGGTGGGATCAGTTGACCACTCCTTGCAATAAATCATTTTAATTGCAACATAAGAATTCCCAAGTCCCTCCCCACTTTCATCTACAACAGACGAAGATGATGAAAAATCACTCACGGTATTGTTTGGCTCACCATCACCGTCTGACTCAGAATTTCACTTTCTTCCTATTCACTGGAGTCACCAGTGTCCTCCATTAACTAGAGTTGAATAGTCTGTTGCTGAGAACATCTTTGTGCCATTTTCAGTGTATGTTCCGGATATTATCTATTTTCCTGATACTATCGTGTGAAGAGCAACGCTCAAAGTAGGCACCCCATCACAAACTATAAAGGTAAAACAAGGAAAGCAACAGCTATAATGTCAGAAGAAATTTACATATCTAGTTTCATTCATCTGAAAACAATTGTTTTCCTGAATATGGAATAGGGGAGGGTAATATCGAAATATCTTATAAGCGTGAAGAAATTATGGCTTTTATATAGCCCATAAACATTTTAACTCTCCATCGAAAGCTGCAAGTACAGTAAAATGTACAGATGATATCCTGGTTCTTCAATTTTCTTGGTGCACTTGAAGATAAAACCATGTAAGCAAAATATAGCCAAGTGTGCTACCGCTCTCACTCAAGAGCTACAATGGAGACAAATTAGTGTGAGACGACCTCCGAAAGGGTGAGGCAGAGAAACCACCAAATAAAGGGAACATGTACAATGCAACTGTCAAAGATCAGACTACACAAGAGAAATATACGTCTATCAAAGTAAGGTGACTAAGCAAGTCTGCCCGCGATGTTCTTAATGTGACTTTGTAAAAGCATATTGGAGAAATCACTCGGAAAAGTAACCAATGATCATAAAATGATGCAAAGTGTCAAAAATGGATTCTTCATTGTCCATAAACATTCTGCTACATGAAAACCACATAGTAAATAATAAAAGAGCGTGAGTGCTGTGATTTAATAACCATAGGATCGCAAAATACATGACTGGGTCCAACGGACCCAGATAGTATACTATGTAACTTTTCGTGATAAGAAGAAAAAAATAAAACCCATGATTGTGATTTCTGGATATGTTATTTGAGACACGAAAACAGGAAAAGTCGCGAATTTTCAATGAATTCTGTGGAAATAAGCCAGAATAATTAACACTTAAATGTAGCACTTACACTTAAACTTAATTAAACACTTACTGGGTCCATTGGACCCAGTCCGTCGTTCTAGGGTTAAAGAAGTTGATAAGGGTATTAGAATGCACTGCATATTTCTAGATTTCAGAAAAGCTTTTGAAAGAGTATTAGTTAATTCATGAGTTGATAGCTTACAGGATTAAAGGAAAAAAATGTTGAATGGATAAAATTATTTCTTGGAAACAGATCGCAGCGGGTTGTGGTGGAATTTTATATGATGATGTTTGCATCATATTCAGTGTTCTGCGGAGAAATGTGTTAGGACCAATTTTGTTCCTAATTTGTATTAATGATTTTGTGGACAATGTTAAATGCAAGGTTAGGCAATTCGCCAATGATACTGTTGTGTATAGAGAGATCGTAACTCAAGATGACACTGGTTGTTTGCAGATCGATCTGATTATTGTTTTGGGCTGGTGTAGTGATTGATAGCTTGAGCTGAATGTAAAGAAGTGCATTGCTATGATTTTAATGCGGTCCACCTATGTTACCTGCATAATTATATTATTATTATTATTATTAGCTACCTAATAACTACCTGTGTATGCTTTTAGGAATGGTATAATTTTCTTCTGCTGCTGCTGCTTTACCACAAGGTACTTTTTGTAGCCAAAAATTTCTTCAGAATAAAAATACTACTCATATTTATTGAGTACTTGAGATTTTTCTTTCAGTAGTGTATGCTGATATACTGGTATTTTAATGATGTAATCCAGAAAAAAATTATTGCCTAATGATACCTTGAATGTGGCATTTTTTCTAAATCAGAAGGATATTTTCTTGGGTTGAGTTAGGGTGGATTGGATTGTGGTTGGATGCAAGTAAAATTCAGACACTATTGGGTGTTATCCCCATCAATTCTGAATGTAGCTATTTGTATCAATAAAATAATATTACATAATCTGTGCAGCGAAGAGACGACAAACAGCAGCTGTAGCAAAACTCACCTTGCAGTAAATTGTCCTAGATGTCTAGGACTCCAAACTCAAGGAGACTGCTATTTTTCACTTTTTGTTTAACCTAATATACATCCCATTGTCTACTCTTTTTAAAAATACTCAACTCTTAATCCTATTAATTGATATTCCCTGCATCCCATTTATGCATAATCTTTGTTTAAACTTGACTTTATGAACTTTTGATGCCAGCTAATGATGCAAATTTCTTTGTTGGGGTCCCTTAATCTAACAGCATGCTATAATAGTACTGCGTAGTAGAGAGCCTGCATGGAAATTTGCGCCTTGGAGGGGTAAACCCCTACTCATGCGAACTCCTTACCTCGTATACTCTGTGAAACAATCTTCACTCCTTTGTGCTTGCCAGCTATTGCCATTGCTTTGCTTGTTTTCCTTCAAAATATGCCTTAGGAATTAGTGAATTAAGAAGAAGTGACTTCTTCTTCTTCTGCCTATCCATTAATGGATGTTGGTGATCACATTTAGCATTTCATTCCTGCTGGTTGCTGTGTGTAATAGTCTCTCAGCAGTTGGTAATCCAGCCCATTGTCTTATATTGTCCATCCAAGATGTTCTTCTCCACATTTTTCAGTTTTTTTTTAGTTTCTTCTCCTAATAGATATCTTCCATTAACCAAAATATGGACCTATACTAACATTTTGAAGATATTTGAATAGAAAACGTGATGTAGTAGTGACAAATAACTCCTAAGCGATGATTTACAACTATGAGTTGACTGTTGTCAGTTGTTGCCATCTTTGCATTTCTGAATAGCAATTTATCTGCTGCTCAAGCCAAGGATAACTTATCCAGCCTTTCCAGAAACCCAATTTGGCTGGATAGATAATTTGACCTCTGGATAAATGTTAATCAACATGCGAGAAACTGTCCATACTGAATATAATTATGGTTTAAAATGTTGCTAAGCAAAAACTACGTGAAAGTATGTAAAAGATGATTTTCTCTTAGTCACTAAGCATCATGTGCCTAACAGTATGACTCTTAAAGTCTCTTCATGAAGACTTAGTGTAAAAGCAATGCAGCAGATCAGTAACAATACCATTAATTAGTTTTTGGAAAACGTCAGCTATTATTCAACTATGGTTATCCTTAAGGTGTATTATTAATCATTTGCTCCATGTAACACTCAAAGCAATTTCATGCAACCTTTTCTCCTATGCAACTAAAACTTATGTAAATTTGTGCTTCTCTCATAACATTTCATAACTGAAATGAAGAGCATGCATTTTGGTCAATACATGACAGAAATTTAATGATACATTAATTTTATCACGTGTTCTTCTCTTTCCATTGCCATATCCGTGTGCATTTAGGCAGCAAAACAGGCATTGTCTATGCCATTTGTTGCTACTCCCCTCTTTTGTAACTCATATTAACTCATCAGTTACACACGTGTCAATTTTCCTAAAATGGTGTCCTCTTGATTGATTTGTGACTCTAGGTAATAAAAATGGAACAGATAATGGATATTACAAATAATATCATTGATTCATTCATCAAAATTCAATGATTATAAATGGATTCATTTAAAATTGCTACAATGTTTACAACATCTGCTTGTGAGCAATGTCTGGTGGAATGAGCTTTCCTTTCCCTTACTCTTTAGAGAACTTCTTTGTTAAAAGGTGTGATTGAATTGACAGTTGTCCTTGTGGAGCAAACTCCTTTTTGGACAAACGCTCGACTATCAAACATAACTGTCCAGCATGGATTTTCGTTTGCATTTGCTCATTTTTGTTGGTGAAAGAGAGTTTTTAGTTTCACTTCTGTCTTTGAAATTGTATTTTTTATTTTTGGTAATGATATTAGCAAATTTTCAAAGTTACTAAAAGAATTTAGGGAAATATGTTGCTAAAAATGTATGCAGTCCATATCTACAATACTCCTCATGAGCAGGCTCTCAAAATCATGCGTCAAAGAAAGGATCGAAGTTCAAGTTCACTGAGTCAACTATTGCAATTAACATCATGACTATGTAAAAGTAAAAGTTGCATCATTATTGATTTCTGCTGCTCTCATTACTTGTCTTCACAACTCATATAGCTGCAAATTTTGAAATTATACACTGACTATGAATATCATCCAATTAGCTTTATAAAAATGATTGCTTTTAGTAAAGTTTTGGTGTTAAATATGAGAGGCCTACCAATTCTTATTAGATATCAATACAGTACAGTGAAGGTAAAAGCACCCCTATTACAATTAAACTAGAAATCTCATTAAATTCTCAATGGCTCTTCTTTAAATTTTTATTACTAGCAGACATGCCCTTGACGTATGTAAATTTTTTTATATGGATTTTTAAGGCTATAAATCAAGAGGTAAGTGAACTTGATGCTACACATCAAAGAGAATGAGGCACATTCCTGTAAATATTAAAGAAGAAGTGAAACATTGTGGGGGTAAAATCCACACTACATATTATGTGTATAAATTTTCATCTTGTATATAAGTATATAGGATGATTAATGAAGAAAGAATCTCATATTGAATGACAACTTACTCATAATGTTTTGCAGTGTAACTGTTAAACATACAAATAGTGTGTTATTCACCAGTTTAATTATTATTTTTTATTATTCTTAGTCAAATTATTGTACCCTGTTTAATTCATTGAAGGCTGTGATTAATTGGTTCTTAAGTTATTATCAATTTAAATTATATCTTTTATAGGAAGGGACACGAATGTGCTTATATACATTAAAAGAAGGCTGGCTATGTGTGCAAGGAAGTTAGGGAAATTAAAAGAAGCTGTGAAAATGTTTAGAGATGTAAGTATTTAAATATTTTATATTCAATTTTTTTCTGAAAACATTGATTTTAATATTTGCCCTTATTTATGATCTGTCTAAGAATGTTGTGCATGATTTATCATAGCAAATTTAAAATTATTGACTCGTTCAAAAGAATTGATTCAGTGATACTAATTTGACTGTCAGTGGTGGTAGTGCTAATCAACAATCATAACCCTTAGACACTTATGATGAATATTTTATGTATTCAATGCATGCAAATATTAATTGAGTGTTACATAATGTTGCCCTCTTAACTTTGTTGTTATATAATACATAATTTATTATTAAACATGTAGGAATGCTTTCTAAACCTCCTCATCACAGGATTCTGCATAATTTTCTTCATTCATATGCTTAAATATAAAATCTATGAAATAAAATTTTAATACAGCTGCAAATGGTGTCTTTTTACGGCAACGTAGGTGAAGCCACAGACGGCTGGTCTTTGGAAGTGTACATTTACATCTACATCTACAGTAGAACCCCGGTAATCCGGACGAATTCAGGCACATAGGCGTCCGGATTAGCGGGGTTTCCGGATTAGCGAGGTTTTCAAAAAATAACGTAAAAAACATTTTTTCTCAAAAATTATATTTTATAGATAATGCATGTATGTATTGCATAAGGTATTACAACATAGAAAGTGAATGAATATTATCAGCGAGAGAAAAAGTCAGTTATTTTCTTTTGCCCGACCGTTCTTATTTTTAAATCAAGTGCGTAGTCTGTCCACCTCTCGTTTCTTGTTACTAATATGCGTGTTTATATGTTCACTAGAAGAAGTTGCGGGTCTGCATAACTCCCAATGGACCGTCCGGATTACCGAGGGTTCCGGATTAGCGAGTGTCCGGATTACCGGGGTTCTACTGTACATTAATACCCTACAAGCCGCCTTTCGTCGTGTGGCAGGGGGTGTAAACACCAGTTGAATCTAAATTACTTCCTTATTCGATTATTTTCACGTATTGTTCGCGGAAAGAATGAATCTCTAAAACGATTCATCCTAGCATCTATTTCTCTTAACTTACGCTCATTATCGGATCGACCGACGTAGCAGGGGGGTTGCATGATACCGATTGTATCTTTGGAAAATGTAGTTTCCCTGAATTTATTAAGCAATCACAGCCTAGCTTACAATCTCCTTTCTTTCAAGGATTCCCAACCTACGTCTGAGAGCATTTTTGTAACGTTTGCTTTTTTATCGTAGCTTTTCTTAACAAAACGAACCGCTTTACGCTGCACTTTCTCAAGTTCGCGAGTACACGTTTCATCCGCCGGATCCCATATACTTGCCGCATATTCCAGAAGGGGTCTGACCAAGGTAAAATAACATCGCTCTCTCACCTTTTCGTCGCATTTACCGACAATACGCTTTACAAAGCCAAGCCTTTTACTTGCTTTGCCGCAGATTTTTCGAATATGCGTGCTCCAATTTAAGTTATTAGTAATGTTGATCCCAAGATATTTAACTGAATCTACTACTTTGATACTAATTCCATTAATTTTGTATGGGTGATTTGGACGCATTTTTTTCTTTTCGAAGAAATTAACTACGGAGCATTTACTTACGTTAATATCTAATTCCCATTTTTCGCACCACCTTTGGATGAGGACTAAATCGTTTGAGAGAGATGTCCGGTCTTCCTCGTTTGTTATTTCCCTATATATAACCGAGTCATCCGCAAATATCCTCACATTACTAACTATCTCGTCACTCAAGTCATTGATATAAATAAGGAAAAGAAGAGGTCCAATTACACTGCCTTGAGGTACCCCAGAGGTAACTTTGACTCTATTTGAGCTAACGCCATCCAGTACAACTTGTTGTTCCCTCTCGTAGAGAAAATCCTTAACCCAGTCGACTACTTCCTTGTTAATGCCCGCTAGTTTTAGTTTGTAAATTAGTTTGTAGTGGGGGACTCTATCGAATGCTTTTTTGAAATCTAGGAAAATAGCGTCCACTTGCTTTTTACTTTCGGCAGACTTTAAGATATCGTGTACAAATAGAGCAAGTTGGGTTTCACATGATCGGGACTTACGAAAACCATGCTGGTTTGCGTCGAGGAATTCATTTCTATCTAAAAATTTACATTTAAACCCTGAATCCTAAACCTAAATTTACATTTAAACCCTGCAATCAGCCATTGGTGCATTGCAGCAAGTGTCAAACACCCTATCTAAACTGTACATTTATTAGCTTCTCAAATACTTAGCGGAAATAATAACCAATAGTAAACTCTCTGTCCTGGCAACTACTTCCCTGTATCGCTTTTTTGTTTTCTCCAAGATCGCGAAACTTATATCTGCAATAACAATATCAGCTATCTCCTCCTTGAAGTCAGTAGTGATAAATTTGTCAAAAAGTTTCTGTCGATATTCCAGTCTTCTATCACTAAGAGAATTCCATCCGAGGGATTCTATTCTAGCTGAAACACTGCTGTTAAATCTGAAACCTCCCTTGAAGAACCTTGCTGCTCTACGTAGAACCAACTTGAGAGTGAATATTAATTTTACTTCGTAAGGATCCCAAATCGTGCAGCAATACTAAAGTTGAGGTCGAATTGGGGAAAAGTATGCTAATTCTTTTACTTTCGATGAACACCCCCTCTGAATTCTACTGGCTAACCTTTGCTTCCCGTTTGCCTTTCCTATTACGCTTCAAATATGCCCTTTGAAAGAAGTATTGCTACTGTGCATAATTCCTAGGTATTTATACTGCCCCACGAACTCCAAGGGATTTCCTGAAATAATATAAGGTATGCAGGTAACATTGGTGGAATGGGTAGAAGTCATAGCTATGCACTTCTTTACATTCAACTCGAGCTGCCAATCACAACACCAGCCTGAAAAAATATTCAGATCATTCTGCAAACAACCAGTGTCATCTTGAGTTACAATCTCTCTATACAGAATAGTATCATCAGCGAATTGCCTAACCTTGCATTTAACATTATCCACAAAATTATTAATATATATTAGGAACAAAATTGGTCCTAATACAATTCCCTGCAGAAGACAGTGAATGTGACGCAAACCTCATCAGATAAAATTCCATCCAACACAACTCGCTGCGATCTGTTTCCGAGAAATAATTTTATCCGTTCAACAAGTTTTGCGTTAATTCTGTAAGCCATCAACTTATGAATTAACTAATACTATATCAAAAGCTTTACCTCTCTTGCTGCAAGAGGATACATTATTAAATCTGTTTAAGATATTTGCTCCAATTTTTTATTTAATCCTCGCAATGTTCTCATCCTTTTCTGGACTACAACCTTGTTGTGGTAGAAGAACTTGCGTGTTCCTATGACCTAAAGAGCTAGACTGGCTGGAACAATGTTCCTGGTAAGGTCACCCATGCCAGAAAGATCAATAGGTAGGGGCCAGACGAAAGGTAGTCCACGCAACGTCTGCATCTCAGAGAGGCGGGTGCAAAGGCATCTGTGCCCAAGCAGGGGGGCCATAAGGAGTGTTAGTGTCCCGGTAAAAAACACTGTTGAGGAAGGAAACGAGAGACCCCCTCATCTACTTATCCTTTCTTATGATGTGCAAACATAATAATATTGGTACTGGAAAAGGGACTCAATCTTCTAGGGTTTGTCTTAAGCAGTGATGGGAGTAAGGCCATCTTGGACGTCATTCCATGAAACCATTACTCAAGGAATGTCAAGAAGAAGTTAAAGTTTAATCACAAAAACATAAGTTATTAGTAAAAGTGGAGTGGAGTTCCTTAGGTGGAGAATCTCGATATTTATATGATACATGTGTAGGCATGGTTGCCAAACTCCAATTTTCAGGTTCTAATGTTTCATAAAGGCCCATGAGTTGAACAGTCAGACACATGTCCACTATTTTTAACCAGAGAATGTACCCTGAAAGTTTCGTGCAAATCCGTTCTGGCAAACCTGATATTCTCCTTGTAAGTAGTAACATATCTACTAATCTTACCATGTATGCTGATGAGGTGATGTTTTTACATAGCGATAGTGATCCAAATTAGGCTGTTAATTTTACTAAAAACATTTTGAGCCAAGGTCATGAGTGGTTTAGGGTTAATGGACTACCAATGAACCTAGAAAAACCTTAGTCCACAGCTTACTGATTAAAACTATGTCAAGCTTCTTGGAATAAATATTGATAGTAAACTCAATTGGGACCAGCACATTGAATTCCTCAGTGGCACACACTCTAAATGCCTGCACATTTTGAGGAAGCATTAGCTCTTCGTGAGCACCTTATAACCGCATAATCTTTCACTGCTATCTTAGTTATAGCCTACTTTTACGGGGCAAGGCAGCCAATGTGAGGCAGACTTTTTTAATCGAAAGGATTGTTAAATAAAAAAGGTTTTATAAAACAAAAAAGTAACTTTTACTATTCCAAATACAGATTTAATTTAAAAAGCCTTTCAATTATGTCCGATTTCCACTATATCTGGCCTCTTCCATGAATTTAATTTTATATTTTCTTAATTCAAAAGACCAGGATAACATGCAGGATTAAATTCTGGGAAACTTCCTCATTTTCATATTTTAATATTATGATTATCTATATCAATGTTTATGTAAATGTAGTATACACAAAAAACATCTGTAAGTTAGCTTTAAAATCTAATGTGCAGTTTTAATGCTTGGTTCAAAAATAATCTGGACTTATTAATCCCTTTTACTCTCTAACTTTGCATTTTATAAGTTATTTTCATACATTCTACTTCACTAATAAAAGATCCAATAATGATAATTGCCTTTGGAGGTTTATATTAATGTTTCAACAATTTATATTTTGTCTAAATTAAGAGAATTAAAGATAGATTCTGGCAATAGAGATTAAAAGTTATTATTCATAGTTAATTTGAAACTAGATATTGTTTTAAAGAGTTCAGGAGTAGAAAAAATATGTAGATTAGATAGCATATTTTCCAAGTATTTAGTTCAAGGAAGTTGGTGATTTTAAATTTAAGTAATTGCTGATTTCAGTTTCTCATTTTAATTATGTAACATTATGTTTATTGTTGAATATATATTGTTTATAAAAAATCTGAGATTGGGCCATTTTCAATTACAGTTTATTTGAGCTTGTCTTTTTTCTCGCAGTATTCGTCAATATTTTATTGGTATTTCATCACTGCTCTCGAAGGTAGTATTTAATTTGTATTGATATTATTTGCAGTTAACCAAAGAAGTTCCTCCTATTATGAATGTTTTAAACATTCATGAAAACCTTATTGAGGCTCTCTTAGAAATGCAAGCATATGCAGATGTTCAAGCTGTGCTCGCCAAATATGATGACATCAGCTTGCCTAAGTCAGCCACTATTTGTTATACAGCTGCCCTTCTTAAAGCTAGAGCAGTTGCAGATAAGTAAGTATTTATGTCACTTCTCTATTTTTAGAAGCAAAATACCAGTTTAAATTGTTTTATGAGTATTATTTAAGAGAATTTATTGGTATTATTTCCTCGCATTAAAAATTCTTTTGCCCTGTGTATAAATTTATCTGTTCGGCAAAACAGATCACTGACTGATATTATGTATTTTAATGTTGATTTAATGACGCTTTGAAAAAAACATTTGGTTGATAACATAAAAGCTCTCATTGGATTGTAAATATTGATACTTAAATGGTTTATGAAAAGAAAAAAGAAGGAAGTACAAATTCATATTCAGTATTTTATATAAGTTTATTTCTGCCACTATAACTATTATATTTTTTATCATATCTGAACAAAGTATCCTCTGTAGCTTGAAGTGAATGAGAAAGAAGGTTCTCAAAAGAACGTATCTTATGAATGTGAATGTGCAACCAATGTGGATGAATGATTCAGGGCTATCACCAAGAACATTCTTTTAAGCCTTAACAATCTTAAGAAGTTCTATTTTTCTAAACTGTGTACAAAATTAACACATCACCCAGAGACATTTACAAGTGGCTGAAAATGAAACTTATCTGTGGAAAGGCACTATCAAGTAGAGGAGTATGCAAGCTAAGGGATGGGAGAAATGCCAGCAAATACTTTTTTTATAGTAATAATGATTTATTCAAAAAATGTACACGCTACAAATATGGTATTACGAAAGTTATCCATAAAATTTTTTACTTGTTACAACTTTAGCAATAATATGTATTAAGACTTTGAGAAAATGTCCTTCAGTCCCCTGAGGCTCCTCAGGAGCTGCCCCAGTTAACGTCAAGATCAGACTCAAAGGAAACTCTGTATTACTATATTATTTAAGAATAAACGTCTTTCAATAGGGCAAGATTGAGACTTTTAAGTCTCTTCTTACATATAACCCTTAAGCAAAGAACCTTAAGCAGTAATATTTGTGCAAAACATTGCATAAGTACCAGTTGAAAGATAGCCATAGTAGATCTCCTTGTATATCTTTCTTTGTGCATGACACAGAAGTGAAAGAGTTCCAAAAATAAATTTCTTTATGAACTCAACCAGGGGTTCAATTTTGTAACTCTAGTATAGGAAAAATTTAAGGTGCATTTGTGAGTAATCATGATCTAAAATTGTCATATCAAGTAATGATATGACAATTATATTATATATTATATATCCAAAAATTTCTGAAAATCTGCATGAAGCATTCTTATGAGAAAAATCAGTGTAACACACACCTGGTATTCTCATTGTAGTTACAAAATTGAACATAAACAATTACCAACATTTTTAGCATATGCATCATCATTTTAAGAAGGAAATTTATAAGAATGAAAGTAAATTTAATGTAAAAAAGCCTGGAGATCCTAAATTTTTCAGATAACTCAATAAACCAAAATTATAAATACTTTTGTAGCATTTGTAAGTCAAATAGTACTCAAAGTAGCAGTAGGTTAGAGGGAAGATGAAACTTATAATCTCAAACTTTCCAGATACTTTCTCAATCTGGCTAGAATAAAGGTGTTTTATTATTGATACTAAATGGTTTTGAAGCCTATTATATCAACATTCTCTGGGTCATTTCTTCATTTAGGTTTGTAAGAAAGATGAAAAACAAGTAACATAAAACATTGCATTTGAATTTAAACATCAGTCTTGTTATTTTTCTGTACTGCCATCCCTTCGTCATTCCAAAAAAGCATACCCTTTCCTTTGATCGCCAGAGTTGTTTCCTTCAGTTACTTTTGTTTTTGGCCACTCATAAATGGCACAGTGTGTTACGATGCTTTTAAACACCACTTTACATGCAATGCTGTAGACATTTTAAGCATTCTGAAGACTTGCTTTGTTATGATTTTTTTAAATCATCTTGAAATGGAACACCTGGTTTCAGCATTTTTGGGATTAAATTGGACTCTAGAAACACTAATGTCTTTGCATTAGATATTGGAATAATACTCTCTGTTGTCAAGGAAGTAGTTCTTCGATATTCTTCTTAAAAAGAGAATATCAATGCTGGAGGAAAGTTGGTTGATAAGTCTTGATAGTTGAGTACATTTTGTAGCAATACTCTCCAGTTAGGCTTTCATGGGCATAATTTTCCCATAAAATTTCATACTCAATATATTGTTAAACATATCCAGCATTATCATCACCAGAGTTGGTGTACTTGTTGAGACTCTGCCTGCACATTTTTATACTGGTTTGATCACAGCTATGGGAGAATTTTTTTGTATTTTTTTTGTGTTATCTGTCTTCCTAATCTTCTTCTATCTTTGTTTTCTTCTGTTTGTGATTTTTGAATGCATTTTTCAAAAGTGTGGGAAATTTATTTTATGAAAATTTTCTTTTAACTCCAAATCTATCCAACTACCAAGATTTGTCAACCAATTTGCCTGTAGTACTTGATATTCTGGTCATTGTCTGTCATCCCTGTAATTTGGTTAATGGAAGAGATGCTTTGAGGGACAGAGGGGTTTGAATCAACATCTCCAAAACCTCTTATTTTATTTTTTGAATACATGATTTTGATTTCTTCGTCTAAATACAGATTTGAGTGATACTCATTATTTCAAGTCAAAGTCATTTAATAATAAAATAATGTGATACAATATAATTTGATAAAATATATATGTAATAGATTTTCTTTTACATCTAGTAGGATTTTCTTTCTAATTCTGGGTAATTAGGATTTTACAAAATCTTCTCAAAAGCACTAAGTGATCTGTTAATCATAGAGACACGTGTTTTTGATTTCTGGTTGCATTATTGTAATTTATTTGCTGGGCAATAAGATATTCTGTCTGTAATAATACTTGATCTCATACTGTATTAATTCAGTGAGCAATTTGTTCCCCTGTTGCCAAATTTTATACACATACCATTTGCATTAAATATTCTGCTATGTTATCACTTACACTGTTGTATATAAATAATTTCTCTTGTCTAATTTATAATATTCCAGATTCAATGTAGTTTCTGTACAATTACCATATTTATTGGTATATAACATGCACTTATTTTCCAAAAATTTAGGCCTGAAATTACTGCTACATGTTATATGGGTATATTACATTTTTTATTTAAACTTAATTAAATAAAAGAATCGTTTGTTTTTAACTCTATTTTAAACATCTTGTATCATGAAAACAAATTTTTGCAATAATTTTCAAAATCAGTTGATCAACGCTCATAAAAGTGCTAATGTTTACTAGTGAAACATCGCATTTTTCTCGAATATATACAATAAATCATTTTAATGATTGAATTCTGAATAATTCCTGTGAATCGTGGAAATATGAGGTATAGAGAAGCAAACATCTAACTACATATTAATTATGTTAGGTAAAACCTGTATTATGCAAAAACTGTTAAATGCAGAAACATGCCTAAGCCGGAAAATTAATAATATGTCCAAGGTTTTTTTGCTGGAAAATTCTTCTGAAAAGGGAGACTTGTGTAATATGGACGGAAATCTGTATTCCTTCAACCATGCTTATTAATAATTAGTATTTGAGCCTGCATAAGGCAGAATAAAATATTCATGCTTTCAAAACTATTTACTCAGTCCTTGGGCTTAGTTTTAGTGTGTTAACACTTGACCAGGTGCATGGCAGAAACAGCATAAATATGCTACCATCATTTTTTTTTATAAAAGAACTTGAAAAAGAATTTTTTACCTTTATTAATCACATTTTTCTTAGCATATTGTAATGATAGACTAGCTTTTGTAGTCATTGGTAGCAAGCTGCATCCTAACCATTTCAAGTCTTAAATTTCAAATTTTAGTTTTTTAATTAAAATTTCTTCCTTATAATCATGGTATATGTCAAATGAAAATGTTTGCTGTAGGCCGATAAATACGGTACTTAATTCTCCGAATGCATTAAATATCCTGTCTTAATTTTTGTAAGGTTAGATGCTTTTAAAGAAGATGTATTAATGTGTGGTATATCTTTGTATATATCGATAAGTAAAGTACTTTTTATTTATTTCTCATTCCTTCACCCGTATCAATTTGATACAGCGATATACTAAAAAATATTATTGTTATTTTATTTCATTGTGATTATTTTCTTAACCTATGGACAATAGAAAATTCTTATTAGAGAGGGAAATTAAAATTTGATATCATTAATAAGCATATCACTATTATTTAGAGAAGTAAAAATATGCATTGCAACTAAAAGAAAACTGCAAAACAATTATGTACTTATTGAAGAAATACTTCTATTTTGAACTCAATTAAACCAATCAGCTAGGATTTGTTTTATTGTTATTTACTTAATCGCAAGTTATGAGGCATGTTTGGTAAGTCAGAGACTTTGATTCCCCTTAATTGCATATTTCATCTCTGAAATGTTTATGTATTTGCTTCCAGAGATGTAGTTCAAACTGTTTCTTAGAACTTAGTGTAGAGCATCGGAGAGCAGTCAAGAGTGTGTTTGTTTGCTGATAAGCGAATTCTTAGTTTTTACAAATGCACTACTTCTTGTATGCAAAACAATTAAGAAAACAGAAGAAAAGCTGAAAAATGTATCAATAGGGCTCTTGCTGATTGGACAGTTCACTTGTGGTTTACTGAGTTTCATTATCTTCGTAGAAATGAGATTAAGTCTACAGGACCTCTAGTGGAGGCTTCTTCTGAAGAGAGTATGAATTATTGTTGCAAATATTGTATGACTGCTGAGTGAAGATCCATGTTGTAGCTAAGATATTAAACATCTTAATGGAAAGGGTATTTACTCTTTAACATTTGTGTACGAGGAATCTGCCAGCAAGATAGGAGACAATTTCCCAGCAGAGTTTGTAATTGTTCAAAAGTGAGTATTTGAGGTACTGTATAATGGTTGATAAAACATGAATTCATTGCTTCTAACTTGAGAGCATGGAAAAATCCAAGCAGTAGAATTTCCATAGCAAACTTGCTCCAAAGTAAGTGAAAACTGTTTCATCAATCAGAAAAGTCATGGTGACAGTTTTTTGGAATTTACATGTGCTGCAATTTACTAACTACGTGGAAAAAGTAACATAGATCACAACCTTGTAATTGAATACATTTCGCAAAGAATTGGTGGAAAAGTAATCGCATTTGGTGAAGAATTAGATGCTCTTGCTCCAGGGCAATGCACTGACTCATACTTCTGCAATTGCAATAGTCAAATTGTTAAGTTTCACTGTGAAATACTAATCCTCATCCATCGTATTCTCCAGATTTGGTCTAATAATTTCTATTTGAAAACTAAGAAGAAAAGGCTCAGGTGGAAGAAATTCATGTTGGATAAAGATTCATCTCTTCTTCTCAATCCGAAGATTGGTTGGCAGCAGCTTAGATAACAGGCATTCTCCTTTCTTCTCAATTCTCTGCCTTACTTTTCAGTCCTATATCCCACATCCTTTATTATTTGCTCTGTAAACTGCAGTCTTTGCCTTCATGTGAGCCTTTTTCTATCCATATGTCCCTCGAGTATAGTCTTTGGGATTCTCTGATATCTCAATACATGCCCTATAAGCTGTACTCTTCTGTTTACGACGTGTTTCCACAAGCTTCTTTTCTCATTCATTTCGTTTAGTACTTCTTGATTGTAAATCCACTTAATTTTCAATGTACGTTTATGACACCACATCTCACAGTCTACTCTCTTCCTAGCCCCTTCACTTCTAGTACCGTATTTCCCGGCCTATAAGACGCACCGGCGCATAAGACGCACCTTGATTTTTCAGGTAAGAATTTACAAAAAAACTCATACTTTGTTACATAAGGTTGAGTTCCAGTAAACTCTTTATCGCGAGAGATACAATGTATTAGCACAGGGATGACATCTCCGTTGGCCCAATGTGTATACGCAGGGCCGGATTAAGAATGCGGGGGCCCCAGGGCCGATCAATGTGTGGGGGCCCTTTTGCGGTCACAAATTAATTAAATTATACAATAAGATTATGTCTTCAATTCATTTTATTTATTTTATTATCACAATTTTAACTTATTCATCTAATACAGCGACAACATATAACAAATCCGACAGCATTTCGAATCACTTTCACGAAAATTTTGTCAACTTAAATCCTTAAAAAAACTATTTGTTCGCATTATTTGTGGGGGCCCCCAAAATGTAGGGGCCGTTAAACTAAACATGCTACATTGTATGCAATTCCGATTTCCCTGGGAATTTTTTTAAAGGAAGTTCTGTCATCGAAATATTAAAACTGTATTCCTTACTACTTAATCAAAAAAGTGTTATTATTGAAATTTGTAATTGACTGAACTATTTTCAATGCCTGATACGGTAAAAAATAATTAATGGTATGCATTTATCCCAGCGAATCGGTTTGCTTATTATAGGACGGAGTTATACCCGTATTCCATCGGCGCATAAGACGCAGACTGATTTTAGAGCATATTTTGGAGTAAAAAAAGTGCATCTAGGCCGGGAAATACGATACTCTCTTCGATAAAAAATTATATAATAGCTAATTCTTATACCATGATGCCAATTTTTTTTATTTATTCTTATAAAACTTACAGAATAAAATGTAACTTTTCTACTGATACTACATTTTAATTTAGGAAAATAATTTTAATTTACAGAAATATATTTTTTAAATTAACTTTTACATTCCGATTATGATAATTTTATTGAATCATTCTTATTCATAAATATTTTTCCAGTTTTAGTCATTGATATTATTTGCTAACTTAAATACAGAGTTTCATGCATCTGACATTTTGTTGCAATAGTTGTACTTATTTTGTTAAAAATTGTACTAATTAGTCACTCATACTTTTTGGGGCACTAATATTCCGGAAAGAAGAGCTTCCTCGTACGGAAGATATTGTACATTCTTTTTTAATCTTCCTTTTCCCTGTTTTTTTTTCTTTTGCTGCACACACAATAGTCCTTCTTTACTACTGGTAATGTTTTTAGTGACTTCTTATCTTCCCTCACTTGTTATTCTTACAAGGGAAATGGATTGGATCAAAACTTTTAAGCAACATTACTTGCTTAAACATAGGGGACACTTATCTGACCGTTCAACTCAATGGACTTTTGTTTATGAAAAATTAGCAACTTAAAATCGGACTTAGGCAACTATACCTTACATGTGCATACCATAGATTTCAAGATTTTCCACTTAGTAAATTATTTTCTTCGATATTTTTTATAGTGGATATATTTTTGTGATATAATTTCATCTTCTACCTCCTAAGCATTCTTTATCTTTTAGTGCATTTATTCTTATATACGTAACATAAGAATTCTAGCATCTATCAATATCTATATTTTGAAAGTTTTCAGTGCGTATCAGCTGTAAATTCTTAGTCAAATCCACAAGTATTATTTAGTTAACCTTTGTTGTCTGGGTTCCAACTACCAAATCCTAAAAATCGAGGCTAAGTATCACTGGTTCTATTCCAAAAGGTCCAAAATTTACAATATTTCCCATACTAAAGTATTGCATGGACTTGTGGAAATGTATCTTGGGTACTTTCCAAGAATTTGCATGTAGAGAATCAAGATATTTTTGCAGATGAGCATCCGTAGCGTAAAAGGTAAAGATTCTGGGGGTAAATTACTATCACTAAATCGTTAAGGTTGTTCCCTTTTTTGCATTATCATTTCTTCTTCTTTATCACACACCATTACTTTGGTTTTTGATTTATTTATTTTCTTGTTGTATTCTTCTCCCAAAGTATCATTCATTTCATTTAGCATGGTCTCAAGATCTTCCTGATTCTCAGCAAGGACAGCAAAGTCATCAGCATATCTTATCATGGCAATCTTTTCACCATGTATCAGTACAAGTGTGTCTAGTTCCTCCTTTACTTTTTTAGAGCGTTTTCTATGTAAAGGTTAAGAATAATGGATAATCCTTGATGAATGCCTTTTGGAATCTCAACATCCTCTTTCTTTGTCCTTCCATAAATTACCAATTTTCGATTATTGTAAAGGTTCCATATTACAAGTCAGTCCCTATAGTTGATATCTTCTTCTTTCAGAATCCTCAACAGTTTATCTGTTTCTCAGGGATACTTGGTATATCTACATTGCTGGCCAAGAAAGAAGCCGACCATTTTAAGGTCAATACAGATTATCCATTTGTGCATGTGATAAAGTAACAAATCACTTTATGACTTCATATTCTTAACAAACTGAATGGTTGGCCTATTGGGATTGCACCAAATAAATTTAATTGTGGAGGACACACTTTGAGCTATTGACGAGCAATCGCAATTGAGGTGCGGTATAGGATGGAATTCCCAAGTCCTTCATTAAACCATGTACGTTATGAGACTATAAAAATCCAGTCACTTCAAATGTACTGCAGAGATGACCTTTCTCTTGATCAAAAGTAGGATTTACTTTAGTCCTTTCTAAGCAAGATTTTCTCATGCAGTACATTTTTGCAATCTACACAATTTGTATTGAAAATCTCAACTTATTGAAGAGGAGCATTCAAACGGCCTATCATCAAGATTTCCTCCAGCGGTACGCTCCTATGACGACATCGCCAACCCTAGATAACGTATTTCCATGTGTTAAAAAATGAATTCCATCACATATCACCGGTTTTGTATTTCATGAAAAAAAGTACAAGTTTAGTGCAACTTTTCTTATTTAATTACAACGGGTATTATACATTTTTAAGCACAGTTAAAAGACATCAGAAGAGATGTAGTATGGAATTTCCGAAATCACTATGTCACTGACAAGAAGTTAATTTGAAGGGAAATACACTGCGCATAGAACAACCGAAGAAAAACCGGTGGAAAATACATGGTTATAGTTTTAAATATTTCAAGCTATTGAAAGCTTTCTCTGGATCAGCAAGGCTACATAAGTTGTTATATTTCTTTCCATTTGCCTCTGAATGATTAAATTACTGACTGTGATGGCGGAGTGGTTAGCGTGCTAGCTCGTTAACGCTTCAACCTCACGGTCCCGCGTTTGAATCCCAGCTAATCGGATTTTTCTGGTTAGGGAATGGTATGTTGTGTTTATTATTAAAAGGAAAATTAAAAAAATAATAAGAAAAGGAGGTTAATTGGAAGAATGCCCCTCAAAGGTTAAAATTTGCCCATGAAAAAAGACGGCATAATTATTATTAACCATAGAGCTAATATTGCCTCCCTTGTTCCTCTCTTCTTTCTAAAACCAAATTGATCATCTGAGAGCACCAATTCTACTTTTTGCTCTATTCAGCAGAGGACTGTATTTGTTATTATGTTTTATGTGTGTGTGACTAGGTTGATGGTTTGATGGTGTTCACATTTTTAGCATTAGATTTCTCAGGGATTGGGATCATTATGCTTTTCTCAAAATTGGATGGTAGCGTTCCTTGCTAACATTGCCCCTACCAGATTGTACATGTTGTCCTTCATTTTTGCTCCCCCTGATTTCAGAAGTTCTGCCGGTATGTTGTCTAAACCCAGAACTTTCCTGTTTTTCAATTTTTTCGAAGCTAATTCAACCTCATCTCATGTGATAGCTTCCATAGCAAATTATTCTTCATCATCCAAAGTATTTCCATTCTCATCTAGCACTGCCCTGCTTTTTCTCTCTCCAAAGAAATATTTTATTGATTTATATGCCTTGTAAAAATTTCCTTTTCTTATATTATTTTCAACTTCAGCATATGTCTTTGAGGTACTATTTTTGTTTTGCCAATCTTTTTTCTCTGAATACTTTTCTCAGGTTCCTATACATGTGTTGTTCTTCTTCTTTATCTTAATATTTTTAGTTCTCTGTTCCATCATCTGTATCAGATCAGCAGTAATCCACTCTTTTCTTATCCCTTTCTTATCTTTTCCTATTAGGTTTTTGCTGATTTTAAGATGTCATTTTTAATGGCAGTCCAATTTTCCTGTATGTCATTGCTTTTACCTGTCATACCTTTTACCTATGAAGAACATATACATCTGCCTTCTCATCGGTTGTCTGCTGGTAGGAATTTAAGGAATTCAAGTTTTTAACTTGTGACAAATTCCATTTGCATCTCGTTCCCTTTTTTATTTTCTTGAACGTGTAATTATTTTTCATCATCACCAATTCATGGTCACTTCCAACATTGCAGCTTGGGTAGGCTCTACTGTCGTTGACTTGATTTTTAAACCTCAGCTTTACAATTATGAAGTCGAATTCATATCAGTTAATATCATCAGGCATCTTTCATGCATACCGTCATCTGGGATGATGTTCTAAAAAGGTTTTTGTGATGCCCAGTCTATTTCTTTGGCAAATTCCTCCAATTTAGCTTACTTCTCATTCCTTGTTCCTAACCCTAATGCTCCTACTGCCTTTTCTTCATTTTTCTCTCCCACAACAGCATTCATGTCACCCAATTGGTAGAATCAAGGGAGATTTTCATCATCCTTGATTCTAGCAATGATCTCTTCCAGATTATCGTAAATTTTTCAATTTCTTAGAACAACTGGAAATACGCAGACATATACATTCTTCCAAATATTCTTTAGTTAATGAGCACTTTTTCCCTTCTCACTCCCTGCTGATAAACTCTGTCCTTTCGTACAATAACAATGTCCCTTCCTCTTTACCTTCTTAGTCTCCAACTCTCACCACCTCCTTCTTTCCCACCCCCAATTTCACCTTCTCTATCCTCTTACCCCTTCAGCCAGCTAGTATTTAAGCTTCTGAATATAGTTTCTTCACCAGAAGATGACGATTGATCGTCGAAACTGGTCATGTGATTGTTTTTTGTAATAAATAAATTGTGGTAGAAGTACAAATCTTTCGTAGATTATTTTCTTTTATCAATTTTTTTCTTCATGGCCTGCAGTAGGCTTGTATACTTTAATTATGATTGTATATCTGGGTTTTGTTTCCACTCTAACAGAGATTATTCTCTCATTGTTCTGAACATATCCTTTAACTCTCACCCCAGTTGTCGGTTAAGGATAATTCCAACTCCTGTGGTTCCAGGTTGGTCTTGTGCTGTCCCTGAGTGTATGACTCTATATTTACCTGTCCAGAAGTCACCTGGATTTGGCCATCTCATTTTGGAAATTCCTAACACATCAATATTCATTCTTTTCATTTCTAATTTTACATTTTCCAGTCTGCAACATTTCAGTAGAGATTTAATATTCCATGTTGCTATCCTTCTCATCTGTCTTCTTTTGGCATTATGTATCTCTTTAATTTTCCACACCCAGAGATCTGAGCAGGAGACTGTTTTACCTCCTGAATTGAATTTAACCAAAGAGCCCATCTGCTGATACCTGGATACTCCTAGGGTCTTTAATAAATTGGCTTCCCCTTTCCTTAACTATCCTATGCCTTTGGCTCTTCTGCCTTTGGGGGTTATTTCCTACCCCTGAGGCAAGAGGGTCCCCTACCTCCTACCTATTCATCCTACCTCTGAGGAAATCATTGGCACTTGATAGAAAGGGATCTTCTTATTCGGTCCCTGTATTCGTTAGCCATTAAAATGTCTACCTCTCTCTACCACTAGGAGGTGAATACCAGGATTTTCCCTTCATTGGGCCAAGGGGTGTTTCCTAGACTCTCTGCAGTACTTATATAGAGGGAAGAGATCTTACTGAAACAAATATATATATACACACACAAGGTAAGATCACTAAAATGGAGGTGGGCTGTCCATGGGGCGAGAAGAAATGATAACTGTTAGACATCTACAGTTCTCAATTGGATACTAAGAGATGTGAAGAGACCAAGAAGAAGACCTAAGGACAGGTGGAATAGAGATATCATCAAGTACTTAGGTGTAACATGGCAACAGTTTCGCCCTTTTATTAATTGGTGGAATGGAAATGTTTCTACGGATTCAAATCAAGGACCATCAGGAAAGCATTAAACTACCTTTGTAAAACTTGCTCATCACTGCTGTATACATGCTTGGTTATGGATTCCCATCTTCTCGGGAAATGCATCATATAAATATTTGTAATTTCGTCAAAAACATTTCCTATGAATGTTTCCACCCTGTTGTTGAACCCAGAACCTTATTGTAAGATTTGAACACATATAACAACCTGAAAGAGACAACACTAATTTAATCCAAATTTTGAAGTCAATGTCATACCAGGAAGGTCTTAAAATAGCCTTCCACTATCTCCATCTGAAATGCATGAGGGAATGAAATTGGCGCTCTGGCATCAAACCAAGGATCACTAGGGAAACCGTAAACAGAGTATATGAGATCTATTTATGATCTCTATTCACATGTCGGGTTTTATGTTTCTGTATTATGGGGAAGATATTAAAAGAATTCTTAAATATCACCGCATTGTATTTCAAATAGGAGAATTTGGTACCCATCTGGCATTGAACACATTTGGTGATAGTTCTGTCACTATTAATATAGAAAAACCCATATTCTTTTTGGGTGATCCTCCTAAATGTGCACTTTCTCCTCGATTGTAAGCCTCTTGTGCTTATTTGCCATTTAATCATAGATGAAGAAAAGCGTAGGAAGGCATAAAAAGAAACAGAGTGAACGTTATCCAGCAACTTGTTAAACTTAGTGTTCCAATTTATGACATGATGGAACTTATGGACAAGGGATGATAATGCTATTGGCTTATTGTAGGAGAGGGTGTGGTTATGATAAACAATTGCAAAATTGATTGCCCTTGGGAGGGTTGGAGGGAGCAGGAGGAGTGTTGGTTCTCAAGAGGCATTCCATGGAGCTTGAGAACCTTTGAAATAAGTAAAGTGAAGGGTATGGGAACAAAGGGAGCACTTGAGCTTACTGTTAGGTTTTTACTAATCATCCTTTTCCTCTAATACCTGTTCGGTGGTTAATAACTCAGGTCCATGGGGTGCCTCATAAAAAACATGGCTCTAGCTTCTTCTTCAAGCCCCTTTCTATGAACATTAAGAATTAAAAATAGCTGCAAATAGCCATTGTTTGTGAACGACCCATTGAGTAGAAATACCCTAACCATGGGGGTTAAGAAAAGGATATTTGGAGCTCTTTTAACTCTTAATGTTAATAACACAGCCATGTTACTTTTTTCCTTTTAGTATCCCTTTCTATAGCTACCTAGTTCCATTACCTTATCATTTCCACTTATCATACCTGCCCCTGGCTAACCACTAATGGCAGTTAGAAATGTTGAATTCCACTGGCCATGGCTGCTATATAGAGTGACTGTTAGTGAGAGGTATACATACTATGAGCCAATAAGAAAGAACAACTAAAAAGACTTTGCTGATAAATAAATCTGTTTTTGTCATTTTTTAAATTTAAAAGTCCCTGACTTATCATCTACCCCTTATATACAGGTATTAACTTGGGTTTACTTCACGTAGCAAATTTAATGAGTTATAGCAGGTGCAGTAACACATCAGAACCATTTTTACTTTCTCCATATACGAAGTATAGAGAAAGTATTGTTTTCATGAAAAAATTCCACTTCGAGATTTCAACGGAAATACACGTTTTGGGGTCCCTAGAACACGTTTTGACTATTTTCGGAATGATGTCTGTGTGTATGTGTGTGTGTGAGTGTGTGTGTGTGTGTGTGTGTGTGTGTGTGTGTGTGTGTGTGTGTGATAGTGGGCGCTCTAACGTGAAAACTATTAGTTGCATCAATACCAAACTTCATACATAGCACTGTAGTGTGTGCTGTCAGAGTTGATTAGTTTTTGGAGTAAATCGGTCAACCGGAAGTCGAGCTTTATTCATTAAAGCTCATTTCCGGTTTTCAAAATATCTCCATAAATATGATATATACGTATATTGTATTACTTATAAAAGTTTTAGATAATGAGTTTTACTATAACTTTTGTATTTTACATATTTTTGTATCACTGGTTGATTAGGAGTTATTCGTGAAATACTGATAAACCGGAAGTAGCTGTTATGTACTTTGTGGGCGCTCTAACATGAAAACTAATTGTCGGATCAACACCAAATTTCATATATAGTATTTTGGTTGGTGTGTTTAGAGTTGATTAGTTTTTGGAGCAAATCGGTTCACCGGAAGTCGAGCTTCATTCTTCAAAGCTCATTTCCGGTTTTCAAAGTATCTCCATAAATATGATATTTAGGTATATACTATTATTTATAATAGTTTTAGAAAATAAAGTTTGCTATAACTTTTGTATGAAACATATTTTTGTATCACTGATTTTTTAGGAGATCTTCATGAAATACTGATAAACCGGAAGTTGCCGATTATGTACTTCATGAGCGCTCTGGGCGCTGTGGGCTAATAGCCATTTCATCGTTTTTCATCGAGCATGTCCCGAAAAACATTATTGAAAATGTTTGTGACGTAATATATCATATGATATAAATTAATCACTCATCTTCAAAGTTTAGATAGAATACAGAGTTCGAAAATACTGTCGTAGATAAATATTTACATTTTATATATGGAGAAAGTCATTGGCTGGCCACATCAGATTTTTCTAAATTGGCACTGGAAAATGCCATCATATAAAACTGAAAAACCTTTAAATTTTATTTCAATGTCATTTGAAATTTTCAATGTGCACCTCAACTATAATTTATTAAATAAACTTTGCAGTTTGATTCAACATTGAATTTTGTGCAAAAGATTTTTGGAAAATCTTGTTAATAATCAATTACAATGGAAAAACTCGAAGGGATTGTGCAAAATCTTATATTTTTAAATTTTGTGTTTTTATCATATGAAATATGCTAGAATGTAATCTTTTATACTTAATGGCAAATGAAAATAACCTCCCATGTCAAAACACTCACTTATCAAAAGCATAAAAGAAATGGATTTTTTTTGTTTTTCTGCACTGAAATCGATTTTTATAAAGTTGCTTTGATTTCTCATTTCTTCTTTGAGAATTACAATTCATGAATTTATCTTAATTATTTTACCTAATTGTTCTCTTTGATTCATTGCAATTAATTAATGTCTATTTATTCTATGCAACTAACTTTAATAAAAACTGCATAGAGGATAACTCCATGCATAGAATTTACATTTTCAACAAACATTTTTTCTTTACCCAATATGCTTTATCGGGAAGATTTGCGCCTCAACCCTTTCTAGAGATGAATAGGTGAGGTTTTTTCTATATTATACAATATGTAGTAGCTTTATTACTGCCCCTTGGTGTCTCTTTTTTATCATTCAGTTTTGATTTCTGTTTACTTTTTCACGTTTGTCATTGATGTCATTTGTACAATCTTTGGTTGTTGTTTTTTATCTTGCAGTACAGGTCTGCACAGTCTTGGCCTAAACTTACAAAAAGCTAATACTTTTGACCAAACTCATGTTAACTTATGGATGAATTTTGTTGGGCTTGGACCATTTGTTTTTGCAAAATCTTATTTTAATCAGAGATATTTGTTGACTTGGATCTGTATTGCAAAATTTACCCTGATATTTTCATTGTCAGTGTATAATTTTCTTGTGTGTATATACCTGCTTAAAATCCTGCATTGGGTGTGTCATCTGTGGTGCATGTATTGTTTTGTTGCACCATTGGGTACTTATGTGTCATTTCCTACCTAAGCAGCATAATTTCTGATGCAATATTTGCAAAAATAAAGTAAAAGGCATATTTGGAGAAAGTATTACTATTTGTAGAAATTCATTGCAAAAAGTAATTGTTTTAAGAAACCTACATCATTAAATTTCTTTGTCACTTTGTCCCTAAATGATTTGATTTTTAAATTTATCTTTCTTTCCTTTTCTTGTGCTTCATTCGCTAATACATAATATATATGATCTTCTACTATGCAGAAATATTTACAATATTATATTTATGTTATTATGTGATTCATAGAATGAAAATTTGATATATTTTGTATAGTTTAGAAATATGCACTGATGGTAAGTGTTACTTTAAAAATTAAATGCCATAATGATATTCAAGGTAGTGTTTATATGGTTGCAATTGAAACTATTTGCAAGAATTCCTGAATGAGCATGCAATTCAATATTAATGATGAAAGATTCCTGGTTTTATTTTATGTGCCTTTAACGATCTCGATGATCATCTTACACATTAAATATAGGTATATAGTAATTTTAAATCACTGTATATTCCACATTCTCAAAAATAGTTTTGCTGAATATATTTGTGTGTTTTTGAAATAGAGACATATTTTGAGGAATAAAATTGGAACATTTCCAATATATGCAAACAATCTCCTCAGAGAGTTCATGATGTATGTATTTTCATAAGTTTGTTTACTCTGTAAATCCTACAGAATATAAACTGATATATGAATTTAAAATATTTTATGCCCAGTTTATATTTCTTGATTTCTTTAAATGATAAAATTTTAAGTTTTTTTTTACAATATCAATGCAGAAAATTTGTCTTGTTATTGCAGAGTTACACAGATTCGAGTTACACGGATTTTAGTTGCATAATTCCGCACATACATGGTTTGCCAGACACTTGGCATAACTTTAACAATACATGGAAAAATTGTAACACCTCACAGATTATGCATATACAGTTAATTATATAGCTTCTTGATAGATGGAAAAATGTTCGCAGATTATGTAGCAGACAGACTTTGCAGATGTAGTTTGTTATATTTGTTTTCTTTTTAGTGTGACAATGCTTAAAATTACATGAAAATTATCCATATGGTAAGTTCATTAAAACTAAGTTAGTAAATGAATATTTTTGAGCCCTCGTTTTGGCTGCAAAACCTATGAGTGGTGACAATATAAGTTGGATTAAATATTAATAATAATAATTGTCTTTGTTTGGGCGAGATTGAGACTAACAGCCTCTTCTTCCATCTAACCTAATAAGAAGATTTGATGCCATAAAATTAGCTAATAAAATATACATTTCTACCCAATTAAATAAAATACATATGCAGGAAGGGTGGCACGAGTGAACATTTACACGAAGTTGATTTAAACATTTTATTGTGGATGACAAATATGCGGAAGAACTACAGAAACACTATGAGAACTATAATAGCACGAGGAGCGCTGGAACACAAGTCGTGCCTCGCCGAGGGCCAAAACGGTAGAGAGTCCGAGAGAGAGCGCGTAAGGCCAATCTGCGTTGGTGCCTCGCGTCCTTTTTTTAGCTCTTCCCTCTGGTGGTTGAAAGTTGGAGGCTCCATCTGATTTTAGATTTGGGGCCCGCGTCAAACATGGCGGCGGGCGCAGATAACTGAGTCGCCACACCACCCCCCTGGCAGTCCATTTAAGTATTCTAAAATGAAAAAAATATAAGATTAGATGCAAAATCTCAACAAAGAAAATTTCTCAAGTGTTCCGGAAAATGAACTCTTCTCCCAGAACGGGTTCCGCGTGGCGTCGGCGGTGGATCGTCGCTGATCTGGTCCTTCGGAGGGGCGTCTTGCTGCGGCGGTATATTTGGCGGACAACTTTCATCAGCCAGGAGATAAGCTGGCTTCAGTCTGTCCACGGAAACGGGGGTTTCACGGTCCCGCACACGCAAGACAAAGTACTTATCTGTCCTTCTAATCACTTTAAATGGACCGTCGTACGGAGGTTGTAAATGGGGGACGCACAGCAACGTGACGAACGAAAACATGGGATGTCGTAGCTAAATCCCTATGTACGAAAACAGGTCGTTCGCCGTGGCGAGATGTTGCCACTCGGCGAATGTTTGTCATCTGCCTTTTAAGCCGCTCCGCGAAGCTCGTGGTATCCCCGTCGGGTCGTGATGAAGGAACGAAAAATTCACCGGGAAGACGAATTGGCTCAGCATCTCCGCTGGCGTTGCTTGGATGTCCTCCTTCCATGATGCTCGTATACCCATGAGCACCACCGGTAGGACATCGGTCCAACGGTCATCTCTGTGGCAAGCGATGGCGGCCTTCAGCTAACGGTGGAATCTCTCGACCAACTCATTGGAAGCCGGGTGGTAGGCCGTCGTCCTTATCCGCTTGGCTCCTGCGAGAACAGATAATCTGTGGAATAGAGAAGATTCAAATTGCCGACCTTGGTCGGTAGTTAATCTTAATGGTGCGCCGAATCGCGCGATCCATCCGTTGAAGAATGTCCGCGCAACTGTCTCCGCGTTTTCGTTTGGCATTGGGTACGCCTCCGGCCAACGCGTAAAACGGTCGACGCACGTCAGGCAATAGTGCTGCTCCGCAGATAATGGTAGAGGGCCATCGATGTCTAAATAGACGTGCTCGAATCGGGACGTCGGTATGCTGAAGTTCCCGATCGGAGATGACACATGGCGATGAATCTTAGACCGTTGGCAAGAAAGGCAGGCGCGCTTCCATGACCGGCAATCTTTTCGGATGTCGGGCCATACAAAGCGTTTTGTAACGAGCTTTGTGGTGGCTTGCACTCCGGGGTGTGATAGTCCGTGAAGGGAATCGAAGGCCTGCTTCCGGAATGGTGCCGTGAGGAATAGCCTTATTACTGCTGTCGACACATCACAAAATATTTCCTCCTCCGCTCCAGGGATACGCATCTTCTTCAATTGGAGTCCTTTGTCGGTGAAGAAGAAATGTAACAGCTCCTCGACTCCATCTTGAGAGGCTGCTAACTCCTCGTAGTCGATCGCCGTCGTAATTTTCTCAATTCGCGAGAAGGCATCGGCGACGACGTTGTCTTTCCCGGAAACGTGGCGAATGTCCGTAGTGAATTGCGAAAGAAATTCTAAATGGCGATTTTGGCACGGCGAAGATTTATTCACCTTTTGATGAAAGGCGTAAATAAGGGGTTTATGGTCGGTGAACAACGCGAATGACCTCCCTTCTACCATATGCTGAAAATGTTTCACCGCTCGATAAAGAGCCAAAAGTTCGCGGTCGTACGTACTGTAATTTGTTTCCGCGGGGGAGAGCTTCTTAGTAAAAAAAACCGAGAGGTTGCCAACCACTTTTCGCACGCTGCTGCAATGCCGCTCCTATCGTTAAATCAGACGCATCCGCGAAAATAGCGAGCGGCAAAGAGTGATCCGGATGGGATAATGAAGTAGCGTTAGCCAAGCTGAATTTACACTCGGAGAAAGCACTCTCCGTTTCAGGGGTCCAATTCACTGGCGCGTTCCCTTTCACTTTTGCCCCTTTTAAAAGGTTATGCAAGGGCGCCTGCAGTGAAGCTGCCTCGGGTATAAATCTACTGTACAAATTGACCATACCTAAATATCGCCTGAGGGCTTTCACCGTTTTAGGTTTAGTAAAATTTTGAATGGCGTCTATTTTTTCACACGGGGGCCAAATTCCGCTAGCGCACACTTTATAACCTAAAAACGTCACTTCAGGGCGACCGAAAACACACTTCGAAGAGTTCACAAGCACACCATAATCGCGAAATCTTTCAAACAGTAGTTTTAAATGTGCTTTGTGTTCTTCCTCCGAAGAGGAAACCACTAACACATCGTCTATATGCACAAAACAAAATTCAAGTCCACAGAGCACTTCATTCATGAAACGTTGAAACGTTTGTGCGGCGTTCCGCAACCCAAAGCTCATAAAGGGGAATTCGTAGAGCCCAAACGGCGTGGTGATAGCCGTTTTGAGTATGTCTTTCGGGTTAACTGGGATTTGTTGATACGCGCGCACTAAGTCAATGGAGGAAAATATAGTCTTACCGGCTAAATTTTGGGCGCAGTCCTCGATGTGTGGCACCGGATAGCAATCTGGTACGGTGTGGGCGTTGAGTGCGCGATAATCACCGCACGGGCGCCACTCATCTCCGCGTTTTGGGACCATGTGCAAGGGCGAAGACCAACAGCTCTTCGACGTCCTTGCCGTGCCAATTCGAACCATTTCCTCGAACTCGCGCTTTGCCGCCAAGAGCCGGTCCGGCGCAAGACGGCGTGGCCTCGATGTCACGGGGGGTCCGGGTGTCGTCTCGATGTGGTGCACGGTTGCGTGGCGCGGTTCCGCCGGTGCTCCAACTGGCCGCGTAACCTCCGGAAACTCCTCTAAGAGTCGAGTAAATCGGCACTTAGGGCTGCTAACCACGGATCGGACGCTTTTGGTGGAATCTTCGGTCACTTTGCCACTAACGAAGAGCGTTGTAGTTCCATCCACTAACCTCTGGTTTCGTAAGTCCACCAAGAGGTGATAAAAACGGAGGAAATCTGCTCCTATGATGGGCTTCGAACCGTCCGCGATCACAAAACGCCACGTAAAGTCTCTCCGTAAACCGAAGTTTAAATTTAATGTCACCCATCCGTACGTCGCGATGGTAGTTTCGTTCGCAGCGAAAAGTTCGTAGTTGGTTTTCGCACGCCTACCACTCACATAAGTCCGCGGATACACGCACAAATCTGACCCGGTATCAATGAGATATCGAGTTTTAGTCACTGCTTCGGACACAAAAAGGCGGCGGCGGAGCGGCAGTCGGCTGCCGCATCTACCGACTGGCTCTCTCGTTTTCCGGCACAAAATTGCATAGTTGAACACATCTATGCGCCTTATTGCCGAAATTGCTGTGGTACCAGCACATACCATTGTGTGCATTGGTCAACGGTGCGCGGGGACGGGATCGGCTACGGGGACGTCGCCGGTATGGAGGGCCTCGTGGTGTCGTCGTCCATCCGGAGGCCATGGCGTCGATCTTCCGCGTCAATTCTTCCACCTGCGCTCTAAGGGCGGCTGTCTCTGCGGCGGCGGTGTCCACACGGTCGGGCTGCCTCATCTCATGGACCCGGGGTCTCGGAACGAGCTCGTGCACACGGTCGGCCATGAGGGCGAGGGCGTCCAGCTCAATCCCATCTTGAGCCGTAACGATGGGCTGGATATGCTCCGGTATGCGTCCCAGCCATAGGGAACGCAGGAAACCGTCCGGCATCGTCACTCCCGCTAGGCTGCGGAGGTGCCTCAAAAATTGGGAGGGTTTCCGGTCTCCCATCTCCTCATGCTCGAGAAGCTGACGAATCTGCTGCTCCTTCGAAACCGAGAGCCTCCTAATTACATCCTCCTTTATTTTCTCGTAACGGCCGGTCAACGATGTTAATTACGATGTCTTCCACCTCAAGCATGTGTCGTGGCTCAAGGAGGTTGACCACGTGGCCGAACTTCGTGCGGTCACTCGTTATTCCGCTCAATTCGAATTGTATCTCCAGATGGGAGAACCATAATGCTGGCTTTTCGTGTCAGAACGCGGGCGCGGCGAAACTGACTTTTTCCACCGCGTGGCTAACGGGTTCAGCGGAAACGTCCATTTTCACGAAATTACTTCCCTATAATAACACGAAAATCACGTTGGGGTCACCAATGCGGGAAGGGTGGCGCGAGTGAACATTTACACGAAGTTGATTTAAACATTTTATTGTGGACGACAAATATGCGGAAGAACTACAGAAACACTATGAGAACTATAATAGCACGAGGAGCGCTGGAACACAAGTCGTGCCTCGCCGAGGGCCAAAACGGTAGAGAGTCCGAGAGAGAGCGCGTAAGGCCAATCTGCGTTGGTGCCTCGCGTCCTTTTTTTAGCTCTTCCCTCTGGTGGTTGAAAGTTAGAGGCTCCATCTGATTTTAGATTTGGGGCTTGCGTCAAACATGGCGGCGGGCGCAGTTAACTGAGTCGCCACACATATAAGAATTGCTCAAAGGTAAGAATCTCTGTCCTCAGACAAATTCCCACCAATCTTCCCTAGTAGGGCAGAAGATTCTGTGCATGTGCTCAAGAAATTGTAACGAAAACATTTTTTAATCACAGCCTGAGTGTATGCTGGATATGGGTAAAGTTTCAGAATTGGTGCCTGAGTGTATTTTTTTGGACCGCCCAGGCAGCAGCACTAGTATTATGCTCAAAGTTTGAAGTTTCATTCTTAATGTAAATAATAATTTCTATATTATACCAAGATATACTTCATGTGGTATGTATAAACATTTGTATAAAAGAAGTACTTTTTTGTTGTTCTTTGTTTTTGTGAGATGCTTAATAGCACATGAAAGCTATCTAGTAATTGCATTAAGTTTAATAAATATCTTTGAACTCTTGATGTGCCTGAGAAACATGTGGTGATGTTATGAGTAGCAATAAGAAGTGTACACAATTATGCCCAAATGACTTAACAATTTCATTAGCATTTTTGGCAATCTGTTACTCTCTTTACAGTGTATCATGCGCTGAGATTAAAATATTTGCATCTTTTTAATATTATCAAGTTTTATTCTATTTTCCTTATCGTTTATCTGTGAGAAAGTTACATCTGAGAAACTGCCGCAAATTTATGGTACATGACCTATTTAAGTGACACAAGGAATTTTCAACATACTCGAAAATTTTTGGGACTAATAAACTGTGTAAGTCAGGGACTTACTGTAATTGAGGTTCAACGTGCTTGAAGAAGTTACTCTTTCTCTTAATAAAATTATATCACACCACCAGAAACTCTGAGGAGATTGTAGATCATTTAGCCTTTGTCGAGTTCTGTAGTGATTTGTTACTTTGAGCAAATATTGCAGATGGAAACTTAGGCAAAGAGAAAAGTAGAAAATGGCTTTAGGTGAGTTTGAGATATAGTTTTATCATATTATGCCTGTTGTCATATATTTTACACAGATATGAATTTTATTCACCGATGTAGACTGTTAGAATACCTGTTACCAATCAGTTATAAATCTATGAAATATGCAATTTATCGCATTGATTTGATTATTTTCTTTACACTCAGAGCTATGTGCTCTTGATCAAGTATGCTTATGTCGTATTCCAGTGATATCACTGCAATGCCTTAGTTGGCATGGAGTCCATGTCAGGTGAATCACTGAAGTTAAATCCAAAGTTATCTAAGTCACGTGTGATGTATTCCACGGAATCGCACTGAAAACATTGCTTAAAACTTTATCTTTCAAAAATGTATAACAATGTTAATGGGAATCTGGGCGTTTCAAAGGCCCTGGGGATAGTTCACCCAAAATATTTTTTATCAAAGACGTATTTTATCCAATATTTTTTTTGGAAAGGGAGTAACATAAGCCTTGTAAATAAGATAACTTCCTAAAAATGAAAATAATTATTTTACTCATTTGAAATCAATAATCGACTCCCAATGTCAATATTAACCGCAAATATTAGGTATGGAAAGTTATTCTGAATGTATTTGATCCTTTATTGTGATTACATTTCTTCTAAAGCCTTAATTAAATTAAATATAGGTTTCACCTCCAGATTTTGAATTCCTTAGATTACACTGACTAAAACACACACACATTCTAAATCTTATTATTTATGAATAGATTGTTAACCTCTTGGTGTAATTTACTGATTGTAATAATAAGATGAATATATAACCATGTTAGGTATAAATCCTTTTGCCTCTGCATCTCCTGCTAAGTCATAGTTCAATATAAATGTAACAATAAAGCAATATATTTTATTTTGCGTGTTGTTTGCTTGTATAACAACCAAACTTAATATTTATTGTTCTCATTTTGTGCCTAAATATTTAGCTACTCACTATGACCACACTAGGTGAAATATTGGGTAAACTGCTGAAAAATCCTTGCATCTGGTGTGTTTGGTTTTCCCTGTGCAAACTGTCTTCGGGTGGGCCTTCGGTTGGTCATTTGATGGCCCTCTTTTGGGTGAAATGTCCCTTGGGCTAAACTCTTTCAGCAAAATGTACTATGAAGGTGTTTTTTCAATTATTTAGAGCTCTTGGTACTGAAACTGAATATCAAAGATGTATTTAGAAATCCTCTTTTTGGGAGCTAAAGCATTACCAGCGATTGTAAAGTTCAATGAATTCCTCCTACCATTTATATTACGTCATGTTTTTCTATAAACATATTATTGAAAACTAAAGAATGCATAAGTAGTATCCTATCTCATTACTATTTTTGGTTATATTATTAATACTTGCACCAACATAAATGATTGATTTTTTAGATCAGGTATTTTCTGATTAATTAGGCAACTCTTTAGTATTTTCACTTAGGGTGGTCAACAAAATGGCTTCTATGAAGATTCAAAACTTGGATCCATTTTACATGTTATAATTGTACTACCTCTGGGAGAAAGTTCAAATATCGTTTGAAACCTGTGATTGAGATACTAATTTATCTTACATGGAGTTTTTGATTGATGTCACGGTAGTCAAATAGCTTACTAATTTAACTCAGAATGATGATAACTGAGTACAAATTTAATTGTTTGGTCATTAAAAAAAACAAAAAACGTTTTATGTTCAATAATTAAATACAAAACTATACTTTTAAAATAAGATGATTTAGTTAAGGCTGATTATTCAAGTTTTTAATAGTTTTCGTGGCTGTTGTAGCATTATTAAAAGTGCTTAGGTCATTTTGCATGTGGGTTCCCACTGGGAATCAAACCCTGGACTGCTTTCACCAAAGCTGAACGCGCTGCCCACATTGATATGCGGGAATCCTTCATGAGAATGTTTTAACCCATGATAAAGTTATACGTTATTAAAAATTCAGTGAATTGTGTTTACCTCATTCCAATTATGATTAAAATAAAACATTTAATGTTATATCATCATAACCAATCATCATCAATTAGAAGTATGTAAAGTAAGCCATGGTATATGGCACTTGCGTAAGTTACTTTGATTGTGATGGAAATACTATGATATATTAATACTCACCTCAATCCAGTTTATAATTTATGTACATATTTATATTTTTAAAATTTCAAGTTATTTTTAAAAATTATTGTATAGTAATATTCTAATGTCTGTGAATTTGCTGAAAACCTGGTGTTCCTTTAGTAAAAGAAAAGGTATTTTAGATTTGGATACATCTTTTTCCATTTGGGAAATCCTCCATGTAGAGAACTGAATTGATTACCTACTGTTGTATTTTAACAGATTCTCCCCTGACATTGCAAGCAAAAGAGGGCTTACAACGTCAGAAATGACAGCTGTTGAAGCTATTCATAGAGCAGTAGAGTTTAATCCTCATGTTCCAAAAGTAAGTGCCTTTCCGTGATTTTGTAGAGCTTTTTTATCCCATTGAAACTTAATTTCATATTGCATACAATTAGTTGCTGAAATTTACAGTGTAATTACTCGTCCATTAGAAACATAATGATTATGAGGAATTTTATAGTTAAAGTAGTTTAAGTCAAGTGAAAAGCTTTTTAATCTTTTCCTTGTCATTATTTGATCCTTTCTTTGTTTATTAACCTAGATTAGTATGTTTCATGAAATCTAACTCTGGAAAATATGATTTTTTGTAAGTTACTTCCATTTTTATAATTCTATGCAAGTATTGATTTAAAATTTATATTGTTCCAAAATTGTGTAGCTATCAATGGAATATTTGCAATATGATGCATATATTTTTGTAAAATTCTCTCCTTTCTACAATTGTGGTCATAATATGTATTTTGTTATTCTCAGATGGTTAAGATAGCTTATTCCTTACCTTTTGCTTTCCTTCATACAATTATGTACTGACTAAAATTTTTGGCACGTTAAAGAGCACACCTTCCAGTCTAATTTAAGTTGAAGCAGGAGAAAATACCAACTTTTAAATAATGTATTATAGTTTTATCATAATAATTTTCTATTAAGTAAATAATATCTTCCAGATTATAGCAAATAAAAATTAGGAAAATATGTTGCCCTCAGATTTAATACAGCGTTGCCTAGTTATGGCTCACTGATAAGACATCAGAACGAGTTGGGAAGCATTAATTTAGTTAGAGAATGTGCCTTAAAACGTTCTTCACAGTTGAGGGGATAATATTTGTAAATGTACATTTTGAAGTGGTCTTCTTGCTCTTGAATCCTCGAAATTTATTCCAATGTTTTTAATACCTTATTTTCTCATAAATAATGTACTCATTGTGAAAATTGGAAGTGCAAATGGAATGCTAAAGGAATGCACGCAATAATTTAGATGTTATACATGCTTTCTCATTCATTTGCAAATATATTGTGTGCTTGGTAGTTATATGGTAAAAATTTAGAATTTCATTATAAATAGAGTCAAACCGAAGTTTTTGATAGAGGATATTAAATAAGTCTTAAGTAATTTTTAATTGTGTATAGTCTATCCACATTCATAGTTGCAACCTTTTATTATGGTTCTTTATTTGGTAGGTTTGTATTATTTACCAGAAAATTCATTTATTTTTGATGATAAGTTTCATTCATTCTTATATTCTTGATGAATTTTCAGTATCTTCTAGAAACAAAGCCTTTGATATTGCCCCCTGAACATGTTCTTAAACGAGGAGACTCTGAAGCAATTGCATATGCATTCTTTCACCTCTCACATTGGAAACAAGTAGAAGGAGCATTAAATTTACTCCACTGTACTTGGGAGGGCACTTTCCGTATGCTACCTTATCCATTAGAAAGGGGACATCTCTTCTATCCATACCCAACCTGCACAGAATGTGCTGACAGAGAGTTACTTCCTGGTAAGTAGCAGGATCATAGTAGTCTTTGCTGTAATTTTTTAATTATTTAACATTTTTAACTTGTTTAATATAGTACCAATCTATTCTCTGTTTTAATTAGGTCATCATTTTAGATTTGATTTAGCATTATCTTATTTTAATTAAAAGAAGATAAACCTAATTAAATTCTATTAAAATTTATATTTTTCGTGATAATTTGGCAGGAATTGAAAACTAATTAGAATATATCCCTTTTATAAATTATGTGAATCTGGCATTCAATTTAATTGATCACATTCCCTTTCTTTTTTCTTGGAGTTTTATTAATGTGCATGTGCATAATGGGTTATCTGCTTCTAAAGCAGGTTCAGCAACCATTTGTTACCTTCTTCTCCTCTTCATTCCTCTTTCATCCCCTTTCATCTTGCCCTCAGCAATGCATCTCCTCTCGTCACATGCCCTATCCAGTTTGTTTTTCTCTTGTTTATGTTATGAATGTGTTATGCTAATGTTTTGAAATCTGTGCTTTACGCAATGCATGATAATTATTTTTCAAGGAATAATTATTTTCAAAGAAATTTCTTGTGAAATTAGAATATGGAAAGTAAATCAGCCACAGTGTTACGCATATTATTGCTTATTATGAGCTGTATTTTGTTAAAATCTGATATTGTGTATCAAATGTTCATAAATGCTCAGGTGGAATTAATAAGATTTTATTTGCTATTTAAAGAATTTTATGTTTATGATTTCATTTTATATTTTAATGGAAGGTGTATTATCAATATATGCAAAATCATTCTTCTTATCACCTTTATTTAATATTTGAGTGTATTTTTAAATGCTTTTAAACAATAGGATGAATTGAAACTCAATTCATTGAGAGCATACTTGCTATTATGTATTGATTTCTCAATTATGGTTAATACATGGATAAATTAACATACCCCTCAATTCCTTTAACTTCTCCCATGAATTACATACAGTAAGTCCCCGACTTACACGGTTTATTCTGAAACTTCCTGTATAAGTTGAAAAGCGTGTATGTCGAAAACTCCTGGAGTGTCATTCAACTGGTTATGTACCATACATTCACAGCAGTTTCACAGATGTAACTTTCTCATAGATAAACAATAAGGAAAATAGAATAAAATTTAATAATATTAAGAAAATGCTAATATTTTAATCTCAGCACATGATTTACTGTAAAAAGTGTAACAGTTTGCCAAAAATCACTAATGAAATTGTTAAGTCATTTGGGCATAATTGTGCGCTCTTCTTATTACTACTCGTAACATCACCACACAGACATATCAAGAGCTCAAAGATATTCATAAAAATTAATGCAATTACTAAGTAATAATTACTTCTGTTTTCCTCATGCTCATACATACTACATGAAGTATATCTTGGTATTATATATATTATTATTTATACCAAGAATGAAATTTCAAGCCTGGATAACTGGATTTTTCTGGTTGGGAATGGTCGTTTGTGTTTGTCCATTGTTGTGTGGGTACTGTACGTTGTTCTTGTTGCTACAATTCATTGTTATTTGTCAATATTGGCTGTTTATGAATCTAATGTGAATGAGTAAATAAATAAATCTTAAAAATTCCTTTCCTTCCAAATTTGCCTTCATCTAATATTCGGAATGAGGTGTTTTATATTTGCCTATGAGTCGAATAATCACAATTTTGATTGTCTTTCCTTGCTCCCCTCTCCAGGGTTAAAAGTTCATGATATATGTGTCTTTTTATGTTGGAAAATATAATTCAAGTATGATGAAACATCCATCGGACAGATGTAATTAACGGTAATTTTTTACTATTGCTTTAAACTCTTTTGTCTCTGTGTATCATAAGAAAAAGGGTTAGGGTATATATTTGCACATAGGGCGTAATTCCTGGTCTTGTGAGACATTATTTCGAGTTGTTTTTCCTTGGGATCGGAGTATAATTTTCATTATTTCCTACATTATAATTTTAAGTTGTGTTTCTTTTTATCTGTACAGTTGTAGCTGGAAGTGGAAGGTTTAACTTTAAATGATATAGTTTGAAATTGTCTCAGTTATTTATTTATTTTCAATTCTACCTCATCAATTTAATGCTTAAATTGTACATTTGAGTGTGACTTTATGAATTACTCTTCTGTAGGTAGATCTTCATCAAACACCAATTTTTATCTCTTTTGTAATCACACAATTGGGAATTTTGTAAGTTTATTTGTTTTAGAATAACATATGTACTTGCATAAGGCATGTATTGTCATATTACCCACACCCTGATTTTAGGAAATTAATTTGAATTAAATAACTAAATTTTAAAACAAAAGACTTAAGATTGTCAGGGCACAACACACACTGCATAGTATTTTCCAATGACTACGAAAGCTAGTCTACTATTGACAGTTTTACAATTTGATAAGCAACAGGTGATTGATGTAGAGAAAATTTTTTTTCCAGTTCTTTTTATATTTTGAAAATAAAGATTGATTTCAAATGGTAACATATTTGTGCCACGCAACTGGTTTATGAGTGTTAATACATAATTAGTAGGTTGTCAGATGTTTGCTTCTCTATCCCTTTTTTTTCTGTAATTGGCAGTAATTATTATTTATTTAATAATTAAAATTATTTAATGTACATAATCGGGAAAAATTGGATGTTTCGCTTGTGAAGATTAGCTCTCATTTGAGCGTTGATCAATAAATTAATGTAAAATACACATATAACATTCAGAGTTAAAATTCAAGTCTAAATTTGTAAAATAAAAATTATCTCTTATAGACCAACTTTTAACTAAATAACTACAGTATATGAAATAATGTTAGTCTTAAATTAGGTAAAGCACAGGCTACATTAGTTTATAAATATGCAAAGCATAGTTAAACTATACTTTTCATAGAATCCTCTTTTTTATGATCAACGAATAGCATTCCATGAAGTGAGTGTTTACCCCAAGAAAGAGCTCCCCTTCTTTATTCTGTTCACCGCTGGGCTTTGCTCCTTCACAGCATTGCTGGCCTTACTCACACATCAATATCCAGAACCTATGGGACTGATAGCAAAAACTGTGAGTCTGACCAATGTTGCTGATTTAGTTGTTACTTATACATCCTAAGTTTTTAGTTGTAAGGTTATATGGACTATTTTTTCTAAAAAATACTGCTTTCAATTACTCAACCCTTGAATTAATATCAAACTGAGTTTTCAAGGGAAGTTTTATATTACAAACATTACTTTATTACATTCAGTTATTATCATCCTGAAATATGTGTGTTCTTCAATTTAAGCGAAAATGCACTAATTTTGGGTTTAATGTTTTCTTCCAGATGCTGGGCTGGGTTTCGTTACCATTCCATTACTTGATGGATAAAATGGAAGCTATTCTTCCTTCTAATTTATTACAACAGCTCTCTAGAATATAATTTCTAAATTATCTACTATGATGAAGCTATTACAAAGACAATGCAAAAATTATGATTTTCAGCTTGAGAAACTGTTATTTTGTGAGTGAAGTAGTCTGTCTGGTATGTTTATGTGTTGTGAGAAGTTTTATTTTGAAAGGAGAGATGTTTTTAATTGGAGGCATAGGGGGTGTCTGATGTGAATCAGTGTGCGTACAAAGGGAAACAAAGATATTTAATGTGTGATATTTTGTTTGTTTTCCTCATGCAGGTATATTATTTTTAACTTTGAATATGGTATATTTTTAAGAGTAGGCATGAGACTTCCACTGATTTTCTACTCATCATTCCTTTTAATGTACAATATTTTGTATGGTTCTTCCTATGTTTTTGGTTAAGATTATTTCATGATAAGTCTCTGGCGTGTATGTTTTCTAACGATAATAATTTTAAATTGTGCTCATTATGAAAATTTTGAAATAAAAACAAAATATTTCTACAAATCAAACTAGTCAGAATTAAAACCATTGAAAATGATTTGGGTGATGCAATCAACCATATATACGTAGATACTCTATACAAAATAAACCTTTATATATGACTCATTGAAAATGCAGGAGGAAATGGACTTCTAAAAACTTCATTCCATCAGACCTATGTGAAATAAAGTAAAAATGTCTTTGTCGACATGTGGTGGAGACTGAATCTGCATCCTTCCGATTCAAGTTTTTTCATACGTTTCACTCTATTATAAGTTTTTAGTAAGCTAAGTTGTACAGTTTGTTTCATTAGTATTTATTTCAGGAAGTTTTGGGTTAAGGTTATAATTTTTAGCTTTTTGAAAATTACCGTTTTTAGTACAATGTTGGAAAATTTCTATAAATGGGGAATACTATAGTCATAAATGGCAGAATGTGTTATTCTCAGGTCAAATAATGTGATTTATAATTCCATTTTTTCCCCACTTTAATGGAATTGAACTATACTTTTGTTGATGTTAATTACAGTGTTCTTTCAATTACCTTTGAATACTACAATGTCTTCATTAATTCACGTATCTTATAGAAAAACAATATTTTTATGCTAGTGCTTATCTTTATTAGAAAAATTTCCAGTTTCATCAAAATTTCTATCATCCTTGCCAATTGCTGGTATACGGTATCAATTTTAAGAGTCGTCTAAATTTTAGCATTTGACTTTTATCTAAGTAACCAAATAGTGGTGTTGTAAGTGCCTAACAGTACAGTAGAAAAATACACATTTTGAAACTTTGTGCTTGTGTTCTTGCAAATTTCATATCATAATGTTAAACTAGTTGAAAACATTGTGACATTATACCAACATGCCTTGGCTTTTCTTAAAATTAGAAACACACGACTCTTTTTTTCCAATTCCAAAGAATGCATGTGACAGAGATCATGATTTTATTATGGCTTTGACTAAAATATACACATTTTATTTTTTGTATAAAATTAAATTGTTATAAATTTTACATATGGGCCAGTATTTAAGCAATAATATGACTTTCATTAAATGGCCGGAGATCATTGAAGTGTGAAATCATCTCTGCTACATGACCTAAGCAAATCACTGATCATAAATCAAGCTGTTCAGTGAACATTAAGTTGCTATTCTCTGTGCCATTACATTGCAAAAAACATAACAGCCGTTGGCTATTGAGAGATTGCCGTTGTATTATAATATTTATATTTACTAAAAAGATGTTTTAATTACAGTTTTACCACTATGAGTTTAGACTTAGGAATCTCCTCAAGTGTTAAGCTTTGATTCAATTTTGAATTTAATAATACATGGACCTCTGCTGATTGAGAGTACACTGTTCACAGTATTCCCTGTTTACTGAAATAGTAGCAATTAGGTTGGCATAATTAATGAAATATTTTAAATTTGAAATTGCTCAGTTATTTAAGTAAAAATTACAGCCTTATCTGTGATTAATGTAGATATTTTGTCTTGTTTCTCAGTGAATATCTAAAGAGTTTTAGACATATGCTTTCCTAAAAGGCCCTGGTTTTGTTATGGAAATTATTCAGAGGTATGGTAATTTCCCAGTTTGAACTAAATGTGAAACTTGTATGTGATGCATGTTTCTGTAATGTTTAAAAGTCATAACCTTTGTTAAATATATCCTTGGTGAATAACTATTTGTTACAGTGAGAATTACTTTTTTACTTCCTTTGTGTAAAATACTTGTTGCAGTACTTTACTGTTTGTTAATTCTATTTGTATTGAAGAATGTGTAAGATCTCTGATTGTATGTTATAGTGCAGTTATTCTATTGTGTAATTTATAGATGATATTTTTTCAACAATTTGGAATGTTTAATGTACTGTAATAATTTACATTCGAGCAAAATTGTTAAAAACATTTAAAAGTTAACAAGATGGTAATATTAATTCTGGGAAGTCCCTATTTCATGTCACGTCAAAAGATGGTCCATTTCTAGTAAAACTGTGATTTTAGTATTTCACTTTTAATTTATAACTTATTCTCAAAAAATAATTTATTAATTTAAAATTTTATAATTCCTTAGTTTCCTACTCAAGTGGAAATTTTCAAATGTGTCTAAAGTGTGAATGCAACGTTTGGATGTGCATGCCCTTGGGTTTGACTCCTGCTGTTTAGAAATTGGGAATCAATAGTGGGTGCAAGCAAATGGTGATGGTTGCCTTATTCACTTGCACTGCTGAAGACTGAATTCTATGACGTAAAAGGGATGGCATGCCAGAAACTTGACACTTTTCCTTTTATTCAATGAATTTAAAAGAAATGTGTCACCACTGATAGAACATTATGGACCTGTGAATGAATGCCTGTCTTTATGCATGAATTTTTATTTATGGAATTATTGAATACCGTAGAATGGGGTGAATAGAAACAAAACTTCGTCATTTCAATTTCCTAGAAAAAAATTGGAAAGTACTGGAGAAATGGGGAATTTTAAGAGATTTTTTATCTTGGCAGATACATTCCTACTGGATTTGTTTATATATTCAAGCGTTTGCACAGGAAGTCATTCTTTATCATATCTCTTTTGTTCACTTACAAAAACATGTTGTTTTGTATGCCACAAAGCTTATCATTTTTAGCAAAGAAGGTGATTGTATCTATTTCCACATAAATATACTGGTAAGTTATCAATCATTATTTATTCACAACTAAATTTTCAAAATTTAACAAATTTGTGGATGTAGGCCATTAATCTTAAACAGTTGCATTTTTTGGTGAAGACGGGTGAATAGCAACAGAGATGCCACGTGTCAACAAGGCTGATCCACAAGAAAGTTGATGTAGTATTAGTGGGCAAACAGGCGATGGAATAAGGGAAGCAGGGAAAAAGTATCCATCAATTGACTATGCACATGTGGTTGACCCAAAGTTATTCAAGAAGGACATGGCTGGGTAGGTTAGAATACCTGCCCAGAAAGTGGGAGACCTGGGTTTTAGTCCCAACCAAGTCACTCTTTTTTCACCTCTGTATAACTTTGGTATAAGCAGAACATTTTGATGTGCTAATTTAATTCTTTCTTTCCATCATTTTCTCTTAACTGCGATGAATGTTTTTTATTGGTTAATTATTTACCATTAGATTATTTTGGATTTTTTATTCGTTTGTTAATGTGCCTATGTTTCTTTTGATTTTTTATCCTCCTCAAATCACAATTTTCATTCCTTTCAAAAAAAATTGTAATTTGTTTCCCAGTTTAATTTTTGTTTCCCACTAGATGAACTATATAAAAACATATCATTTAAGAAATGAATATTGAAGAAGTGCATACATTTTATGTTTATTTTGTTACTATCCACACTTTGTTGCTATTCGCCCGACCAGCGAGTGCATAGCAACACCATATGAAATTAGTATTGATGGTATGATATTTCATATCACCAATTGCAATATACATCTAGGCACATATTTTAGATTAAAATACTACAGAATGTTTTTTAAAGATGCAGAAGGCTGTACAAAATTGAAATTGTTGCTATTCACCCCACTCTACAGTACCCATAAATATTTATTCATGTAAAGCCCTGTTAATTTAAAATTTACAAAAATGTATTCAGAAAAGTTTCAATAAAAGGTATTCAGTTGAATTATGATTGCCAAATTTCATGATCCATGGAGAAAATTAAAAGAAATATTTCAATGGAGTATAAGGTTTGCCAAGTGTAACTTTCAATTAGTGCAATCAATATAAAACACAAAAGGGACTCCTGACAATTTTGAATGCAGTACTTAATCATTGCAAACAGTTGAAAGTGACTACTTTTTAAGTGATTTGGAAGCTTGCATTGATGATAAGTTGCAGTGAAGCTTTCTTGATATGTTTGTGCATAATATGTCATTATAATTAGTTTAATTTGTACTACCTGAATTAGTTTGTTTATATTGCTTAAGTTAATGAAAAATACTGTTAATTTTTCACTCTATTCGAAAAATTTTATGCCACACCAAGTAAATGGTACAAAATGTTTACGATAATGCAATGGGTAATATTGGAGAAAGAAATTTGCATTAGGTGTTATGAATAAACAAGCATATCTATCTCTAATATCTAATTTTTGGACTCCTGCAATTATTTCATCAAATCAGATGTACAATTGTATCCTATATATTTATTTTTGATCTTGAACCAAGTTGTGGTTTTCATTGGTTGTGTTAACTAGTGCCCAGGCAAGTAATTTTGATTAAGGAAGCAATGCATTGTAATTTTCTAATATTTATTGTGATTTTTAAATATATCATTTTAAATGAATGTGCTGCATATATTTGTATAATATTTGATCATATGTCCAGGTTGACTTACAATTTATTTTTCAGACATTGTTTGCGTCTTACATTCAGTCATTTTATTTTATTTATTTAGTTTAATTCAGCATATCAATCATGATAATCCTCTACAGGAGATATTATACTAATTTTGCATTTAAGGTTTAAAATTTACACAAGTACCTATATATGGTAATTATGCATTGTTGATTAAATGTTTTGGATATTCTTGAATTAGATGGAGCTCTATTTGGAAAGTTACATTTAAAGTACTTTGAAAATCTTCAGAAAAATCATTTTCTGTATAAAATGTGTATTTGATAATTTTGGTCCATATACCCCATTTTGCAAAGATTATTTTCATATATCCTTCTACTATGACACTACTGTTGCCCTATTAATTAAGGTTACTTTAAAATGGTTGTTTAAAATAATTGGTAGAAATGATGCTGGAAATTGGGTAGCCTTTTCTGGGGATTGCTCTTCTTGGGAAGGATAGATGTCGCAAGAAAACATTGGTCATTAAAATGTTACATCATGTGAAATATAAAAGGAAAATATTAAAGAGGAATTTTTGAAAACATTTTGTATACTTATTCAACGTCACTATTAAACAATACGAGTCAGGAACGTAGGGTTTCATTTTCGTCTTCAAAAGATTTTTATTATCTTTTCCATCATCTGAGTATTTTATTTTTATTTCAGAATTATTTAGGTGTAATCCTTTTATTTTCTCAGAAAAATTTCAGCCTTTAATATTTTCGAAAGTCATGTTGTATCTGTTAGATAATTATTAAAAGATTCTTTCGCTTATTATTGAATAGCAAAAATGATTATTTCTGGATTTCTCTACTTTTGATCGCAGATTTGCTAAAAACAGTCTTAATATTGGAAAACAATTCAGGAATTTACTTTCCGGGACTATAATTTTATGCCTCCGCGAGAGAAGCACGTAAATATGATGATTTTAATCTAAATTATCTGTCATTATTTTTGTAATTTTAGCGTCTGTACGAAATTTCGTAGAAGGATTACGTCTAATTCGTCAGATAAATTATGCGTCTCTCGTATATACGTTATGCGTCCCTCCACAGATAATCAGTAGCTTGCATTCTGCTTTACATATTGCAGCCAAAAATTGTTATTTGCCAAAGTAGTTACTATAAATACGATAAAGATATGTATGTCTCCAAATTCACGGATTTGTATTGGCTCTGTTCGGAACGGTGATAGCCCCGAAATGCAATTTTTCGCTCCCCCTGGGAAACAATGCCTCCGAAGAGGTGACTCCAAGACAAGAAAAAGAGAGGTTCCCGAGAATCGAACCCGGGATAATCTTCTATTCGGGAGGCTTCATTAGCCATCTAAGCTACCCGGCCTGAACATTTTCTCATACCGTTTTTGGGAACCAGGTTGGCATATGTGGTTTCAAAGCGTCATCGTCCACTGCCACGACCTCACAGGGGCGAGAACTCCCCTGGAGTATATGAGGGCAGACCGGGGCAATCGCGCCGCCCCAGCTAAACAGTAAATGGTTGGTTGAAATATCGCGCGATCAGTGCTATAACCTAGCAGCAAATGGCATTAAGTTCCTTGCCACTAGAACACTTGCGAGCACGTGATTTTCTTGTGCCGTTAAAGTTGTTTTTAACAGTTTTCGTCTAATTTTTGACGCCACATTTCATTGAGGTAATTACGTTTTCATACTTTCTTATGTTCGGAAAAATACTTAAACTTGTCTAGTATTTCAGCTACGTTTTCATGCCGGTAAATAAATTATTTCACATGTCTGATTGCTTCAAGACGACCTAAGCCACGATGTTGTGAATCTGGGGTAACAGCGCCATAGCACCCTGGGTTATTCCGATTCAGTGGCGGCAAAGCCCGTGGATTATTTTGTTTCATGCTGAAATAATGTAATAATTTAAATTTACTGGTGTAATTTATGTTTACTGTTGCTTTACTTACTACATTTTAATTTCTCAAATTTTCTACTGATTTATTCCGCAAATGATGCAATGGTTTTCGTTGAAATCTTCGCTATTCATGTTTGCTAACAGATTTTCATAAAAAAATAATCACATTCATATGAAAGAATTAATAAATATATTGTTATTTGCTACTTAAAATGAAGCCGTCCCCCCGAGACCAAGTGTCAATGTGCAGTGTTTCATTAAAAATATTCTTCTAAGTATTTTTTCAATAGGTACGATATCTGTTAAATCCATTTAGATTCCAGACAAGCAAATTAAGCTTTTAAGCGTTTCCATTTACTAAAAAACGTATTTGGAAAGCTGTAGAAAATTCATTTCCCTCAAGGTGGTGCCATTACCCCGGTCTCCCTTACACTTAGAAAAAATCCCATCATTCCCATTGATGACTTGGCAAGTTGTGTATGGTATGACGAGAAACTCGAATTAAACGCAAGGGATTCTAGAATTGATTTGCAGCTATTATATTTTTGCAATAAAATATTAACTATAGTAAGTGAATTGAAGACAGCTTAGATTTTGGTATTTTAAAGATGAAATTATTTTGAAACCCTTGCCAACGAGTGCCTGTTTCTAGCCAAAGGCATACCGCATTTCCGCTAAAATGATCTTATATCGTCTCGTGTGAATTTTATTTATTAAAATTAAATTGTTAGCGTCATTTATGTCCAGTGGCTTTACTTATTCATCAGTGCTCCATACCTCGTTCGAAGACACACTCATAATTAGACATTGCATTTCCGAAGGTATTATTGGTTCCAGGGATAACAAGGTTGTAATTTCATTCCTTCCGGGAATCGGTAAGCAAGATTAGAAATAAATAACTATTTGAGGTAACTTGAAATTGGTGGAGAAAATACGAATAGTGGTTTCCTCTGTTTTCCGTCGTCGATTTCCGCAAAACCTCGCCTGATACTATGATATATAATTTTATATTAAGCATCATATGAAGTCACAGATTAGTATCATGTACACACAATAACTAATTACCTTTGATGAAAATTATTTATCTGAACGTAAAACCTAATAAATCATTTTAGGGTAAGTTCCTCTAGTATGGGACAGCTAAGCCTTTTTGCAGATTACAAAATTGTTAAGGGCTAAATCAAATTTAAATTTATACTAAAACTAACTTCAAAGTGCTATTAAAAGAGCCTCTGAAGGAATTACGTAAAACCTGATGGATCCGATGTTTATTTTTCGTTTGAAAAAACCCTTAACTTTTGCTCATTTGAAAAGTTGGAGGGTTGTGTGGGACACATTGCATAGGTTACGGAATAATCCAGTTCCGCTTGTAATCCAATCTTCTACCATACAAAATCCAATAATACATGTTTTAAACTATTATTATAACTATGATTATTCTTAAAAAATATATTTCAAAATTTTTAAACATTAAAATTTTTGCCTCTTGGAGAAATTTAAATGGGTCATGAAAAAAATCTGTCATCACAAATGTTTATTTATTTGGCACACTTTGGTAAACCTGTGAGAAGTGTGCGGTGGAAGTCTCAGCATATGAATGTGGTGATCTTTTGCAAAAGTTATAACTTACCCGTACTAGAGGACATTCCTCTATATGGAAAATAAGTTGATTTATTTTCCATATTACTTGAATTTATTTAAAAGACACAAATTTTGAATTAATTTAATTACTATTTAGTTATTATTGCGGAATATTAAAATGACGCAGGTTTTTAATTAATGAAAAGAAAGTATCTCCTGTGAGTATATTACGATTTTCCCCAAAGGGAACATTTTTATGATATATCTCTTTAAAGTAATACTGATTGGTACTTCAGACATTCTTGATATGCGTAATTATTGCGAAGCAAGCATTACTAAAAAAACTGAAAAATATTGCTGACAGCAAATGCGATCATATAAAGTTTATATGAATGACTGACTGAGTCAACATTTTATTTCGCGCAAAATATATTTAGTTTATAGTACCATCTGTTATCAAAAGGTTAAAATTTGCTATATTGAATAGTCCTCACAATCAGATAGTTTGTCTTTATTTGTATCAAATTAAACAATTGATTTGATCAAATCAAGTTATATTCTACGTGTCCGAAGATGTGATTACTGGAGATTGGCGAAGAATGGGTGGAAGTATGAAATGACAATCAAATGAAATTCTTATAGAAAATATATGAATATGATCGTATAACCTGACTCACGTGAAGTACCAATACAGTGACTTCGATAGCGAAAATTGGTTCTATTTAAAACTGGGTTAGAAGGTTAGTTTTCCTTCAAGCGCCTGCCCGTTCTATTCGAAGCCTATGCTTGATTACTTGGAAAGTTATAACTTTGCTTTCGACGATTTTATTCTTAAAAATTAAAATTTATAGACTTACCCTTACCGATGGTGATTGTGAGTTAAATAATGCAAGCTTTAGATTCATTGCTATTATGTTTTTGGATTCCTTTCCAACTATTAAATAGTATTAAAATATCGACCTTCCCTACCTTGTAATCGGAATCTCAGATTTTTGTCATCTCAAGCAATAAGGAAGTGAGTCGCTGATCGATTCCAGTGACAATCCTCTTCAGTCTCGTCTACTTTCTTCGATACCATTCCACACGCTTGTCGACACAATCACACCTCAAATTTATACCTCTCTTTCTGGTCCGATGATGCTCATCTGACATGAAGCTGAAAAATTTTAAGTTTGAGGTAAACCTAGACTTTTAATTTGAAGGAGCGATTTTTTCGGTATTAACGAAAATAAAATTACCCGAAACGTCAATCCACGAACAAGGCATTTCATGAAAAATTTAATCAGTCACTTTTTCTTCGGGAATTTATTCCTTAGTTTGTGTTGGACCGTCTTTTCATAATTAATGTCGTAATTTAATTGAGTAATTTCGTTATTGATATAATTGATGCAATATCCCAAAGAATGAAAACGTATCTGCTATCAAAAACGCGCTACAGACTTTAATTAACCGGAATATGGTAATTAAATTTTTTTAAGCGTAAGGACGCGAAAGAATCTCTATATTCTGCATTTAAAATACTTGGTCTCCAATTGTTTGTTTACTACATGTTTGAAATGAATTATGAATACTTGCAGAAACTTTAAATCGGGAAGTTTCAAGCAGACCGCAGTTTTGATCTTTTGTAGGAGCGAACCGTAAGAGGACGAGAGCAAGCGGGTTCAAACCTCTCAAAATGTCTCCCGTATTCTATGTGGACGATTGTTTGGACAAGTCCTTTTAAAAGCGAACAGGGAATGAAGCGTTTCCCCGACTGAAAAATCTGGATGCGATTCTGGGCTTCTATAAAATTGTCAATACTCGTTATTGCAAGTGCATGTGAGAGGGAAATGCGCTATAATTACTCTCAAAAAGGTGGTAATCAAAGTTTGATGAGATAAAATTATTCTCAAACAATATGTTCAGCTTCGACCATTTTGTTTAGCTAATATGTCTTTACTCTTAAACTATCCCGTACAAATCTGCAATTATTTTAAATGTGGAAGGAATCCGAAACATGGCAAATATGTCTATTCAGTCCAAAATGGGGCCCTAAGAAAAGAGCAGAGCGACATTGACGCTCGATGCGACTGCGTTCTTCCCCCAGCCATTTCTAAAACCCCCAACGTCACCAGGGTCGATCGACTTGGCAATCGCGCTCCGCTGCACTTCCCACCGCTGGGTCGGTAAAGGCTGCGCTGAGGGCCTCTAGCGGCAGGCACGGCAGGCCAAGCAGACGCGAGGAAGTTCGACCTGTGTTCATTAAAATGCCAACTGCGAGGGTACTGCAGTTCTCCTCGGTCAGACAAGTGGCATCTTATATGGATTGCGCGTGATTCGAAATCCACCTAATTGTTTTCACGATGTTACAATTGTGATTCTCATTCTGATGGGGCTTTCCCGCTTTAATGTACCGTGAGTTTTGTTTAGGAGAGGTGAGCTATTGATGTGTAACCTCACCGCCAACGGTCGGCCCCTCCAGCCATCTTAAGTGTGCTTAGGGGAATCGGAACGCTGGCTCACCGTTGTTTTTCGGTCGCGTCAATAAGTGAATTCTGCAGTGTTATGATTCTCTATTTGATGCGCTTGGCTCGAGAAGTGAAAGAGGCCATGAGAAAAGAAAATCGAAGATGTATGCGCCGTTCCGAAGATTGTGCTGGAATAGGCCAGTGATTATTTTGTAACGAAGGCGAGCCTCGATATGTGGAGTGGCATGTGAGGAAAGTCGTGCCGATGCCATAGGCTCTGCCAGGGAACGTAAGTCTCGGTGAGCCGCTTCATACGGCCATGTTGTGGTGTGAGTGAAGGAGAACGTTTAGAAGACTGTTCAAGTACTCTTTGTGTGGATTTACATAATTCTTCCTCATTTTCAAAACTAGAGCCTTTGCATCCTTGCGACGCTCTGCGCCTCGGGTCCTTTCTACTTACGAAGCTAGGTGCAATGGACTTAAATTCATGTTGAAGATGAGATTCCCGAACAAAAATAACTTTTGACTGTATTGTGGTATTCTTAACTGATGTGATGTGCAATTCAAGTATTTGTGTTCTTCATATGTGCTCTAAGGAGACATCACTTTTTATAGTGCCTCATTGCTTGTCCAAAAGTGGTAAGTTATATTCCTTTCGATTGTAATTATTCATAGGTTGCATGTTCTAGTACTTAAATTTGTAATATTTTTACTACCGATAGTTTACTTAATGCTGAGAGATCTGGGTGAATAAGGTGCACGACTGCTTGAATTTGTTGTTGTTTAGAATTTCATTTGTTTCTCTTTCGTACTCATATGATATGATTCATTAAACATTTATTTTTTTTGCCTAATAATTCATTCCAAGACATGCATTATGATGCTTAAGTTTGCTCTTTTTTGTTTATTTCTTATACGCGGGGTTTAATGGTTGAGTGGACTTGCATGCATGTTCATTTTGACAAATGCTTCGGTGCTCTTTCATTGAAGCCAAGAATGCCATAAGCATGACTGTAGAGTCATTAAATTGTAATATATTGTGTTGGTTGTATTCTTGCTGTTAGTTTTGGCAACTGCATTTTGAGGTAAGATCCCATTTTTGTTCGCGTATTTATAATTTTATATAATATAAATAACAAGTATACCACGTATGTATTTTTGTGGGAACGTGGTCAATGATGAAAGCCAAACACAATGATTTTGTTGGCTAATCTGTACTTGTGAAGTATATATTAGTATTGTAATGATGTTTCTTGTCAGTTTAGTTGTCTTTTTAACGTATGCAAATTAAAATACGTATCAAGGAAGCTTCACTTTTAAATAGTGAGATCTTTACCTCTGGTAACAACATTCAAAATTTCACCATTCAACTTTCATCCTTTGAACGAATATGGTTTACCAGTTGATTGATTACTTGTTCGTTATCAAATTTTGAGAACTAATTTTAACAGAGAAAATTGTATACTATTTGCAGTTCGCCAAAGCGATTTCGCGACTAACATAGCCTTATGAGGTTACTCTGAAATGAAAGCTTTTTCATGAGCTATCATTCACTTCAGGTCGATTGCTCTTTCTTTAAGTTCATCAAACGTGAAAAGTTACAGAGAAAAATTAATTTTCTAGTAGTTCGTATCGCTTATGAAAGTAGTATACCCACATTTAGTTTTCGGTGCCTTTAGTTGCTATAATCTGTTGCGTGTTTCGTTGGTGAACGTGGCTAAAGAATGCTTGCTATTCCAAATCAGGCCCGCTCTGTTCCACTAACTTCTGTTTTCTTTCGCAAAAATTATTTTAAATATTTCACAAACGTGTTCTCCTACCCTCGCATCCTACCGCGTTTTTCATCGTAAAGTAAGGGGATTTGAACTGATGTTAATGTTCTCCAAATGCAGATGGTTCAGATGTCTTATTGTATTTAAAGAAGTTATATTAACTTTCACCGACGGAGTAAGGCCGTGGCTCTTGTATGTCACCTTTATTTTCGTGACGATGCAAATCGTTGATAATTCGGGAGAAATTTCGGCATGTCTCTTCGAAATCTCGTCTATAAAAATGGGAACCATAGTTTGATTCGGGTATCTAGCCTAAGTCGCATTTCCATTGACGAGGAAAATGGATACCTATAGCAGATTTAGTCATTTGATTCATTTGAAAGAGCGTAGAGCATACTTTTATCGAAGCCCTTCGGTTGGTGGTCCTTCGCATTCCCTGAAACTTGCGCACTTGACACTGTTAGCCAATGAGCAGCTTCTAGAGTTAGGCGGTCAGAGACTAATATTGATCCGAAAATTTGATGGCATTCTCAGGGCTGTACGAGGTTTCCCATAGCTCTTTATTAAAGGCCTTGCGCACCGATCGAGTTTGATTCAAATCAGTATATCTCGGGAAACTTGCTTTCAAAACCTACGTTCTTTAGGTGGGCTTCTTAATATTTCTGTCGATGTGTTTTGATCCGTTTTTGAGAGCTCTTTGAATGTTTTCGTGGAAAGCTGTAAAGAGCTCGTTTTGCTTGCTGATTGATGCTCACGCTGGACTTATATTATATTTATGTCGTCTCATCTTGTGTGAAGATGCGATAATCTGAATCTCTAGTCGATGCTTGACCGAGCACCATTGCTCAATTATAATCGTATTTCCGAGCGCCGTGTGTAAATTAAACGGGAATTTTAGCGCTTTCTGGTTGCAGGCATAGTTTAAGTGAAGCCTTATTATGTTCCATGCTCGGTTATCGTGTTTCGGAAATCTTTGTTTTCACGTGATGAAGTTTTCTTCGACTTCCGTAATAGTCGATTGCTTAAGTGATAATGTATATCAAAACGATGAGTTCGTACCTTGAGGCTCCAAAGAATGATGCAAGTTTTCACTATGATGAAAGTAGTGACATTTCATCTTGAATTTCGGCCGAGCATTAGCATTAGAGCACATTTTAGTGTAAATAGAAGAGGGCTCTCGGGTAGGCGGCCGAATCCAAAATGGCGCCACTGCATCACGGTGTTCATTCGGGGAAAGGCGTTCAATTTCCTCGACATTTGATCGATCATGCGTCTAATGCTCAAGACTGTTCAATTATGAATATTTTTCCATATGTAATAGGTTCTGCCTTCAGTATGGATCTCTTCTATACTCATGTATGCGTTTGAAAAGTTATCGTCGCTAGTAAGATTATCAGATTTCGCTTTCTCATAGGCTGGTGGAATTTAGCTCTTCGGAATCGATGAAGTTTGTGCATTGGGAAGAACAAAAGTGGCAGAGTTTGACATTTTTGCCTTTAATTGTGGTGTTGGAGGTAGATTTTTAGGTACAATGAAGTAGAAGGCAGGATGGTATTCTGTTTACGTTATAAGCCTGCCGCATGCGGTTGGCAGAGGGCTCCAATGCGCCACTTCATCCGAATCCACGAGTCTTTAATAAATAAATTTGCCGAACTATGTGTCACTCGCTTAAGGCGCTCCGTGATAAACTCAGATGCCTTTCAAGGTAGTTTTCAAATTTATCCTTGTGCGAGAAATTTAGTTCTAGCTAATAGACACCCGTGTACGTTCAGATATATTGCGTATTTAGGTTGTTAATCTAGAAATTACTCGATATAAATGTTTATAAAGTTTAATGAGTTTGATAACTCTACTTTTAATCCTTATTCATCTAATTTTGTACGGATTTTGCGATTCTGTTTGGGTACTTAGGGTGTAAATATTCGTCGCGGTGGAATTAATGAATCATCGTGCGTACTGTTTTTGTATTTTGAACCGTTTTTCATGAACGATTATTATTGTGGTTTGAATGTACCTGAAATTTCTGACCGGGGAGTATATCCTATCCCCGAGTTATGCATGAATTCTTGAGCTGTGATAGCATACATGGAAAGTTACTTAAAACGTTTTAGCGAACCATGTTCGACGCCTACTCGATATTCCCCCTTGGCGGCTTAAATGTCCCGAATCAAGATGTTGGAATGTATTTCGACATCGGTTTCTTTTCAGCTCAAGTTCATGTCTGCGGTGCGATCTGAAGCGCGAATTCGCTAGCCGAAGGATAGTAGATAGAAAGATATAGGTAGGTAGTAGATAGATATAGGTAGATATATGTAGATGGTAGGTTAATTTTGATATATTTCTGGCGATAATTGCTTGAAGAGGCGATTAAGAACCTTTCATAGTGTTCTCGCAATACATTGTTGCAAAATCGCTGAAACTCAACTCTGTGCTGTCAATCAATCTCTCTGCTCTTTCAAGCACATCTATAGTTTTATGTTGAAATTTTTGGAGAGTGAATTTTGCTTTTTGTCGTGTTAAATATTAAGTTCGACTTATTTACCCGGATAAATACGTCCGATTATTGAACGACAATTCGGAGTATATTCATCATATTGGTAGAAATATTGTTTCCCGTTCGAATCCACTTTCGATGAGAAAACAATTCGAAGCGCACGAATATCTTTGAGATCAACTGCTGGGAGCTCAATTCGTCAGAAGTTTATATAATTAATTCTATGCTCTTCTAGATTTCTAATAGGACTCGGCTTAAGTTAATCGATACTCTTTAATTATTATTTTTCATAATTCGTTTCCTCTTTGGATTCGTTCTTTTGGACATCTAATTAAAGTTAGGAAAAGAGAAAAGTTTCGTCAAATATTAAGTGTGTTTTGTTTAAATACTGCGAAGTCGCGTGTTAGCCAAAGCGAGGTTGCTACATTATTTGCTTTAAATAGAAACGTTAACACTTTATGATAGGGTTGCTAGGGTCAAAATATCACTGTGCAATTAGGGTTTGATTTAGTCAAGGGTTGGAAACTTAAAAATACTTAGCCTTTACTCGCGTTCGTCCGTCATCGATAGTTAATGCTTTCCTGAAGTGGAATTTCGCTAGAATTTTTAGTGAAGATACTTATTGGGATCATGTGCAATGCAAATACACATATTTATCAAGGTGTTGAATGATTGTCGTTAAGTTGCATCGGCTATTTGATGTAGAATGTCGTTAGCATTCTAAGTTTAACTCATTAATGCGGAAATTAGGGCTGATTGGTTCTGGCCCTAATGCCTGTAGAGAATCTGTGCAGAGTTACGTATTTGAAAGAAAAGAGAAAGTCTTGAACAGTTTTCTTTGATCTAAATCGTATTTTAAAGTATCAACTCGTTTTCAGGTATTTGGGTACCTTCTCAATATGACGACGATAGACGAAGGTGGATTATTATAATATTAAATATATATGCTACAATAGTTCTTTACCCTCGTATTTCGGAAAACTTTATTTTTAATGCGTTAGTATATCGAATTATCCATAATTCTTTAGTTGGACGCGAACTATTCGATTGAGTTCATTTCCTTTTGAATAGTGATTTGGGTCATTTTTCTTCATCAAACTGGCTCTAATAACCCTATTGAGGTAAATAGTGATAGAGATAAAATCCCATTCCACCCTTATTTTTCCTGAAAGGAAATTGTAGGATTCTTGGTAATAACTATATCACTAATTATACTATCATTAGTTAATCCTTATCTATTAGGAGACCCTGATAACTTAATTCCAGCTAATCCATTAGTAACTCCAGTTCACATTCAACCCGAATGATATTTCCTATTCGCATATGCAATCTTACGATCAATTCCTAATAAACTAGGAGGAGTTATTGCCTTAGTTATGTCAATTGCTATTCTATTTGTTATACTTTTAATAAAAAGAAGATTCCGCGGGTTACAATTCTACCCTATTAACCAGTTCCTATTCTGAACTATAGTATCAATTGTAATTCTTTTAACCTGAATTGGTGCACGCCCAGTAGAAGATCCTTACATTATCACGGGGCAAATTATCCTTACATTATTACGGGACCTTTCAAACCACTGCCATTTAGTTATTAAAGGAGCGTCGAAGTCGCAGATGCATCCGATTTGGAATGTGGGAGAAATTGAAAAATCGTAGTTGTTCGAGTGAAATTCTTTCAACAGAAATAAATTCCTTTTGGGAGTATAAATATGAATGAGCCAAGATTAAGTGATATGATTAATTTAGGTGGCTTGAACTTGACCCAAATTTTGGATAAATCTGTAAGAACTTCATTAATGACTATGCGTAAGGTAATGGGCCCAAATATCGTCCACCTGAGGGAATTTGACTATGAATCAGGTCCAAACACACATTTTCAAAAAACAAAAACTTCCTTTATTTAGCCAAAACTATCGAGTTTTACGGCCGGAAGTTGGTTTTTAGATTTATTGTCATAAAAAAGAAGAAAAGTCAAAATCCAATTTTCGAAAAAATGGTTCCTAATATTGCCCCTCTAAAAAAACTCCCTTTTCCCCGAGGATTCAGGTGCAGCTGGTCTGATCAGAACCAATTTTTTCTCTTAACTGACACTTCGGGCCATCCAGTAATTTTATTTCACATTGTACATCACTCATTTTAAGTATTTTGTCAAACGATTTTGATGCATTTTAAGATATGACTGAAGTGTTTGCGCAGCTCAGCGGTGAAAGAGGGTAGACAATTTCGATTCTGATTATTAGAAGAAAAGAATTACCAATTTTTTCTATTAAAAGGAACTAAGATAGTAGGTTTTGAAAGGAGCCATGAAGGCGACGTGAAGCGGCTGCATTTTTGCAGTGGAATGAGGATGCATGCAGACAATGCAGGTACCCACTTTTCGTCCTCTTTCAATTACGTAAATATTCAATAAAACTAGTTCAAACATGTAGAGTAGTTACTTGTATACTAATTATGTTCTCAATAAGTTAGGCTCCTATTATCGTCCCCGGGTCGATGTTGGGAACCACGTTAAGGGACGGTATTAGGAACAAAACGCATTTAAACAATAGCTACCATCACCGGCAGGCAGACAGCGAAAATTAAATTTCACGCACACAACGAGAAAATGGACTGTGTATAATACAATTGAGAAGAGATCAGAAAAAAACTTAGTTTTTTGCTCCAAACGCAGGTCGAAAGATAACTTCAACTTTCAAATAAACAATTTTCTATATAACTGGCGTGCATCTTCCCGTATCACCACACCAACAGCACCAGCGTAGTATGGCGTCGCAAGTGACAGTTTCTGATGGTCGTCCGACAAATGACACCACATACTTACGAAATACTCCGGGGATGATAATTGTGCCCCTTACTTTAAGTGAGGTTGGTTGCCTATAGTTTCTAATTGAAATCGTACGAAGAAAAACGAACTTAATCGTCCAGTCCAGTAAATGGCATATTTTTCATTTAATTTACGTTCGGGTCGTTAACGCCCTGGGAAAGGAATTAATTTAATTTTCGTTTATTTAAAGACGTAAATTCCGCATGAAACGCCATCGAAGGGCGCTCTCACCTCAATTTGTCGGAAGCATCCGAGAAGACGCCACCCGATTTTTTATTTTCAGAGGAGAGGCATTTAGCGAAGGGATCGATAAGCCATTTGCTTATCGATTGTCTACTCCTTTGATATCCGCGGATAGAAGTGCCGAGTCGGAAGATTGTAGCGAAAAATCCCCGCTATGAGTAGCGTTTGCGCACATCGCAACGCTCGATTGTCCGCATTCGAGATTGTTTTCTTCGGAGCATCGGATGCGAGGATGAAATTGGAAAAAATCGGTTTTAGAATTGGAAGTGGAGGCAAGATCGACCGAAATGTTTAGATAGTGGACTTCCATTCTTATGTTTAAAATCCTAATACCGAAGGAATTGGATGTCGATGATGGCGTGAGTCCTATTAATATTATAAGTTCAGACCGTGGTCGAGTTTTGATTACCTATCGGATTTTAGCATTTCTTAAATATAAGGGAATGGATGTATGTCGAATAATCCCGAGTTAGGTCGAATTAAATCTCGAAATTAAAATGCGACTCGATCCACCTCTATTTACGTATTTGCTCGCGTTAGTAATCTTTTTCTTTTACTCGATGAATTCTGCTTCCTATTTCCTCGCAGTATTACTGAAAAAGCGATAGGTTAAGTGAATGAGAACAGTTGAGCACAGTGTTACGTCATTGCAAAGAGGTCTGTTGGAAAACAAAAGAACGATGATAGTGGAGATTTAAATGCCTAGTAAGCGGGCGGGGGAAGAGGAGGTGCGATATCCCTACGAAGAACAACAGAGCAACGATATTTTAATCTCGATAAAAGCAGACGAAGTGCGAATATGTTCGCGTTTTCTCCGACGACGTATATCAAAGGAGAATGAGGAAAACAGAAAAATGACGATAAAATGATCGAAATGGAAAGAAAATGAGTGCTGAATATCCGGGGTCGTCTAAAGCGAGGATCCACTCTCCGAAGTTATTTTATTATTATATATTATATAATATATTTATTTATAAGTTATTTTATTATATTATATTTAGTATTATATATTGTATTATTATATAATTATTTTTAAGAAAGAATTATTAACTTCTGACGGGTGGTCACTTTGTTCGGTTGCTATTTCGTCGTCCGAAGGGATTCTAGCGTTTGCACGTCTCTTTCGTACGGAATCCATGGTTTTTTCTCCGTCGCAATTGTATTTTCCATCTCATCTATAGTCACGATCTGCCAGCTTTAGGTTTTCGCGCGAGAGTTAAATCGTCGGCAGAAGCTGTATCAAGAAAGCCAATTAGCGCCCGAGCACGTGCTTCGCTTGGGGAATTGTCGCTCGAATTTTAGGGGCGAAGGTGACTGTGCGGGATTGTATCTCTTATGGTCGTATCGTTCGTAAAAGCGGATAGAATTCTAAGATGCGAGCCGTAGTCTCGAGAAAAATGTGATCTCTTCCACGATTGCGAAAATTTTAGATGGCGAAATTACGGCATACCGTAGGTCTTATCGGGATTTTCCGGAGATCAAGTCTGACGGGCGACAAAAATTTATCGATTCTTCTCCCCGAATTGAAGGAGCGAGGATGACTCGATTGTGGTCTATTCATCAAATGTTTGCGGGTTAGAGAGAGAGCGAATTTCCCATTTTTATCTCTCTTTTTAAGGGAAGAAGGGTTAAGTTCCACCTCCCGAATTCAATGTTATGGTAGAAATTTGATTAGCAACATTAGCAAAAAAATATAGTCAAAATACTTTAAAAGATAGAAGAAATACGATTTTCGCTCTCCCTCTACACCGCGAATATTTGGCGAATGAACTGTAGTGGCCTCGTTTACCCCGCTCCTGTAGTTGTTATGGCGTTTGATCCGTCAAAGCACGAGTCATTCCGTCACTTCGACTTGTGGCTGAGTGGCTTATGGTGGCGCTATTCGTTAGTAATCGCCCTGGGTGAATGCAATTACCATAAATGAATTTCAAATCAATTTTCCTTCCGGAAAAAATAATTAGTATTTCAGGGTCCTGCACTGAGAGTTGTTCCAGAACATTTACCAGATGGAGCGATTCGGACGTTGAGTACGGCCGTGAGGGTCTTTATTAAGGCGAGACTGAAAAATCTCTTCAAAGAGCAAGTCTTATTCTTAATGTTGGGGACTATATGTTTAACGTAGAAATTGCATTTTGAAGTCCCCAGTGAATATTTTAGGGTTTCAGCAACCTTATCAATTGGTATAGCTAGAGCCTGATGTGTTCATCATTCATTCATGCGTTCATCCCATGACAAAGTATAGCTATTTTATCTACAATTAACCAATCGAAACACCTGCAATTTATACCCCCCGTAATAACATATATGGTAGGGATATGACGGATATGTCATTCGTGAATGTTCTACCTTTCGGTAGATTCATGTACAATCGAAAATCCCTATCACGCTCCATATACTTATTTCCTTATAGTTAATCCCACCCTGTATGTATTCCAACATCTTCTGTCTCTGTCTTCCCCTCTGTTTTTCCCCTGAAACCAACCCTCAATTACAATCTTTACTAATCCCACTCCCCTCAATATTTGACCCACCCATTTCTTCTGACGATGCTTAATCACTTAAATGAAAGCCCTCTCCTCCCAAACCATCCCTAACACCTCCGTGTTTGTTTTCTCCTCACCCCAGTGGCGCAGCGATGGGGGGGTTTAGGGGTTCAACCCCCCCAAGACTCAAGTCCTATGACTACATCTAAAGTTTTTTGCTGCTGGAGAGCACAAAACCCCAATCATCACGCAAGTCTTAGAGATACACTGCTAGTCACGTGTTTGCTTCTTAAATTCAGCGAAAGCTTCGCAAACCCGTAAGTATGTCTCCGATTTCAGCCAAGGTAATGTTTTCGGTAGCAGAGCAGGCCTAGAGCCGACATCGATATCAATGGGGCAACTAACGAGTGTTTCGAACGCGATGATCAACGCTGGCACTTCTTAAGCCTATCCTTTAGTTAGATGACTCACACCATAAGATTAAATTCATGAAAAAAATACGAATGTGATGACTTTTTTACTCCTCGAAAAAATACAAGGGAACATTCGAGAAGTAATTCGAAACTTGTACCCTGAAAACAGAGATTAATATTACGTTTGAGAGACCAACAGATTGATAAAACGCTCAGATCTTTTGGATTTCATAAGGTACAGATGGACATCCGAAATTTTTTTCACAGTCCGCAAATAACTCGAGGCCGCTATCAGAAAAAAACGTAAGTTAATGGCTACCTGGTTTTTTGTGAAATAACCTTAAGCATAAATTAGGATTGCCTTATTTTAGGGCTGTTATCGGAGGGCACATCTCAAGATGAGTTTAGCGACAATTCAAAAGGTACTGGTTCCTATGTCAAGCATTCTGGACGATTAAAAGTCTGCACAGTAGACTCTTCATTACTCGGGATGAAAGAAAATATGCTGATCTTTATTTTACAATTGCCTGTTAATTTGATGTATATTTACGAAAATTATTCGATAACCGAATTTCCGCAGAAATTTGAAAAAGTATTGTTGCAATACAAGATACCAGTAAAAATGAACTTTCGATGATATTATTTATAAGATACCATTTTGGAAGAAAATCAGTCAGCTGAAATGTATTGTGCGCGTAAGTTACGCATATATTTATCGGATCTGTGACTTGATGACTTGAAATAAATTTGATAAACTGTTAAAACTGTGTCTTAAAATTTTCAGCTTCTTTTTCGATGCAGCCAATTTTTTCTCTGGCGATAGAATCCCACGAAGCTCATGACTTATCCTGTCAACCACGTGGTCATGCAATGCCCATTCATAATATCAATTCATGGAAAATTTTTGTTTTCTTTGAACAATCAGTGCGTAAGACTGGGTTTGCATCAGCTCTATGCTGGTTAAACCACCTATTACTTAGTCTAAATAATTGTAATTTGACGTCTTCATTTTTTTCACCTTCGTATGTGACTTTAATTCAGCAAATTCAATTATAATATCAACTTTAATCAAGATTCTACTGTATTTTTTAATGCAGCCGAATTTTTAATGTTCGGTATGTGACGCATTCAGTTGAATACTTAGCTAATACATAAATAACGAAGTCAGGCTTAATTGAAAGGCCTACCAGAAAATTTCATCTGATATAAATGATTTTTTGTTTCTTATATAAACCTTGGCAAATAACCGGAACTATTTTTTTCCTTCCCACGCTTTGCACCCTCTTGGAAGAAGTTTAGATATACAACACTAAAAACCTTCAGCATAGAAAAAAAATGAGTTTTTAATAGATATTGGACGTATCACAACCAGATATCCAAACAACACTCATGATAAGTTTCCAATTGTTCGCTTATGTAAACTACTATCTTGGAAAGTGTAATAAGTTGGCCATATAAGCGTTAAACTCCTCTAGTTTTCAATGCATTTTAAAATTTGTAAGAATTGACAAATATTGTAGTAAGTAGCGGACATGAGTATACTAGCCCCTGTAAGGTAGGCATTTTTTGTTTTTTTTTTCTGCAGCCTTGGACCCCCCCATTGGCAAATCCTGGCTGCGCCACTGCCTCACCCCAACTAACTTTTTCCATTCTACGCCATACCCACATCTCGAAGGCCTCCAAACGTTGAACTTCTTCTTTTCTTAAAGTCCACGTTTCGCACCGATAGAGCAACACACTCCAGACTAGGGATTTCACAACCTTCTCCTGATTCCTTCGTCATGCCCTTTGGTCATTAATTCCCTTCGCTTCATAAAGGCTTCCTTGACCAAGGCTATTCTTTTACGAACCTCATCTTTACATCTTCCGTCCCAAGAGAGAGTACTTCGAAGTAAGAAAATTTATCCACCTGCTCTAGTTTTCCCCATCCCACCTAATCGTTAGCTTAGCTTACTTTCCCTTAGTGAACCTCAAAACTTTTGTTTTACTTACGTTAATTGTCATTCCAAACTCCCTTGCTTTATCGTTTAGAGCATTTACTAATTTTTGAAAACCCTTAACGGAATCCCACACAATAGCTTTATCGTTTGCATACCTTACAGACATCACTACTTCCCCTAAACCTTTACTCCCTTGTCTATTTCTTTCCAGGTTACTTTCACCATTTCCTCTGCATGTATATTAAAAAGCTTTGGTGACAAAGGACACCCTTGTCTTACCCCCCTACCCAATTCAGCCCAATCCGGTTCCCCATCAGCTATCCTTACGCGGGCTGCTATGAAATGTATTTATGTATCTGCTCGCGTACCTGGTCTTACGTTTCCATGTTATCGGGAAGGCCTTCAAAAAATTATTTACCATCGTAACAATGTATTTTAAAGAGGAGAATTTTGCACACACCTGGAATCGAACCTACGCTCATTTAATGACATTTCATCCACTGATACTATGAAAGAGTGCGTCATCTACTGCCTCCGTGATTTTTAATTCTCTATTCTACCGTGAAGTGTCTTACAAAAATATACGAAAATTCGAGCAATGTATCCTTATTGGAAAATTTTTGACGTTTGGGGCCCTCTGGGGCCCGAACTCGGGCCTTCATGGTGATGGGAATAGTTTTCCTAGGGGTTTCTAACTCGTTGAAACACAATGCAGTTTGTTTCGAATCTCTAAGTCAAACCGTTTCTGAAATAAAGGGGGGGACGGACTCTTCGCAAATTGTATGCAAGGATGTTCGAAATGATAAACTTCGTATAATCAGGAAAAGGTACCAGAAGTGGTCTTTGCCATTTGCTACCAAGTGAGAATGTTTTGAATCATTTGGGGTTTTCAAATAGATCTCATCAAGTAGAATTTAATATATTTTGTGTATCAAATTTCCTAGAGGAATTAAAATTAGTAATCGTTACTTACTGAAATAAGAGCGATTGACTGGGAAAGGTCCTTCTATTAGACCAGTTGCGCCCAAGACAACAGTAGTTGAAAACCCAATTGCAAAACAGTGTGCTACTGCTTGGTTGTAGTCGTTGAAAGTTAATGCTAGGGAGATATTTTTGTTTTTACTTTCCAGTTTAGCGGTGTTTCGTAAAATTTCGGATTTGATGGATATTTGATATTTTGATGTGCAATTTTGTTTGTAAGAACCGCAGAATTCTATTACGTTAATTGGAAACAGAACTTCCCATAAATGATTCAGTATGACGCTTCGTTTTTCATTTGCGACTGTGTGTATTCCATTTAGGCTCCCGGTTAGTCATGCGGACAGCACGTTTGCCTTTGGTGAAAGCGGTCCCGGGGGGAGCCAAAAAGTACTTTTTCATTAAGTAAGATACAGAAACTGAAAAAGTTGAATTTGTAGCCAAGGGGCTGGAAATTCAATAACGCCCAAAAATTAAGAGGGCATACAGTTGTGTTGTCACTTCCTTTGTCAGGATTAGTTTTGACTATTCGGCGAAATGTCTTAAGACCATTATTAACGCCGCGTTTCCCCTGACTCACTTGATATTTGATTAATCTTAACGCTTAGGTAATCGACATAGTATTTAAGTTGTGACATTAATTGAGAGCAATTATCCGATACTCGTACTCGCGCACTTAATGGAGTACTCGTTTTACGGAAGGACAAAATGTTTATATCAGGGCTACTTTGGCAACATTCAAACTTTTCTTAATGCTTAGTTTCTTCCAATATCCGAACTATTTAATTACCTAATTACCTAATTCTTCATATTAGTCTATTACTCTTCGCTCAGGAAAGGTTTCACTATTTATCTTATGAAAGTTTGAAGTCTCATTGTCTGTTAGGCTTTGGGCCATTTATCCGCGTAAAACTTTCTCTCGTAGTTTCTATTTGGAGGTTCTTTTGGAAATCGTTCTGGATGACTTGTGCATTATTGTTTGCTCTCCGGGGGTCGACGGACTAGTGATTTTCACCAATATAACATCATGTCGCAAAAAATGGGGTCAAATTGTTATTGCAAATTGGAGCCATAATATGTAACCGCCAGAAAAAAGCGACTTTGATCTTCAGTGTCATGGGTTCGATGCCAGAAGGCCCCGTCCCGATATTTTCCATAAGGATACATTGAGGGGATTTTCGAAAACATTTTTTTAGGCACTTCGCAAATTAGACGTTTGAAATTCGAGGGATTGCTGGGAAATTAGCATATCTGACGAAAATTAAAAATACATCTTAGAAGGCTATCCTTGGTTCGACGCTAGGTCAGGGCAAATAGTCTCCTATTTAAAATGCATTGCGACGATATTTAAGATATTTTTTAACCCCTTCCAGGTAAGATAGAAACTTAAAATGCGACATGTGTATAGAGATCATGAATACATTTCATATACGCTGTTTAAGGTTTCCCTGATCGTTCTTGGTTCGATCCCAGAGAGACATTTACATTGCCCCATACATATAGGGATAACGGCGTTTAAATTTTTGACCTTCCTGGTGTCATATCGAATTGAAATTTGAATCAAATAAGTTTTATTTCTACCAGGTCGTTATATGTATTCACATCTTGCAAAAGATCTTGGGTTCAATACCAGGCGTCTCCATTATTTGAAACTTGCGGGAATTTCAAATTATTTATGATTCAGTTTCGAAAATATTTTATACTACATCCCGGTAGGATAGGGAATTATAAATCATAGAGGTCCCAGGAAAAGTGCTCTTCTTTATTTATATCAATAAAACTGTCACCAAATGTGCGTGAGCCAGGAGGGTGCAAATTTCTCCAATTAAAAATAAATTGTGGCAATTTTTAAGAATATTTTCAATCCCTTTTATTTTTTCTTTTGAGGATCTTCTCGATACGATATCGACTTGAAATTTGTATCATCAATATGCTTGCAGAATTCAAACAACTTTTACTCATATATCCGGAGAAACGTCTATATGAAATAGATATTCGTTATTTCATCTGATCAAATAATTTAATTAATGAAACTTTTCTCATTAAGACAATAGGGTGTAGCATAAGCATATGTCTCGTGAAGCTACTTCTACCTTTATAAAGAAGGCTCTTAGAGCAAAAGCTGCACTTAGCTTGCTCCGATCCTGTCTTTAAAATATTCCCACACGCTTCTGGTTTTCTGTTTTACTCTTGAGACATGATTTTCAGGATAAAATATACGGTCTGGTTCTACGATCTTAACTCCCCAGCCTCAACCAGCGAACTGTATACGACTACAGGACGACGTTGAAGAGTTGAGAGCAAGAAAGGGAAATATAACCTATCTGCACATGGCTGCCCTCACACTCGAAGTTAGGCGCCGATAAGTATTCTGTTTAGTCTAGAGAAAGAGAGCGAGAGAGCCGTCGGACGCATATCATAGCTGGGTAAAAGGATAAGGGGCAGACGAGAAACGCTTACGTTCGACAGTGAGTACGATTTTGCATCTTAAAATAAGGCATTGCTGATGTAGATTCAATTTTAAAAACTTTGATGAAAGCATCGAATTTAGAAATCATAAGGCCATACATTGCAAACAACAGAAGTTAAATGACTAAAAAATTAGGAAGGTACAATAAATGCTTTCACTATAGAAAATAAAAGAATTGAAGTAATTACGCTTAAGTGATTGGTTGAATTAACCTTGATGCTTAAGTGCTGAAAAGTGGTCGAACGATAAGCTGTCAAATCTAAGCGTCAAATACATTGATAAAAATTCACTCGGCGAAGGGGTCGAAGTCAAACAAATATGTATATCGCCAGCGATTGCGAAAATCTGTATAAGCATTTTGTGTGATTTCGTTCTATGATAAAGGATGTATTTCATCAAATTTTAACCGTCGCATATTTCGTTAAATGAGTCAGAAATCGGAGGAAATTGCATGACTACGAGTCACCAAGTGGCTGACGGATAAATGTTAGAGTACGAAATCTACTGGCGAGTCAAAAACGCGATTGGGAGAGCAACTGAGCGGCAATCGGGAGATCCGGGTCCTTTTTTATGTCCATTCTTCCCTTGAAGGGATTGATCTTCCCTTTTGGGGTTTTCCTCGGTGCACGACTTTTCGCGCAAAGTCACCTACATACCGGTATTTCGCCCAATAAAGTTTTTATTGTATGTTACATACCTTTCCTTATTTTCATAAAAGTTCCGTTAAATAAAAAAACTTAGTTATTGGAAACTAGTTGATATTATAACTACCAGAAGCAGAAAACGTACGTCGGGACTCTGCAGACATAGTCGCAATTCACAATTTAATGAATAATTCGTGCAAAAATTTGCAACCGTAGAGCGGCCATAACCTAGATCGCAATTTTGTTATCGAATGGACGATGCAGAGGTAAAATGCGGGAAAGGAAACATGACGCTAGTATGACTCGTTATACATTAAGTAAGAGCTGCATACATGTCTGTAAGCCACGTGGGAGGTATATAGGAGAGTCAGGCATTGGGAATGCTAACAATATCTGCAGTCGAGTAAATAGACTAGATCCCGTCCCCTTCGGCGCCTCTTCCAAAAACTGAAAAGGATATCTCAATTCCTACGCCGCGTCTACGAAAATGTGATCCTCGTGAATGAAGAAACGCTTTTGTCGGAAACGGTCCGAGTAAATAAGGGACCTTCGGTTTGGAACAGATGCCTCGGTAATAGCTCATAGTGACTTCGTTCCACTCGCTCCTAGAAAGGGATCGCTACCTGAAAGGAAGGTCTGTATTGTTGCAGCTCCCTGCCGTTATGCGTGAATGCCTTCACCAGCTCTCTCCGAGGAGCGCTCTTCTGCGACGCAAATGTCCAGAAATGGAATTATGCGAAGTAAGAGAAAGGTATATTTTGTTGGCTTCCTGGGAAAGAGGCGATGCTGTAGAATTTAGGAAACCTTCCCACCCGATTAACGATCGCTAAAAGCGACAAAGATTGAGAATCTACGGTTTATTGCTTCCCATTTAAATTGAATGCAGTTACTGTTGACTTTCTTTCAGTTAGTGAGAGCCGAACGTCGAAAGACGCAGATGGACGACTGCTTCTAATTTCTTTTGTGGGTATACAATTGCATTCTGTAGATATTTACCATTAATTCGCGAGATGGTAATGATTGGATACACAATGCGCTATGAAGCCGCTCAAACATCTGTAGATGAATATTGGCTCAACTCCAAAAATTGATTGTGTTGATTCTTTGGAATTTCGCGGTCACGGGAGAAACAAGCTTGCGAGGATCAATGTTTTCTAATCAGCCATCATCGAAAGTATCTTACTTACAAGTCACACTAAAACAGAAAGTTATCCACTACTTGTTCCTAGTATCTTCTCGATTATATAAAATCATTCGCCTTTATTCGTCGTGCACTTCTAGTAAATTGATATATAGGGAAAGTTTATGAGAACCTTTCCTTCTGGAAAGTTTCTCATAAAATTAGTTTCTACTACTTAATGAAATCTAATTAAATAAAATATACTATAATTATAAACAGATTTTAATTCATATATTGATTAATATTCTCGTGAATTAATGTCGAACATACTGCGGAAGATTGACTGTAGATGGAGCCGGATGTATCTTCATCGGACCAGTCTGTTTCAACCATAATTTACAAATTCGTTTGAAAGTGGAATTTTTCGTTGATAAACTGCAATCTTGGCGCCTAGGAGTTGGGGAGAGTTTGATAAAAATCAACTTTTTGAGCATCTCGTTTAACTATCAACTGAGCAACAGGAGTAAAATTCGCTTGTTACAAGGAAGAAAGGTCGAGATTGATTTTTATATCCGAAAATAAGAATCGCCGCGAAGAGGCGACGGCTACAAAGTAACCTCCGATTGACACAAATGCTGTTCCTCATCGTCGCTTCGAAAGAAAATCATAAACAAAAGTTCTATTAAAGATATCACCTTAAAATAAACGGTAAATGAAAATTTCAACATTTATCTCAATTTGTTTCAGCTGCAAGTTTTTCGTCACGTGAGAAATAGATGCTTTTTAGGCGACACTTAAATTGAGCTGCACGACCAACTATTTCTGAGGTTACCTTCCTCCTAAATAATTTGTTACTAAATTCTGGTCGATAAAGGTAAAATGTGTCTTAGCAGGAAAAGGTCGTGCTCCTAGGAATAGGAAGAAAGGGCATGAAAAAGGTCTGTGAACCTCCCGATGGTGGAGAGGACCCCTTTTAAGGGTAGCAACAAAGCAAGGTGGTTGGTTTTCACCTCTTGGACTTGGCAGTGGACGATGGGGTATAGTCAAACAAAACATTGCCATTTCCCGAACGACATGTTTGAATGTTCTGGCTCGATAGCTTAATTGGATTGACCGGCGATCGGTAGGTACGGGTCAGAATCCCGGTTTTGTAAGGCTTTTTTCATGTCTCTTCTTCATTGGGAACTTTCTATGTATTGTTGTTATTACTATAAAAGCATAAAATCTTCTTTATGTTGTTGCTAATGTCATTTTTTTCAAATATCATCATACACAAAGAAACCGACCAATGTAAACTACGAATGTTGGTTTTAGCTCCTCAGACATACGCTCCCTCTGCCCCGCTCAGCTCACATGTGGTGGCCACTCCGCCTTAACATAATGAAATAGTGAAAGATTTCCTAGGCCCAATATGAAAGTGAAGAATATAATGCAGTTCAACCGGCAAAAGAATATCTTTTACCAAGGTGTAAATATTGGTACCATCTTTTGTTTTTTACTTAAAGGCACTTCATTTTGAAAACATTCTATATTTTCACCTTCATTAAAAACTATAACAAGTTTACGAAATGATAGGAGGAAAACGATGATTAATATTCGTGAAGGGGATTCGCAAAAAGTTTGTAAAGTAGAACTAAAATAATTGGGGTGCAAATATAGGACCTCCCAAAAACAGTTTAAAATGTTTTAAAACAGGGTAAACAATACAATATGGTTCAAATAAAATACTGTGGATTTAAAATTCTAAATAAATATCAAATCAAAAGTTATTTACAGAAATGCCTCTCTGGAGTATATTTTCAGAAGGCTGCAATATGTGAGTGGAATGAGGAGGAAATAATAGTCACATGGCTCTTTTTGGCCAAGTCAATCACATCCGGGTTACGAACGTGGCTATGATGACTATCCAAGATGAGTAGAAATGATGATGTAATTATAGGCCCGTTATCTTTATGGGTCTCCACAGACTCCACCTAAGCAAGATAGCCACCATCACAACCTAAAGATGTACGTGACCTCTTCTAAATGTAGCTTAGGATCTCTGCTTTCTTGATATCACTGTAAAATAATGTTAAACTAACCGTTAAGGCATAAAAAAACGGTTTCACAAGGCTCTCAAAAGGTTTGCAGTCCAGAACAAGCTCTAATTCATACAATAACTGACTCTGCATCCACAATACTTGAAAGAAAGGTTCCAACTGCTATCTCAACAAGTTGCCAATTTTACAGTCCGAATCACCACTCTGCGGAACCTCCCGTATTTCTCTTGGGAGGGGGTGTCCCGTGTCAGTTTTTACACCTTCTCCTCTATTAGACCTATCCAAAGCAAGATTTACGATACATTGGCTGAGTATAGGAAAATTATGGCTAGAAAAGTCAAAAACTTAATTCGCAGTACTTTACGGCCGAAGAAGATTTTTTTACGGTCTTTAGGGCTTATGTTATCTTCCGTAAACCTATGATAGAAGTACAAGGAAAAGCTATCTTAGTTACGCTAAGTATGCTGTTTTTAAAAATCCCTTAGGGGTCGTACACAAATCACGCAATGCATAATTCTCCAATTTTCGACCCCCCTCCCCCCACGTAACGCCTAGCTGGACCCCTCCCCCAAATTGCGTTACGAATTTTGTGTACGGCCCCTTGCTTCGACTGAAGTACACCTTCCTAAAATTTAATTCGGCTAATTAATTTTTTTATTAAGAAAACTTCGATTTCAACGTCACATGGTAAATGACAGGTTTTTAATCCAAATTTTATTTACCGAAGGTCGTAAAATTAAAATATTGAAATTCACGGAAAGGTCACCCGTGGAGTAGAAGATTCGAGAAACTCCACCGCAAAATTCCGATTAACTTCGTTTTTATGAAAAACTTATACCATCGAGTTTACGAATACATTATTTTTTTCTGCCTTAAGGGTGCCATACACGGGGAAATATTTCAAGAATAGAAGATGTTCTAATTTCGACCAATCAGGAAAGAGTGTCGGCCATAACTGGAAACTGAGGCTCCGTCAATGGAGAGAATTTTTGGACTATTTTTTGTATTTGTCTCTTTGATTTGATAAGTTTGCACGTCTAATTTGAAAAATTAGTTATCGGTAGGTTTCGCAGGTTTGCTATAAGCGGACGTTCTCTCTTGAAGAGCGTTTTTCCCATTAATTTTGCCCCCTTAAATTCTTTCCTTCGTTCTATATACTTTGTTTGACTTGTATCAGAAGAAGAAATTCCGAGGATCAGTGTTTAGCCTGGATGATGCGACCTTACTGGTTAATTCATCGATATATTATTTACACCAACCAACATTAATACGTAATGAATAATAAATAAATGGTGGGCCATCTGCCGGTTTCTTTTTAAATTACGTCTTTAAAGAAAATTATTAAATTATTATTAAACGTAATAAATTAAAAATATAAAAATAACTTTAAAATGGCCCACCCTATATATCGTGGGTATTAAACTAGCGTACAAATCGGGAAGCACTCTATAAAAAAGTTTTGCTCGAAGAATAATTTTAAGTACAGTCTGCTGTAGATATTTTATAAGTTACTCCTATTTTACAGTCTTTTTGTTATTCGAATAAAATTTTATATTTCACTTTGTGAAGCGGTGAGGATAATGTAAATGGTTGGAATAGCGCGGGATCACGCCCAATAAAGACAACCTATGTGATATTTGGCCTTGTGATCGAATCCGCTTTAGACTTCTTCCTATACTGCGGATACCTGATTCAATTTCCGTCGAAGATCGAAGTATTTCTTTATTTACTCCGGGAATCCGGTGTTTGTAATATTTTTTCTTTTTCTTGTGATTCTTAGAGATGTTGCGTAAGAGATGGATGTAATCAACATCTATCCCTTGAATCTCCAGGGCTTTCAGAGTGGAGGGGGTACACACAGAATCGAAGGCCTACTCGTATTCCACAAAGCAGAGTCTGAGTCTGATCTCGTACTCCTTTTTTCTGTTCATGATTTCCTGCAGCGTGTGGATGTGGTCCATAGAGATGAATCCCGTTACCTCCCTAGGTTGGACTGCGGACAGTCTTCTTAAGACGTTCGGCAATTATCCTCGTAATTGTTTTGTACTCAACTTGGAGGTGGCTAATTGGGTTGTAGTACTTCAAATCTTCCTTGCTTCCTTTGCACTGCAGAAGGGCAATCCTAGCATATTTCCAGTCCTTGGCTATTCTCCATTGTCTTAAGCAATTGGTGAATAAATGCCCTGAAATATAAACAATCTCTGTTCTACCGGCTTTCAGATACTCCGACAGCATCCCATTTGGTCCTGCTTTCCAATTCTTCATCTGCTTAATCACCACCGTGAATTATTCTGGGTGAATTGAGAGGGAATCTTGTGAGTTTTAGATTATCTATTGGTTTTCCACTTCGGCACTGTCTGTGTTCTTATAATGTTTGCAGAAGTATTCTGCTGCTATCCTCAATATTGCTGGTCTGTTGTATGTTGTTGTGCCCTCTTCTTTCAGCATGGCTAAAGTCTGTTTCTTCCCCATTGCTAGACGTTGTCTAGTCGTATTTATAGTCTTGCTGTTTTTTATTTCCTCTTACACATATCTTTCATTGAAATTCCCCACGTATTTTATGATTGCCACTGATAGGCTTGCAAAGCTTGGCATATTCGATGTTATATCTTGAAGTGTCTGAATTCTTTAGTCCCTTTCGTCTTTTCATAATTTTCCGGGTTTTATCACTGAACTTATTATCCTTAGGCTTTCTTAGCATGACTTCCTTTTCTTTGGTTTCCAGATCATCATCCTGAAGGTCTGAGAATCTGGTCTTTGATTCCAGCTGAAACTCCTTGATATCTGCTAGTTTAGCGATGTTTATTCCATGCTTCCCGAAACAATCCAACTTCAACCACTCTATGCGGGGGTTAATATTCATTCTGCATCTTACAATGATGCTGTCACTCGCAGTATTAAAGTTTTTCTTGACTTCATAGTTGGTTATTAGCACTTTGCATACCAATACCTAGTCTATTCCATTTTTTGTTCAGTTGTTGGAACTTTTCCACGTTCACTTCCTTGTAGGATCCTTCTTGAAGTGCGTATTGGTAACATACGTATCGGTGTATTCTGCAAACTCTACCAGGCGGTGACCTCGTTATTTCTTATGCCCAGCCCATATTGTCCTGCGATTGTGTCATCAGCCTCCTGCTGATCTACACGAGCATTGAAATCACCCATAATAACTTTATTGTAGTGGGCTTCATTGCCATGTGCAATGGCGAGGGTCAGCTAGAAGTTTTTTATTTTATCTTCTTGCTGCTGTTGCGGCATCGATTTGGATGACCTGTACTGAGTAACACTCATTTATCTTTAGTATGAGTTTGCTAATTCTGTCTGATACACCTTCGATTTTTACCCTATTATCCTTCCATCTCTTGTTGATCAATAATCCAACACATCCAAGTCTTCCATCTTTGGTACCCCCGTAAAAGAATAAATGTCCTTCCTTCAGTGTAAATAGTTCTTCTGATATTTTTCTGACTTTGCTGAGACCGATGACATCCCATTTTATCTTCTCTGCTTCATTGAGTAGTTCCAGCAGTCGTTCTTCTCTCTTCAAGCTGCGGCAGTTGTAGGTTGTGAATTGCAGGGTAGTAGTACTTTTCTTCATGATGGACCTCTTAAATGCCACCACCTCCCGGACATCCGAATGGGTGGTGCTTTTACGTTGTGATGAATTTCCATCAAAGGAGCTCATCATGAAAATTATTTTTGTATTATAGGGTTTAGGGCAATAATACACGGGGCTGCCGTACTGCCTATTAGTGAATACCATAATCACTATTTGATTTAATATCTCTCCAAATCAGTGGCGCAGCCAGGATTTGCCATTGTCCCAGGTAACGAAAACTGCCTAACTTACAGGGGCTAGTATATTCATACCCGTTACTTACTATAAATATGTCAACTCTTTCAAAAACTAGAGGAGTTTAACGCTTATATCGCCAACTTATTAATCTTTCCAACGTAGTAGTTTACGTAACCGAACTATTGGAAACTTATCAAACGTATGTGTTGTTTGGATTTCTAGTTTGGGTACGTCCAATATCAATTAAGAAGTCGTTTTTTTCTATGCTGAAGCTTTTTAATGTTTTAGATATAAACTTTCCGAGTCTTAGAGAGTTTTTTCTTCCAAGAGGTTGCCAAGCATGAGAAGGGAAAAAGTTGTTACGGTTATTTGGCTAGCGATATAAAACGTAACATCCACTCTCCTACATTGGCGCGCCCATGCTTATTTGAATATCTTTCGTTATTAGACTATATCATCAGCAACACCCCGATTATGTAACTGTGAGGTGGTCATTGCCAGGGGCAATGTCATACGAACGACGAAGGGTGATAGCAGCGATTATCTATCCGTGAGAGCGCTTTTTCTCACCTTCCCGCCGTCATACGCGATGACGGCTGGGAAAGCCCGTGAGAAGCAGTGAGAAGCGTCATAAGAAATTGATTATCAACAATAAATTTGATGATTAGCCTAATAATATTGTTTTTTCTGATTTATTATGCGTTAAGTGTAAGTTAAAAAGCATTTATTTACCATACAATCGGTGTACTGAGCATAAAATTGTAGTGTTGACACCATAAGTACGGGTTAACGTCCGTCAACTGTCATTGTTTTGGAAACGACGGACACGTAAAATATTGGTAATTTCTGTAGTTTCTGTAGCTGCAAAACTACTCTGTAGACTCATGTAGTCTACTAAATACTTCAGTTGTCTTTCGTTAGCCTTCCCTTCTCGATTAGCTTTCTTTCTGAAATTATTTGTAGAAAACTCGTAGAGACATTCATTTTTCCTTAAACAGCAGAATATTATTCGATATATGATGGTTTCGCTTCGGCAAAAAATCATTTATATCAGATGAAATTTTCTGGTAGGCTTACAGTTAAGTCTGATTTCGTTATTTATTAGCCAAGTATTCAAAAGAATGCGTCAAAAAGCGAACATTTAAAATTCGGCTGCATTAAAAAATACAGTATACTCTTGATTATAGCTGATATTATAATTGAATTTTCAGTATTAAAGTTTCATACCAACGTGAAAAAATAAAGTCGGCAACTTACAATTATTTAGACTAATTAAAAGCTAGGTTGTATAACCAGCAGAGAGCTGACGCAAACCCGGTCGTACGCACTGTGTTCAAAGAAAAAACATTTCCATGAATTGAAATTTTGAAAGGGCATTGCATGACCACGTGGTTGACCGGATAAGTCATGAGATTCCTTGGATTCTATTACCAGAGAAAAAATTGGCTGCATCGAAAAGGAAGCTAGAGCCACAGTTTTAACAGTTCATCAAATTTATTTCTAAGCCATCAAGTCACAGTTCTGATAAATCTGTCCGTACCTTAAGCGCAAAATACATTTCAGCTAACTGATTTGCCTCCAAAATGATATATTATGAATGATATCATCAAAAATCATTTTTAGTGATATCTTTTATTACTCCAATACTTCTTCAAATTTCTAAGGAAATTCGGTCATCGAATTATTTTCGTAAATATACAGAAAATTAACAGGTAATCATAAAATAAGGATCAGTCCGAAAATCTATCAGCCCGAGTTATGAAGAGTCTACCGTACAGACTTTTAATCGTCCGGAATGCTTAATAAAGGACCAGTAACTTTGGAATTGTCGCTAAACTCATCTTCAGGTGTGCCCTCCGATAACAGCCCTAAAATAAGACAATCCTAATTTATGCATCTAATAATGGTCATTTCACGAAAAACTACATAGTCATTAACTTACGTTTTCCCGATAGAGCCTTTGAGCTGATCGCGGACTGTTAAAAAAAATTCGGATGTCCATCTGTACATTATGAAATCAAAACTATACTTCTCCTTCGAACTGTTCACTGCGAATTTCTCGAAAGCACTGCTCATGAGCCTAGATTTGCATTCACACCCTAAAAACAGTCACATGCAGAAGATCTAATGGAGTGTTTTATCAATCTGTTGGTCTCTCAAACGTAATATTAATCTCTGTTTTCAGGGTACAAATTTCGAATTACTTCTCGAATGTTCCCTTGTATTTTTTCGAGGAGTAAAAAAATCATCACATTCGTATTTTTTTCATGAATTTAATCTTATGGTGTGAGTCATCTAACTAAAGGATGGCTTAAGAAGTGCTAGCGTTGATCATCGCGTTCGAAACACTCGTTAGTTGCCCCATTGATATCGATGTCGGCTCTAGGCCTGCTCTGCTACCGAAAACATCACCTTGGCTGAAATCGGAGACATACTTACGGGTTTGCGAAGCTTTCGCTGAATTTAAGAAGCAAACACGTGACTAGAAGTGTATCTCTAAGACTTGCGTGATGATTGGGGTTTTGTACTCTTCGGCAGAAAAAAAAACTATAGAGCTAGTCATAGGACTTGACTCTTGTGGGGGGGGGTTTGAACCGCTAAAAACACCCCTCGCTGCGCCGCTGCTCTAATTTACTGAGAAGTGTCTCAAAATATTTTCCGAAAATCCCCAGAATGCATACGGAAAAAATCTTATGAGAAAGAAAATCTTGCGTGTGAGAGAGCTACTTCTCCGGGTATACCTATAGACCTATATAGGATAAAAATTATAACCACTTCCCAAAGGTGTTATTGACTTGAAATATATACGACATACTGGCCGCTGCGTGTGACCACCAGAAAAATTCTGATTTTGCAGGCCCTGACCTAGCGTCTAACCCAAGGATATTTTTCGAAGATGTGTCGGTATTAGTTCTCGGATACGCTCGACTTCCCTCGTATTTCAACTCTCTAATTTTCCGGGAAATTCTTCAGAAAATTTCCCTAAATCCCTGCAATGCATTTTGATGGGGAATATCGTGATTTTGGGGCCTTCTGGCATTGAACCCATAATAAGATCAATGTCGCTATGATTCTGGTGGTTTCTTCGTTTCAGAATGGTAATGATATCGGTCAGAAAATTATTTTAATGCAAAACGTGCAGTTTTCATATTTTCAGGTGAAGAATATAGTGCTAAAATGTCGTTATTTGTTACAAAAAAAATTACGCTATCATTTGCGTATGCATTTTTTATGTTAACTTTTTGTCATTTTGTCTTACCTAACATTTTAAATGAAGATATAGCTAAGCGATAACAGGATGTAAAACGGGTGCTTCTGCGATTGAGGTCTTTTAAGTTGCTTATATAACAGAATGCGTGTGCTTTTCATGTTGACCGGATTCGGCTAAAGCCTTTTCGTCCTCAGACACAATTTCAAGAATGGCACGGTATATATAGGAACAATAGTGGTGCTAGGGGTGGGGAAGTTGACGTTAACGAGCGACAGCAGGACGGGTTCTCATTAGTAAGGTTAAAATGACTTCTTTCGAATTGCAAAATCTCTATCTGCCCAGAAATGTTCAGCTTTGGTTCCTTAGGCAGATAAATAGGACCTGGAAATCCGAGGAATGATTTTCCTGAAGTAAGAGCATAGAAAAGTGTGAAGCATGAGAACGGTTTTGAATCATCGTTTATGCTCTTTAATTTTAGTGTATAGCTTACTCCATAAATAGTTTGACCTAAATATATTTGCTCACAGTTATTACAAGTTAATCTGTAAAAAGCAGATTCAAGGGAAGTGTCCACCTTATCTTTGCAATTAGAACGTTTTCTAACTATTGTTCACCGAGTAAAAAGCAGGTTTGTTTTTTTTTTGGGGGGGGGGGGATGGCTATATTCTAGCTTATTGGACCATTGAAAGAAATTATTATCTATTTAGGAAAGCATTATTTATAGCGAGGTGGTAAATGCTGGTCATGTTAATTTTCTTTGTTTCTTTATCTAAATTGAGTCCACAAGTGACGTAGAATGATTGTCAGCAATAGGAATTTTTTATGATCCACAATTCACGGGGAAAATTAAATTTAGTTTAATATGAAATAGTTCATGTACCTGCTCTTGTCAAATCCTCGAAAAAACGGGACTATATGATTACATTTTATGAAACTCGCGAGTTAACATTCCAGTCTGCTTTTAAGATCCAAGAAAAGCATCGAGGAAGCTGAAACCTTTTCGACCGTTAGAATTAGAGGTTGAGAAGATATGAATCGGCACGAGTGCACTTGGCGTCACGGTTTTCCTCAAGGCGGAGTGTGTACCTCCATTGTCCTCTGTAATTGTCCTATAGATGAATACTTGCGGAGACTTCGTAATAAATAAATTAAAGGTCGGCGAGTTGAAAAGCCGTCAGGTGCCATATGGTAAAAAAGGGGCCACGGGCGCGATATTTCGAATCGAAACGAATGTCATTAGATGGCTGCGCCTTTTTTGGCTACTCGAAAAACGAGGAAAGCCGGCCATTTTACCGTCTACTCACCCCGAGTGATTTTATTCTAAACATCGATCGTAAATAATCTAAATTTCGGTTAAATATTTAATATTGTGGTGATAAAGTAAAATTAGTAAAGGAATCAAAGATCCTTACTCCTTGACAGAGCGAGTGTCGTGTAGTTCGCACGTCTCACTCTCATCTACCTCTGCGGAGGAGCGTAATTTTATTTAATTTAACTCTTAAAGGAACCGAAATCATTTCGTATAATATTGAACTTTATCTATTTAAGTCAGTGCCTCGTGAAATCGTGTATAAATCTACTAATATCGTTTCAACACCAATGTGCAAGTGAAAGCTTACGGACCATTTGGTTTCTTGCAAGAAACCACGGAAATGTTTAAATTAAAAGTTTTTCGCAAATCCTACGTTTAGCTCCCGATAAATAATTACATTCTCCATTACGGAATGATTGAATTACGATTATCTTTTCTCCTTTCCTGATCGACTCCGACGGTGTGTCCACTAGTGAGGACCTAGCCAAGTTAATTAACTAATTAATTAGAAATAAAGCGTTGACGAAAACAACTTCGAGATCTGAGCGAGCAGCTTAATCTCGATAATTTATTAGTATTTCTTTTTTACCCGAAAATCGCTTTTTTAACGCAATCGTGGCAAATCTCGTTTCAAAACCGTTTTGTTTTCATTAAACAGTTCGGTCGCGGCAATGGCCGAGTATTTTTAGACGAATAAATTCATTTTTTTAAGTTACGGTATATTCCGATGAAAATGTGCCTTTCATTAGCTTTTATCTGGTAATTTAGGAAGTGCCTAGAGCGTGGTAATTGAATTCATATTTACTCATTTTTATTGTAATAAAACGAACTTTCTACGGGCCGATGCGACTTCGAAAGTATGATATTCACTCGTCTTTTTTGGGCGAAAGGTAGGGTTAGATTTCGTAGTATGCACACCAGAAAAATACTTAAAACTTTTATTGCAAGCCACTTGTAAACGCTGTATTGTAGAGCGTTAGGAGTTGATTTTGATGAAATCGGTCAACTTGGGCTTCGTTTTTCGCTCTGCTGGAAAATTACTTTTGTATTAGTGCCAATAAATGCATTTTATTGTTTATCGTTTTAATATGGCAGTGTTCGGTAAATTCCATGTTTTCATAAACTTCCTTTTTCTACATATTAGTTACGGAATCCTTGATAGGTTGTTGGTAATATTTATTATCTAAAAGTTCGGATCAGTATGATTCCAAACGCGCAGAATTGAGAAAATAATACCATAAATGGCAATAATAAAATTATATTTCAAACTCTTGTGTTTTTCGATTTTTAAGGAACATCAAAATTGCCATATTTGTAAACCTGAAAATTGTCGACTATAGTCTCGAAAGTAATTACTATCTTCTATGTCACACGCAAATGTATATAAGTATCTTGTTTGATTTGGCTCGGATTTCTTGTTTGAAGGTCTCGTTTTCGGAGCAACAGCGAACCCTTCCTCGAAAGTGATGCATGTTTTCTAAATATCTGAAGTTTATTTATTTATATACCGAAGCCATCGGGTACCCGTCCATCGGGAAGGCCGCATACACGGCGCTGGCTTAGCTACTTACCTTGCGAAAGAAGCTTTACACACAGTGACGCTCAGTTGGTGACTTTCAGGCTCTAAATAGTCAGTTCAGTAAGAAGAGGCCAGTTCTAGCAATGAATATCTCGTTATTCTTGATAATTCTGCTAACAAGTGGTTTTTATCTAAACAAGTGCACGCGAGTGCCATGTTCATCCTGTAAATCACAAATCACATAAGAATGGATGCGGAAACTTGTGATTATATTCAAGCACTACGTGTAGTTATACCGAATCTTCAAAAGAACTGGAGAAGGCTGCAAATAAGCGTGCGCGAGTCGGACCATCCCCTTTTACAGCGATATAAACCCACTTACTGCCTTGCTTACAGCTACCATCCCGGTTTCCTGCTATGTTCCACTGTGTACTTACCTGTAACATAGCATGCTTCAATTTAGCATCGCAGTAAGTGATTGGACGACCAGCTAGGCTACCAGGGACCTGCCCTACTACGATGTTTTTCTACCCTTACGCATAGCGAACATTAGCTATATCTACTTCGTCGCGACAAAGTTGACAAATAATTTCCTCCGATTTGGTGTGTATTACATTAAGATTAAGGCTGGTGTTTGTTCGTGAGTCTACGAGATCGTCCTTAAATCGTGCATGATTCATCTTCGCCCGTGCATAATTGCGATTCCTTTAAATCTTTGGGGAACTCGATTTGGAAATTTTTACTCCAATTGCCGAAGCTAAGTTTCTAAGGTTTTTCGCATCAAAATATTCCACTGAATTTCGAGATTTTTACATCCGCTCAAACTCGGACGAAAGCGCACTTTTTCGTTTTGTCCTGGAGCACCTCATTTCGCGTGCTCTTTGCAATCGAGGGAACGCCCGTTGGCGTAAAAAGATTATTTTTTCAATTCGCTCCGTCGTCGCGAAGAGCGATTTCGGACATTTGGTCGCTGTTTGAAAATGTTCATTTTCAAGGAGAAGCATCGATGAGATTATCCGCGCATTTCTCCCAAAATATCCCCTTTTTCCATTCGAGCGCCTAAGAATTATTGGACGTGGGATGAGAGCCGCTGCACTTTTTCTTCCGTTGTTATGTTTGGTCATAACTGAAGTCGAAACGGGCTTCCAATTCACGACGTTTCCATTACACGAGTACGATTGAGCCTGATTCGAGTCTTTCATATTTTACGGGATCAATCACCGTGGTCTTTTTAGAAGTGGAAATCGCCAAGTGTGGAGAAAAGAGCCGAAGCCGGTTTTTTCGTCTCAGGGATTCTCAGCCTTAGTGAAAGTGTTTCTCGTCCCTTCTCAAATGCAGATCTCTGGTCGTGATGCCAAATCGCCGCAATCGCTCGACTTCCATTCATTCCATTTATTCTCAGTGGCTAATACATATTTTTCTCCGTTATTTATTGCGTTCTCTTTCCTTATTCCTCCGTCGATCGCTCCGTGTTCGTCTGCTTCTACTCATTCCTTTTGCCTCGCTCGACGTTTCGCCTCCCCTGAATTCCTAAGACAAATATTAAAAGGAAGACATTCTCCGTAGTATATGCTATAGCGCCCTTGTCTGCCCTAGTGGGACCACGACGATTTATCGATTAGAACTGGAAATTTCTGTGCTCGAACTATCTCACAAATTATCACTTTTACGCCTCTCATTTTCACCACTTCGATTATTTGAAATCTTCTCCCGCGTTCTAATTTTAGCTTAAACTTTTTTTTAAGAATTTTAAGTTTTATCAGAAATTTAGGTTTAGCAGCCGCTTATCGTCGGCTCACTCAATTGGTCAATTTTTGGAAACTACGCGAAATTATTTTCGTTTTTAGCGAATGAAGTACGTGAATATGAAGACCTTGAAATCCTTAGGGAATATATCCGTTAACGTGGTTGAGGGCTTTCAATGACGACGGGAATCGATCGCTTTTTCGTCTTTTTCCCTGCACGCAGTTTCAGTTTCATCGTCAACACTTTGGTTTGTACCTTTCGCATTCGAATTTCCGTCGTATTAATTGATATTTACACTCGATTCTATATTGTTTAGAGAAGACGTATGGTAACAAATTTCTAGATCCAGAATTATACTGCCGATTACATATGATTTGCGCCGGTCTCCCCGAAACGCTCCTACGCGCAAACTTAACTCAATATCTCGGGCGAAAATAATATTTCGCGCTCCTAATATCTCCGGTTTTTCACAGATTTTACACAAGTTTTAATGGACGACGAGGCAATTCTATAAGCAAATCTTCACCGCATCGATTTAATCCTATTTTTCGTATATCTGACGTCCGAAGCGGTGTAATTTCCGCACAAACTTTCACTGTGATGAATTTCGAGCAGAAAGAGATTCATTTTAGAATAATGAACGTTGGTATGCAACTTCTACTTGAGAAGATTCTTAAGGCGCAAAACGAAAGGGTAAATATTTCGCCGCAAAAGAATCCGCGCGAAGAATCGTGACAAAGTTAGCAAGAACAAACCAAGGTCAGAGGAGCGAATTTTGGAACCTTACAAATGACATACGAAAAACCCTCTTTGAATCCTCCATTCCGGACGGAAAATCTAAATTACGTTACACTTTGGAAGCTGCTTGTGACAGCTGTGGCTAGCACCTGCCTTCCCACCTGTCGCCCACCCCTTACCCGGAGAAAGTGGGCTATAGCGCGATGGACGCCAACCTACTCTCATTTCCATCGACGAAAAGAAACAGATTTCTTAGCAACATCGTCATTTTCTGAGTTTTGACTATAATGTACATCGCCTATAGTGATGGGCAACGTTCAGTTCATATGAACGGCTCGGCAAACTGAGCTGTGAGGGGAGGGTGTCGGATTTGGTGAGTCTAGACTCCTTCCCGTTAAAAGACTCCCTCCCCTCACGCTCTTAGCTCCTTTTCCTCTCACAGCTCGTTTTTCGCACACAGCGCCTCCGCTCACAGCTTTTTCCGCTCAAGACCCTATCTCCGCACACGGCTCTTTCTCCGCTCACAGCTCTTTCTCCGCACACGGCTCTTTCTCCGCTCATAGCTCTCACTGCGCGCACGAATATTTCTTCGTATATGACAATTTTCGTACTCTCCCTCCTTTTCCCTTATTTATGTTTATTCGTACTTCGTAAATAATTCTTAACAAGAAAATATATGTACGGGATATCTACAAAAGTGAGATCATTCTAAAAATTCTCAAACGCCTGAAGAATACACTTATATAAAATACCACTTATTTGCTTCACATTAATAGCCCTTTTAGCACCAAGTTATAGGTCTCGGGTTCGAGTCCATCCTGAATGGGTACTTACGACAACAATACTACCTTGGTGAGCAAAGCAAAATGAAAAAGTTGTCCTTGTAATTCTACATTAATTCTATATAAAGAGTCCATTACTATTATTATAAATTTAAATTACAACCGCGATGCGTATGGCAGGGGGACTTAAACATTACTTGTGGTGCATGGAGATAAATTGCTACATGAGCTTTCACTTCGATTTGAGCATGGTCATTTGTGTGTGATACTTCTAGACAAGTCAGTCCTTCACAGCCGCGAAGAAATAATTAATTCTATTCTTCTATTAAGAAAGCTTTTCCTAGGCGATGATGATCGAAACATTTACTTGGCTGTTTTAATAGGAATCTCTTTATGGAGGCCATTGTCAAGCGGCTTTACGATACATTGTAATCATATGACTAGCCGGAATTTACTTTATAGATGTGGTTCGCAGAAACTGTTATATATTGAGTCACCGAGAAGATGATCGCAAGAAAAACACATCCATAAGTTATACAAAATTGTTAAATGCGAAACCACCATCAAATCTACCATTCAACGGTGCTCTCTTCTAATCTTCTGAGCGTATAACAGCTCCTATAATGATGAACCATCTACTCGTACTTGAACAATAGGCGAAATCTCGTTATTGATCGCTCAACGACGAGGGAGATAAATCTTAAATATTACGCTTATTTCTTATTTAAGGTTTTTAGATAAGTGCAATTTTTATCATCTTTGAATTGAGAATTAATAACCTAACTTTCGCAGAGCTTAATCGCTTCAATTCTTTCATTTTTATTCTGAAAGAATTTATACCTTCCTATTTCTTAGTAATTTAACTTTTGTGGTTTGCAAACTATGACCTTATGATTTCTAAATTCGATCGTTTTATCAAAGTTTTTTAATTTTCACATCAGGTAGGCGGGTTACACAGGCGGGTTATGATCACATCAGTAATGCCTTGTTTCGTCCCTCTCATATGCACAATCGTACTCACTGTCAAACGTAAGCGGTTTCTCATTTGCCCCTTATCTTTTTGCTATGATATGCATCGAGGCCGATGGCTTGTAGTATCTAGCTCTCTTTCTTACTCTAAACAAAACATCTAAAGGGTATACAGATAACTAGTAGTAGTAGTAGTAGTATTGTTAAAAGTGCTTCGACAGCTTAGGTCATTTCGAAAACATTGGCTCCCACCGGGAATCGAACCCGGGACCGCTTTCACCATAGGCAAACGCGCTGTCCACATGACTATCTGGGAGCCTTACAGATAACTTATCGGCATCTAACTTCGATTGTGAGAGCAGCCATATGCAGATAGGTCTCTCTTTCTTGCTCTCGACTCTTCAACGTCCATCGTCCTATGTATTTAGTTCGATGGTTGAGGAGTTAAGAACGGTTTTTAAACGAATGTGTTAATCTTCCCCGGCCTCCGGAAAATGAATCCCGGTGAGTCTTTTTCGAGAGCGACTCTCTTTAGTGAGCTGGGAACTTTGAGGCGACTCACTAAAAAGAGTCGCATTTGCCATCACTAGTTGTGACTGGATCGGCCTTGGATTGGCGGAAGGCAACTCTACCATTCGAGTGGAATTGGGTTTGTTCGAACGCGTCGTCGATGATTTTCAGATTCCCAATCGTCAGACGAAAGTCGATCAAACTCGACACGATTTTCTATTTGTTGCAGTTTGCGCTTGTATCACTGTGGAACAACGAATGCATTCCCTGTTAATATCGACTGCTCGAGACACGAAGACGTTTACGGAAAAATGAAAAAGAAGAAAAACAATTCCGGTTCCAGACCTCTTTCATTCGCAAAAATTATTTCCACACCCGACCGTCGGTGTGAAAATCTATTAGTCATTTGAGGTCCGGTGAAGTCGAAGAGAGCGAGTCCACAAGAGCGGCCGAGGAATTCCATTTTCGAGCGACGCTATCCGAGTATCGGAACGCTAAAGGAATCAATATTTAGACAGCCTCCCCTCGACCGATGCACTCCATTGCCGCGATCGGAGCGATGTCTGCCTCTACTCCTCCACACGTGCAACCGGTTTGGAGGAAAACCGGTCGCTTCGAGGGCACAGTGAGAGCGGAGTTTCTCTTTAAGTTTAGAGATGATACGCCGATGATGTCTTGCCTTTGACATCCGGACGCTGAGGAACGGCGAGGTTGGGAACTTTTTTCGGGTGGTGCACGGTGAGGATCCAACGCCCAGATGTGTCTTCCAGGATGTTCGATTTAATTCAAAGGTGTTGCGATAATTGAAAAGAACCGCCTCATTGGGCGGCAATTGCATCGCGGGAGGGCGGCCATGACGGCTGCTTAAACAACGAGCACATCCGATGGAATTACTTTGTTGGGAATTGATGCATTACGAAGCGCCGTTAAAACGAATTTGTCGGTAACTATGCGGAGGGTAATCTGATATACTACATGAATGTTTGTAGAAGTTTAAAGTTTGACTCCGCGTATCAAAAGAGAACGAATATATCACTTCCTTTTTCTGTACGATGACATCGTAATGATTTGTTCCCCTTACTGGGTGCAAATCAGACAACACGATCGATAGTTTGATCTAGTACGATTGTTTCCGTCAAATGTACCTACGCGATGGTATAATATCGAAAGAATAATCTCGTATAACTCGTAGTCATACGTTTAAAATTTAGTTTAAAAAATTATTTCTTTATTGTAAAAGAAAGTGGTTTATGGTCCAAAACTGGGGGCCCTCCACACGTATGGAGGTCCTTCGAACTCTCGATAGAGGCACCAAATTTCCAATCCTGGTACCATTAATTTGCACGGAGGCCCTCTAATCGGCCCTTAAAGTCAAGGCAAAAACTACGATATGCCATTCTATAACAGGTCCAAAACCTTGATATATATATATATATATATATATGATTTTTTACAAAGTTAACTTTGTAATAACGTTTTTCGTACCATGATATCGTTACTTTTTACTTTCCTTTCATCCCAAAAAATACGAGAGAATAATGTATCCCATACAGCCCCACATTCCCTTAAAAGACTCGATACTTTGCGAAAAAAAGCGTAATTACAGGTAATTGCTGCAATTAGAAAACTAGAGCTAACATTCAATTTTTAACATCAGTTTCGAATTCCGTGGCACCGAATGAGCAATGTTTCATTTCCATAATATTTTGTTGTGAAAAATGCGGGATCTTGATGCGGTCTTGTTTGAACAGGTAACTTTAGTTCTTTAATTCGATAAATAAGGAATTTTAATAGTCTATTACTACTTCGATCTTACGTTTTTCTGTTTGCGTTATTACTTTTGCAGACATAAGCTTTAGAAGAATGTATTTGATAGAAATGAATGGGAAAGTCCCGATTCATTTATGTAATGAATGGTGCTAAATGAACAAATTATTGTGAAACCTTTGATAATCATTTTAAAATAGGCTCAGTACTCAGTCAAATTAAAGAAGATTGATTAAAAATATCGAGTTTCAGTGAGAATTTTAAGAACTGATAATACCAAAAATAGTGTTTTATCTTTTAGAGATAATAAATGCAAAACCAGTGGGGAAAATAGAAATAATATTATTCTTTTATGATTATATTTAAGGCTGCATTAAAATGCTCTTCCGTCCACACTTGAGAAAAATTGTTCCACAGTTTAAATAAGAACGAGTGTTTAAGGAGGCTCACTTACCTAGCAGGACTTTCTTTAAACTTAAAATTATCTTGTAGACAAATGAACGATAAAATTGATATAGAAGAATGAAACACCTGCTATGCTGATTCAAAGAAGCACTTGAATACATGAAAGTGTATTTCATAAGGAACAAAAGTGTGCGGCACATTTAATGGAAAGACCATTATTGTGCACACATATATAGATTTCATACGTAAATGCAACTTACATATAAATAAGTAAGATAAAAAACATTCAGTGTGAAAGGAATTATTCAGAATAGTTTCTGAAAAAAATCAACATTATCCCAATTTTTATTAACAAACAGGCAACCTGTTTCAAAGAAAGAGGCGTTTCAGTAAGATGAGCATCAGGTCAGATAAAGCAAACCAAAACACCGACGTATGGCTTGGTATGTTGGCTCAGGAGAAGGGAAAATATTTGGTGTTTTGGTGAGGGGTTGGTTGAAAGGTGAGGTAGGAGTTTGTATCCTATCCTATATATATTAAGACAGAATCGTCCTCAAAAAAGGGACGTAACACTTTTAGCAAAATCTGAGTCTAAATTCAATCTCCCGCAACGATTTTTAGTGCGCTGTAGGCGGACGGCCTGCACGCACAGGCGTGCAAATTTTTTGGTTGAGTTTAGAGGTGCAAAACGGGCGAAAAACTGAAAAAAATCGGGAAAATGAGGGCAGTGGGAGACGTTTTCTTTTGGGATGACGAACGCCGCTTACCTATCGCTTGCGCGTCGTTTTACATAGTTAAGTCTTTATCAGTTGATCTCACTGCTAAGGGTGAGGTCCCGACTTTGCGGTCTCTGACATTATCTACTTTTACGGAATCTTTGACGAAGGCCTCGAATACCTTTCGATGCTGCCCCATCAAACGTAAGGGAACTAACCTGCCTGCGGAGCAGGCATTAGGCAACTGCTAGTAAAGAAGTAATTAATTAATTAATGGGGAAGAAGTTATTGTTCACTAAGGGGGGTAATCTATTACTAAACCATCATTTTGAGCATTAAGATCTTTATTAAACAGAATTTAATTCTGGTTTATACACATTTGAATCAGGTCTTTGCAGTTTTCAGTGTTCCTATACATTGCCTTCTTTTGCAGTAGGCCCTTCATTAAAGAAACTGCGATGTCATTAGGTACATTCAGAAACATTATAAATATACACCAATTTAGAATGCATAAATAATGGAAAGATCTATTGAAAAGCATTATTTAATTGCATGGAAATTTCAGCTAAATTTTAGAAGTAAAACACACAGTTTCAGCTAAGATATTCATGAATGCATTGCAGACAAAAAGCTAGAAACGACTGGGTGCTAAGAAATATTACGTTTATTATAGATTCAGCAAACCAAAAAATATTGGAGGTAGGAAGATTGAAGCGGTAAATAATAATATTTATTTTCACTTACGAAAAAGATAGATTCATGCCTATAAAATGTTATGAAATAATTCGTGAAAATTAGGCTTCCCAGAAGAAAGAAATCTTTTACAGGAGTTGCCATCACTTCCATTCAAATTTGATGTGTTTATTGGCATGTATATCAAAAATAAATTTTCCATGAAATTGCTTCGTGGATTGGAATATAAAGAAAAATAGTGAAGAAAACAAGTTTAAATATGGAAAGGCACAAGAGAAAAAAGAAGGAATAAACATTTCTAATTTAAATAAACTAATTAAATAAACTTCCATGTCATTTTGCAAAAATATCCTTCAGTTTTCCTAGAAAAACTCTTTCGTTGGGTGAGGTGGAGACATTTTATGGGAGAAATGGAGAAACTTTAAACTCGGCATGTGGATAGAGGTTCTGAATATATTTTATATACGCTGTTTATCGTTATGATGATGGTCCTTGGTTCGATCCCAGAGAGTTATTTACATTCGTCAATTTATTTATAATGTGGACAAGGGAATCCTATTTTAGGCCCTTCCCAGTATAATATCAACTTCAAACTTGGCATTAAAAAGATCAAGTCCTACCAAGTTATGTGTATTCAAATCTGCCAATAGGTCCTGGGTTCGACACTAGGCATCTCTAAAATTTGAATTGCTCTTTCCCGATAACACGGAAACTTGAAACTCGGCATTTGAATAGAGATCATAAATGCATTTCATATACGCTGTTTAAAGTTTCCCTGATGGTACTTGGTTCGATCACAGAGACTCATTTACATTACCCATTTATATAGGGATAACGAAGTCTTATTTTAGGACCTTCCCGCTAAGATATCAACTTCTAAATTTGAATTATTTAGTTTTATTCCTACCAGGTCGTTATATGTTTTCACATCTTCCAAAAAGTCCTGGGTTCGAGACTATGTGGCCCTACTATTTGAAATGTATGTCGGAAATTTCAATTTTTTTATGATTTAATTACCGAGAAGTTGAAAATTATATGGCCACTCATGTGAACAGAATTAATGAATGTTTCTTAAGAACCGTTTATCTTATGATCATGGTTTCGACGTTGGGGCACCATTTGTATTATATTATAGATATAGACTTACATAGGATTATATCTGTATAGACTTATATAGGATACAAATTCTAACCTTGTTCCAGAAGTGTTATTGACTTGGAATTTTTACGACGTACTAGTTTCATCCTATAATCGTCAGAAGAAACTCGGACTTCGACCCTGACTATGATGGGTTCGATGGCAGAAGGTCCCAAAAATCCCTAGTTTTTCCGTAAGAATGTATTGCAGGGATTTCCATAATTATTTTTGAGGCAGTTCCGAGGGACAGTTGAAATCCAATATGAACATCCAATGCAAATCCAATGAAAATGTCGAAGACATCTTTGACGATTAACCCTGGATCGACGCTAGGTCAGGGCAAATATTCTACGTAACAAATGCACGTCAAGTTCGTTTTCACCGTTTGCAGGCTTCATTTCATTTGTAGAATTAAATAGGAAATAACGTTCCTACGAAGTCGAAACAATTACCGCAAGAAAGAAAATTAAATAAAGATTCTTATCATGGTCGTGTAATATCATTATTAAGTCGAAATTACGAGAACTTGCAAAATGAACGAAAATTTTGTGAAATTCTTTCGCAGTAAACGAACGACGACCTGGCGATTGTTGAATCCGAGCTCAAGCGTTTTCTCATTTGAATGGGGATTTTAAGTCCATGGCGAAATAATGCCTCGAAATAGACTTTATAAACAGGAGGCAAGTTACTGCAAACATATACAGTGGTACCTTGGTTAACGACGCTAATCCGTTCCAGGATAATCGTCGTTAACCAAAACCGTCGTTATCCAAGGCGCGATTTTCCACAAGTATAATAATGGTAATGGATTGCCGTATTTCCCGGCGTCGAGGACGCACCCCAGTTATTGGAAGCAAAACTTATAATATTTACCGATTTGACTCCGGTGAGACAACACGTGCCTATGTGAATTAGCTACGATTTGGCATTGAACTATTTTTAATATTCTCCGCTAGCTGCTATTCAGTATGTTTTTATGATGTGACATCGTAACGTACACCAAATATTAGTTTATAATTTAGTGATTATAAATAGACGTGCTGAAACACGTGAAACTCCGGAAAGACCAATCGACGAGGCGTCGTAAGCCTAATCCTACGTCGTTACCGAAGATATTTTTTGGCCACACCAACACGTCGTTAACCAAGTCCGTCGTTAACTAAGGCCGTCGTTAACCAAGGTACCACTGTACAAACTATGATACGTAAATATGACGGCCATTTTGGAGTTTTTCGAAAGAAATGTTTTAATGAACTTCCCGGTTGGATAGAGAATTCAAAATCACGGAAAACGCGCTCTTATATATTAATAATCATAGAAATGTCGCCAAATGTTCGACTCCTGATGGGTGCAAATTTCATCCATTTGTATACACTACTGCGAATGTGATAATATTTTAAAAATATCCTCCCGATATCGAGGAAACGTTATACCCGGCATGGTGACAGAGGTCATAAATACATTTCGCAAGTATTTACATTTTACCGTATTACTGATGGCCCTTGGTTCGATGCCGGAGCGCCATTTTCATTCCACATTTAAGATGTAGATTGCGGAATGTTATTTTAGGACCGGCATGATATTGACTTAAAAATTTGGATTAAATTAGTGTTGGTGAGCTTTCACTTCGATTTGAGCATGGTCATTTGTGTGTGATACATCTAGACTAGTCAGTTCCTCACAGCCATGAAGAAAAAATTAATGATATTCTGCATTTAAGAAAGCTTTTCATGGCGGTGATTATCAAAACATTTACTTGGCTGATTTAATTGGAATTTCTTTATGTAGGTCATAGTCGAGCGACATAACGATGCATTCTTACCATATGACTAGCCGGAATCCAATTATAAGTTACTTTATAGACGTGAAAGTGGAGGATACTTATATGTTGAGTTCTATTATTAGATTAGTACTATACCTACCAGGTCGTTATATGTATTCACATCTTACAAAAAGATTTTGGGTTCTACACCAGGCGGTTCTCCCTTATGAAATGAATGGTGGAAATTTCTAATATTTCTATGATGCATTTCCCGAGAAGTTAGAAATCCATTACCTACCCGGCTTGTGATTAGCAATCGTGAACATTTTTTACAAACGCAGTTAACCGCAGTTCCCTGTTGTCCTTGGTTCGACACCAGTGCAACATTTTATTTTACTATTCATTTAAAGGTGACAACTGAATTTCGTTTGAAGACCTTCCAAATATATCGACTTGGAACTTTAGATACCGTCAGAGTTGCGCCTCCCAAGTATGCAATTCCATCTTAGAAAAAGGTCCTGGGATCTTCACCATGAGGCTGTATCATTTTAAATGTAGGGCGGAAATTTCAATTGTTTTTGATACATTTATCGAAAAAGTGGAAATATATGACAAGGTATCCTTAGGATTTTTTGGCGTGCATACTACTTCCTCTGCCACTTTCTTCACTATTTCTATGACTTTGTATTCGAGTTTTTCCTCTTGAAGTGCTGAGAATCTATTTCTTAGTTATTATTATTATTATAAAAAATCCATGTAAATATACGAAAAGCCTGGTGGCAAGGTCATACAAATCAAAACATAGCCAGATGATACATATCTTTATTTACATTTACAAAGTCAAAATTGCATTATCAACTCGTCAATTTAAAACTGGATTAATTAGTAACAGGATAATTAAAAACAGGATTTAAGTACATATTTACACAAACTGAATTTGACCTTGGTTTTAAATTGTCGAGACTTGTCAGGAAAAGGCTCAAAAACTTCCGAGCATAAACCATTCCAATCATTGACAGTTCTATTTAAAAAGGCCCTGTTCGTTCGTTGCTGTAAAGATTCGACCTAAATGCGTGATACTTACGGCCTCTATGGGATCATTCAGCCTACACCTTATTTCTCCCCAAGTGGGCTTACCCGTAAATGACTTATTAACGGCACCTAATCTATGCACCTTCCTTCTGTTCTCCATTCTGTCCCATTCCAACCTCTCTACCATTTTCGTTGCACTTTTGCCCGTATTAAAGTTATTCGAGAGAAATCTTGCCGATGTTCTTTGTATCATATCTATCTTATGAATTTGTCCAGCGAGATTGGGATCCCATACGATGGATCGACTATTGGTGTGACCAATGATTTATAGGCAATTTCTTTAGTTTTTCTGGAACATCTTCCTAACGTTCTCATCACGAAGTGCAGGGACTTGTAGGATTTTTAAAGTACTCGTACGTCGTCAATCTGTGTGTGTAAAAAGTTCTAGCTGAAACTGGCTCTTGCTATCTGTAAGCTTATAAATAATTTCTCTAATGGAAACAGGAAGAATCCCAATCACATCCATTTCAATAATTATTACTATTTACAAAGACACGCAACCATTTCCTAACCAGAAAAATCCGGATAGCAGGGATTCGAACCCGGGACCTGGGTGTTGGAGCGTTATCACTTTGGCATGTTAACCACTCCGCCACCACTGTCGGTAAATCCATGTTTATTTCGTGTTTCCTCCAAGAGATCAACTTTTGTCGTTTTATTCGGTGGTTACACATTATTCTGCATCTTGCTGTTCTGTGGGCACTTCCATTGCTGAAGTTAATGAAAGCATACTTCACAATTAGTTTCTAATATGTAATATATTTAATTTTTGGTTCCATTGGGACCTCTCCGTAAACACTTGTTTGTTTGATTCTTTTTAAAGTATGTATTTGTGTTGTACATATTTGCACATCTGTAAACTAGCGAGAGGCCACCTCTTTCATTTCCCTGGCGTACTGTGTTGCGACAGTGTCATCAGATTCCCGCTGACCTACACAAGCATTAAAATCGCCCATAATATAACTTTTCAGTAGTGGACTTCATATATCTATATATAGTAAAACATAGGATGGTGAGGATGTAGTGACGTACGATTTATTGATGACATTGCTATTCTGTGTGACTCCGAAAAGGGTTAACAAATGTTATGAAATTAACTTGACGAGAAATTAAGGGAGTTGGGATGAAAATTAATGTAATTGATACTAAAGTAATGAGGTTTATGAAGGGAAAGAAAGCGAAATTGACGATTTGGGTGGATGGGGAAAACCACAGCAGGTGGATACTACTCTTTCTTGGGAGGGAAGATGGAAATATGAGTTTCGTAAAAGAAAAGCCTTGGCCAAGGAAACCTTCATGAAGGAAGGTGGGATTGGTGAAACTAGAGGTCTCGGTAAAGGAATCCGGAAAAGTTTGGTAAAACACTTTGTGCGGAGTGTTTTGAAGTATGGATTTAAACGTGGATTTTAAGAAAAGACAACTGTTTTGTCGCCTTCGAAATCTGGGTGTGGAGAGAGTATGTATTGGGTGGATAGGAAAGTAAACACGGAGGTGCTGAAGATGGTTGGGGAGGAGAGGGTTTTAATCAAAGTAATTAAGCATCGACAGAGGAAATGGGTGGGTGAGATATTGAGAGGAGAGGGGCTGCTAAAGTAAGAAATCGAAGATATAATACGAGTGAAGAAAGGAGTGGAAGACACAGAAAGAGAGGATGTTAGATGACTAAGAGGGTGCGACCCCACCCAGAAAGTGAAAGAGGTGCTGTTGAAAAGGTATTTTTGATGCATTTGAACTTACTAAAAGGTGGAACACTCACGTGCGTAGAGTAGAGCAAATTTTTGGGTTCCTTAGCGCATTTATTAGCCCCATAATATTAAACTCCAAAAATACATTATTACACACTTCGTTCTATTAGATTAGGTAGCTAAAAATCCTGAAACTTACTGCTTTAAATTAAGAATTCGGTTATCTTCCGCTTCTTCGAGATAAACTCGCTAAGCTGTTTCTCCAAGTGGGATTTACCTGTGAAATCAGCTGTGGCATATCTCTTTCTTAAAAAATATTTTTTGATATATTGTACACTCTTCAATATCTCTTTGATGGGTGGAATGACACACCTGTCAATACTTTTGGCATCGTTTCCCACGGTTTCTGATTCGGAAGCCATCAGAAATTAAGTCATCAATCCGAAGAGATTCATCTTCTGCGCATGAATTTATTTTTTAACCTTACCAATTCTTCGCGCATCGAGAACATAAATAAATTTATGAGTTCATTTTGTGGTGTTCTCTCTTCAACTGTCGTTAAAATGTGTCTCAGCACACTTTTCCTGTTGTCGATTTTAAACTTTTGAATTATGGCTTGGTCCAACGGCTGACAAGTAGACGTTGTGTTCGGTAAAAAAATTACATTTTCTAACTTTTAAGTCCGGATGCATTATAGAGAAACAAAATAAACTTTCATCTCTCCCATCCTCAGATCGAACTTCCTAAGCTCATGAAATAGTGAGTTATCCGTCTTTTTATTAGCTCGCCAATCTATCCCAAGATTGTTTACATTTATTTTCTCAAAGTAACGTGGTTTGCAGGCAATTACATAGGGCAATTAAATTTCACCAATCATATTCACACACAACAATAATGTTAACCTTTCTTTGGACAACTTACCGCACGAACATTTTTCTTTTTTAAGCCCATTGTCTTTTCTGGCAAGGCTCGAAAGAAGATTCCCGACTCATCACACTTAGAAATATCCCTTTCACTGTAAGTCTTAGATGGAGCGTTCGGTTTAAACCTTTGTTCTCTGCAGATACTCGTGTTTTGTATTTTTATTTTGATGTATGATGTTTTGATGTATGACCGTATGATATTTAGATTAGATGAACCAAAACTTTGCAAAACATTGTTTAAGTGGAACGTAACCTCTGAAAAAATGTCATCGTGCACCCCTGTTTATGTGTCGGCTAAAAGTTTTTTATTTCCCACGCGACGTTGAACTTATCGCGAGTGAAATTGAGACAAATGTTGAAATTTTTAATAATAGTTGGTTTCCGGGTGATACCTTCAATATTATTTTATTTTGCGATTTTTATATCCGACGTAATTTGCCTCGAGGAAGCAGTGACTGATGGAGAGAATACGAGGCAAGTTGATGCGCAGGCGAAAGTGCATCTCCGTGACGGGACACGGCTAATTCAGTGCGCCGAGTACGCATCGTGTACAGTGGTTGACAGTTGAGAGTTTTTCTCTTCAATTAACCCTTTTTCTTACTTCTACAATGAGCCCGTACATATTCTCCTTCCCATTAATGTAGTCAACAGTGGGCAGCTTATCCCGTAAGAATACATTATCTCTCAGTTTCTATGCTATCCTAAGGATCCAGCCGTAATACTTTCCTTATTTTCTGAGAAACCCTGCACTCGCGGTACTTTTCTGAAGCATAATTTCTACGCCTGCATTTTCATTTTCAGATCTTGTGTGAATAATTACGGAATTATTACAGCCCCTTCTTCAGGCTCCTTCAATCCGCATATCACTGATTCATGTTATCTCATATTTTTAATTTATACCATAAGATTCTTGAAATTGCCGAAGCCTTAATTTCGACTTGAATCAAAATAATCAAATCTCGCTTCTAATGCCGTGTACACGCTAAGTGGCAATCTTATGGTTTTCAATAATACATAACGAAATTCTTATAGAAATATAGCTTCGACATGGAGTGCACACGAGCTTACACTAACACAGAGAAACTTTCACTAACTTAATTTGCGGAATATCCAAGGTCTTAAAATTATCTGTAGTTGAACCAGATGTCCTAAAAGGCTTCTTGCGACATCGGTCTTCATCTTTGCTGAAAACATGGTATATATTAAAAAGTGAATTATTATTGGGAACTAAAAATCTTTCTTTCCTGAATATTAGCCCAAAACTTTTCGCCAAATACTCGCTACGTAACGGAGTGGGGGCGAGGGATTGCGTTGCAACTTTAAGAATGATACATTGTATGTTATCACCATAGGTACAATAAACGAATTATATTTTAAAGGTAAAGCTATTAATACTCGTTTCATTTATGACGTTGGCGAAAAATAATAGTATGATACACTTTTAAAGGCATCGGGTGTCACTACTATGATGGTTACACCCCCAGTGACATCTCTGCTGCGTACCATAGACATGGGACAATCGATTGAAAAAAAAAAACAATGGAATAGTTATTGGATTGTTTTGGCATACATTCGATTGTTTTCATTCGAATAAATTATCTCGCTTTCATGGGCTGGGCAGGACGCAGTTGCTGGTAAGGTGCAGGGGCAGTAACACCTGGCTGGATATCGGTTCAGATATATGATATCTTTATTCATATTACATCAGCATCGTATATCTCTGCCAGTCTTCCCCTAAATGGGATCAGGTTACGCGCCACCTCCTCCTCAACGCCTATCAAGTAAACGAGTCATGAAAATCAATTAAATGTATTCGATTTTCTCGCTCGTTTAAAACAATCGAATAAATTCACTCGGTAAGGATGGAGTGAAAAATGGAATCGCTTTATTCGAATAATACGATAGAAGCAAACCCACCTAACTCCGCTCTGACTACTTCCGGTCTGCACTCTCGCTCGGATTAGAGCTGCCAACTTTCCCCGGAAAATTTCGTGCGAGTTTTAAATTCAAAATGTAAACATGCAGAAATTTTGCTATTTTTTGCAGTTCTAAATACGTGACGTAACACCAACCTTGACACCCCCCCTTTCCCCTACGTATGTACTAGGTACGTACGCCTGGCCGGACCCCCCCCCGAAATTGAGTTACGTAATTTGTGTATGGCCCTTTATGGTTATTGGAGCAGGTGTCTGGAATAGTGCAATAAAATTCCTTCGGTGGAGGCAGTCTTTCTCTTTCCCATCCTGTCTGCCGAGAAGTAAAGGCACTCATACACATATTCTTGTGTTTGGGAAGAACACTGATGAATTTTGAAAATTTAAAAGGAATCTATGGTGATATCTGTGAGCAGATTCTTATGGGAGATGAAGCCAGTGATATTTAGGCTCGATATTTAGGATTTGATAGTTGGTGCCCACACAGAAAAGGCTGCCTACTCGTAAATGGTGCTTGCGGTTTTGACTAAGAATTGGCAGTCGATATTCTGCTGATAACCTACAAAATATAATAGATGCTAAAATTCCGATGTCTGCTATTTTGTTACATGATGTATGCAAATACTCGACTGTGTTCTATACAATCAAGTGTTATGAAGGACAAATTGCAGGTTTATAACATGGCGTTGTGCTTATTCGATGGATTTCCTCTAATGGGTTCTGAATTGGTTCGAGCATGAAGAATTTTGCAAAAAATCTATGACCGGCATTTTGCGCAAAATTAGGTCAGCCTCGTCTTCCTGTATAATTTAAATGTGCAGGTGTCTAGGTAATTTACTTAATACAAATTTATATTTAACTTGTGCTTATTTTAGTTTTTGTATACTTAGCTATCTTCTATTTTGTTCTCTTTTGCAAATCCGTTATATTTCTAGAAAATTTGTAGAAATGCTTTTCTTTCCTGTATTATCTCATTTATTTGAGAGCCTTGTTTACACCAACGGTGATGATAATTAGAGAGAAAAGATGTTCGCATGAATCGTAAAAACAGTGTGGGCCATCTGCCGGTTTCTTTTTAAATAACGTTTTTATAGAAAATGATTAAATTATTATTAAATATAATAAATAAAAATTTTGAAAAGAAACTTTTAAGTGGTCCTCCCTGTAGAAACAGACCATCGTTGAGCAAACATTTTCGAAAAGGGAGAGGGGGGTCAATTACGTAACGCAATTTGGGGGAGGGGGGTCCGGCCAGGCGTTACGTAGGGGGTCGAAAATTGGAGAATTTTGCGTTGCGTAATTTGTGTACGACTCCTAAGTAGAAATAGACGTAAATGACGGGATACAATTGTCCTAGAAGTGCTTCTAAAACATTTCAACAAAATGTTGGAGACAAATTACACAGGCTTAAAGTCAAAAGCCTTAAGTAAGTTCTCCGCATCAGCTAGAAAAATTGAGCAATATTTAAAAGAGGTATGGTTTTTGTACTCGGACATTTGAAAGTCCCATTTTCCAAGGAGGGAATTCATAGAAGCTCAGCGGGGCTTCAGGGCTTTATCCACGAGGATTGGATTATTCCGCGATCAAAAAAGAATGTTCCCGTTAATCCCCGAATGACCTAAGCAAATGCCTTTTTCCACGAGGAGTTAAGTTTCCCTGTTTCAAAAGATATTCTTCGGTGATGTTCCAGTCCCAATTTCAGCTGTCTCTCAGAGGCCATGGAATTGTAAGTTTCTACGAAGTCGTCTCCCGGCCCAGAGAGTGAAATTTTGGATCGCTAATGAATTTGAAAGGTGACCTGATAAACAAACTCGATTACTTTAAAAAAATCACTTCCAAGTAGTATAAGCTTTAAATTTCATTTTCAACTTCCCGCCGCAGAATATTCCAAAATTAACTATAATAAGTTATTTTACGTTTTTATTTGACGGAAACGGTAACATCTCTGCCTCCATAAACTTGTCATTATGAGACGTTTGGTATAGGTAATATGATAAATATACGAAGGGAAAAAACTCGAAGGAAAAACCGCGTACTGAGATTTTGAGTACTGAAGGAAGAGCCTTACTTTTCTCTGGTATTCGCCATCAATGAGAAGCCAATGGAATGTGTCGTTAGTACAAAATATAGCTATAAAGCGTTCGCTCGATCTCCTGGAAAGGTATGTAGCTAAGAAAAGTATTTTTATAAATGAATTTAATAATAATTCAATATTGTTTCACAACTATCCGATGCCACTGGAATTTCCGATTATAAATGGCCGCAATAGTAATGAAATTGCGTAATTTCTTCGAGTGCTTTTTTCGGTTACCCAAGTTAAAGGTACTCCTGGATTCATTCCGTTAACAATTGCAATGATAGAAATTTTAACTCTATCGGAAACAGAAGAGCTCAATGACATTCATTTAATTGATAATTATTTACGAACGAATTGGTTAGAGGTAGCTTTGGGGGGATTTTGTCAGTAGTTGAGGGGGTTCGTTCACCCAACCTGAAACTCGCACGGCTTCAGACCTCACTCTCCCATCAACCAACATATATGGCTGTATGACGTACACTTTTATGATGAACAATTTGTAACACTTTCGTGGTATCACTCAAATGAGAGGTACCAACGTCCTCCGATCGACGTTCTACGATGAAAATTGAGGTTTTCCGTTCCTTCGTTAGAAATAAGCCGGTGATAACATGACAACGCTGCTGACCCAAAAACTGCGCGAGTTGGAGTGGGGTCTTAAATATGTTAAGTCAATAGTTATAAACTATTCAAACGATACGAAACGCAACACAACTCCCGGCTCTCCCTCGGAATCGCGAAGTTCGGAACAAGAGAAATGTCTGCATATTGGGTGCCTTAAGTCGACCAGTTCGTCGAAGCCGCGTTTCGTAGATTTCAAAATTACATTTACATATCCTATAATCTACATAATAAGCGGCGCGAGGCAGAAGGTTTAAAACAACGACATCTCTATCTAACATGGACAGCTATTAGCTTCTGTAATGCTTCGTGGGGGGAAAACGACCAAAAGTAACTATCTGTCCTGGCAACGACTTCCCTTTCTCGCTTTTTTGTTTTCTCTCGTAGATCTCGAAAGTTTATAACTGGGATCACAATTTCAGCTATCTACTCCATTAGGTCGGTTGTGATAAATTAATCAAAAAGCTTCCGTCGATACTCCAGTCTCCACTAAGAGAATTCCATCAGAGGGATTCTATCATAGCCGAAACACTGCTGTCGAATCTGGAATCTCCCTTGACAAAGCTACGACTGCGCTACGTTGAACCGTCTCAAACAAAATTTTGCGGACGCGGACGAAGGTCATTCCATCGGCCGATTTATTTTTCACTCCGTTAATTTCTCAATTCCTTCCTTCGATTTGAATCTCCAAATTGCGTCGTTCCGAGTCCGAGGAAAAGAGGGATTTGCAACACTTTTCGTTTCGGTAATCGTCACTCGCGTTTGGAAGGTGCTCTTGTCTCACCTCAGGTAACTATCCATTTTCGTTTCTCGTTTAAGAAATTGAAAGACATTTGCGGTGAAATTCGGCAATCTCCGTCCCTTTCGATATTACTTACTTGTTAGGAGAGGCTTTTAAAAATATTTTTGATTTCTGATATTCCTCCTACAGGAAGGACGACGTCGTCAATTGTTGGATCGAAACGATTGATTGGGATACCACGTGGGTTATTTTTCGAAGGTGTATTCCTCGCTCCTGGATGATGAAAGAATAATGCCTGGAAGAATTAGGACGCATTAAACGCCGAGTTCAAAGCAGAGGTCGATAATTCAGTTGCCATTGATGTATGTCGAGCTGCAGTTTCTTCGCGTTGTAATCTGAGACATTTCTTTCGTTATGCTCTCGCAATTGCTGCCGATTTGCGATGGAAATAATCGATGTTTTTAGCGACTCGCTTCCAATAATTCATAACGTAATTCATTTCTGGATTTTCGGGCTTACGATTGTTTCGCGTGAAGTTAAATGATCGCGGTGATGGTAATTTCGTAGCTTCAACTTCAAGACGTCGGAAATGTTTCGTTGTTTTTGGCGCCGCGAGCTATCAGTGTTTTTCGAAGCGTTCGAAACTCTCTTTACTTTAATTATGCTCCCTTTCTAATGAAATAAGTTGTTTAAGAGGGGCGATCGTTTCGAAGGCACAAATGGAAAATAACCACAATAGTAAGATTCGGTTTATCGGAATTATTTGGATCCCTCGTTCGGTGTGATTCGGAGAAGGTAATATCGAAATCCAGTGTTTTAATGTTTTGGAAAATACTATTGCGTCACTTGGCCAATTCATCGTAAGCGAAGGAATGAAAATCGCGCAAAGTGAAAGCCCGTAATCATTTATCCGCTGGAAGTCCCTACCCACGTCGTTCTTTCTGTCAATACTACCCATCACCGTCAGCACGTGGCAATTGGGTTATTCGATCATAGATCTAATTTCAACCGACTAATGTTCCGAAGGATTGAAATATTTGATTACGTCCCGGGTATCGCGTCTGTTAATGCGATGTCTCTATTTCGTCGGACTAATATTCATCGAACTTCCGCAGTCGCGGTAAACGCATAACAAATGACTAATAATTGTTCGAGGAAATGCGATGCGTTCGGTGAGAGTGCGATGTGCGCATTTTGCAAGCAGTGGCATTTAAGGCGAGGCAACGGTTACAAGGAATAAGAAAGAAGGCGGAAATGAATTATTGGGAGAAGGATAGACGAAAGAAAAGAAAAAGAGGAGACGATTAGATGAATCGCGATGGCATCAAGTGGCGGTTTAAATTTATAAGTGACAAGTTTTGGGAATTAAATTCGCTTGTTGTTCCTCCAAGTGCGCGGGGAGTAATTTCAAAGCCTATTTAAGAGAGGATTAATACAGCTACTTAGATTTAGATGAAATTTTTCGATAGATCGTGCGATCAGATTTGTGACAAGCTAGATTAAAAAATGGTTTGATTTTTTTTAAGGGTAACTAGACAGTTTGCTGTGGTTACTCTCTCACCAAACTTTTCAATCTTGTTTAAAATGGCTTTAGTCTTGTGGGAAGTAATAATTGCGGCGTAGGTGAGCAGAGGCAGAATGAAAGCATTAATTAAAATGAGTGTAGTTTTAGGAGCGAGGGAACTTGACTTATGAAGTAAAGGAATCTGTTTAAATTTCAAAAGTTGTGCCTTTTAGAGGGAGCAATTGATGTGGTTCGTCCGTAGTAGTTAATTTTTAGTTAACATTTAAATAATTTTTAAGATTTTAAATGTTAAAAAGTATTTTAAATGCCTCCGTAAAAATTAAACTTTAAATTATCGTTTGCTCGGTACATTGTACATGTATTAAACATTCCATCACCTTGTCTTTGCGAGCGAATGCACTATTTTTTAATTACATAAAAATTGTTAATTGTTGATGCTTCCAGTTAACCCGCGGATCGCATGTGGCCCTCGATGCCCATTCGTGCGGTCCGCGTCGTATAACCAGGAAATAAACGGTACACTGATATCGAAAAAAAAACAGGCATTGAAGTCTACATAAAAAATTTGATGTCCTTTTCTTTGAAAAATAAACGTTGTTTTATTATGCTCATTTTCATTTAGGTTATATTGTGAATAAAAATTGTATTGTAATATGAATAAAAATTGTAATTGTATACTCTACTAAACTGTAGAAAAAGTAAAAAGGTTTTTTCTTTAGTTTCGTTAATTATAAGGGTTGCCTAAATCAAGGAGTACTTTCTATCCCGCGAGCCAGAGAAATTTGTAATGCGATAAGGTTGGACGCCCCTAATTTATACGATCATTTAAACGGAAAAGAATTTAATCCCGAATATGACAATTCAATGAACTTTGCCAAGATTTTATTCTTGCGTAATATGAATCACTATTTATGCAGAATATAATGTGAAATATGTAATAAAGATGGATTTTTTTCGTATTGAAAATATATTTTTTGAAATTGTGGGATGGCATATTGGTAATTTATTGAAAGGATAATTTTCTTGATTTGGGAATTGAGGTTTTTGATTGTTTTGAAAAAGCAGAATATTAATACAGTAGAACTCCGGTAATCCGGAACCCTCGGTAATCCGGACGGTCCATTGGAAGTTATGCAAACCCGCAACTCCTTCTTGTGAACATATAAACAGGCATATTAGTAACAATAAACGAAAGGTGGACAGACTATTTGAAAAATTTCTCAATTGGCTGCAATGATGTGATGGAGAGCGAAGTATTTCATTTATTGTGATAACACATCTAAGTTGTGATACTTTTCTGAGACTGCATTTTTCCATTAGAGGAATGCTTAATATGTGCGAGACTAAACAATTTCGAAAGTCAATAAATTTTCAGTTGCAGCAGGGTTTCACTTCTCAAAACATCACGTTCATTAAAAAGCTATGAGAGAAGAGGCGTAAAAAACAATCCTTCCCTTCGATAGACGTCCAATGAGGATGACCATGCATGGGCTATAGAGTTGTTGTTTATAAGCGAGAAAAGCTAAATAATTTTTAACTTTATTGGCCGTGAGAGAGTGGCAAGCTAAGCTCAAGTTAGAACCTCAAGTGGGTAGGATATAAATTAGGTCCATTTTTCCAGTGCTATAACAATTTTGCTGAGAGAGACTGGTCACGTGAAAAGATGCGCTACGATCCATCCCTCAGTACATTCCCTCGTAGTCGCTGCCAGTGGAAGACCGGCCGAAGGCTTACATTGGACATGTAAGTGTAGCCTAACTTGGTTCTTCCGATTCTCTTTGTCTCCGTTTAGTTTTCGTCGGTTTTTAAAACCTAAAGTGACGTCCTTTTTTCCCGGTACTGTCCGGTGATTTATGGCGTCTCGCAAGCGTAAAACCCTCACATTAGAGGACAAAGTGAAAAGCATTAAATTGATAAACAGTAGTCAGAGTTACGATGCGATTTCCAGGAGGTTTTGCATCGGAAAGTCAACAGTTGGTGGCATCAAGAAAAATAAGGACAGCATAAGGAAGTTTGTGAGCACTACAGAAAGTGGTTCAAAGATGCGTAAAACTATGAAAATGGCAGATAACGTTGCACTAGAAAATGTTTACTTATGGTTTATTCAACAAAGGCGGCTTCACGTACCACTAAGTGGCAAAATGATTTGTGAAAAAGCTCGATTTTTTCACAGACAAATGACAGAAAGTGACGAGGATTTTGTTGCCAGCAAATGGTGGCTGGACAGATTTAAACATCGTCGTGGGATCAGGCGTCTTAAAGTGACCGGGGAAAAACTATCTAGCAATGAAAGTGCAGTAGAGCCATTTAGAACCGAGTTACTGCGTGTAATCAATGAGAAAAATCTGAGTTCTGAACAGATTTGCAATACCGACGAATCAGGGTTGTTCTGGCGAATTTTACGTGACAAAAATTTAGCCGATCGTAATTAAAAAGTGGCATCAGGAAGGAAAGTAATTAAAGCGAGGATTAAATTTATACCGTATGCAAATGTGACTGGCAAACATATGCTTACTTTGTTTGTTGTCGGAACAGCCAAAAAACCGTGCATTCAAGTCAGTCACGCTACCTGTGTGCTATCGAGGGCAAAAAAACGCTTGGATAACTCGAAAATTATTTTTGGATTGGTTTAAAAACAAAATTCGTTCTAGCAGTTCGACAACATATGAATTCCGTCAATTTACCACAAAGTGCTTTATTGTTGCTTGATAATTGTCCTGGCCATCCTTCTGCAGAAGAATTGTGCACTGATGAAGGTGAAATTTCCGCAATGTTATACCCCCTAACACGACTGCGCTGATCCAACCCATGGATCAGAATGTTATTCAAAGCATTAAGTTAGAATATCGTAAGTTGCTTCTTATAAATATTCTTAATGATCCTGTGAACAATGAAAATTTGGAAAATGCACTGAAAAAGGTAAATTTAAAAGATGTCGTGTTCAATCTAGCTAACTCTCGGGCATCTGTGTCTAAATTATTGATCAGCAAGTCGTGGAAAAATTTACTCCCAAATTTTGTTGGTTCGGAAGTTTTAGAAAATGTGCAAACTTAAGAAATTCAGCTTGCGCCACTAATTAATCAGTTACGAAATTCGAACCCAATATCTAACCTGGAAGTTCTCCGGTGAGCTGCTGAGGCTGACGACAGTTTGGCTCGAAACGAAGCTTTAACAGTTGACGAAATTATCAGAACAGTAACGAAAGAAGATGATGATGATGACGACGACGACGACCACCCTGTGGACTCCGTCAAAATTTCTCATTCTGAGGCTTTGGTTGCACTCAATACATCATTAAAGTTGGCCAAGGAGCAAAATTTTGAAGCACATGAAATTATGCTCTTTAGACATTTTAGAGACCGCGCACTTGATTTAAAAATAAGAACGATCGCGCAAAAGAAAATAACCCACTATTTTGCTCGCTGATAATATACATTCACTTTATATGTTGTTATACCTAATGTAATATATACATGCATTATCTATATAATATAATTTTTGAGAAAAAAATGTTTTTTACGTTATTTTTTGAAAATCTCGCTAATCCGGAAACCCCGCTAATCCGGACGCCTATGTGCCTGAATTCGTCCGGATTACTGGGGTTCTACTGTATTTCGAAAAGTATTCGGCAAAATCTTAAAAATGTCCTTCAAAAGATGTTTGGAAATAATTTTTTCGCTTGGTATGCATGATATGGTCTTCATTCTTCACCCGGTGTTCAATAAGGTATTACTTTATAAAATTTTGCTAAAAATAATTAAAATATTCATTATATAATTATTTTAGTTTTGTAAATTTGGTAACACTGCTAAAAGTGACATACTATTTATAAGTTATAATTATCGAAATTCTCAGATTATCATTAAAATGCAAACATCTTAACATTGCGAAAATTATCGCTTGGGGTCACATCTACTAATTTGGGGTTAAAAAAGGCAAAACGTTTCCGCTTGATTTAAATTTGAATCGGGATAGTAATTGCGATTTTAAAGAAATTCGGCATTTATATTTTTAGCCTCTGGCACCGTATCTCTTATGTAATTCTTTTCGTTAATCGTGGTGTTGCAAGAGGAAGCGCCCAAATGCATTAGCGTGATTTTTAACCTCGTTAACAGGAATTAATCTCTCCCAAAGATACTTTGTAAAAATTGTGTCGGTAATTAAGGCATCGCTGATTAGATAAAAGTGAAAGTGTAGCTCGTCACGAAGAGAAGTATAAACAGACGTACTCACCCGATTGAAACGAAACATTTTCTCGGCCATTAGACTTAATTGATAACACTCACGATAGAATTAATTGAATTTGGAATCTCACGATGCCTAAGTATTTTGTAAGAAAATATCGCGAATACTCAAGATATTCTCACTAATGTATGCTTTGTACAGGTACCTGGTGAGGCCAGCGCAGAGCCGAAATGGGACCACAACCTCTGGCAATCCTCCTGGCTGTGATGGTGGCTGTGGCGAACGCCCGAAGCTTAGGTGAGTCGGATTATTTACTTTCTTGTCCAGTTGCTTATCTTTTATTTTAACATAAATAACATCATCCACCGGGCGTGTTGGCCGAGTGGTTAGCGTGCTCGCACGGTCCCGTGTTCGAATCCCGGCTAGTCGGATTTTACCGATTAGGGAATGGTCTTGTGTGATTGTTGTTGTTAATACCTACCACTGTAAGGGTCCAGAAAATGCATGTTTGTTGGGTATATGGAATAAATAAATACATTAATTAACATTCTGCCAGTCGTACTCGCAAGAAGGTTGAGAATGCATTTTCATCTTTATGTGTTTACGCTTCTCTTTTGCCGTCTTTAAGGCCAATTTGTTCATATCGCATGACTCCTTCGTTTCTCTTACTTAAAAAATTGAAAAATATTTAAAACGTTCGTAAATGAGTGTGGATGCACCGAAATAAATTAAGGACCATTGTGGATCGACTCAAGGCCTTCGAATCCTCTTCAATTTGCTGTACTTTAAAATAAATGACCGCTGTTTCATTCGATGTAGTTAAACAGTGTTTCTATTGTTCGCTTTTCATTGAATTCTTTCGGAGTTATTTCCTGTTGTTGACCCTCAATTAATGTTGGGTCTCTCATCACAGGATTACTCGAAAACTCGCCAATGGACGTGTACGTCTTCAATACATTACCAGTTACGGAAAAAAATTTAAAAACGTATAAAAATTATCTTTACTTCGGTGAGAGATGTTCACTCTCGTTTTAATAATTCAAACTGCAATTGGTCGTATCCAGACTTTTATTTAGGAACTCGATTATACTAATGACTCCATTATCACGCGTAGGTTTCATTTTCGATGATAAGTTCTTTGTTCGAGGGAAAGATATTTGAATGACATCGATCCGGCAAATCATCGTTCGAGTAATTGTGAGTGATAATGAAGAAGATATACTTGGAAAACTTCGTTCGAGTCCTTAAACGATATCCATTTTTATTCGTTTTTCTGATTTAAAAGATCTTTTCAATTGAAAGGACGAGACACAAAGTACTCTAACTAAAAGACTAACACTAATACTGTCATATTTTTTTAAATGTCTTTGAAATCCTTATTCATTGCATGAACTATTTTCTGACCCAATATGGAGGTATAATTGGTCGGATCCTAATGAAAAGCGGCTACAAGTTGAAGCACTAAGTATCCGTGCAGTCCGAACTCATTTTTGCAATCTTTTCCTTATCGGGCGCTTTCTCGATTCGAATCATTCATTGAACATTGAAATGTACTGCAGATTTTAATGGATTTGCATTAGTTTACTCGTCGTGGATTCGTTGATTTGGTTCGCGATTCCTTTTTTCATTCAAGAATAATTTTCGTCGATGATGCGACCTTTAGTTTAGCGCTTCTAAAATTATTAAACAACCTCATCGCTAATTACGATGTTTAATTGTTTTACGGCATTTGAAGCGTGGAAACGTTTTCTTCTGCGATCACGCAATCGAAGGAAGTCGCAAAATGGAATGGAAGGAAGAACAGGGATCGTTTCGAAAAGGGGAAAGTATTAATAGCAAGATGAAAGACGACTTTCGAAGGCTATTCACGCGGAATAAAACGTTCATTCAAACGCTGCGAAATTTTTCAAGTTTTGCTTTGAAAGTTTTGGACAGAATGCGCGTTCGGTTCCACCCAAGAATTTTTTACCCTGATCGAGGAGTCTTTTATGAAAGAAGAAATATCGTGCGGCGGAAATAACGATGGCACCTGCTACGTAAATGCCGTATTCGTGCGACAAAATTGCCGGAAGTAAACCGTCGGTTAAAGTTGTTCGTTTTTACCCCATCGACAAATTAACGAATAGTTTTTCGTTTTTATAAATTCGGTGAAACTGCATCCGCGCACTCGCTTTTTGTTTTCTCGTTTCCTCAGATTTGGGAAATTGTTACGTACGCAAAGTTCGACTAATGTCATACGACCGAACGATGCCAAATTATATAATTACTTGTAATATTTAATTGTTACGCGAGTTTTTGTCAGTAAGAACGAAGAATCTTCATTTATCATCGAAGAAACGAAGGAAATAGTTTGTGTTTCTTTTCATTGTGATCGTTAAGCTCTCGCAGAGTGGGCTGAAATCGAAAAAAGCCGTAAATTGAGTCGAAAATGGTTTATTGTGTGTGGAACTTGAAACTTCGCATAGTTGTTGCAAAAAGATGGAAATTTATGTTTCCTTTTGTCTTTTTTAAAAATATTTTCAGGCGTCAAAAAGTTATAGGGTATCAAGTTTGAGAAATGTTCACAGAAAATGAGAGTGCCGGATTTTTAGGAGAAAGTACGTTGGTTTATGTAGTCGTTTAGAAGATACTGTTTGGAAAAAACGACGATGCAATAATTACAATTAAGTTAAATTACAATAAGTACAATTCATAGTCTATTGATAGGATTCAGTTTTTGCGCTCAACGATGAGTCTTAGCTCATCTTCTTACTAATGTAATTGAAGTTTCGAATTCGAGGTTTGCGTTGGAATTAGTGAAGCACCGTTCGCAAATGCAGCTCTGCCAAACCAACACTCTCCGGACGCTTTAATGGATGCAAGACCCTCGAAGAACGAATTTTCGCAGATTTAAGTGTTTGGAGAAGTTGTTGTTGGTAAAATTACTGGTATGCATTTACTACGGCTATAGACTGAGTCAACTGCAGTTGATATGTGCATTTAAAACACTCGAATTCGGTCATCCGCTCCCACGGGATTTCATTACCATTCGCCATCCGTTACCCCAAAAACATCGTATCGTTGGATTTATTTTCATTCGATGCATTTTCTTAGATAAGAAATCGACAAGCAACAAGAGGCCGATAAAGATGGCTTCTTTCGCGATTCTAAATTTTTTGTTGATTTTTACGTCGATTAAGGAACATTGGTCTCGGAAAATGTGATTGACAGAAGTTTACGTATAATGGCGCTCGACTGCTGTCTCTTGCGTGGCAATTTTACGAGGAATAAATAGCTCGCTTAGGATTTACTCTTCAATTAATGTCGATTTAAAGCAGTGGGACTACAGTCTTTACTTCGGCTGCCTACTTTTTAATATTCTCGCCCTTATTTTTAAAATTTTTTGCGAATGAAGGCGCAAATTCCAAAAGGACTTCTAAAAGAACAGTCTGCATCGAATCATGAACGAATGGTGGAAATGGGCAGAGATGTATCCGATGTTTCATCATGATTATTTTCTCATACGTAAATTGCACCTTGCCTCTTAGCCCAAAGGAAATGGCGCTTAAAATCGAACTGAAATTGAGTTTACAAATTTTCGATCGATCGTGGATTTGAAAGCAGATTAAATAATGGTTCTTGCATCATTACATGCAATCTTATCTGGAAGTTGCAATATTCCAATCTTGCTGCACTCTAGTCGCTTTTCAACTTCTTTCTTGTAGCATAGGTAAGCGTAATGGGCATTAGCTCCTTAACTCTTTAAGGACCGTAAGAGAACTACAATTGAAATACCGTTTATTTCCTTCAAAATTCTATTATTTGGGTGAACTCATGATACCTACTCAATTCTTATCAAAATATATTGGCTAATTATGACGATACGATATGGGACAAATATGTCCCTATCGCCTAGTGAAAATGCTTAATACACTAACAAAAAAAATACTCTAATTTTCTTATCAATAAAATAAATTTTTGACTGAATTACATAATTAATCGATAAATATTATCCATAAAAACATGTAAAAATAATTCATAGAATATTATATAGATAATTACTTGTTTTCGTGAACTGAATTAAATAATGGTTTCCTATCTACGCAAAACTTGAATTCTCATAATAGATATTAAATATATTATTGGAATCAAAATACATGAATTATTAATACCTGTAACATGAATAAAACATTTAAAAAGGAATATAGTATATAGAAAACTGATTTGTCTGAGGAATGAAATTCAAAAAACTGTATTACTCAAACCGTCTCTCTTGACGGAAAACCTAAATGCACCGAGTATACATTAAAAACATTATTTGTTTTTTTTCAACATTTTAAAGCACATATCTCACATATTTGTACATCATATCCTTATACTATTATAGGATAAGATATGAACATCTTATCCTTCTTCACAATTACCTTATTGGGCATCTAGGAGTAAATAGAGGCGTAATCACTACAAACAGTTCTTGAGAGATCCATTTCTGCTGTGATGTATAATAATAGTTAAAGTGCTTTATTCGGGCGAGATCGAGACTCCTCTTCCATCTAACCCAGTGGTCTTATTTGGCCTTTCCAGAAAAAATATTACTCAGCGCCCCCCTGGAATTTATTAATTTTTAAAATTTTAATAGCAATTAAACAGAAAAATATATGCATTAATGTTTCTACCTTTTTCGTAAAATATAGTAAAGAAAGGTGTAAATTAGAAACATTGAAGTTTGAAATTACGAAACTATATATTGAACTCTGAATAAAAAGGAAATACAAAAAGAGTTAAAACATTCGAAATTGTCTTAATGAGAAGGATGAACCTGGTTTGCTGCTACCAATTAAGTAATCCTCGGCTCTATTTTCGTCAGCAGTAATCTTAAATCACAACGATTGACTATTTGCTATCGGTTTCTTTTCTTGTTAATAAATTGGTTACCGCACTAAACCCACGTTCCACTAAATATGACGAAGGAAATGCAAATAAGAACTTTTGAATTACAGCCCATATTTCAGGATAAGCCGTAGGGATCTCCTTTTGTAGCCAGAATTGTTCGTAGCCGCTTTCGAATTTAAATTTCAACTCAACATTTGTAGTTACTTCCATGAGTTCTTCTAGTAACTGTGGAGATTCTTCTGTGTTTGCACTTGATAAAGAATCCAAAATCCAATCAGGTGTGTTCATTTTCAAAATATCATCAAATCGTCGATTAAAATCTGAACGGAGAGCATCCAAGTGCTCACAATAAGAAAGTATGTCTTCATCTTTTTTTTCTGGACCTGATAAATTTGGGAAGTGGCTGAATTCCCCTCCTCCAAAATTTCGTTTATACAGAAGAAGTTTTGTCACAAATGCAGAAATAACAGATTTTGTTTTTATTAAATTCAGTTTTTCACCTCGAAGCTGAAGATTGCTTGTTAAGTAAGCGATGTCACTTTTGGATTGAGTTAAATTGGATCGTAAAGCATCATGTTTATCTTTCAAGAACTCCAGCACCGAGTTAAACAGCTTATAAAACCTATCTAAACAGGCACCCTTTGGCAACCAACGAACTTCTGTACGAAGCAACAAACGATTAAATTCTTCATCGTTTTCAATACAAAGCTGTTTAAGTAATCTGTCATTCAATGATTTGCTTCTGATTGTGTTGATAGCGTTAATTACATATGGTAATGAATAATTTTTTTATTTTTATTTAATTATTAGGACTACAAGTAGGCTCTAGGCAAGGTGGTAGTCATCTTTTCTTAGGGGAAGAAAATACATTACCCTGCCTGGTATTCACCCCAGTTGAGAGGAAAACCCCCAAAAACCTCGCAAAGGTAGTACATCATATAACTTACAATTACATTCATACAATTAATGCGTACAAGTAATTGCTATAGACAATAATGCAATTAAAAACTAAAAGTTACAATATTGCCCATAATATTACAAAAAATTATAACTAGACAAGTGATAATATATTTAAGCACTAAACAGAATAGAGTTAAAACCATTGCTGAATAAATACAAAGGATTTTTAAGCTATTACTTCGGATTTTATTTTTAAATTGTTTGGAATTGTTTTTCGGCATTGGAATGAGAACTTCTCCTTGTAAGGCATTCCAATCTCTTATTAATGAAGGAGTACTTTGCCAAATCGGATTTATGTTCTTTTATTTTTAGTCTATGATCGCCGCGTCCAATATAATTTGGGTTATGAAATCTTGATTGTAGCTCATTCCAATCGTCTTTACAGTTCCACGCGTTAAATATACCTGTTAATCTAAATGTCTCTCTCCTGGAAGAGAACGATCCCCATCCTAGCTGCTCTAGCATTTTACTAACACTCTCCTCCCTCTTGTGATTTCCGATAGCCGCCTTCCTTTGTACGCCGTCGAGTTTCTTACTGAAGCCTATTTCGTTATTTTATGATTTTATTAATTTTATAATTTAAATACATCTAATCAAATATAAACTCTATGGTAACACAGGATTTCAAATAAACTAAAGGTGCATTGTTGAAATCTATAATATAAAATAGAGTGTGGGTGTGTGTGTATGTTCGCTAAAAACTCGAGAACCGAGAGTCGCAAAACTTTGAAATTTTCTACATTATTAAAAGTCGAATGGTTCATTTCTTTTGCAAAATTAAATAAAAAATAATGGTCCTAGAAAGTCAAATCAAGTACCAAAAGAAGAAGAATAGATTAAAAATTCTTATTTTGGTCGTGGAATATCGTTTTCTACTCGAAATTGCGAACAGTTCGATAAAATACGTGAATAAACAACCCATTCCCTTAACGATCTAGGTGATTGTTGATTCTAGCTCATGAGTTTATATATAAGAAGAAATTGAGAATTAATGAAATATCGAAGACATTTTTTCGAATTTTGTTTTAGCTTCTATAGCAACCATGTTTTATTTATATCAACGTAATTGTTTACCGTAAATTTATAAGATTAATCGTAGTTTCCGTTTCAACTTTCATTTTCGTGATAGTGTTTGTGTTAATGATTGTGTTCAGTGCTTACGTGGTGTTTTAGTTACTTTCCGTAAAAATATTCATCGGTTGTTTTCACAGTAATATTTATTTCTATTATTTGCTTATGCGTTTCCGTATTGCCTTTGTGCATTTCTAAAAATTAATCCTTAAAGGTGGTGATGTTTATCCTAATTTTATCTTTGAATATGTTTTTATAATCTTTGAACGAATGCTGTCTTTATCGAAGAAATTGTTCATTTGAAAGATATAAGATTGAATATTTAGTCAAGTTGGCTTTGTAAACTTAAGTACAATTTTCATTTCTTGGTTTACTGGTTTGGAAATATAAATCGAAATATCTTTCGCAGGCTCTATTTCAATTTTAAAATCAAATTAAGAAGAATTATTGTTGTCAACCTGAGATAAGTTTGGTAGAAATATTATATGAAAATGAATATTCAGGTGACCAAACTAATAGATTTCAGCAAATTATGAGAGCGTATGATGTGGGGATTTTCACGGATAGTTTCGTTTACGGTAATCCAACGGTAATCTGTCCCATCGAACGAAGCTAAAATGATACATGTTAGTTTATCTTCTTTTTCATGAAAGTATTACTGTATTTAATTCTACTTCTATTTTCCCCGTTGAGAATCAACGGGCGCTACAGCTAGTAGTATATATAATGATTATAAAATGAAAAATTTCAAATTACCAAATCAACAGGATTTAAAACTGTTTTGGATTGTCTCATTGAATTCTAAGACTACTACTACTAATATTACCATGCCTACATTTATAAGCCAGTAGTCGCAAAGGCAAAAATATCGCATTTGATATTCAAATTGATATTTCAAATATTCGATGTTACATTGTTTACATTGTTTCTTATGTTGATCCACTATTATCTGTAGAAAAATACAATTTTTATGGAGGTATTTTAATTGATATTGTTTTGTAATGTTTTAAAATATTTTTGTAAAAAACTAAAATAAATACATATGAAATAAATAAACATAATATTATTAATCTTGTCGCGCCGGCAGAATTTTCAGAAATATTACTTTCAGATACGGACCGCTTTTTCGGATTTTCACCTCGCAGCCTGTGTTGACTAATTTTTGATGCAATGCTCAAATCCTGTCCCACGAACCGTGAATTAGCAAGTTTATATCACGTTGTATCTCAAGTTCTATCACTCAGAATTTAATATTTTTTGTCTGACTTCCTCTATTATTCTACTCAACTATAATGTCTAAAGATAATTTATTTATTCATGTCAACGGTTATAATTAAATATTTGTGTATAGTATAAAGTCGAAAATATTTAAAAACGTAAATAATATGGTGTCAGTAAAACAGTGAAGGAAGTATATAGGACTACGTTTATTTAAGAGAGGAAATAGTTTAAATTTAGTACGTTGAGCTTTTTCAGTGCTATTATCGATTGCTTCAGCCCAGGATTATTGATATGAAAGCCTAAAAATTTAGTATACTTAGCGAAAGGAATAGGGAAATTGTTGTGTGGGACAGGAGAATCTTTTGCTTCCGTGATTAATTTGTCGCTAACGCTCCACGCCGAACAAGACAGGTTAATAAATATAATTAACGTCGTAATGTTGACCGTTTCTTCTTCGTGATACGATAATTTTACGAGTTTTTGACGAGAAAATCTATCGTCGAATAATCTGTATCGAAGAAATCCATTTCTTCGCTCCTTGAGAAGTGAAACGGGCCTATCGTCAATAGGTCGATGGTTTATGCCACGCCGAACCTTTCTTTCTTTATTTTGTGCACGCCATAATTGCTGCGGGGTGCTTCGAAATGTTCCTTCGATAAGTAAGCTCTGGGCTTGACGATTATACCAATTGTTTTATTTGCATTAGTTTACCTCATCATTGATGCTTGTGCTCGCTGATGAACTCAAAGAAAACGACGATGGAGAGATTCGCGCCTCTAAATCGCCTCTCATCGATCAACGTTTTCGCAAATGTTAGTCTAAACCACCGGTTGACATATTCTTTAAGGTTTGTGGTTTTGTAAAAGCTTAACTGAACATCGGAGGAGAATCATAATCTGAGAACTGCTTCTCACGACTGAATTACAATGAAGGGTCTAATAAAGTGACTTAATGATTTGAGAAAGTGATTTCAATTATAAATTGTAATAAAGTATAAGCCTTGAAAACATATTTTCATATGAGAGAAATCCGAATCCCCACTTTCGAATTCCGCGCGTAACGAGTGATTCAAAATTGAATGAATCGGCTCAACTCGTTTGCGACTCAACCCCGTCCTGGGGAAAGCACTTCGATCCACTTTTTACCGACTTGAGAGGATTCCGTGCTCACAGATGTGATGCGACAGAAATAAAGCTCTCATAATCGATTATTTTCTATTCTATCCTTCCAAAAATGTCAGGTAAAGAAGTAGTCACCATCTTTGCAGAAAAAAAGAAATGATTATTTTTTTCAACATAGTCTTTGAAATAAATAAAAACAACACGTACCAACTAATAAATTTATAAGGCTTGGTTTAAGAAAAAAATGTTATATTGAAAGGAAAACACTAATTTTTCTCTAATTTCTCTTGAATTGGACATGTTAATTTTTTTAGATAAATCTGCAATCCGCTCATCGAAGTAGACGTTGCTTATTATACTTAACAATATAAAATAAAAATAATTCAACAGTTGATGTATACGAGTCTGCTAACAGTGAAATAAACTATTGGTAAAATGTCGAAGAAAACTTGGGAATTGTATTTCCAACTCATTTATTTACTATATGCTTAATGCATATGAAGCTTCTTCTATCTTAATCCCAATGTATACGTAATGAGCTGTACTCCCTACATGATGGCTAAGACAATACCTGGTATGCAGCCATATTTCCAGAACTGTTTCCAAAGATTTGTTTATCTTATAGTTTTTTTCTCCCTTTCGAGCCAAACGTTGCATTCGTAGAAGATGTGTGTTTGAAGTTAATTTCTTAAATAAACCATTCTGTAAGTAAAATACATTCATTAATAAGATTAATTTCGCTTTCCTAACAAAACCGAAGGTAGCTGCCAAATAATCGTAGCAAAGGAGTGGATGCAAGAGGGTGTGCGCTCAACCGATAACAGAAGGGTCGGCTGTCATATGTGAATGTTTCTCCACGTCAATTCTGCCAACTATATTTCCGACCAATAAAGAGGATAAAAACAGCCATAAGATTTTTGGGGTTAAAATTAAAATACAGACATTTCAGTAAAATGAAATTTTTCCATAACTCTACGTCCTTTTTCTCTAGTAGAGGTATCAAATTCCTATAAAAAACTCTTTTCACATGATTATTTAATATGACACGAAAAAGGCTGACTGTTTGGGATTGTATGGCGCTCAGCTGGACCGCGCAACGCTTACGAAAAATCAACCGCGATCCCAGGGTAGCGGGTGAATTGAAACGGTTTATTCAGATTCCATATCTAGAAGCCTTGTAAATTGACGTGGTATCGTCGTTTACCTAGTTGTCGGCCTAACTTTATCTCGAAATTTGGCCGAAAAAGGGGTCCGCCGTTTTGTTGATTTTAATGAGCAAAGACTTTGAGCGCCAATACTTCTACAAATCAAGAGATAAAGAGTTAAACTAGATCGCTGCATCGTCGATTTTTCCAACAGTTTCTCCCGAAAGTCTCCAAAAATAAACGAAGTTGAATGTTTCTCCTATAAATCCGTGAGACAAATTTTTTCTGAAAATTTCTCAAGTAAGCCCTGTACCGTTTTGACGCCTGGTAATATTTAAAAACGACAAACGGAAACATTAAATTCAATCTTTTGCAATAACAATGCGAAATTTCAAGTTCCGCACTCAAAAAACCAATTTTGACCCGATGTCCTGGTTTTTTCGATTTCAGCCCACTATGCGACGCCAATTTACCGCCCCAACCACACGCCGAAAGGCGGCTTGCAGGGTTCTTACATAGACATAGACAACCAACTTTAGGTGGAAATATCCGAGCTTTTCCGAAGGCGACGGTCACTTGGGGTTCAATTCTGTAATTATTCCGACCCGAATGGAATTCAGTTTTCGTCGGAATTGTTGGTCATCTTAGCGCATTCATCATGCTGGAGCGATTCGGTTACTCATTATTCCAATTTCCGCTGGAATTAGATTCCGCCCGCGGAGAAATTTTCCCACCTACAAAAAGTAGGCGAAACCCCAAGATGGAATCTTTAGTAAACGACAAACATGGCTGGCAATCTGATCACTTCGATGAAATATTGGAATGATAGATGCAATTGTGGACTATAGAAACCTCAACCATTCCAACATCCACTAGGAAGTCAGCAGAACAGAATCGCAACGATAAATATTAATTCGTATAAAAAAAATCAATGGGTTGTAGATATCGTTGATGATACCATTCGAAAACTTTTGCGAGAGCTTTGTAACAAGACCAATTTTACACTTTTACGTCCACCCATAACTGAAAAAAGTTGCTTTATAATATCGATAACAACTTTTTATCTAACGACAAGAAGGCACTGAAAATTTTTATTTTAGTTTATAATATGTTTCTTAATGTCATCTAAAGGTTTTTTATGATTGAAGTGATACTTTATGAGAAACAAAAGCTCAAAGTGAGCAATCCGTGAAAGAGCGCGAAAAAACTGGCACATTTTTCGTTCGTCCTTCAATTAGTAACAAAAGTAATAGTAATACAAAATATTGGACCGTGTAGAACAACGCAAAATAAAACACGCAAAATTTTGGTGTAATTAGTTTTCCTGTGGGATCTCTACTTTAGTTTTTATTAAACTCCAAACTCGGATATCCATAATAGAAAATCCAAGTATTGTATAGTGAACTAGCAGAAGCGCCCGATGATTCTCAACAAGGTGAAACTAGAGGTTTAAACGCAATAATTTCATAACAATTTCAAATAGTAGGCAACGTCACGTGGGTCATACAGTTGCTTAAATCTTTGGTTAGGAATTTCTCAATTTTCTCCGAGTTGTGAGAGGGAGAACAATGATAGGAAAGAGTGCAGCAGAACATCAGAGATACTTCGGGGTGGGAATTTCCACCTCGGCCTTCGTTAATCACCTCATGGACGAGGATTTTAGCCCTTCGCAGCAAGACTCCGCAAGGGGTCCAAAATGAAGAAAGGTGGAACTCGTGGAGACAATGGGGTTTCCTTTAACCCCAGGGCTAACCAAGGAGATCACACAATTTTTGCGGGAACGTTTAGGAAACGAAAACGTTTTAAGAAGAAGAAATTCCAACACTCAATTCAATAGCAAACCTTCTACTAAAAGCACTTTGCACGCAGTGTCGTGGAGCTCCTCTATTGCTTCCCTTCAAACAAGTTTCTTTTTCCTAGAAACTGAACCCTTGCTTTCACCTGGATTTCCCAGTCTATTCACATGGTTCTTACTAGAGACATCCCTTCTCTTGAACCTCGAAATTGGAAGAATTTCTTGGACGAAAATAACGAAGGATTTTGGAATGGCAAAAGAAAGATACAATTTCATCAAGATTTAACTATAAGATAAATATCTAAGATACAACATTTATGAATGAGTTAAGTTTTCATTTCTTTTTACGATTATATTCATATCGACGATTAATTTTCATACGAGTTCAGTCTTGATTTATTGAGGAAAAAACACAATTGCACTTATATTCTCGCCCAATTTAGCAGTTGTATCATTGTGATTATTGTCCTCCTAGCATTAACCTATAAATTGCAATAGGTAATATTGTTTATTTTCTTTTATCAACAAATTTCTTTATTTTACAAAGTTATTGATAACTTTATCGATAGTGCTTTACGAAAGTTAGTTTACTGGTAGCCCTCAAAATATACTTTATATATTTTTCTAATGCTCCGTTAATGTTCATAATTGTCCTTCGTTTACTTAAAAATGTTTCATAAACCTTAGGTTTCAATATATTTCTTTTTCCGTTCAAATGAATTCATATGTCAATTAGTGTCAAAAGTATAACATTTTGATTGTTATATACAGTAGATATTTGAAATGACTGTAATTTGTCAATGAAACACTCAAAATAAGAGATATTAATACTTAGAATACATTTTTTATAATGTTTTGTGGTGTTTAAAATTTTAAGTGAGCATATATCTTTCCTAGCCATTCACTACGCACCTCTGCTAACGAGCGAATGATTGCATTTCTGTATCAAAGTAATTAAATATTTGAGAAATTTGTCTATAATAATAATAATAATAATAAATCCTCGAGGGAATATAATATCCTCGATGGAAGAGAATTGAATACTCATAACACATTTGTCATGGTGTTTTTTTCTTGAAAAACTACTCAGTGCGTATATATCATTTTAAGTCATGCACTGCACAGCGGCGACTACGAGCGACGTATCCCATTTCCATGGGATCAGTCGCCGGTGTACGCTCGAATCAAGTCGCCCGTAGTAGCCTGCAGTGGACGATGCTCCGCTCCATTCTGTGTATTGGGATTAGTCGCGCGTATACGGCCGTGTACGCGTCGCTCGTAGTCGCTGCCAGTGGAAGACCGGCCTAATGCGTTATCCCATTTATAAAATTGTCTTTCTTACGTTACTTATTTTCGTTAGTTCGAACTTGTATAAAAAATAAATTCATTATTTTGTCAGAAACTTTCTCGGTGTTTTTTCGTGGAAGAATTGGAACAAAATTTGCATGCGACTACTTTTTTCAATGCATTTTGCAATAAATTCTGGAATTTCCCTTTCATTCCTGTTGAAAATGTCCCTCAAATATTTTCACCAGCCTAAGTACAACACCAACGAAAAGAGAAAGGTTTGACGCTGACATTGATGTTATAAATCCCAATTAATAGCACCCGCTCCAAAATAAACGGAACAAAACGTCACATTTCTTTGAAATGTAACATTTATTTTTTTGCGATTATGTTGTAGATAAACAAGAAATAATCAATGTGTCATGTATGGTAGCACTGTTACTTAATACTGAAAATAATTCAAACAATTTTGATCAACTCCGTAATTTAACACAAATGTATCAACGCCGCGCAAATTTCTCCTATTTTAAAATACGCGGGCCCATGTATTTTAAATAGGAAGAAACTGTGCCTTCATGGTGGAGAATAGGAGCCTTGTCAATCACTAGAATAAATATGTTTCGTTGATAATATTCCTCGGTGGTCGCAGTACTGTTTATTCGTCATAAAGTATTTAGATGCAATTTCAGATAGAGGAAAAGGTGGTATTATGGGCAACCATTTCTTTACTATTAGAAGTGCAATAAACCTCCAGCTAATCTGAAAATTGGCAGAAAGAATACTGTGACATTTGGTTAACACATTATGTTGTTATTTATCCTATTGGCCAACTACTTAAGGAGCTAAAACAAAATTTTATATTAAGTTCTTTTCGAGAAAATTCCCAGTTGTGCTGGTAATATGGGCATCATGGTGAATATCAAAAGGAACCTAGGAAAATTTTATTACAGGATTTTGGAAAAGTGTTCGAATTGTGGAACCGTAAAGAAGTCCTCGATCTGGTTGTGTATAGACTAGTCGAGATCCTGGCAGATCAAGGGCTGTTATTTGCTCGGAGTGCCGGCGATGAAAAATTCGATTCCTGTGGTGTTTTCGTGAGAAAGATGAAAAAACTGAATCGGAGTCCCACGGAAGGTCTTTCTGGGAAATGAGTATGTCACCACGAGATGTCGGAAATCGCAAATGAGAAATTGCCGCTCTCTACGATTCGAAATGCCGGACTTCGATTGTAACCTCAGATAAAGTTCCGCAAATTAGTTGCATTTTCGTCGTATTTCTCGATCAGCATCTTTCTCGCGAGTCCATTAATCGCCTTGGAAAATGTATGTTTGCCCTTTCGTACTTACGGCATACTTTTGAATGTGTCAGGCTTCTAAATTTCAATTAATCCGCCGAGTAAATTCCTTCTAGCATATTTCCTTCGGTAACACAAAAACTAATGAAGATATCTCAACCAAATTTTCGTTTCGTTAACATGTTTGCTATGTTATGATTATCTGAGAATTTCATCAATTTCAAGTAATAAAAAGTATGCAATTGCAGTTGTTACCAAATTTACAAAACTAAATTTAAATAATTATCTAAATAAGATTTTAATAATTTTTAAGCGCCTATACATTAAATAATGTATTGCTAAGTACCATAAAAATAATGAATACCATTTCACGTATACCAACTGAAAAAAAAATTCAAAACAACTTTAGCGGATATTTTTTAAATATTTTACCGAAATTTTTCGAATGCATATATATTGTTTAAAATGTTCTTAGGGTTCTCAAAGTACATTACAAATGCTCACTAAGTAAATGTGTGTTCATATATTTCCAACATAGTAACAAATAGCTACGCAATTAGAACTTACGAATAATTTGTTTTTAAAAGTTGGCACCCCTGCTATCTAAAGTTATTAGGCTGGATATAGGTTTAAAATGTTAGTTAATGGCAACTTGTTTACAATACAATTTATGCGACCCAAATTTAGCCTGATACAAAAATATTTTCAAATAACACTCTTGTAGGTTGGTAACACTGATAAGGATTAATTTCCCGATTTTGGAAGTATTTCTAATCGTTTTTTCGTAGTCAAAAACCCCTAAACTGAAAGTTTTATAAAAAAATCGATAATTTATTTTCGCCTCATATTTTGACTTTTTTCCGTAAGGAGTGAAATTAATATTCATTATTTTCCGACGGATAGCATTTAAAACATGGTGTAATTTTGCTAAAGAAAATCAAAAATCATAAAACTTCTACTTCATATTCAAAACATTTGAAACTCTAAGGTTATCTTTTAATAGGAAAAATCTCAATTATATAAGTTAATGCAATTTTAGTACATGTTTAAACATTTTATTTAATTACTAACTAAGGGAAAAAGATATTTCGTTAAAGAGGTTATATTTAATTTTTAAAGAATCTTTTGTGAACTATGATAAATTGAAACAGTCGATTCACCATTGAAAGAGGTCTTAAAAATTCAGAGAATTTTGTGGTCATATTGACCACACGCGACTAATTACATAACCTTTTTTGACGCGACTAATTAAGAGTTAAGGGTTTTGTCGCCATTCACCACACTAGTTGACTTCCGGGGCGCCAGGTCACTCCGACCACTGAATTTTTGGAAGTCCTTCCCTTAACTCGCTCCAGCGGAGATAATCGTCCTGGGTTCTAAATTCTTCGGGTGACCAAAAGATAACAACAGGCTCTGTACCAAAATAGACCATTTAACAAAGAAACTCATTTGGAGAGGCTCGCCAAACCATTATATAGTAATTTGTACAAAGGAAAGAGAGAGAGAGACCAAACTGGCTTCCGCTATAGCTGTGGAGCAACCGACGTCGACGCCCAATACGGCAAATTAAAACTTCACTAATTGCCGAGGAAAACCACGAAAAAGAAAATAATATTCGATAGCGCGCACCCACGATCAGAGCTGGCATAAGCGAAAAACGGAACCCCAAGCCACATACCGTAGGTTATTCAAGGAGAAACAAAAAAATCTGATGTGCCAACACATGAATTTCTCCATATTTATTGAAAACAGAAGCCTATGCCGGTAATATATAAATAACTCCAAAACTATGAGTGTTACAGAAAATGTTTCAAACAAAATTTGTAGCAAAATAAATTATCTATAACTTTTGTATGTAACTGTACCATACGCCTCTGGCGGCTCGCAGGGTATATATCTAAATCTAAAATCTATATACCTACATTGCATTCTGACAGAGATATGTATGAAATACTTCCATTTCTGGATAAACAACAACTTCCGGTTAACCATTATTCATGATAACTCCTAAACAATCAGTGTTACGAAAAAATGTTTCATACAAAAGTTTTAGTAAAGTGCATTATCTATAACTTTCGTATATAACTGTATATACCTACATTGCATTCTGACAGAGATATTTAAGAAACAAAATTTTGTTCCAGACACACACACAGACAGACAGACATGTTCGGGAAAATAGCGAAAACGAACTCTTTGGGCCCCAAAACATCTATTTCCGTTGTAATCTGGAGGTCTATTTTTTTGCGAATACAATACTTTCTGTACACTACGGATAGTGAGAAAGTAAAAATTAACTAAAGGAAGGAAACGGGAACGATGTTAATACGACCCACTACTCGAGGTCAGCGGCCACCAAAAATCGACAATTCCGACGAAATCCGTCTCGGATAGACGAGAGTTCATTTTCAGCCCGTCTTCGGTTGTTCGCCAGTCCACTAGAGGTATGCACGGGCCGAAAATTTCAACCCGACCCGGCCTGTTCGTTGTTGAGGCCCGAACATGGAAACAAATTTCCGTTCTCTATCCGAAGCTTCCTAAAATCGCCTTGAATTATTCCTTGTGATTTTGTAATACATACATTTATTTTACTTCTTCGGTAATACCAAAATATATTTAGAAACTAAATGAAACGAAAATGAATAAATAATTTCGTTTTATGATGGTCTACAAGAAAAAAAGTTGTTAATACCTAGCGAATTTTAAAGCATGAAAATTTTATAAGACAGGGGATAACGTCAAAAGATAAGAAATTTCGGAAACAAAAATCGAATCTGTAAAGTTTTCAGCCCGAATGCCGAAACCCCCTCCGGCATAAGCTACTTAGAGCGTGCAGAGAGGTTCACTAGGCAGGATGAGGAGTGAGGTAGTTTGCCATTGCTTTCCTCACAGTCAGAATGCTATAAGCGGAACATGTCCACGCAAGTCAAGCACAGTGGCTCTACGAGTAACACTTTTCTTGATACTCCGTAAGGAGAGACCTTGATTAGTGCAATTATTCACTCATACCTCGGTAGCTTTCACTTCATCACAGCCATGATCAAGACTGGGACAAAAGAAAATGAAAGACACATTTTCTCTGTACCACATGACAAATGAAAATATTCCATCCATCAGAGTATGGAAGCAGGAATTAAAAATCGAATATCAAAATGAATAGTAAAAATAACTTAATATGCGTTAATTCTAGAAGCCGCAGCTGTAGTGAGAGAGAGAGTATCTTTCGAAGAAAGTTCGTCTCTTTCTTTTTATAGTTCCAAGATTTTCCACTGTCTTTTTCCTTGCAATCGTGGAACGGGTACTTGAGGAGGGTAGACAAGAAGGACCCATAATCCTAGTTCAGCAATAGGGTAGATGGCGCTTTCCCTTACGGGCAGAAGGTGTGACAATTTCCGGAACGGGGTGTCAATGTTATTCATGTCAGTCGTTAAGTATAAAAAATAAATCTTGGACAGATGCATCTAATATATGAGATTATCTATCAAAGGACAACTAGATCCTGTCATCGCTGCTAACAACCTCTTGGCCAACAGATCCGGGGGTTTATAAGCGAGATACTTTTCTTAATCGACCGTTGCGAACATTTCCTCGCACTATCCATGTGTTGGATTATGACTAATCTTTGGTAAACTACGACGTAGTTTTTAAATTCTTATGCCATGTTTACTGCCGGCAGTAAACATGGAACAGTGGCCTACTTTTATCTGTGAGAGAATACTACCAGTTCTTAAATTATATTTTTTTGTGGTAGAAATCGGTTGTTTGTTGTGCGTTACTCGCAGCGAGGAGTTCATACGTTATCACACAAATTTATTTAAGTATTTTCCGTTAGAAAAGCAGTACGTCCCATAACTACGTTTTGTTTATGCCTGGCCGTGTATTTTCTACAGATATTCACTGTTTATACTTGATGATTTTCATTATAAATAACGTTTCATCTCGCTGAAGGCAAGTTACGCACGGTGGGAATTCAAACGCCGCCTTCGAATTGACCCAAGTCACGTGACACTGGAGAAGCTTATGAATACCACACCGGAGTGACGTCATGCGCTGTCTACCTATACGCTGTCGTTGACCAAAACGGTAATTAACGGCAAGGCCCTAAGAACAAATACCTTCGAGAGATGCTTCCTCATGAGGTTTTTTGGTGGCTTTGACATCTTGACGAGACAATTTTAGCATGATGGATTGTCAAAATTCGACAGTATATTTTAGCGTTTTCCATTCGAAAGAATTTTTAGCACTGGTTTGCGAAGTATGATTTTTTTAATAACAATTTTACGATTGGCCTAATTCTACTTTCCGATCATTTTGAAATTTTATGATTCTTCCGATTTTCTATAAAAATCATGCAACGGTTATATGTTTATCAAATACCAACTTCAGCGGAGTTTCATTATCACTCTCTAAATTATGTACTTGAAACAATAACTCTTGAAAAAACATAAATATAATATATTTATCACGCTTTCCATACGCCACTGGCGGCAAGCCGGGTATATATTATTACTATTTCACCCTTACCCCTAGATATTTAAGTTCTGTAACATTTCGTGACTATTAACATGCTCTTCAACGACCAATACGATTGCTGAACATGAGCTCATACGTTTTCCCATTTGAATTCAGTAGAAATTAAGACTCTATATAAATAATTGTTAGAATTAATGATTAATCAATATTCCACGACTTTATTATTCTTAGTTACAATTAAAAAATCGCAGGTTCGAAATTACGGCCATGTACAGGCGTTTATCCGAGAAACGAAATATTTATCAGTGTATAGAAGGAAAAAAATAACTTTAGGGAGTGTTCGGGAGAGTTTAAACAAAAATATTTTATTAAATAGAAACATCGCAATAGATTGAGAATTTTGGTAAGAAGCAATTCTATAAAAGTTGACATTTTTATCATCGATTACAGGTTTCGGTAACCAATCACGGAAAATTGATAGTATTAAAATGTTTGCTTTCGATATGTTCCATCGAACTAACTGATACGAAATATATTCTTTTCTAAACTACTACATTTAATCCGACTGCTTCCACGTCATAATCATCTGAACTTCAACTAGTTCCTGTTATAATATTTGATTCATATAATAGCATAGAATTATCGCTCTGCCCGTGAGTTCGAATAAACATATTGACTAATATATTTATAATATTTGTTCACATCTGTAACGGTAAGAATAAAAATATCTGAATGAATGAGAGAGAATTCGCTTTACAAGCTAGTAGGGGTAAAGGAAGGTGAACTTTTATTTATTGAATATTATATCAATTGAAGTCATTCGTCTTTAAAAGTAGTAACTTGTTATCTTCGACTATTCTTGATTTACTGCTGGTTTTCCAACTTTCCTACATGTTTATGTGAATGACATTCTCTCGAATGGTTCATTCTTCCTCAGCTTTTGTTTATTTCGCTTTCTTTACATCAATCCATCTCACGAATGGTTTGTTTTATTTTGGTAATACTAGTTGAGTGGTAATTCAATCCCGGTAAATGCAATTTTTCGATTATTGCCGATGAATACAAATGACATATTATAATTAAAATTTTAGAGAAAACTCCGTACTTTCTAGAAAAAGAACAACTAATTAACAAAAGAATGCTTTCGAAGTATCTGTTTACAGGAAAGCTTTTTTTAGCAGCACGCATTTGCCACGAAATAAGAGATGTAAAATCATTCTCTGCAAAGGACGAGATCAGTTTATATGACTCGAGCCAAGAGCATAGTCATTACCCTCCTAATCCTATGCATCCGTTACTTCTGACCGCGTAAAAGGGGAAGGAATGCAGCGCCAAAATCCTATTTGCGAAGCTAGCATCCGAAAACGCTAAAAATCATTCTCTGGTAAAAAGAGTTAGTTATTGTGTGGCAATTATGCATTTGAAAGGTTTCGGCATTCAAAGATGAAGGACGAAACTACAACTTCCAAAAATGAAATTTTCGTATCCCTCCTTGTACACTTCAACGAAAATGATCGAATTTTGCGTGTTTACTATTTTTTCTCCAATATGATTGGCATAATCCAAAAAGCCGCTTTCGACACGTCCTTCCTACGTTGAATGGTGAAAACAGCATTATTTATCATTCTAAATGCCGACATAGCGATGTAACCGGTAACTGCCTGAAAACGTACTTGGTACGGGCATGGTATCCACGCGCCTTAAAATGGTCGATCATTTGGAGCATCCTTCTCAAAACTCGTTATTTTTCTGATAAATTTGAGCCGTTTCATTCCAGCACGAATCATTTAGTATTTATAGATAGATTAATAATAGAAATTTGAAGGGCTCCCGGATAGCCAAGTGGGCATCGCCTTTGCCTCGAGTTCGGTCCCGGGTTCGATTGCCGGTGGGATCCCATGACCTACGATGTCGAAAAAATACTACCACTAGATCCTTGGACCTCACGCTCTTGGAAAGTCTTACTCCGAATGAAATACCCACGTTAAATTCCTCATGTGTAAAAGGTTTGCGTAGCCATTTATTATACTATGAAATCGACGTTCTGTTCGGCCATTTCCCGAGAAAGGGTTTCTTTGGAAATGGATGCGTATGTCTGGTTGCGCCTAAGCAGCTAAACTTAGGTAACTAATAAATTTCAGGTTAGTAATCAGAAGGATGTGGTGAGGTGAGAGTGGATGGACGGCGGTTTCTAAGGGTGGGACGCATTTCATAGCGATCGAAGTGTTTTCCCGTCCAGCGAATCTCGTAACAATTACAGCACCATATTCCGGGCCTTTGACGGATCCCCTTCGACCCTCCTACCGCTTCCCCCGGCGCCGCATAGCAACGCCTCTCGGCCTAATTGACCCCCTCTAATCTTCGCTGGGAAGAGCGCGTCGTTCCAAAACCGTTTACTTTGTCGTCGTTGTCGTACCTAATGACTAAGTCTCGGATATTCTTCCGCGGAGGTCGACCACCTTTCCTCATTATCCATCTCTCTTTGCGCCGCCGCCTCCACTCTTCCCCGCCCCCACTCTTCCCCGTCCGTTCGTTTCCCCCGCATTCCGACGGCGGGGCTTCAAGGTCACGGTCGGTCCCTCGCTGCCCACCCCATCTCTCGGCTCGCCTTCTTATTACTTAGCCACGCGTGGGAAGTTGCGCGTTTCCATCGCTGCCGAGGGAGAATTATAGGAAATGTTTGGGGTCTTTCGAACGGAGTGTCATTTCGCCGACTGTTATTTAATTCGCGCTCAAAATGTGGTGTGCTGGTGCGCGACGCGCCATCGTTCTTAAGCGATCGTTCGGATTCGAATGGGTGGTGATTGGGAACGAAGATCCGTTGATTCGATTCCACTAATAATGATTTGATCGGCTCGCCGCGTTCCACGATGTCGAAGACATTCTGCTCGGACATTCCGATATTTTCGATCCGATTCCGATTTCCGATCGTTGAAAGAGAAGAAATCGTCATTTCTAGCGAGTGCGTTAGCTACGAAGGGTGTTTTCGACTCGAATGTCTACGTGGGAGCCACAGAGCGATGACCTCTTACAATATGTGACACACCTGGTCTCGTAGTCGTAAAGTTTTTTACCATTTACTTTCGTGCTTTTAGAGAGATTTACGGTTCAGCGTGTCCTTTTACACAATCCAAAGACCCGAGATACATCCCCCGCAGACGGACTGGCCTATTTTTTGTAGTTTTTCTCGATAAAGTCATAAATCGTCCTTGAGCGGTGATCATTCCCGATTTTCGTTTATTCTCGGACGATTCGTGATTCTCGAAACAAAACGTGAAGCAGAAATACGGTGGAATGTGTAAGTCCGAATTAAGGTGCATGAGAAGCACGCTTTTGTAAGATGGTCTCTATTCCCGTAACTACAAATTTTAGGCAACGAATGGTGGATGCACCACTTTTGATTCCGTACAAATGAAATTTGGGCTAATTTTGAGGAAACGTACGAGAGGCAAGAATGTCCTCATTTGCTTCGAGAGATTTTTTTCTGAAGAGTATAACTTGCCAAGCGATGTCACAAACCTTCTCATTTATTCTGAAAATGGCAAATCTCGCCATGTTGAAAATTATCATGAAGTTTAAAGAAGTGGAGAGATTGCTAGCATTAAGTTAACTTGTTACTAGTTTGTTAATTTGTCAGTCCTCTTACTATTAATCGCTTGTTGGCATCGAAGTGTTTCGTTTGCATCTGACCCATCTCCTCATATTCCTAAACCTTTCTTATCACACACCTTCCCCTCATCTGTTATTTTTTTCTGAGAGCATTGAGTTCATGTAAACCAATTTGATGTTTTGGAATTTTTAAAATCCTCCTTTATAATAATCATTTATGGCCGGTGTCTACAAATTCCGACTTAACCTCCGGTCAGCTATCCAGAGGTTAAAATTTACCCGTTTCTACAACGTTGCTGCAAAAAATTAAACTCTTGCTAGCTAACCTCTGGAGACTCTGGATAACGTCTTCGACTCAGCAAAATTCTCCCAAATACGTACTTCCGCGCAGTACAATTTGAAGCCATAGCGCTGGTGTTTGTGCATATGAATCGAAAGGAGGGAAATTGGGTTGTCATGGGATTGCGGGGTTTTTCGAGGACTTCCCGGCAAATTAGAGAGTTGAAATTCGAGGGATCTGGAAGCCGTGCATATCCGACGCAAATCGTAAAGATATCTTCGAAGATTGTCCTTGGTTCAACGGTAGGTCAGGGCAAATATTGTCACTGACTTGAAATTTTTACGAGATACTGGCAATAACATGAAACCTTAGAAAAAAAGGATCTTGAACCTCAGTGTCGTGGGTTCGATGCAACAAGGCCCCGAAAACCCGATCTTTTCCATAAGGATACTTTGAGGGGATTTTCAAAAAATTATTTGAGGCACTTTCCGGCAAATCAGAGTTTAAATTCGAGGGATCGCTGGAAATCGTGCATATCCGACGAAAATTAAAAACACATCTTCGATGACTTTCCTTGGTTCGACGCTAGGTCAGGGCAAATATTCTCTTATTTAAAACGCATTGCGAGGTTTTTAAAGATTTATTTTTGCTCCCGTCCCGATAACATGTGAACTTGAAATTCGGTATGTTCATAGAGATGATAAAAATATTTTATATACGCTGTGTAACGTCTCGCTGATGGTCCTTGGTTCGATCCCAGAGAGTCATTTACATTCCTCAATGCATTTCTAATGGGGATAAGGGAATCCTATTTTAGGTCTTTCCCGTTATGATATCGACTTCGAACTTTGCATTAAATAGATACAAGTCCTACCAAGCTATAATGTGTATTCACATTATCGAATAGGACCTGGGCTCGACCGCAGTCGTCTCTGCTATGGGGTCGTACACGAATTACGTAACGCAAAATTCTCCAATTTTCGACCCCCTACGTAACGCCTGGCCGGACCCCCCTCCCCCAAATTACGTTACGTAATTTGTGTACGGCCCCTATTTGAAAAGTATGGCGGTAATTTCATATTATTTATGATATAGTTTCGAAAATATTTTAACCTTCATTACGGTAGGATAGAGAATCCAAAATCATAGAGGTTCCAGAAAACGCGCTCTTCTTTATTTTTATCTATAAAACTATAACCATATGTTTGTGAGTTTGATGCCAGGGTGGTGCAAATTTCTCCTTTTTAAAATTAATTGCGGCGATTTTTAAGTATATTTTCAATTGAAATTTTTATGGCGTACTGGCCGTAGCGTGCAACCGCCAGAAAATATGCGATTTTGAACCTCAGTGTCATAGGTTCGATGCCAAAATCCCGATTTTTTCCATAAGGATGCCTTGTGTGGATTTTCGAAAATGTTTTTGAGCCACTTCCCTTTGTGATTTGAAATCCGAGTTTATCCGAGGTAAACCACAAAGACGTTTCCGAGGATTATCCTTGGTTCGGCTCTGGGTCTGGGCAAATATTCTCCTATGCATTGCAGCAATTTTTAAGATTTTTTTAAACCCTATCCCGATTACATGGAAACTTGAAACCGGGCATATGAATAGAGATCATAAATTCTTTTCATATACAGTTTTTGAGGTTTCCCCAATTTTCCTTGGTTCGATCACTGATAGCCAGTTATATTACCGTATGAATTTCAAATGCGAATAACAAGTCTTATTTTAGGACCTTCCCGGTAAGATATCGGCTTCAAAATAAGTTTTATTTCTACCAGGCCGTTATGTGTATTCACATCTTCCAAAAGATCCTGGGTTTGATACCAGGCTTCTCTTCTATTTAAAACGTGTGGCGGGAAGTTGAAATTATTTATGACATTGTCTCGAAATTATTTTCTCTCCCTCGAGTACTCACATCTGGCTCGAATCGACCCATGTGATATTTAAAATTCCATATCTTTTTATTAGTGCTTTTTTTACTTCTTCTTTCTCATATTAGCTGAGTTTTAGAATGTTCTGAACCAGCCATATTTTTATTATTTTTATTATTTATATATATTTATATATTTTTTAGTATTTTTGCCAGGTCGGAAATGAAAGTTTAATTATTTAAAAAAGTTTTCTTAGCGGTAGTGCCAGGTAGATGAAAGACCTTTGCGTTAAATATTGCATTTTTGACCTTGTTTCCACCTTAATATTTAGAGATATTACATAAATTTCATATAATTAACAATTATTGTTTATGTATTAAATTTTATTTTATTTTTAAACAGTTTACTTTTTATATGCAATGTTCCAAATTCATCAGCCATATACTCAGTGTCACGGATATCGAACCTTTTTACAGAATCCTTTTGCTATTTAGTTTGCTTGTCATTTTAATAACCAGGTTAACCATTAATATGACATCATCACTAATGAATTAAAAATTTATTCACTACATTTGGAGACAATTTTCCCCTTCTGAAGATGTCAGGTTTATTCCACTCAACAAGAGTACTGATGTGACAATTTGTGATGCGAGTACTCGAGGGTTAAATTAACTTCACTGTAACTTGGCTCTTTCGCTTCTTTGTGAGCCTGTTCAGTTTTTGCTGTGTTTTTACAACCTAAAGCTACATACTTACGTTTTGATCCGACTGTCCAGTGATAAATGGCCACTTCTATGCATAAAGCCGTCACATTAGAGGACAATGAGAAAATCATTAAATTGATAGTCAGAGTTACTATTCATATCCAAGACGTTTGGCGTGGTACAGTCAACAATAGGTTACTTCAAGAAAAATTAGGACAGCATAATGATGTTTTTGTCAGCACTACAGAAAGTGGTTCAAAGGTGCGTAAAACTATGAAAATGGCAGATAACGTTCTTTGTACTCGAAAATTATGTTTCTTATGTTTAATTAAAAAATTATGGCTTAACCTGGTGGCACTTCACCGGTGAGTGTTGAAATGATTTGTGAGAAAGCACTATTTTTTCACCAACGAATGACTGAAAGTGTAAAGGGTTTTGTTGCCAGCAAAGGATGGATGGACAGATTTAAACATCCTCATGGGATCAGGCATCTTAAAATAAACATAGTAAAAGCTTTCTAGTAATGAAAGCGCAATTTAGCCATTTAGAATTGAGTTACTGCATGTAATCAATGAGAAAAAATTGAAAATAAGTATGTTCATGTAAAAGAAAATCTCTGACTTTTTGGAGATTATGTTCATTCCAAAATGCGTATCATAAGTGTAAAGAATTTTGGATAAAATACGTCACTTGAGTATTTCATCCCAATAATGCTTGATGAAGGCTCTCTTTTTCTACTTTTTTCGGTTTTGTTGACATTTAGGTTGTTTTCCTTTTTTATTTTGACTTGTGCAAGTACAATCTGTTTCTATCCTCACTTAGAATCATTGAAAGCCTAATGGAACTTCGCCGATTGAGGGACCATCAATTATATTTGTATCAACATTCATAGTTATATTTATGACCTATTAGGTCTTAATTGGATTATTATTTGTGTTGGTAATCTTCATTGTAATTTTCTCTCATTTCAGAACAACCTCGTTATGCTACTGCATATGCTTGTGAGGGTTCTACTCTGAGCATAGAGTGCCGGGAAGGAGAGCTGATACAGCTGATCCGTGCCAACTATGGTCGTTTTTCCATAACTATATGTAATGAGCATGGCAACACTGATTGGAGTGTTAACTGTATGTCCCCAAAATCCCTCCGTGTACTTCTTAACAGGTATGTTCTTTCAGCTTTGAGGGAAAGGTTTACTGAGCCATACATAAACAAATGAACAATGGAATGAATTTTAATGGCTGTAAACTATATATTTATTTGGCATTCATACCAATATCATTTGGTTTCTAAGAATTAGGACATGCAGGGTTATTTTTGGTACTTTCAAATTATATTTTATCTGTATATCCAATCTATATGGTTAATCAATTAATTCATTCAAACTAATGTCTTAAATTGTTCTGGAAAGTTCGGTTTTACTGTCAAATTTGTATTCATATTTTGAGATTACATTATGGGATGTATGATTGAATAAGTGTTCTTTTGTTCAGGTGTAGCCAACAGCAGAATTGCAGCATTCTCGCTAGCACGAGCATGTTTGGTGATCCGTGTCCAGGTACTCTCAAGTATTTAGAGGCCCACTACCAATGTATGCCAGGTGAGAGTTATTAATAATTATTATCATCAAATTATTATTATTATTTATTGAACATGTACAGGTAACCCCAATTAAATGTGTTATAATAAATCGATGACTCCATACATTTAAAAAGTTAAGTAAGAATTAAATAATCAAATAAAAAATAAAATAATACATGAAGTTAGAATATTATACCTAAAAAAGAGTACGCCTTTCTCCTTATGGAGTATAGCGAGTAACAGAAAAAGTCAATAGAATTGGATAATTTCTTTACTGTTCTGCTTATTCAGGAAATGGGAGAAAACAAATGTGCGTTTTTCTCGGAGAAGGGCACCAGTAGACGCCCATTGTGGGTTCTGCCGGATGGTACAGCTGTGCCAAAAAGCCCAGTTAGGAAACAACAATTGATATCACCTTTGGAAACCTTGTGTACAAAGGATATGTCCAAGATTTTGTATCTGACCCACAGTGGTTGGATACAAAAAAGGGACAGATAATCATTTCCCGGCTATTCGATGCCGACACTATTGCATAGCCAATCTTTTCTGAACTCTTTCAACTGCATCAATAACAACGTTTGGTAACAAGGATACAATTGACAGATGCATATTCCAAAATGAGGCAAACCAGTTTTGTATATAAAAGAATAGTAGTGTTAGTGGAAAACTTTCTAAAGGAGTTGCTCTTAATAAAACCTAAAACTTTGAAGGTAGGAGAACATAAGCTCTTCAGGTGAAGATTGAAGTTAAACTTTGAATTAAGTATTACCCCAAGATCGTTGATGGAGTTTACTATCTCTAGTTTGATGCCATTTATTTTATATTGGTGTAGGAAGACGGATTTTCAAAGGGTAAAGGAAATCACTTTGCATTATGGGATATTTGGATTTAAATGTCATCTTTGGCACCACTGAGGAAACTTATCAATATCCTTCTGGAGTTGAAGGGCATCATGGAGATTATCCACATTCTTAACGATTTTGCAATAATCTGCGTATAAAAATACTGAAGAGGAGATGTCGCTTGGAAGGTCATTTACGTACGAGTTAAAAAGCAGGGGCCCTAAGATGAAACCCTGAGGGACACTGGAAGTAACATATACTATTGACGATAAGACACTGTCAATTGCTACTCTTTGAGAATGGCTGTGAAGATAGGAGTGGATAATTTGAACAAGGAGCCACTGATGCCCAGGTCGTTAAGTTTGACCAAAAGAAGACCATGATCAACAGTATCAAAGGCTTTCTGGAAGTCAAAGCATTGGATTGACCATTACCCTCAATAGTTGAGAAGAGATCATGAACATATGGTAGGTTAGTAGATGTTGAACATTTAAGGGCAAAACCATGCTGGTTGTCATTGAGGTTTGGTTTTAAGAGTTCAGCTAAATTATTATAGAGGAGTTTCTCAAATATTTTACAAATCAGGGAGCAAAAGAGATGTGGGTCTATAGTTTGTTATGTCTAACTTACTTAGTGGACAGGTGTGATCATAGCATGTTTCCATTTATATGGGAAAGATTGAAAGTGATGATCTTATAGAAGAGGAGAAGGAGTGGATGAGGTACCACACGACTAGTAGGAATAGGGACAACAGGAAATGGAAGTGTTACAATGCAGCGCAAAAATTTCAATAATCAAATCCAAAAATTTTTAAAAATTACTGAGTAAGTATACTTAAAATTATATCTATCTCTCTCCTTAACAAAATACGGAAGACTCATCATGATTTAAAAAAATTTTGTAGCCAAAGGCTCAGAGACATTGAGTGAAATGGTGTGCTCGTACCTGACTTGTATGACCCATCAATGAGTGCCCACAGTCTGTAGCTCTGTTAAATTGGAAAGTCGAATATGACCCACTCAATGCGGATGTCTTGAATTGAAGGCATGGGTCTCATTGCGTTTGCTGGCCAATTGCGGAGCCAAGACTCTCTCTTTTGCTCAGCGGCTTAGTACCCTTCTAGGCAGCAGTGAATGTGGTTTGTTTGAGGTTTTTGCGTTTGCTTTTTAGCATAAACAAACGTTTCATTGCATTCTCCTGATTGTAAGAGTGGTCCTGGATTATGCATACACTGTTTTTTGGAATAAAATTATGATCACTTTAACTTTTTTAAAATTCGATCCTCTTCTTATTTTAATCAGAGATAGATAATATATCTTTACTACTGTATAGTAGAAAAACAAATTCCCTCCGGACAACGATGCCTTGAATTCAAGGCCTGACTAAAATTTGGAATAAAATCTTGATTTCTCCTTTAAATAAATGAAAAATAGTTTGAAAATGTTAAAATACCTGAAAAATATAAATTAACGTAAAAAAAGATTTTTTGTCTGGCATCGATTTGGTTAGTATACAGTAGCATTAAGTGGGTTAAGAAAGGCATTGATCAAGTAATACTATAAGTATAATAATAATGAAAAATATCTTAATTGAAGTAATAGGTAAGTAATGGAAGAATTTGGATTGTTAACAATTGTGTTGTGGAGAAATTAGTGTAGCCCCAACGTGATTATGTGTCTCAAAAAATGTAGAAAGTAGTCCTCATCTAGATTAAGATTATTATCTTTTTGCAGCAGGATTTAACAATTGTGTTTTTTGAGCCTCCACAAGGGAACCAAACAGTCAATTTAAGTATTTATTATTCTCCATCGGAGAGTTTTAATGAGTCCAAAACTTTAAAATTAAATTAATTATCCAAAAATGTACAAAGCTTGTTTATTTTCATTCATGAGCTCCGTTCCCTTATGCAAGTATTGGGCCATACAAAAGTTAGATTTCCCCAGAAATTATTTAAGCTTCAATTAAATATGGTGCATGACCTTGCACCATCAGACTACCACTTCTATTGTTGTTTTAAAAAATTCTTTGATGAATGCTTCAGATACGTACTTAGCAAGTTATTTTTTGTCTTTATTTGTCAAGATGGAAACTAATGGGAATGTGTAGAAGCACCTTGTTCAGTTTTTGTAGATGAAGATATTTGTTTAAGAGCTATAAATTTGAAGTTCACTGAAATATAAGGAAAGGTTATTGAACGATGCGAGCAATATATCTTTGACCGATTTTCATATTTATATTAAATAAATTTCCTAAAAAAACTCGAATGAAATATATCTGAACTTTTTTGGCAATCCAATAAATATGGCAGTTTATCCTCTCTCTACTCTTTGATCATTGTTAATTACTGTGGAAAAGTAGACTACAGTTCTAACTCTAATGTGACTTAATTTTATAGCTGCTACAACAACAACTACAAATAGGCCAAGTCCTCCATGGGTGGTGCCCTCTCGTCCTGGTGCTTGGAGCACTTCCAAGCCACCTACCTCCAAGGTTGAAGCTGTTGGAGCTGCTAGTTCAACGCCCATTCCAACTCCACCTCACCCTTCCCCATCCATTTTGGTCCCTCCACGTGGTGCCCAAGGTGATCCACCAGCACTGCACCCACCTCTAGGGGAAGAGGATGTGGGGCATAAAGGGGGAGCAGCCAAAGGCGTGGCAGTAGAAATTGGTGTGGGTAAAAGTGAAACAGATGTTGAAGCAGATGAGACACCAGTGAGCAGTATCACTGCCATAGAAACGCCTCCGTCTTCCCCACCATCAACCCCAGTGGAAAAAACAACCGGAAGACCCACTGTTGGTAGGTTTTTATTCATGTGTGTCCTATCGTTCTTTTCACAGCTATGTTTCATTTGAAAGATTTTATTAATTCAAGGCATTCGTGGTCTAATTTTTCACTGGCATCGGATGTTTATTTTATTTTAATATTAGAAATTAGATATCCTCTGTTACTTACGCTGTTCTCATCATCTCAATAGCTTCACTAGTTTAATGTGTTGTATGGTGATTTTCAAATATGGTTCCACTGTGGTTGATTCCGAGAAACGATCTATTCTTATGAATGTGCAATGTTAGCCTTTAAAACTTTTCCTTATTAGTATCATTTACTCAGGCAGAAATTCCTGTTTCCAATCATTTTTGGAAAGCCTTTCATTTATGTATACTTCTGGGCAAGAAAGATAAATGTAAAGAAAACTAGTAACATTGAAATGGTTTTTTTCTAAAGTGCTTCTTCTACTTCCATTCACCTGAGTTTTGTCTATTTTGCTGATAATTTAGAGTATCAGGAACTGGTGCAAGTTTCTTGAGGCTTTCAAGTCTCATTTGGCAATTTGAAACTTCAAATTTACAAATACTATAATTTTTTAACTACTGTCCTGCTTAAAGCCTTTGAACTCCAAAATATATTCGAAAAATAATAGCGAATGGAATCCTAGATTTGATCTAGACAATGTGCTGTCATTTTCCATGGGATCGGTATAATCTCAGCAGCTATGAATTGATAAAGTTTCTGTAAGATACCGATGATGGAGAAAAATGAATAGCAAAATCTGTTTTTGAAAAATAACAGTTGAGCCAACTTCTGCTGTTTTATCTTTTCAATTACCTGTTATTTTTAAATTCCAATCTAATTTTTTAAACTGTTGAAAAAGTTTAATAAATGATTTCACTTTCTAAGTGTCTTTTTCAACCTTCTTGTAACTGAAATATGTGACAGTAAAATACAGTGATCCCTGGATCTTAAGTTTTTATGCTTCTAATATTTTTCTGCATCTAAAGTCAACATTTTGGTATCTTGTTTTAAGTTATATATCTCAGTCTGTGCGTATGAAGATCACAGTAAGTTTGAGTGGAAAGAAGAAATTATATGTATACATAGTGAATTTACAATCACAAAAATCCCATAAATATATTTCGGGGAGAAAATAACCAAATGATAAGTATCTTATAAGAGTGAAATGAATCATGCGACTTAGGTGGTTCATTTATACCAAAGTACAAATAATGGTGACCGATAAATGATAGCATATGATACTTCATATACTTTGACTCCAACTACAGCTATCACAAAGAAAACTGCTGATATTTTTACAATACAGAAAATACTATCATTTGTATTTTCATCGAGATTTTGCTCTTAAGTGATAAATAAGCATCGAGTGATATCAGAAGAGCATTTATATGATTTGGTATTTTCTGCTGATGAGAGAGCTATTGGAAATTATTGGGCTAGTGGATCGTCATTTGCTTCTTTTTTTGCAGCTTCGGGAACAGCTCATCCTGAAGTTTCAACACCTTCTCCGAGTGTGCCGTGGCTCAGAGAAGGGGAATCAACACAGTCCTGTAGCCCTACCACTGCGAGGGATTTATACTGGAATTGGACAGCGGCAGGGGAGGTGGCTGTACAGCCATGTCCCGGTGGTGCTACGGGCTTAGCCCGCTGGCAGTGTCTCGGAGGTGGTTTACGTGCTCCCAATGGTCCAGATCTTGGTGAATGTCGCTCTGTATGGCTCACGAGTCTCGAATCAAGAGTGGAAGAAGGTGACTCAATAATTGGCATAGCTAATGACCTTGCTCAAGTGACTGCAAGCAAAATTCTTTATGGTGGTGACATGATGACTACCACAAAGATAGTGAAGAAGATGGCCCAAAAAATGAGTTTAGACATTCGCACATTCCCTGATCCGCGACAGAGGGAGGCTATTGTGACAGAACTGCTGCAAGGAGTTGTGAGGACAGGCAGCAATCTTCTAGATGGATCTCAGAGAGCATCATGGAGAGATTTGGCTTATGAGGAGCAGATGAGAGTTGCTACATCTCTTCTCATTGGTCTGGAAGAGAATGCCTTCTTGTTGGCAGATACGGTGGTCCGTGAAAAGGAAGTGGTGCAGTCAGTGAAGAACATACGTAAGTTGGATATTATTCAAATAATTTCCATAATAGTAGTTTTATAAGTTTTTGGTTATCATTCCACTCCACCATCTTTACTATTTTTCCTTCAATTTTTATCTCATAACTCAGTAAAGCTTTCAGTTGATTTTTGCACGCATGAGAGTATATTAGAGGTTTTTTATGTATTTGATGTTTTAATTTTCCTCTTTTCCAAATCCTCACCTCCATTTCTGTTTTCAGTGCTCTCTGTAAGAGTATTAGAAACGCGGAATGTGGGTGTTGAGCAGTTCCCACCTCCTGCTGCATGGGAGCAGTGGACTGCCAGTCGAGATTGGGTGCAGCTACCAAGAGGAGCCCTTCTTGAGAATGGGGAAGGAGGGCTTGTGCGCCTCGTCTTCATTGCTTTTGATCGTCTAGAGGAGGTGCTGAGGCCACAGCCAGTGAATGTAGGCTGGCGAGATGGAGCAGCAGTAACTCGCAATTCCACGAGGGTGCTAAATAGCAAAGTGATCTCAGCTTCCCTCGGGAAAGGGAGGCATATCCAGCTGTCATCACCAGTAAGACTCTCTCTGCGCCATATTAGAACAGAAAATGTTAGTGACCCAGCATGTGTTTTTTGGGACTATACCACAAGGTAATTGATTATGTTCCGAAACTTTTTCTTTTTAGCATTTTTCAAAATATATACGTTGACATAGCTGATACAGATTTTTCCTTCTTGTAAAAGAGTACCTGAATTTGGTAATATTAATGTGTCGATAATTTTAAGTGAATGCAAATTGAAATGAACTAATGTTTTGCTGATACTAATTGTGTACTTTCCTTAAAATTACTTTTTAGCTCTTGGTCAGAAGAAGGATGCCGTGTAGAATCTACTAACATGAGCCACACCCTTTGTCAGTGTGACCATCTCACTAACTTTGCTGTATTGATGGATATCCATGCTACTTTGCTTAACCCTCCCCATCAGACAGCTCTCCAAATAATCACTTATGTTGGATGCATCATATCCAGTGTTTGTCTTGTTCTGGCCATCATCACATTTCAGCTATTCAGAGGTTTGAAAGTAAGTTTGAGAATTTTGATAAGAGATGTTTAGTTTTATTTAATGAGAGAAGTTAAGAATTGATATTTTTGGCTCATAAGGTGCAACTCTCTAAATTTCCATCTGAGAGAGTTAAAGAAGATTAGTTTCTATTCCTTGTAATCATTATGAAGAATATTTAAATAAAAATGAACGACTGAGGGACTCTTGAGGTTGATTTTGCTGGCTTCTCTCAATTGCAATTGCTTTCAGTTGTTAAGAATGTCATGAAGAATCATGGACGATGCAACTTGGTATTGCATAATTGTGTTTGGTTTGACTGGATGAATCGATTTAGCAACTGATGCACCAAGGTTGCATGTAATAGTTGTTAAATCACTCAAATTTTCAATTATGGTTGCGAGTTTATTGTTCTATATTGATATTATAGTTTTTTACTCAATAATATTATTTTGCAAGGAAAAACGGACTCAAAAAAAGTCTCGATGGGCCAGGAATCAAACCCCGGGATCTTCCTCCATCTGGGAGGCTGCCTTAACCATTTAGGCTACCCAGCCAGAAGGGCTTGTGAAGATGTTCTGGCCGGATAGCCTAGATGGTTAAGGCAGCCTCCCAGATGGAGGAAGATCCTGGGCCCCGTCACACTTTTTTAAAGTCCATTTTCCCTGGGTGCATGCCCTTATGCAAGTACCTTTAACCCTTTCCTTGAAATTATTTTGATTGGTTTTATTACTTTAATATATTAGTTTATCCTTTGCACAATTATCTTAAATTGATCATTTACAATGACATTCATTGAACAATTGTTGAATATCATACCTTAAAAATACCCTTATAGTATGTGTACTGTACACGCATAGGTGTATCTGCCTCAGAACATATTTGGTCTTGTCCAGTGTTTATGGACACTATCCTTCTAAGTGGAATTATTAAATTTATTATGAAAGACCTTCATTAAATGTTATTCATGAACCATCACTCTAAGGTGCACATAGTGGTGAGAGCATTAGCACACCATGTTTTTAAACTTTCATTGTATAAATGTTAAATCATGCTTTTGAAACTGTTAATCTATCAATGTTCAATTGCATTTAATGAAATAGAATTAGAAAAGGAAGCCAAAATCATTTATAAACAGTGGGATCTGGTAAAAAGGACTTGACAAGTAAAGGAAATGCCATTCACAGTCAGGAGAGAGTTGAGCTTTTACAATGCTATGATCTGTGCTAAAAGCATTGTGCATTAGGTGCATTATTTACTCTTCTTTTGGTCTTTATAAATTATTTTTTACATTTATTCAAATTTATTTGTTGAAATAACCTATTTTGGTGCTGCTGTACTATCACTAAATCATACACTGGTATTTTTCCTCATGGTGGTTCGAAGGTTCGATGACAACTCAGGTTGTGACAATTGGTCGCTGGGGCAATGCATCCAACTCACCCTGACATGTGACTACTCTTCAACAGATTGCTATGACAGTTGAAAGAAAATAAAATTTTGAATGTTAAAACAATTCTGGGGTAGTCTTTTTACAGATTATTGATTAAACTAGTTAATAATTTATTAATATCATATTTAATATTTCCAGTGAGAGCCAATGTGCAAAATGACGTAAGCTGTCAATTTTTCAAAAATGTTTAATACTATTACAATTAAAAGAACAACTAATGCTAATGATTAGTTTTGATACTCCGTTAGCAAATAAATTGTAAAATCTGACATATTTCAAGGTACAACCTTACATAGTGTAAAATTTTAGCACTGCACTTCTTAATGTAACATACATTACATACACAATTACATAATACAGTAATATAAAACCTGTATATTCCACTGTTTAAATATGAATTTTTTGGTCCTGCTAAACAAATAATTGCTTGTCAGCAGGTTCCCAATTCTATTCTATAGCAAAGTTATAAAAGATAACATAATTAACCTCTGTATTAAGATAGAACAATGATTAATAAATTATTAATTAATATTAATAAATAGATGCACGAATAAATAATAATATATTATTAATAATTTATTGACTAGTTAAATCGGTAATCGATAAAAGGACTACTTGAGGTTACTTTAATCTAATTGTTGCTCAAATGTTGCAACATTCAAAATTGTCAAAGCGATCTGTTGTAATAAGTAGTTGCATAGTGATTTGTCGGATCCAATGAGTTGTTGTACTCTTTAAGTTGTGGTACTCTGAGTTGTCAAGTCACAGTTAAAGTGTTAAGTTGAGATAATATGCAGATATATGGACCAAATAAAATTTGATAAAAGCAAAAGGAAGATACCACAAAAATTAACCATGGGATGTAGCAGCTCCCATTACAGTAAGCTGAGTATATCCATTGATAGGTGAATTTGTAGCTTACATTTGTCAAAGAATTTGATGCAAAATCTCTTAAGTGTTACGCTCCGACAATTGAATGGAATTATCAGAGGAATCCCTTTCAGTATCCAAAATCTCTATGGCGGCTGATGACTACAGACATCTGCTCCAAATGTAAATATTCTTCTAAAACTTCTTTGCCATTCTTAGGAATGGCCTTTATCCATAACCCTGAGCTGCTCTCTGTGTTATCACGTAACTCTTTAACTTCCTTCGTCCAAGAGGTTTCACCAATCTCCACAATTAGGGATACGGGGTGCTGCGTATCTATTAGCCAGGACTGTACATTTGCTGCTAAAGCTTTGCATTGAACTACAAATGAATCACTCTCTAAATTCCTTGAGTTTGATTGGTGTTGCGATTTGGCTGTTGATGTTTTTCTTTTTATTAGCAGAAAATGATTTAATGAACGATTAATCTTGTTTTCAGTCTGACAGAACAACTATACACAAAAACCTGTGTGTATGCTTGCTGGTTGCTGAAGTGTTGTTTTTAGCTGGAATTGGTCAAACTGATAAACCCATCATTTGTGGAATTGTGGCTGGTCTCTTGCACTTCTTTTTCCTCTGTGCTTTTGCTTGGATGTTTTTGGAAGGTAAGATTATCATTATTATCCAAGTTATTTCCTTTGTTTTAATCTGAAGTTATGTTTTAGTCGATTGAAGCTTACTTAAAAAATGTAAAGTTGTTATATGCATGATTTTAAACGCTGTCTTATTTAATCTTGATTATTGCATTTTGAAATCCATGCTATTCTTTTTCTCTCTATTTCTCAGAAGTTTTGAAGGAAAACATTTTAGTTGATCAAATCTTATGTTTTACTGGTAAGAGTTTTCGTTGATATCAATTTCTATGTATTTTCTAGGTTTTCAATTGTATGTGATGCTCACTGAAGTCTTTGAAGCTGAAAAATCAAGAATCCGGTGGTATTACATTTTTGCTTATGGAGCTCCTTTGATAATTGTTGCTGTTTCTTGTGTTGTCGATCCATTCAGTTACGGCACAGATCGTTATTGTTGGTTGCGAGCTGACAACTTCTTTATATTCAGTTTTGTGGGTCCTGTCATTGCTGTGATACTCGTAAGTTAATTTTCTTAGATATTTCTTTCAATTAATCTGTATATCGACCAAGAATTATTCATCTACTTTTTATTAACCCACAGGCCAATCTAGTCTTCTTGAGTATGGCAATTTACATGATGTGTCGCCATGCCAATGCATCAGTTTCCATAAAAAGTAAGGAGCATTCACGACTTGCTAGTGCCAGGTAAGAAATGAAGTTCTTTCTCTATGTATTAAACACTTTGGAATGTTTTATGTTGTGCTGTGTGTTACTTGCCCTGTAAAGCATGACAGACCTAAATGTGTGCATGAGATTGTTTGTGCGACAGCCACAATGCTATGTGCTAATTTATGTTTTCTAACATAATGTCTCAATTTCGCAACAGACAAGAATCGCTACCACTTCTTAACATATGTCAAATGATCACATAATTATCTCTTTCTTATTAATAATTTTGAATTCTGTTAGATTGATCTGAAATCTTAAGTTTTTCTTCTAGAAACCAAAAGTGCCATTTATAGGCAATTATTGAAGAAGCACACTTCTTTGTGAAATACCATTACAAGAATATATGAAAATTCATTTTGAAACACTTTCAAACTGCAAGTTTACAAGACCATAAATGACAAAGTATATGTGGAAGTTCTGTTGGTAACAAAGTTAAAACAATTTGTATTTGCATAGAATTGCAGTAAAAAGTAGAAAAATAGTTGATAATTTGTTAATTAGTTGATTTAGTTAATAATTGATGGGAGCAGGGAGTGTGGTGGAAACATGTATCATATGGCCGGCGTGTAAGTCGACCCCTAAAATTCTGAAGTGAAATTCAGGTTTTAGCCTATGTTCAGCGTATAAGTCGACCCAAAAAGTAAGGCAACACCACTTCCCCAGCTCAATTTTATGGGAAGAAAAACTATGGTATCCATAAATATACTATAGCTTAAGGAATATTTACCATATAAGATTAAGACACTAGAATTGTTTCTTTCATCTGCCATGTCAACTTCTCACTTCTGCTTAACTATTACACATGTTTCTTTTGTTGGTATCACTCAAGCTACACAAATGAAAATGTATTATGAAACAGAAACACAATTAAAAATTTATTATAGAAATAATGGTAATATCAAATCATGATACTGCTAAAATAACTTCCATTAACTCCTAATTTTAAGTCAAATGATAACGATTATCTAAACAAAAACAAACCATGATGTGCTTATTGATCTTCATTTGTAAAAAGAAAACATCGAAATATATATTAAATTTTTGTTAAATAAAAATATATGTGAAGAAATGATTATAATTTGCGAAGAATAAATATGCCTCAACTTTGTTTTCTAAATATATTTGACTTGCCGGTAATTAGTTTGCAGGGCTTAACATTTTTACTTTCAGCCACAATTGTATTTCGTGATGAAATTTGTTTTATATGATTAATTACTTTAATTAGACTTGCCAAATCAGTAAGAAATAATTGTGGTGAATAGTGAGAGTTTGTGTACAACAAGTGTTGGCAGTTTCACTTATTTACCCCTCGGTGGTAAAGGGTTAAATTTTATGTTCGGCGTATAAGTTGACCCCTGGTTTTTGAGAGATTTTTTTAGGCTTCAAAGGTCGACTTATATGCCAGCATATATGGTAGACAGTAGTGCTACTTTGTTTGGGTTTTATTATATTAATCATTCCTGATTTATGGCATTTTTGACTCTTGGGTTGGTAGTGGATGGGGATGAAATGTTTTCTTCCCCCTTAGACTAATTATTTACAGTGTGAAATTTTGGAATTACACTGAAGGGATTGGTTGTATTCTTTGATTCTGATGTATGACTTTCTATCAGTTAATCCAAATGACCCCCGAAGTCATATAATTTTTATTTTGATCTTTCAGCATTTATCATTATTATGATTATAAGAAATCCTTGCAAATAGACCACATACATGGTCATTGCAAGTGAAATACATATATGTATAGGAAATACCCATATGTAGCGGAATACATACTTAGGAAACACACTAAGTAGCATATTAGAAGACTTAGAAATATTTAAGCAATAATATGTAATTAATGGTTTCTGATTTGAAATAATTACAATCTTGTCCAATCATAAAGGGAAAGAATAGGAATTCTAGGCTTTATATTTAAATTGAAGTAGTATTTTGCAAAATATTTTAAATGCTTTACTGCAGTAACATTCGTGTCAGAGCCATCCCTCCCTATCCTTTGTCAAAGCATTACATACGTACAGTAGAACCTCAATTTTAGGAGTTTGAAGGGACCCAAAAATTTGCGCTTTGTAAAATTTGGGCTTTGTAAATTTGAGGTTTTCTTTCAAGCAATCGAAATCTCTACAATACCAATCCAGGTTCAGTAACACAGTGCATAAAGTTAAATGGGATAGAAAGGAAGATAATATTTCAATAAAATTAATTATACATCCAGTTTAATGTTTAATACAACAGAAAAAAATTCTAAACTTTTTACTTTTTAAAATAATCATAAATTATTTTTTGTTTTTTGGAAGTTTCAATGAAATATGAGGTGATTTTCTCAATACCTGAAAGGTAATAATTGAATAAATCAGGAACACCATCAGTAAACATCTGAAAATTGTGAAGCACTTATATGGAGTGTCTTAATTCATCCCTTGTAGGGGGGGAAGGTGCTTCAGGGTTATCTCCATAGCTTGTAGAAGAGCTATCTAAGTTCACTTCATCTTCTTCGTCCTCACTAAATTCATTGCAATTATGCGTCATCACATGAGAATGGATCCCAAACTTTAAGAGCTCTCAAGATTTCTTAAATTCATCTTCATCATTATGTAGAATTTTCCAAAATATTTTGGTTCTGTAAAAGCCCTTATGTTCTATTTGTTTTAGTTTATGGTAGACTTGTATTCGTACTCTTTCACTAGTTATGAAATTTGCCTATTTAAAAATCTGCCTACTATAAACTGATTATAAATAAAAAGTGTGCAGAACTTCATGTGGTAAAGTTTCATTATTTCTCAAATAACTCTATGTTTGAGTACATCATATGAATACTCCAGCATTTTAACGAGTAAAATGTATTACTTTGCTAAGAACGGCTTGCTTTTGAAGTATATATCTGTAGTCAGTGAAGAAATTAGGTGAATATATGTAAAAAATACAATAAGAAAAATTATAACTTTTGATTTTATATCTTTATATTAATTTTTCATTTAAGTTTTGCTAGCTTCATTATTATTCTTATGCCTTAAATTAAATAGTTTACATATAAGTTAAGTGTGGTATGGAACTTTTGTGTGTGATAAAATTAATTTTAAATTTCCATTTAGTGAAATAGGTAATTTAGAGGATCTTACCAATAAAATTTATCCAAGCTAACAGCTTCAGTAGCTTAATAAATAGCTTTACCATTAACAATGCATAAACTACATATAACTAAGTATTTAATCTTCAACGAAATAGTTTTTCCAAAGAAATTCAATTATATTTCATACTGTAATGCTTTTAATTTTATAGTTTTCCATCTGAAATCTAATGAAATCGTTCTCTGCTACATTTCAAAACAATTAGAATTTTGTGTGATTAGTTATTTCATTAGAAGTATCATCCCCCTTTATAATAACGCTTGAATGTCTGGTCACACCTATTTGGTGCCAGGAACTAATGAACTTAATGATAAAATGAGCTGGAAGGCAATATGTAAATCATTCTAAAATAAGTCAATAACACCTATATTTAGACCCAGAATGGTGAAGTTGATCTTAGTTTTAAGGTTTAATTTGAGTTAGATTATTTTCACTCATATGAGAAGCTGTATTTGTGATTGCATTGAGTTATTGGGACACTGTTAATAGTGATTTTTGCATAATGTTTTTAATTCTTGTTATAGTGATAATATTTCTGAGCTCTAACATTTCCCTAAAATAGAAAAATAATTGGATTTTTAGAGTCTATCAAATTATTAATTTAGAGATATAAATAGATTAGCCAAAGACTTGCTTTGGAGCACTTTGATCTATGGAAACAATCGTTGGACTTTAGAGAGGATGGACAGAGCCTGCCTGGAATCAGCAGAAATGTGGAGAAGAATGTTAAAAATCAGTTGGATGGAAAGGAAAACGAATGTAGAACTTTTAAAGGAAGTGAAGGAAAAGAGGCAACTAATAAATGTTACAGGAAAAAGGAAAGTAAAAAGTGTTGGGAAAGAAAGGGTAAAGGGGAAGGCCTAGGAAGTAATACATTGAAGATATTCAGACAAGGATGGCAGTTGATGGGTACTGCCAACTTAAGAGATTGGCAGAAGACACCAACTCCTGGATGCGGAGACAAGGCCTACGTTAGCCTTTTAATTAGATGGATGGATTAAAATATAAGTAGTTAATATAATTTGAAAGGAAGCTCATTGAAGGCAAACATAGTACTCAGAGCTTTGCTTTGCCCATATTTTGGTGTTGTGCAGATGTTCTACTATTGCATCCTTAGTGATTATTTCTAAAAAATTTACTTGAGAATAATAAGAACTATTTTGGGTAATTCTAATGCTAAAAATTGGGATGTTCATTAGAATTGATGGCGAACTAGATTCAGCCACAATACTATTTCTGTCCCATCCTCTACTCATCCTAACATCTACTAACAGTAATTCATGTATTAATATACAGACGAAATCCATTATAACGAGTAATGCATATAACGAGAGTTACATTATCGTGAGTGATTTTTTGTCCATTGTCAGTCTCACTGCAAAAAGGATGGGGAGTTACGTCCATTATAACAAGTGGTCATTTTTGAGGTATCGTTATAACAAGTGCCACGTTTCTATGTTTGTCTTTCAGGAGGCATATCTCAGAAGCGTCAATTGACGTGAGAGATGAAGTCCAACAAGGTAACGGTAATCTGAGGCGTGCCATCTATTCAAATGGCAGAAAAACATTAAATACTAAAATTATCGTCACCTTATTCATGCATTTGTTTTCCACAAGTCGCCCCACCCTTCCTCGGCAAAGATGCTTCAGGGAGCTTTGATTTGAAACTTATCACGAGTTTCACTCTCCCCTTTATCCCTCCGTACATCCCCTTGTCTTATGTTTCTCCCCTCTAGTCAGCGCCAGAATTGAAATGAAAATGTTTGATGGGCTAGCCAATTCCCTTTCAATTAAAAACTATTGGCCTACAGTTTTGTATATAGTGCAAACATCGATACAGTGAAAACACATGTATACAGTCCAAACATCAATAGCGGATTGATGGAACGAGTTATATGGAACCAGGGTGAGCCGAGGATGCGGCCAGCCCCATGCTACGGCACATTCCAATGAGTAGTATTGTACCTGAATCTAGTGTGCCATCGATTATAACAATCACCCCGATTTTAAAGGCCGAAAAAAAAAGACTCAAAAGGGTGTGCGTTATTTTTGAGTAAATACAGTATTTTTGATGCGTACGTACTTTTTTACACATTATGAAGCATAAGCATATGAATTAGAAACCCTACAGTACCATTCTGCCGCACTCACTGCTCTTGGATTCAAGTGGCAGGACCTTAATTGTTACAAATCGGCTGTATCTTGTATGCGTTATTACAAGTACTTTTTCGATTTTTGTCAGCTCTCGTTATAACAGACTTCTACTGTATATTTATATCACCAAATACTAAATGGTGTGATTGCATGCCGCAGGCACACATCTAGATTTGCAGGGAAATAATTTTTCTAATTCTGACTCAATGATGAATTTTGGAGTGTGCATTACCTTTGATGGTGCATTATTTTCGAGTAAATACAGTAATTACTAGATTATTATTTTAAATCTGACTCAGCATCTTCCCTGTGATTCATCTCCAGAAATCCACTTTGAATGAAAGCTTTTTTGAAAATATACATAAAATCTATTTAATGCTCCAAATTCGTATTTTTATCTCTAATTTTAGTAATGAGAATGACGAGGGTTAAAACATAATTGTTTTTTCATCTAGGTATGAAAGAAAATATCATAGAGATTGCTGGGATAAATAATTAGTTATATTTATAGTCTGTTTCCCAACTGTAGGCGGCTAAGGCAGGATTCCCTTGAGTGCCTTTTCTAGGCAATCACAGAAGAGGAGAACGTGAGGGTGGGCGGGGGGAGGACTTGTCTCTCTCTGACCTCCGAGCAGTGCACGAACTTACGCATAAGTACTCTGTAAGTTGCTTCCAAGCTCTGGCAACACTTGTCGACCGCATGGAGTGAGGGGGGACAAAAGGGAAAGTTGAGGTGGGAAACGCCTCTCATTGGCTACTTGCTCTCTCATGCCTTCAGTTGGGAAACAGACTATAGTTTACAATAACCTAATATTAATGAAAATCCAGTTGTAGATGTCTCCATCATTTAGCTGTCAGAGTCAATATTAGATATTTCTGTTCAAGTGGTTGCAGCTCTGCTGCTGATATGTGTGCCAATATTTATGATCAGAGAATTCAACCAAGCCTTAAGTAAATTTAGGCTTGGTAGATTATTTGTTATAAAGATGAGTTCTGTTGCAATTCCTCCTTATGATTATACATCTACATCTCTAATGAACTATGATTTATTATGTAGCTGCCCAACTAGTTTAGAATTTAAAAGTTGTTTTTATTTATTTCTATAGTTACAAAATTTCACTAATATGTGTGTTATATTTTCAACAAATATGTTTATTGTGCTGCAAATTATCCTGAAAATCAATAGTTTTAGAAGGTGAGAACAAATAGGAATGACTTTGAGAATCTGCTCTATGGCATAATTAATACTGCTTAGTAGAATAATTGCTGCAAAATTTGATTTCCCAAACTGTTTTTTAAATATAAGACAAGTAAATCATTGTGAAGCATTTGAGGATTGACATATTTTCTCCTTTCTGTTGCATTCATATTGTCTTCCATGTTTTGTGTGTTTCCTTTCGACAAATCAGACTTTTGAATGTGTTACTTTATTTTATATGCATTTCTCTCTTTATTTTCTCTGATTTTTGTAGAATGTTCAAGTTTGGTTCACTGGTGATGGTTCATTGTTTTAACATTACTGTCTCTTCCTTTGCATGGCATAGTGGGAAAGAAGAAAATGTCCTTCAGAAAAAATTACAGTCACACTTGTAAGATCATTTTATCTTCTTATAGTACATTTAGCTTTTAGTGTTTTCTAGACTATAGTTAGCTGATTGATATTAATGGAATGTTACAGGTAAAAAATATTTGTTACTATTTAGATTTTACCTGCTCTTCTTGAATGTGTATTTTAGGAAAAGTAAAAGCACTGTATACATTAGTTTTCTTAATTTTTCTATCATCGGCATATGGTGTAAGATTGCTATTTCTTAAAACTATTTTTATTTGAAGTCTACTTATTTTTAGAGAAGGAGAACTCCTTTTCTTTATAGTGTTATTGATTTGCTAGCTTCTGTGATTTTATTTTCATTGTTTCTCATAATTAGAATGGCAAATATATTTGGCTCATGCCTCTAGTGTCATTGAAAAATTTCACTTATTAGTGGTCCTAAGAAAAACGCACATCATATCTGTCACCACATGAGCATGAATAAAGCGATATATCTTTCAGATTATTGTTATTCAATTCACAAAAATACTAGATATTCTTCAATTCTAGGTATAATTTATTACTAACCGGTAACTATAATTCATTGCTTCAAGGTTAGTGTATGCCTGTATCTTAACTGAGTTTGTATTTACAAGGAGTGTCCTAAGCGTGTTGATTTTACTAAGGGACTAGCATGGAGAAATAAAAAAAAGTTAAAAATATTAACATTTTATTCTGCCACCACTTGCCATTCCTTAAATTTTATAAAAAATTTTAAAAACTTTCCAAAAAACGCAGAAAAATTTGCTACAACAGCTTATCTGGATTGCCTTGATATCAAGTACTATGGCGGCTGAGCTGGTATGAGCAGTCATGCATTATTATTTTGCTTGTTTATGTTACCTCTTGTGGCCGGGTCGCTCCTACTTGACGGATATTTTTTCCCCATGTTTCTCACGTGAGAATATAACATTTTGACTGCAGGTTACCCTTTATTTTGGTGATTTGTTGCATCTCTATTGTAGAAATCCCAAAAGGATGCCGGTTGTTTATTTCTCTGTCATTAGGTTTTTGCATCCATTAGTAAGTTTTGGTTAAAAAACTACTTCTGTTTTTTAAGATCAAACTGATTGGGCATCTCAGGCACTGAATGAAGCTATTTTTCATGTTTGTATTAGCATACTGGGTGGCTTACAGTTTACAATTTTCTATCAAAAGGTGTATTATTAAATGGAATAGATACGCAGTTTCAGTCAGTTTTAATTCTAAATGGTCATTAGTTTGCCACAGTAGCAATATAATTTATTTATTTTTAGTCATGCCATTTGATTAGAGCTTAAAAATGTATCAGGTTCATGGTCTCAAAATTTCAAACTTCTATTAGTCCTTCTCAGAATTTTATTTATAATTAGATTCCCTTGATTTTCGTGAATGTAACCTCATGAGTTACCTAGCACACCAAACAAAATCAAAGTATAAAAATCTAATGTGAGTATTAAGTAATGTATAGGCGCATTGTTCAGATTACAAATTTAAATTAGTAGTTCATGGGCAGGAAAAATAGCAGTTATTTCAGATTTTATTTTATAAAAAGTGATTTATTATTTAACAGGAAAGTATTTTCTGAAATAACATGCTTTGATAAAATTTCCTTTTTTTACCAAAAAGAACTTCAAAAAATTGTATTGCAGCATCCCATGGTTGGTAGCTTTTCTATCAATAAATAATCTGAAATTTTAATGGAATTTTTAGAAAGTATTTTATTGTAGTTATCCAAGTCCATAAGGCACAACATATTTTATCATCAGTCGATCCAACTCCAAGAAGTTTCATGGTTTCAAAGAAATGCTTATTTATTTCAATTGATTTCCCCACTGTTGGACATGAGTTCACTTCAACAGGATTGCATTTGCTGCAGCATTTACAAATCCCAGTCCTCTCCTGCTTTTTTCACTGAAGCTTATATCACCGTCACACTTTTATCTTAAATACAAATCAATCAAAGATGTCACCTCACCATCATAGCAGACTTCCAGAAAGTCAGGAATGACAAAGTGAAAATGAGTGATGTGGAAACAATGTGTGAAGTAGTAGTAAATAGATAGCAATTAGTAGAGCATGCCAAGCAAGTATTGGGTGGGCACATCTCTACTCACTTTAGCCTTGGCCTGGCTAACCCAGTGGGATTTCCAACACTTTTTTCGACTCTTCCTTTCTAAGAATTGAACGAAAGGAAGCGATATAGAAACACATAGTTAAAATGCTCGAATTTAAAGAATAAATGAAGGAGAAAAGTATCGGCTGCAGCAGAAAAAATCCATCATAAATGTAAACATTTTTCAAATATCAGTATATCATTTTGGGTAAGAATGTGCAACATTGGGAACTTGAAGAAAATGCATTAAACAAAAAATCAGGTTTTCGAACATGTTTAGGTAATGTACCCCTTCAATTAAAAAAGTAAAATTTTTGTTATATGAGGAATATGGGAAATTCTGTTATCTCTATTGAAATCATAATGCAATTGAAAACTTTGGAATGATCATATCTTTTTTTAGAATCAAGGATGTGATTTGATATTTACTATACCGAATGTGATTGATGTGCTAGTTTTCGTTATGATTTTTGTTTTGCTGATTTTCTATTTGGAATGGGGATTTACATTTTGCAGTGGAAAACAAATTCTTGATGCCTCTGTTTGCAAAACTTTTATCACACAATAAATATTTCTAGTGAAAATTCTCAATTTTTAAGTGCTTTTATTATAATCTGAAATCATTAATTTTTACTGCTTTCACACACAATTCAATGTGTCTCGATTTTCTTCTGTGTAATGTGATTTTCCTCTCTTTCTGTAATGTAATGTATGGTCATGCATGATTGCTATTTACTAAAAGTTCGATCTTAGGGTTACCTTGAACAAGTGGGTGAACGATTTTTATTCATAAATGAGTACTTTCTTCCGTGTGTCCCAATGTGTCATTTCTTTAGTTCCATTTTCAATTTTTTATCCAAGTGTGTTCCAACTGCAGAAGTTGTCTTCCATATTTGATTATGCTTTGAAGGCAGTAATTGAGATTTCATCAGCAAATAATTTATCATCATCATAGCTATACTCTCATTCATAGCTTTATTTTTATTATGAAGTGTATTTTATTGAGTCCAACTTGGCGGCAGTTTTATAGACATGACAGGGCTATGGGATTTTTTACGTTTTCTTATTTAAATATTGGTTATAGTATGCATTCCTACAAAATACATTCAGTACTATCCTATAGCTGTCAATAGCATTAGCTTAAGTTGTTTATTGAGATTAACCTAATATAGTGTATCATAAGTCCTGCATAACTTAATGCATTATATTTTTAGTCCCATTATAGTAGGGATTTCTAACTTTACAAATAGACGGGATTCCAGGTATAAAATATTAAGTTAAGGTAGATGGTAGATAATTAACATGGTAGATCATTGGCAAATATAAAAAAAAATAATTGATGTGTATTCATTGTATTTGTGTAATTCATAGTTCATAAAAATATAGTATTTTAGCACTATTATTATTATTATTATTAACCTTGAATCAGATCACAGCTCATTCTATTGTAATAATATTGCTGCAGCAGATTATAGGAACAGTTTAATCATTTCAGCTATTTAATATTTGTTTCTTTCATTCCAAAATCACTTATCCAATTACTCAGAATGTCCCAAAAATTCCCCACTGAGCTTAAAATGTTCCTTTATTGATATGATTCTCTCAGTGAAGTGACTGTGTGTGTAGAATTAAGAATTATATTTCCATTTTAAACATTTTAGAATGTATATATGTTAAAGATATTTCAAGAAGGATAATAATTACTTCTTATTTAGAGGCTCAATGCCTATTCATTAGGTAAAATTAAAATCCTAATGATAAATTGCAATTTTGAACTTGATCTGTGCTATCATTCTATTTTAGGCTTATAACATACGCTTTTAAGCATCTTGTAGAACTTGGTTATACTATGATGTCTCTGCATATTTTATTCAGGATCATTGTCTTCTTTATAGTAATTTGAGATTCAAAAAGAGGTCTATCATTATTTTACTACCTAATGTACAAATTTTGAAATCATGGATAAACCTTAATATTGTAACATTCTACTGAGAAGTGAGAGGCAGCCATGGTTTCAAAAGTTTCTCAATGTAGATGTTGTCTAAGATAGATGGTTGAATTTACAGTTTAAAATACATTTTCCGTGCAATAGATACGTAAAATATTGTATTCAATTCTATTTTATTCAATTTCATGATTTAATCTTATATTTTATGTTATATTGTCAAGTATGTTTCCAGTTATTTTAATTTTTGCCTAATTAATATTAAGTGTCGCTTAGTTTATTTAATGTTTCATTGATTTTAATGTCCCTTACCATTGCATTTAGGACTGATTTTGTTAGTGATACACTTGTTTACCAAAGATATCAGATCATCCTGAAGTCAGTCCGAATTTAGAATGTAGTACCAAGCTGATTCAGCCCAATGAGTTTATCAACCTCGATTTAACATATCAGTATTCACAATATTTACCTGGCGACTGCAAAGCTTGCTACTTGTTATATGCTTATATGTTTGTTATATGCTACAACTTTATAAATATCTATTATATATAGATGCTTCTCCAGTTATACCTATATATAGAGGACACAAACATACAGCCTAAACCGTATGAGTTAATTACTTTGGATTTTTATGGATTTAAAGCCCATAGCCTGAAACCCCCAGGAGAAAAGAAAAACCAATCCTAGTTGTCATGGGTTTGATCCCAGGATGTTATGGATATTGGAAAGACATCAGCCAAAATAGTGCTGGGTTCGATGCCCATCTATAAAAATTCTACTGGCAGAAATACATGGTGGTTGACATTAGAATTTTAATTTAGGTACTTCCTAAGGGTACAAAAAAATGTAACTTGGTATGATGATTTAAGTCGTGTTTTTTGTAAATGTACGCACTGGACTCATTGAAAAGCGCCATGGGTTCATTTCTCATTGTCTATTTCAGTAATACCATAAAATATTATGGGAAACATGTTCTTTGGAACTGATAGGCATAAAATTTTGACAAATACTTTTTATTTTGATAGTTTTTAGTAAGCTTTCGGTATGAAAGCAACATTTTAGTAGTAACTATATTATAAAAATAATGTGTAACTTTATTAATGACTAATCACATTTGGATATGCCGAAAGTTATTACATTTACGGTTAACCACCTCTTTTACTTTGCAAATACCACCATCAATTAGAATTAGCGAATCCTATCAATGTTTATATTTAACTGGTTCATATTCCTTCACTTGACAAATCAGCTGAGGTCAAGGGAGTGCTATTTCTCAGTACATAGGATGTGTTTGCAATAATCCCTTCAACTAAATTGGCTGCTGGATTATATGGGCTTTTGAACAATATATTTTTAATAAAAAGTTGGCTCTGAAATAAATTACGTTTATTTCATTTTTTGTCTTTAGAACAGAAACCTCAAAAATTGCTTTGGCTGCAAACTAGTTGAGTATAGAATCTGTCATTATGTCTTTGCTTTATTTTTCAGTCTTTAAATATTTCAGTAGTCAAGGTTTGGATTTAATGAATTTAACTTTACATAGGTGTACAGTAATGAATGATTTCATTTTTGGAAAAATTATTTACCTACCGTAAGCATTAAATAATGTAGCAGAGGGATATTAGGTCACAGCTAATTTGTTCGCTTGATTATGTTCTTTGACTTAGTATTACGTTTTTGCCACTATCATTTTTTATCATAATTGTATTTAATTGGTATAACAATTAATTATCTGCAAAAATGAGTGTCACCTGTTATTTGAAAATTAATCGCTGAATTATATTAATAAAAACATTCATTTTTCTCGTTAGAATGGGTCCCATCACTTTCTTAATGTCATTTTTTTTATCTTTACAGGGCTTGGCTTAGAGGAGCCATTGTGCTAGTGTTCCTCTTGGGTCTTACCTGGACATTTGGCCTTCTCTACTTAAATGAAGAATCCATAATAATGGCTTACATATTTACTGTGTTGAATAGCTTACAGGGACTGTTTATATTTGTTTTCCATTGTGTTCAAAATGAAAAGGTAAGAAGGATGTTAGGACTTCAGCGTTCATCAATGCTCTTGTAATAATTATGAGGGTCTACCATTATGTATATACAGAATCTTTAATGAATAGTATTTTGTAAATGACAGTCATCAGAGTGTATTGTAGATTTCATATGGTGGTAAATAAACTGCTGTGAAGTAAAATTACATCAGATGACTGGTTTTTGCTAAACTTATACATTATTTTTCTTTTACATTTATTCCATCTTTTTGTTGAGAAGCTTACAATTTTTTTTTTACACCAAAAATGAGAAATTTGCTTATAAGTTTTTTATTTGTAACTCTTGTCTCCATTTAAGTTGCTGTTTTAGTTAAATACCTGAGTTTACTGTATCTCCTTTTTTGTAGGTTCGCAAAGAATATAGGAAATTTGTAAGAAGGAACACTTGGTTACCTAAATGTCTACAATGCTCCAAAAATTCTAGCAGCAAAGAACGCCGATCCAGTTTCTATGCAGGCTCTAATGGGAATCCCTCTGCTCCTAACTCCCACAGTACAGACAGCTCTGCTCTTTCACCTCATGGGACAAGTGTGGGTAACTCAGGCGGTGCTCATCTCCGACTACCACACCACCTTCTCCCTCCTCACCTCCTTACCCCTGTTCCCCACCCCACAACCACTTCCACCACCACAACCACCACCACAACCATGGTCTGCAACAGCGTCCTCTGCAATCACCGACTCCTTAGTTCAGTCAATGCCATTTCTCAAGGTACTAGTTTATGCATCTGTACCCACTGGCAACATGCTGTCACTATTCTTAATGATTGTGAAATTGATTTACTCTTTGTCACCTGAAGGTTGTTGTTTGAAATTGTTCATGTTATACAGCTTTAAAAAGATTGCCCTACTCTCAAATGCACTAAGCTGTATTGCTTTTCTGACTAACACAGATATTGCTGCAGGCTTTGAGTAAACCTTTTTAATGTTTAAATGTGGATGTGGTGGTGTGGTGGGGCTTGTAGGTAGATAATGCTTTATTTCTTTAGAGCCGTGATGAACAAATGCCTCTGTTGAAAATTAGATCCTGATAATTGTAAATTCAGTAACTGTCTGGAGACTAAAACACTAATTGATTGTTTTTTTGCAACTGACTTGCCATGCCATAGCATTTCTGATAGGAAACGTCAGAGTAGGGAGGTAAACATAACTCTCAGGCAAGCAGGCTTACAAGTTTCTTACGTATTAAATGCGTCAGATTTAAAAAAGTAACGATGAAATGAATGTAGGCAAATAGGCTGGCCCAAAATCTATTAGAATTAGAAAATGTAAAAGAAACTCAATTTTATTGTTCATGTGCTCTTGCATTTAGCTACAGAGCTTGGCTATTTGAAAGCTTGATGATTAGGGAAAGTGGCTGAGAAAGTGATGGTTGACGCAGGTGGTGGGGTGCATCTGTTGCAGTATTTCCTCCAGAGGGGCTGGAGTTCCCGAAGCAGCCGAGGAAAGGCCAGTGTAGGGCCTGGCCTCAATCGTTGCAGCCATCGTGCTAGTTGCCGTACGGCTGCCTCAAATCCCTCTGACCTGGAAGTTGAGGTGTGTGCCTCATCTGCTGCCAAAACAAACACTGGGATCTCATTGCCATATACAAGTGGGAATTATCACCCTCACATTCCTAAATCAGCCACTTGTGGGTTGCTTCATAATCCTTTGCTTTGGAAGGTGAGGCTCTGATTATCTATTCATGGCTGATGTATAACCATTGAAATTGCACTCAGAACTGATAGATAACAATGCTGTTTGAGTTATGCATGGTTTGTGCTAAGAGAAAGTTATGAAATGTGCGGGTACTAGAAAATTCAAGCTATAAGTCCAGATAGAGTTAGTCTTGGATAATTTTTGTACTCAATAGATGGAACTTCAAGTTCCAGCCTCACCAAATCCTTTTTGCTTCAATGGTAGGGAGCTCTCTTGAATCTGCTTTGCTTTTTGTTTTCCTTTACCAATCTTATAATACGACTTTGATTCCTCTTCACCTGATCCATTCTGTAGACGAGTTAGCAGAAAGTATCTGGTTTTTTTCATAGGTATTTTCAGTAGCTGAATTACTGAAGGAAATACTTGAAAGAAATTTTCAACTCTGTTAGGCAAGATCTTAGCTCTCAGTGATGTGGATTTCAGTTACTATTTTGGAAACATTGACAGAAGAACTAATGGCAGCTAACTTAGCATTGATGTTATAGAGGTATTAGAAGTAAAATATTTTCATGACAATATATGATCATACCATTTTGAATTTTATTGATGGCTTTCTCCAAAATCTATCAACTATTTCTAGTAAATGCAATTCTGGAGTATTCTTCCATGTATTTGCTTTTTTAGGGAATAATAAAGCTAGCCTAGGTTCATTGGTTACTACAATTGGGTAATTGGCAATTTTTTTGCCAATTACCTACTTAGTTTCAGCTTTTGATTGCCGTAGTATTGAAACATCTGGAAGTTTTAATTTTTGGCCCCATTTTGCAAAAATGGACAGTAGTAGTAGTAGTAGTTTATTTAGGTATTTTTTTGTAATGCAACTTTTTAGTTCAAAGCTTACCTTCTTCTCTGGGCAAATATCACCATTATCTCATTCCATTTGGCATTCATATTTTCCTTTTTATATTAAAATTAAAAATATTTCATTCTATATTATCATGAAAGATATTGATAGGTTTTCCTTGCCAGACAACAATAATATTTTAATTAAAATAATTGGTAAATTAAATATTATTTTATTAAAGTGTTAGTATTCGTTCTTCAAAGAAGTATGATTCAAGGAAATTTAATGATATTAATTTGATAAAAGCTGTCAAAACATATGTTATTTCTAGAAACTGACATTGTAAAGGCAGAAGTTGATGAATTTTTATGATGATTTTGTCATGGCTGGGCTGATTTTCTTGCTGGCTATTTGCAAATGTCTTACAATTTTTTTAGTATTAAGTTCCATGCTCGCAGTTTTTGTAAATTGCTGCCATTATGTTACTAATATCAATCATAATTTGTTATTATACATCACAAAAAGGTTTTATTGCAGTATATTTATTTTATTCTAACTAAAAAGAGTTTTAGGTAGCCAAATAGTTCTTTCATTTTTGAGAAAATTGATCTGAAAGTACCAAACTTTGTGTTTATAGATAATCTTCAGCATTTCTCTTAACAGTAATATTTTCTACCATAAGTTTTGTGTTAAAAGCTTGTATTCCCAACCAGAAAGCTCACTTCTCATACTCAACTTGAATTTAGAATGTTAGTACTCGCACATATTTATTTTCTTACCTCAAGTTTTACCTCATAAACTAGTATCTATCAATGATAAGCATGATGTTTCTGTTAGGAGGATTTTTGCAATCACAAAAAATCCAGCTGTTGAAATCCGTTTGTCCCCGTTTTCCAATTAATTACAATTCTAATTTATCAAACTGTTATTTTCATTAGTTGCACACCATTTAGTCTTGAAGGGAGGGTATATGGTGGCAGTTTTACGCATCAATTTTAAATCTGTGAATAATTATTAACGTATTTAATTCATTTAGTTATGTTTAGGAGAAATTAGCGAAAGAACGATATCATTGTCGATAATTCTTTTCTTGTAGAATTTCTCAGGAATATATGAAACATTGGATTAAATTTATGACTGCATGTTAAAAGAACAATCAAGCTGTAGGTAGGTATCTTGAGTTATTAGGAATGCATGATAATTCTTATGGCGCTATGCATGGCAGGTTGGCAATTAGTCAAAGAAAAAATAATTTACTGTGCAGAGTAGTTATGTTTTCTCCCATTTCATTCCTTAACTCATGTTTTGAGTTATCACACCAGCATGCAAGTGAAATGCTTAGAGAATCACAACACATTCAGTACTTAGGAATTATATAAACATCCCTGCAGGATGTCATATTTCTCCCCATCATAATACTACAAGTAATATTGTGAAGTAAATAAGTATTATGAGCTTGTTTCATTGTAATTCATTTAAATATATTTGTGCAAGAGCCAGAGGAGTAAATAGCTATTGTTGATGTATTTGTTATTTGAGGTTTAATCATTCATAAATAGTTGATTTATACATTTAACCTCAGTGTGTGGCAAACAAGCATATACCATAAGAAGAATAAAGGCAGATTCAGTTAATCCAGTGTTAGAATCTGGAACGAGAACCTCTTTCTCAGATTGAATGTCTCAGAATGAAGAGTGTGCAGTATAATTTCCTAGATGAGTGTCAGACAATAGATTTTACTTTTTCAAGTGGAATCAGGAATCATCTTGAGAGTGAATAAAATGCAGTATATGAGTGTGCTTCAGGTGTCATTTACCTGACATGATAGTTATTCTTTCAAAATATAGTGGTGAAAATTAAGTCCTTAAGTATACATTGCTTTCATAATCTTGCTAAAAATAAAATCGTACATTTTGTGAATGTTCTTCTATTGGTCATATCTGTACACACCCCTCCATGAAACATACAATGTTGCTTGCTGTTCCTTCAAGTTTTGCCTTGATTTTGTTTTTGGCTTTCTTATAATGATGATATTTTTATTTTTCTACCTTAGTTTTTGCTTAAATCTTTTTGTTAAATGAAAGTCTTCTAGAGGAAATATTCTTTTGTCACGACAGAACAATTTGGTATGATATCAATTTGGTTGAATATAAGTCTCACTGCATTTGTCTAATCCCACAAAGTTACCATTTCACTTGCCAAGGAATAGCAAAGATGGAAAATTTTGTGAATTTATTTTATATACTATCCGTAGGTTTCAAATTTTTCACAAGGATCTAATGAAGAAAATTGTTCCTGCTAATTTTATGCACGGTAAGCAGGAGAGTTTTTTCATAGAATTCATTATTTTTTATTAGCACAAAAGTGAGTATTTATTATGAAGATAGAAATTAGAGCTCATCATTGACAAAAATTCCCATTGAACGAAATTCGCCAAATCATTTCTGAGAATATATTATCAACAAGATCATTCTAATCTACTCATTCAAAGGTTTCCTTTCCTTGGATGGCTTGATGATTTGCATCCCATCTCACGTCATTGCATTAGGAAACAGTATGTACGAACTACCATTCAGGGTGTCCACCAACCTGGAAATCCTGGAAAACATATAGAATTCCTTTTATTATTATAAGGGAAAAATGGTTACTTGTTATTCTTTTAATAAGTAACCATTGCTCTTTCTTTCTACATACATGTATAACATTTTGGCAATATCGCAAATACCCAGCATGGGATCGTATGGAGTCACAGTTTCCAGGGGTATCTGATTTCTGTTTAGGCGTGAAAAATGGAGAATAGAGCTTGAAAAAGTTTTGTTATCAACTTTGATCATTGGTTGGCATCACAGTTTGTAGTTGGACTTTCTCAGTGGCGTTCTCCTCATTGCGTATTAACAGTTTTACTTTATGGATCTTTATCCTCTCTTTTCATGCCTTAGTCCTTTGTGTATTCCAGAGATATATTGAGAAAGTAATTGAACAATTATCACTTGCTCATTAAAAATTTTAATGAAGTATTTCAAACACAGTTTATGTCCGGAAAATGTAGAATATTGATATGGGGATATAATTCATATCAGTAAAAGTATTTTCATTCCCCTCTTTGTGTACCATTCTCCTAAAAATATCTGAAGAAGTGTTGTTTCAATTGATAGTAAATGGAGTGAAAAATTGTTAAAAATCTTAAGAATATTCATAAAAAATACTAATGCTCTAGAACTGAGTGAATTGCTACGAATAGTAAAGTAATTCTATTGGTGGAATCAACGGAATTCTAATAGTATTTGTGACAAAATTTATGAGGAACTCCACCCATTAACATTACCCAAGATAAATCTCCGTAAAATGAGTTACCAAAAGTAATAGTGACCAATAAGTGTCAATCAATGAGGAGTTTTATCTAATTTAGCCTCAAATTTTTTCAGTCAATACAAAAAATTTGAAAATTAATTTACTGGAAGATTAAAACGTATAGATACTAGTGTTTGGAGTTGAACAAAAACTGAACTGGGCATCACACAGTAAAAGTAATTACAATAAATTTTAGCATATTTCATCCTGCGATTAATCATGTAATGCAACAGTTTTGTTTGTATTTAGTTTGTATTTTTTCCTATGTTAAAATGATAAAATTGTGTCCGATATTTCATGCTCATTTTGAAATTTCATATCTCAAATAATATAAATTGAATCAAAACAAAATTTTACTACTTCATTTATATTTTCATTTTTGATTGAAAATTTCTTGATGATTTCCGGTAATTCCATTATCAATTCTATAAAACAACTTTTTCTCAGAAATGGATTGATGTGAAAACACTAAATTGGTCTCATTATGTAGGATGTTTAACAGGTTATAACTTACGTTATCTACTATTGACCAATTTATTTTATTCGACTTCATATTTAATGGCGAATATGCACCTCGAAAGCGTTGTCTGTGTCTAGGGTCGACTCTGATGCCAATAAAATATCATGATTAATATATGAACTGTTTGTCACCATTTCCTGGACCCTGAGTGTGTAATTATATAACTATCACAACGTGACTGATATTCGGCTAAAATATGCAAGTCTGGAACACCCTGGAGAAATGAAAATATTACCCTGGAAAACTCAGGGAATTTCTTAATCGCTGGATAGCTGACACCCTGTTCATTACAGAAACAAAGCCAAGAAGCAAAAATACTTTTTAGGCCGGTTTTCCTAATTATTTGTTACATATATCCGCCACAGTTAGTGACTGTCTTACAGTGTGTTAGCCTGACCATGGTTAATGGCTGTGTTGAAATTTCTTTTTTAATAAGGAACTATCTCCTGGCCTCCCAATTTCAAAGCTTTGTATCATATTCCGTCTGGACCTTGTGATTTATTGTTTTTCAGCTTATTGATTCTTTTTAATATGTCTTTAGAGAATATCATTAAAAGGTACGTATGAATTGAGTTTACATTCAAATAAGTCAAGTTTGCTTGTTTGACCCAGTGCTTTGTAAGTGCTTGCAAAATAATATCCAAATTTTTTTAGCAATTTTGCTATTGTCTGCTGGAATATTTCCACGAGATCCCTCTATCACATCTGATTTGCATTATCTTCTCCTTTGATGCTGAAAATACTTATAAAAACTGTTGCTACCATTATTGCTAATTAAATTCTCTAGAAATTTATTGTCGGCCTCCTTTTTCTTGCTGTTTAGAAATTTAATTACCTCCCTATATTTTATTTTAGGCTTTTTACTGATTTTTCTCATCGTGTATTTAAAGTCCCTTGATTTCTTTTTCATTCTCCTAATCGCTAGTTATATTATTCAGGATCTGCATTCCGTTTTAGTTTCTTTATTGTTACATACCTCTCTATTACAAAATTCAAAATCTTCTTATATTTTTCCCAAATTTCCTCAATTGTTCCTCTCAATTTCAATACTGATATTTTTATTTCAATAGAGCTCTAAATACACTGCCTCATGGTTGCTAAATCCCAGTAAAGTATTACAATTTTTGAGGAGTTACGGTGTATTTAAAAGAAAAACATGTAAAATGTTACAGATACACATAAAATGGTGTCTTGCTCTACACTCAAAACAGTTTACCCTGCTCTTGTAAATCTCATTACACTCTAAGCACTTCCCCATGTTTTCCATTGTTCTTTTCGTCACTTCCGAACAACCTCTCCCCTTCACAGCCCATCCTGACTGAACAAATAATAACTCTAAGCAAAATGAATGATTTCTTTCATCTAATAAAAGCTATCTAAACTAAATTTACAAGAATTGTATTTTGTCAGTGACTCGGTGAAGCATTTGCATTCTAATTTCACTTTCAGTTTATCTCTTTCTTACTTTTGTATATACCCTTTGAAGGTAGTATTTTCACCATAGATTCATCAATTGAGGTTTTTAAAGCTGTCTTGTACATTTCTTAGGTATGAATTATTTTTGGATTAACAATGTGTTTTAATAGTAAAGAATACTTCAGCATTTCCGAATACCATTTCTTATCAATACAACAATCTTTTATTGCTTTTCTCCAAGTTATCTCCTTAGTGATACTTTTCATAGTCCAAAAAATTTAGTTCATGTAGGAAGTCTAAAAATCTACTAAAAGATAAGAAAATATTGTATTTCTTGTAGAGGGATAAAGGGTGATTGCCCTGATGGTGATTTTGTAGTACACTTAATTTGCCTAGGGTATGATGTTGAAGTAAAATCTTATTATGAAGTGTATCTATAATCAAAGTTGGAATTATTAAATCAAAATGGCATTTTAAATATAATTGTAGCTAACATTATAAGGAATTAGTCTCTAACCCTCCCTCCTTGCGAGTTTCTGGACCTGTCCTTGATTTGGGCACCTTATATTTTTATTCAAAACTTTTCTTAATAAGACATTTTATGTTAATTGGTGAGATATGAATGAAGTTTGAACCAATACCTACATAATTCTGAATGGTTGTTGTTATTACAGCAGTTTACTTACTATTATTGGTAAAATGGGTTTAATTTGAACAAGAATAATCATATTCTGTGGATCGTTGAAAATGCCATTGGTTTGATTTGATGTGAAACACTTCTGATTCTTCCTAAAGTACTCTGTTTCATTTAGTTGAAGTTTAATTTTTTACAGTGTTGTCTTGCTAGAACTTTTGAAACGCTAGCTTTAAAGCAATTTAAAGCATGGTAAATGAAAAATGCTAAATAAATTTTTATGGAGATACTTCTTCAAGTTAATTTCTTTTTAAACTTTAAGCTTTCATAATCATGGTTTGACATGGGTGCTGCGACCTGGTTTTTGCCTATCTGCAGTGTAAATATTATAACAATAAGAGGAGTATAGATTAAATATCCAACTTTGGTTGAAATAGTTTAATCCAAGGCAATGCTTCCAATGTTTTGAAAAAACCTCAACATTGAAGTTGATAAACACCAGATTTTTATTTCTTAATGTGAATAAGATGCAACTCCTTTCTTTCCATCGGTGATCAAGAAACACTCTTTATCTGTCAGTAAATACAATTATTAATTATTGTAATTGTTAAAAATGCATAGGTTGGAATTGAAGGTATTTGCCAGAAAACCTGTCCTATCGCTAGGAGACACTGGTATCACTACAAACATCTCAGCAATCTTTTCTTTCACCTCTCTCTATTTACTTGTGTGTATTGTGTTTTTGGAATCCTTGTTGCTGTTGAAAGAGAGAGAGAGACATCTCCTGGCAGTGTTGTGAGTATAACAGCCTATTTCTTATTACTGTTTGAGAGTTTGGAATCTCACATCGTCTTTTCCATTTTTGTTGAATTTTTCTTTGCAGTTTCAAAGTTCCTTTTCTTTGTTGCAGATATCAATTCTTTCTGACTTGTGAGATATAAGTATTTGGATTGGTAGTTGCCATCAAACATTACATATTTTTTGTATGCATTACATATTTTTCGTACGCCTTTCTTTCGTCCCTCCTACTTGTGATTTTTATTTTAAGATTTAGTTAATTTTTTGAAAATGAATGTATTCTACAGGAATATCCCTTGCGTAGTATTGAAGGAGCTGTATTATTGTCATCAGTATCTTCCATTACATGATTGGAGCTGTATATGCTATCTTTTATAACTTACATAACTATTTACTCACATTGCAGTATATATTCATAGTAATAGGTACCTTATGATTATCTAACCATGACAACATTATTATTCGAGGTGTGAAAAATTTTGCTAAATAGATTTTACTTCCTGAGAGTCAACTCCACTTCAAAATAACAATCATTTGGAAGCATTATAGTCGGAAATTGTTTGCATTCAAAATTAATTTACTCTGTGGTAAAATGTCAGCAGAGTAAAAATTGTTTCATATTTCCCTGATGCCCTTGTGAATATTGTTTTTAATCACCATTTGTTGGAGAATAATGGATGATTTGGTTGAAATAACTAATTATAATACTCACCAGATTATTAAAATTGGGAAGTATTTATATTGATTAAAGCACATGACACCAACAAGGTAAGCAGTCATTCTTATTATTCAGATTTTCCTATCTGTGAAGCCAAACTAGGAATCCTATTTTATCATCTTATGAAATTTACTGTTCCTGCATTCTTATTGAAGGTGGTTGTGTTAGTTATTGATGGATATTTAGTTCTAATTGACACATTATTTGCATTTTTAGTAAATATATGTCTTCCATTAAGGTTTCCATTTCCCCTTGAGCCAACCCCATGTTCAACGACGACAAACACTACACAACAAGTTGTTCATTTTTAACTCTAAAGTATGAAGAAGCATTAAAGGATTTTTTTTACCAATTCATGTTGTTTTATGAGTAAATTCATAATTTTAAATTCCACAAAAGGCCGCATATTTAATGTAATTTTAATTATGTTTTCAGATTTTTTAGTAATAATGTTATTATGTTTGGTCATGTTTCTAGTAAAATGTTGTTATTAAGTTTCTTTAAATCAATTTATTATCAATTTTCATTCAATTTGGCCATAGGGTGTAGCTAATAATTTCAAATGTCCTTCATTCCAAACTGAAATGATTATGACATTCTCCAGTATTGGAAATGAAAAACTTTTTGTTGTTGAATTGAAATAATGAGTTAAGTATAAACTAATAATTTTCCATTAATCTTATCATGCCATTGTCCAAGTGAGGTAGAAGATTTTACTTTTAGCTTTTAATCCCAATTAATATAGTATCTACCGTTCTAGTTGATAACCATCTCTTTCTCTCTGGATTAAGAATGAATACTCTATTTTGAATTCTTAAACATCGAAACCAATGCTAATTCTGTGTTATGCATTAATTGTTTTAATTAGATTTTGAAGGAAATCAGCCTTTGCAAGAGTACATTGACACTTATCATCTGAGAAATTTTACATCACTGTTTGTCATCTTTATTCTTAGAATTGTTTCATTTGGGCCAGGACTTATTTTTGCTAATACTAGAAGAGGTTAGTTTATTGTCTATTCAATACAAGAGGTTTTAAATATTGTATAGTAATTGAATGTGAGACTAATTTTATGATTTTAACTGAGAAAATGATTGCATATTAAATGAATTAGGTGAATGATTAATGTTGAGTTTTATGGTAGCTTATATTTACCCTCAACTTAAGTTGTTCAGATGAATCCAATGGCTAAGTCATATCCTTTTTGCATTTCCAAATACTTTTGAACTTGGCCTTTCTGATCCACTTAGCAAAATTGCTTTCATATCTTCCCTTTTATCACATTCCTTTTGAGTTTTCAATGTTAATGGATTAAATCCTTAATCCTTGTAGATAGATGGACTATGTTTCATTTTATGTAGAATTTCTATGTAAGCTCTGTGAATTTTGAGGAGAAGTTACTCGAAGGGATCATATTCATTAATTTTTGCAGTTTAATTAGCTTTACTAGTAACTGCATGGCATTATTAGTAACTTTGGCATTGATTATGGCTGCTGTTTGTGGTAGACTATTTAATTAAATCTATTTAACTTGACTTTCTATTTAGTAAATCATTTGCACAAATTGCTTTACATTTTTTCTGCTTATTGCTACTTATAATTCATGATTTATTTTATCGATATATGTTTTATAATATAAAAAAATTGAAATTTTATTGCAGAAATAATTTTCTTATTAATACTAATGTTATTACTTTTTAATCTCTTATTATTTTGTCTTCAACATTCCCAATTTAAAAAAATTATTTATTATTATCGTTTATTTCCACAGAACATTTCCTTTAAGTCTTACAGCAGAGATTCAGGACATGGGGGCTCTGAGGATTTGCCAAGGTCTCATAATTTAACATTACAAAACAGTTTGAACAATGTGAGGAGCTTGAACAATTCCAAAGATTCTCGTCGCCTGCCTTACATGCCTCCAGATTACCACCAGGGAATAACTAATGATCTCTCTGCCACTCACTGTCCAAGTATTGATTTGGAACATTCCTCAGGCATTCATTCCAGCCCAAGAGCTATGTCAGAAGAACATCATTTGAGGATGCAAGAAGCTCTCCCTCAGTATTCTTCATCAAGCCACAGTAGACAGGGGCATTTACTCCCCTCTCTGCAGCAGTTGGCACCTCATCAAAGTGGCAGGGTGTCCAAGAAGTCGAGCAACAGTCTTCATCGTTCAATGAGCCCTTGGAATCATACATATACTGAAATCCGGGAAGGTCATCCCCTATCACATCCACTCGTGAAATTCCATTCCCGTGCTCTTGGACTACCAGAAGATGACCCTGTTTATGAGGAAATAGAGCGAAATGATGCGCAAGTGTCGGATGTTAGCGATGAAGATATGAAGAGGCAGAGTGACACAAGTCGTCAGTCTTCTCGAAGCTATGGTGACCATAGGCCTTTGATTCCATACAGTCCAGCAAGTGACCGGAATTTCCAGAATTGTATTGAGGATGCTCTTAAGAAGAAGCTGAGGGAGCTGCATCACTTAGAGAGTGGTGCTCGTGATGATTTAGGTGAAGCGGTGCAGGAAAGTTTGGCAGTGGAGGCTCCTGTTTCAGAATTTCCTGTGGTTGTATCAAGTTCTTGTGAGCCCTCTATTGTTGCTGATCCGTTGGTATTTGCAGGAGAAAATGCAAGAACAGTGGCAGTCCTGGATGGTGAAACTGTAGTGTGTCACCTAAGACCAGACAGTGAACTTTATGCTTGTGCTCCATTCACTTCCAGAACTATAGAACTTTCTCCATATAGTGAGTGCTAAAACTGAAATAGTGGAAGTTCAAACGTACAGTTTTTTCTTCTTGAGCATAGGATGTGTGTAATGTGACTGCTGTTGAAAGGTAGATTACAGCACAAGACTGGTATAGGAATTTTTATACTCGTACGCATTGGAATTTACCATTGAATCCACATGTCCATAAATGCCTTATATATTAGTATTCATTATTGAGTGTCTATGTCTATGTATATAATGTAAATAGTGCTTTGTACATGTGGAATCATATGGAAGAATGTTTAGATGACAAGGAGTATTTTTTTTTAAGTCTGAGTCAGTGACCTAGTTTAAAGCACAGTAAAAAGTCCTTTAAAAACTGTGATGTCATCATAATGGATTTTCCCCAAGATTATGTAAAATTTGTTAATTACAGCTGAAGTGAAAACTGCACAAAATTTGAAAAATAAATTATTTATGAGTTTACTAAGTTGTTTGTTTGCATCCTTATTTTGATGTGAAAGTAGTTGATGTCATTGATCTCATTTCAAGTGTTTCAGGAACTAGATAATTTCTTCTTTGTATTGATTAAACAAAAACAGATGCAAATAACTGTATAACATTGATGTATTCAATTGGAGAAATGAGGCAACCAGCAAGGTGTGAAAATAAAATATTTTCTATGAGCTACAAAACATTAGCGGAAACTACTCAAATATGTAAACTTTTATTAGTTGGATTAAGTAAGTTAAGTCCATCACTCATCAATTATTAATATTCTCTGAGAAATATCAGAGAAATGATTCTATACTTCTCTACATACTCTATTTTCTTTATGTAACAGCATATTTTTTAGTCGTTACAATGGTCTGTTTGTCCTTTTCATTGATTAATAACATGCTCCTGTTTTTAAGGCATGATGTTGATCCCCACCCTCCAAATGAAATTAAGGCAAATGTTGCATTAATCTCCATAAATAATTAATTACGTGCAAAATGATATGACAGTATTTTTCTTTACATAATTCGTTTTCTCAAATAGTAGCGTAACCTCTGAGAAATTTTGTGGTGAAGCCCAATTTATGTATTTTGTAAACTTTTTTATTTCTCACCTAACAAAGTACTTGTCAAGAGTGAAGTTGAGACAAATGTTGAGAAAATCATTTATAGATTCATAGATTTAGAGAAAATCATTTATAGGCTTTGGGGTGATATATTGAATGAAACTTAAGTTGCTTATTCCAGAGAGCAGTGGACGAACCAGGCTGCAAGTAAACCACTTTGGGACTTGATGGGTAAAATAAAATTCTTCTTTGCAAGAAGAATGTTATTTAAAGCAAAAATCCTAAAACCTAGAGGCTTAATATTTACAACTCTATTATTTAAGCATCATTAAAGGTACAAGCAAATTTAATTTTCCTCCAATCTTCATTCATGCAGCTTTGCCAGATTGTGCCCATAGTGAATAGGAGACAGAAAAATTCGGAACTCCCTCAAATGTTTAATCGTTCCATTGCGTCATTCCTGCACGTGGGGAAGGATTTCGAAAGAAAATTTCCCTAGTGAAGTGATTGCCTCCTTTACAAATTGGTTATAAAACTATCCATTGCAAAGGGATTAGTGCCTAAACTTATACCCATAGGTAAATTTCTTCAATAGTCAAGGTGGTCTCCCATTGCCTTCCTTTATGGTTTTTTTTTACCTTGATACCAACTCTCATTATGACTGCCCCACTGGGGTGCAGATGCTGCATGGACTGCCTTTCTTCTGGTAGCACTCCTATTGATCTTTCTGGCATGGGTGACCCTACCAGGAACTATGTTCCAGCCAGTCTAGCTCTTCTGGTCAAAGAAACGTGCAAGCCCTTCCACCACGACAAGGTTCTAGTCCAGGGGGGTCTTGAAGAATACCTCCTGGTCAAGTGTGAGATGTTATGCTCAAATATATCAGCCTCTTGTAGCTGTTTCAGGAGAGATATGAGAGAAATACATATATTACTTGTAAAGTACTCCAGTGCACAGCACAAGAGAATCTCCAAGTCTTGGTCTAGTCCAAGATTAGGGTAAGCAATTGAGATTGCTGGGCATCATCGTTTGGTACACTCGTGGAGAATATATGCCCGATGTTACTCGTTTGAGTCTAGAGGACAAGTGATCTGGCTCTAACAATTAAAGTACACACATTAATACCAGCGAAATATGTTTAGGTGGTGCTCAAGATGGAGTGTTTTTCTGCAGGAAAATTTTTACCAAGAAGTATATGTCTAAGTCTATTATCTAAATTTAAACTAAGATACTAAGTATTATACAATAGCAGTGTAAGTATAAAATTGGTGAATGATGAATAATCATCAACAGCATTGTATATAATAATAAAAGTATGAGCGGGAAGGTTTTTTTTATTATTTTTTTATTTTTTAAATTTTTTTTCTTTTTCTTTTATGTATTTTTTTTTTTAAAGGATACTTCCTTGTTTATATATTTTTTTAGTTTTTTTTTACCTTCCACGCTACTTAAGTCTACGGGTTAACAAGAGTAGATAAGCTTGATATAACGGAGCTTGTAAAATAAGATATAACTTAAGTACTAGAATAATAGGAACACAGTTGTTAAATATTATTTGCGGGTGAATCTTTGTTAAATATTTAGGATTGTTTTTGGCTGTTTAATCCTTTTAAGCCCTCTTCTGGATATGGGAGAGTAGGACCACATACTCTGAAGGAGCGGGTTCTGCATATTAGACATTTTGAGATTAAATTTATCACTTAATTGTTGAACATATATGGGGAGAGTTTTAATTTTATGTGCTTTCCTAATTTCAGACAAGCGAACAAGCTTATTTGTAGTGGTGGCTAATCTAATGCATTTGTTGTAAAATCTTTCTAATTTTATAATATTGGTTTTTGTGGTATTGAATGATATGGTGCAGGCGTATGTGAGAATTGGCAAGATAAATGCTTTGATTAGGCGGATTTTGGTAGTATGTGATAGTTTACTTTGTTTAATAAGGGGTATAGGCAAAATTTTGCCATTCTGGCTTTTGTTAATGAGTAATTAATGTGGTCTGTCCATGTAAGTTTATTGTTAAACACGACTCCTAGAAATTTTTGTTTGTCTGTTGAAGGAGTAATTTGGTTGTTGAATATTGGAGGGATGGTAGCTCTTTTGTTGGGTTTGAGGGCAAATTCTACGTGGGAGCATTTCCCTGGATTCATGCTTAGTTTCCATTTCTGGAGCCAAGATTGAAGAGACTTAAGATATTGATTGATTAATTGGATGGATTTATTGGGGGAGAGGGTGCAACAAGAGATAGCGAGATCATCAGCATAGAGATATCTTTCTATTTTCTCAGCAGAGGGGATGTCATTAATGAAGAGATTGAATAGGAAGGGGCTTAGGGTGCTTCCCTGGGGGACTCCTGCTGTGATGGGGAGAGATAAAGATCTGGAATTATTGATTTTAAAAACCGTGGGACCAGACCTTATCAAATGCTTTTTTGATGTCAAAAAACAGTACTTCAGTTGTTCGTTTGCCTTTTAAGTAGCCAGTAGTTATGTTTTCGGTGAGTCTGAGGACTTGGTGTATGGTGGAGTGAAAGTTTTGAAATCCCATTTGTTCGGGAATTATTATATTGTTCTTAGTAATGTGTTCTTTAATGTGTTGAAGAAGGATTATTTCGAAGACTTTTGAAAGGGAGGACAAAAGTGTGATAGGGCGATAGCTGTTTAAATCATTGGAGTTTTTCCCTGGTTTTAAAATAAGAGTAACAATTCCAATTTTCCAGGGGTTGGGGAAATAATTAATTGAGAAACAGGCATTAAATAGGTTTGAGATTAAAGAGAGAAAGTGAGGAAATTTTACAAGGATTTTAAGGATTTTATTTGTGAATTGATCATGACCTGGGGCTTTCTTTATATTAAGAGTAGCAATAACTGATTCGATTTCTTTAGGAGTAGTTTGAATGGGGTTTTGTGGAGGGAGTTGCCTTAAGAGCATAATATTTGTTTCTACTAGATTTTCTATGGGTGAGGGAGTAGGATTGGTTAATGGTAGTTAAGTGAGCCAAGGGATGGACCTTTATAAAACCTCACTTAACTACCATTAACCAGATTACCATTAACCAATTTATGAAATATTGATCTCCTTTAGTATCAGTTTGCTAATATTTAGAAAATGATAATTCTTGGCAAGATTGTTCTTCCTTTGTGAACCGCACGTATACTAAAAGTTAAGCTTCATTTCCTATCAAAGTTGACTCATCGAATTGTATAGAAAACCGAGATGTTTTTAAATTCAACATCATGAGCCATTTCATCAATTCTTCTTTACACTATATTTTTGCTTAACGAAATTTTCATGATAATATCAGATGCTGGCTTGTGTAGCACTAGGGTGGTCCTTATTTATATGGGAAAAACTTTTTTTGGGAAATTCTTTTGGGACGCCCCCTAAAGTTGTTCCATTTGGTTAGAAAATAAATCGTGTAAAATATTATTTAAATCGGATAACGGAAAGACGTGCCGCATCGCGCTTAAGGTTTATAATTTTCAACATTTTTGGCCTTTTTACGATCATCACAGGAGATAATGGAGTCTTCCCATATTTCAACTGTTTTGAATTTTTTATCAATGCATTGTTAGACATTTACCGTGATTTTTCTAAAATATTAATTAGATCTGCGCAGTAGTTTTTGAGATTCAGCCCAAATAGAGAGCGCGCGCCGTACAAGTGGCACCGTGCACTAGGCGCCTCCGCTCGATTCCGAGAATCTCGCCGCCTTGTATTCTGTCTAGTTTTTATAGCTCTAATCAAATTTTTATCACAGTTGTTCTGCATAGCGTATTTCAAATATTCGATATTATATTGTCTACATTTTTACTTTCTCCATATACGAAGTATAGAGAAAGTATTGTTTTCATGAAAAAATTCGACTTCGAGATTTCAATGGAAATACATGTTTTGGAGTCCCTAGAACACGTTCTAACCATTTTCGGAATGATGTCTGTGTGTATGTGTGTGTGTTTTATTATTATTATTATTATTATTATTATTTTATTTTTCGGTAGGAACAACAAGGACAACAAAAAAGTACAATCAAACAAACAAAAGAGAGTTCTACATGATCTTATACAATTTTATATCAAAAATGCGGAGCGGCTGGCCAGGGATAGTTCGCTCCCAGGGGATTGAAACCGCCTGCTCGCGATCTTCTCTCCCTGCCTCCTGCTGTCGCTCCATTCCAGTAGAGTAGGTGATCACGGTGATTGGAAGGGAATGGCGTAGTTTCCTGAGTTTCCCCCGACGCCGATCAGACGGAACATCGTTTTTCCTTGCAAATGACTCGTACACAAGTACTGAAACCGTCAGTAAGAAAAAATGTATATGAGTTTTTGATAAATGAGTTAAGTAAAAAAATAAATAAATAAATACATAAATAATAAAATATAAGTAAATAAATGAATAAATAAATAAATAGATTCGCGGGTAAAAGGGGTGTTGGTGTCATAAGAAAGTCAAGTTTAGGGTTCCGTCTTGGCTGTTGCAGACAACGTCTTTGTAGCACCAGAAAATTTTGAAGGCGTCCATGTTGTTACGTATAATGTGGTCTTTCTTGTAGTTGGTTAATATTGTTTGAAGTTTTTTGGTGACTTTGGAAGCATATTGAACCTCGGCGATTTTGCCTTTGAAGAAGAGCGTAAGTTCGTCGTACACAGCGCTTTTAATAGTGGTGAGGAGGAAGTTGGATATAAGGTAACCTGTCTTGTTGGTTCGTTTGACAGGGAAACCACTATATAGCTGGTATAGATAGATTTTGTCGGTCTCTATCAAAGTTTTTATGGCTCTTGTAGTTTTCGCCCAGATTTTCCTAACTTTTTTACAAGTCAGAGCCAGATGCCACGCGTTTCCTTCGATAGTGGGGCACCATGGGCATTCCTTATTTTGGCGAAGGCCTGTAGCACATAAGAATTTGGCATCAGCCCATCTGTCATGAGCCATGCGCCAAGCATTATCCGCGTCTCCTCCAAGGCTTGGGAAAGCACGGATAGCTGACCATATCACCACTTCGTGGTAGGGTCCTTTCAGTGGCCAGCTTTTACCATTAAGTAAGTAGTTGGTCTCGGCATACATTTGCCTCTTCAATATCGGTATTTCCCGTTGATGTTTGGTCTTTGCACTTTTGAAGCAGAGGGTGGTGTTCGTGAGCATTGGCTGTGCTATGGGAGAGGTGTTGGGACAATCAAGGGGGACGGACTGTAACTTGAAAAGTGAGGTTGTTTTAATTAGGCTATTGTAGTAATTGTCAGTGAGAGGGCACTTCTTGAAGTCTTTTATTTCTGTGAATAGTTCCAGGGTTTTCCTTTTATTTTTGTATCTTTTAAGTCTTTCAGAAGCTGCTATGCGCCATGGAGAGTCAGAAGGTCCTAGTACCAGCCGTTGTAAGAACAGCATTCTGAAAGATGAAGTTTTGACCGATATACTGACAAGTCCTAGCCCACCTTCGATAATTGGAGCTGTTAAAACATCTCCTTTAACCCAATGTTTCCCTTCACCCCACACGAAATCCACCAATAACCCTTGCAGTTGCCTCACTACAGAGGGAGTCGGGGAGTGACACTGGAGTATATGCCATAACTTGGGTGCAATGAATTTGTTCACGGCAAGGACTCGACTTCTTAGAGATAACGGGGCGATTCTTGGTCGCCAATTCCTGATGGCATCTTCTGTTTTTGTTAATATTTGTTGAGCAATCAGTTTTAACTCCGAAGTTTCGTCGTTGGCAAGCCATACTCCAAGGAATTTCGCGCCATCACTGGTCCACTGAAAACCTAGAGGATGATCGGTTCTGTCTTTCCACCTGCCCACCCACATTCCGTTACTTTTGGTGGCATTGAGCATAGCTCCTGATTCCATGGAGTAGTAATTGAAGAGGGGAAGTACTTTTGCAAAATCTTCTTCGTCCGTTATGAAGATGTTGATATCATCAGCGTAGGCGCTCACAATCAGTCTTTTCTCTGAGTCTCCAGGCATGGAAATGCCTTTTAGGGTGTTATTCAGCAGCCTTAGGAAGGGCTCTACCGATAAGGAATACAGCTGCCCAGAGAGGGGGCACCCTTGCCTAATGCCTTTCTGCAGTGTAAAGGGGGCTGTTAGAGATTGTTCGACTCTAACCATGCATTTAGCGCTGTTATATAGTGCTCTTATGCATCCTATAAAGGTATCGCTAAATTCCATTTTCTCCATCAAGGTGTCAAAGATAGGTATGATTTACGCGATCGAAAGCCTTATTTTGGTCTAGTGATAGGATTGCTAAAGGGTCGTTGTCACAGTTTTTCCAACGTGTGACATCTCTCAAAAGGGAAATTGAATCAAAAATAGAACGTCCAGGGACACAGTAACTTTGCTCAGGTGAGACAACAGTTCCGATGACACGCGAGAGTTTCATTGACAGGGCTTTAGCAATGATTTTGTAATCTGCATTTAAAATGGATATTGGTCTCCAATTTTTGATATCCAATAAGTCACCTCCTTTACTCATTAAAGAAATGACAGATGTTGCCGTGGTCCTTGGTAGATGTCCGTCATGCAGTGCCTTGGTAGCCATGTCAGTGAAGGGTGCTTTTAGTTCTTTCCAGAACGTTTTGTAGAACTCGGCAGTTAGCCCATCAAGGCCAGGTGCTTTTCTCTTGCTGAGACTTTTTAGCGCAATCGAAAAGTCGTCAGTATTGAATGGGATGTTCAGGTAATCGACCTCTTCTTTTCTAAGAGTTTTAAGATTGTCAAAAAGTTCAGTTTCGGTCTGAATGTTTTGGTCTCCTTGATGGAGATTGGAAAAATGATTCTTAAGAAATCTTCTGAGGTCTGCGGAGTCTGTGAGTTCTATGCCGTCAACCCTGAGTTTAGTTAGTAGCTTAGGTTTGCACTTTAGTGCCCACCTTCCTAGGTGATTCGTTGCGTCTGCGTCAGACTCCGTTAACGTATCCCAGCCAAGGGTTGCCATAATTTTTTCCGCCCGGAGATATTGATACTGTATATCTGTTTGTGCTTTGTTTAGTTCTCTTTTCCATTGCTTATATCTTATGGAGAAATCCTTTGCATCTCTTTTAATCGCTTCCCATTTCGCTATGGCGGTTGTATATTCAGATTTGACTTGTCTGATTAGGTCTTGCATTGAAGTTAAGAACGTTTGGTCTTCTAGAAGGATATTGTCGAAGCGCCAGTATGGAGATGATGGAATTTTTCCTTGTATCTGTATTTGCATCATGACTCCCTTGTGATCGGAGAAAGAGTCGTGGATAGTGATGTTCTTTATAGCGGGGGTAAAATCTGTAGATACGTAGAACCGATCAAGGTGGGACGATGATTGCGGTATTGAGAAGGTGTAGCCACGGTTTCCGGGTTTTAGGTGGCGCCACACATCGATTAGAGCATTCCTATCGACTATGTTCCTTAGCGCTTGGGCATAGAGTGGGTGCCTCTCGACCTGACCCGTTCTGTCTTTCTCAGGGTGTAGAGTGGTATTGAAATCTCCGCCCAGGATGATGACGGGGGAGCAGCCCGGAGGTGAGGCAATTGGAAGATCTTCTAAATAATCTTGTAGCGCTTCTGATGCTTTTAGTGCTGTGCTGGCGTTTCGAGGACCATAAAAGCATATTATACTGAGCGTGGTGGGTGGAGAGGTCTTTAAGGAGAGTTTTATGGCATTTGCATGACCTTTAAAGATTATTTCGTGACTAATGATGTTATCTGAAAGGTTGTTTTTAACCGCAATTGCTGTTCCTGTTTGGGGAGTTGAAAACGGGCACACGTATATTTGGTATCCTGGGAGACCAGGGGTTGGGAAAGTTTCCATTTTTGTTTCCTGGATTAGTATGACGTCTGGCTTCCATTCTTCGACGTACGACATCAGACGGGCCCACTTGGGGAGGCTTCGAACCGATTTAGCGTTGAGTGAAATCAATGTTAACTGAGACATAGGACGAGGAGAGGTAAGGATATATATGGGAGAGAGAGAACAAGGGAAAACCAGTAAATATAATTATTCAGCTGGTATCTAGTAGACTGATTGTTATTGCTCAAGGTGTGAGATCAGCCGATGTATTCGAGCTCGAAGCTTTTCTGATACATGTGGTTTAATTTGGCTGAGTGTGTCGCATATGCCTTCAACGTCTCCAGTATACCTTTTTGCGATTATTATCTGTTTCGGTACGCTACGATTATGCGTCTCTTCCAGAAACGCGATAACTTTGTCCGCTTCGAGTCCAGAATAGGAAGTATTCTCCCTCATGGTAAATTCAATGGTGGATCTGTCTAATTCGTCCAGACGATGAGTATTTGATTTTTCAATACCACTTTCTTTGATGGCTTTTATCTTATGGACTGGAGTTGCTGCTGGAGAGATGTCGTCAGCTTGGGGCCTTTTAGTTGGCCGAGAGGCTAATGTTTGGTCTTCAAATATGTCATCGGCAAACAAGGAGTCCGTGTCACGAAAGGGGGATGATATGATTGAGAGGCTGTCACTTATCTGCGCTGTAGAGCAGCTTGGATCTGTAGCTCTTGTTGGAATACTACTGAATAAGGTTTCCGCTGAAGATGATGTCTTAAGGGTGGTGATGGGAAGCTGAGTTTCTGGATGGGTATCTATGGGTTTATTCTGCGATGGCGAGGAAGGCGTATCTGGTATGACATCAATGGTCTGCGAATCTTCGACGTGATCCGTGGTTTGAATTGAATTTATAGGATTCTCAGCGTTGGGCGGGAATGAAGGCTGTATTTCGTCTAGTGAAGGTTCCTTGTCTGAGGAGGGGACTGCCACGTTGGTGGTGACGTCATGGTGGTGTGTGTCAGGATCGGGAACCAGTGGAGGATTTCTGTTGCCGAAATATCAGGAGGTTTAAAAGTGCAGCTTTTCGCTACGTGACCTTCTGCTTTGCATTTGTAGCAGCGTGGTTCCTCAAAGGATAAATATATTCTTTGAAGGGAATTTTCTATGTCGAGTAAAATCGAGTCTGGAAGGACCGTGTTAGCTCGTTTCATTACTGGCACCGCCCGTCGAAACGATACGATGTGATCATATCCTTCCCTCCTTGCACCGATTGTGAAGTGTTTTATCGGCCCACAGATTGTAACGGCGTTTTGGATTGTGTCGATTAGGTCCGAATCGGGAACTTCTGGTGGGACGTTGGAGATGATTAATCTCTCGACTCGGGCTACCATGGTTCTGGCCTCTATGAATTTATCTTTTAGAGTAATGCCTCAAAATTCCTCCATAAAACGATTAACGAGGTCCTGACTCTTGAAGTAAATGGCGACTCGGTCATTTGATATTTTCGAGGCATGCGTTATGTGCATTCCGCCTCCAATTATATCTCCAACCGCATACACATAGTCGTGTAGGGAAGTGTTTTCAATGCAGGATAGGATAATTCCGGTTTTCTTAGAAGAAGAATTTCGTAAGGGGGTAACTTTTTTCGGTGGCAATGCGTAACTTGAGCGAGGAACTCTAGTTGAATTGGGATTGAGTGGTGAGGGATGGGTCTGGGCAGCGGTAGTTCTCCCGCTGACAGCAGAGGCGTATGTCGACTCATTGGCAGGGGGAAGGTCGGTTCCGTTGCTTGAGGTATTTTCAAATTGAGGTCGGTGTGTGCTTGGCGTCAAGGTGAGAGCGCCAGCAACTCTTCGCAAGATAGTGGAAGATGTCGTCAAATCGGAAGTCATTTCCGGAGTTAGTTCAAAATTCTTATTAGAACGGTCCACAGGGAGAGTCTACCGGGAGAAAAGTGAAGCCAAAAATAACGCAACCCGCAGAGCACTGGGTAGCACTTTTCTCCAGCTCCCCTTTAACTACATGTATTTTTGGGGTTTTATTTTCCTCTCATACGGGACTCAGGAGCTTGTCTATCCTATGAAATGGACTCAGATAGTTTAAATGAACCTTTCACTTAACGATTATCTTCGATTTTTTTCTCTAAGTCCTCTTGATTCCTTTTATTATGGAAAATAAAACATGCCTGCAATGTAAACTTCTCGGATGCCGGTGTCGTCTGCTAGAGAAATACAGAGAACGAATCGTCTGCCAATCTCCCGCAAACTCTATCAAAACCTCGTTGATTATTATAATGTTAATTTTACATATATTATAATGCATTAATTCGTCATAGATTTTAATTGATCAATACCAAGTACAGCATAAAATTCCTTAATAGTCGTTTACCGCAATGAAATAAAGCTACTCTATAATACATTATAATAGCTTATCAGGGTAATTAGAGATTTTTCCGCTTGTGCAAATGTTTGTTCTAATTCATAATTGGGGCTTAATGAAGTAAAAGTTGTCAAAATGACGAATACGAGAACTTGTATACCATGCAAGACCTACAGGTGCAGCCGAGAGCACAATGAAATGTTCATTGAAACGCCGTGGATTAATACTGACGTTCGTTCTGCTTCATAGAGTTCAGATAATGAATGAAATAATAAAATTAAGGAAGATGCATAGATTCTAGTTCGGAACATTTTGTGGGGACAGCTGTTCTGATGCGCAGCAATTGACCATGCTGCAGGCAGAAACAGGCCCCTGCTTATTTACCTACAAAACCTTTATAAACGCGAAAATAACAAAATTGCTTCGTGTTACGTACTGCTCAAACTACATTTTGTGTTCCAAAACGTTCGACTTACTCGATCAAACCTTGATAACTCTGTATCAAAGCCGCAAAATCACGAAAAAACAATGTATTGGTATAGGGAGATACGAAAAGTGCTACCCAGCATGGCTAAATGCGCAATCTGCCGCTTTACCCCTGGCTTCACTTTTGGGCGCTAGAGGGAGATAGTAATACTACCCCTGTGGAACGGTCGGTAGAACGCGGCGAAAGAATGCTATCACGGGAAGGGGATGGTGGAGGGGAGGGGCAGTGTGGGGGAGAGAACCCCCCTCGGCCTGCCTCCGAGGCCTTTCTCGCCGAGAGCGGCGAGGGCCGACCGATGGCGAAATGAAGAACTAGCGATGTATAGAGAAAGTATTGTTTTCATGAAAAAATTCGACTTCGAGATTTTAACGGAAATACATGTTTTGGGGTCCCTAGAACACGTTTTGACCATTTTCGGAATGATGTCTGTGTGTATGTGTGTGTGTGTGTGATAGTGGGCGCTCTAACGTGAAAACTATTAGTCGTATCAATACCAAACTTCATATATAGTACTGTGGTGTGTGCTGTCAGAGTTGATTAGTTTTTGGAGTAAATCGGTCAACCGGAAATCGAGCTTTATTCATTAAAGCTCATTTCCGGTTTTCAAAATATCTCCATAAATATGATATTTAGGTATATACTATTATTTATAAATGTTTTAGAAAATGTAAATTACTATAACTTTTGTATGAAACATATTTTTGTATCACTGATTGTTTAGGAGTTATTCATGAAATACTGATAAACCGGAAGTTGCTGATTATGTACTTAGTGGATGCTCTATGGGCGAAAGGCCAAATTCGTCGTTTTTTATCGAGCATGTCCCGAAAAACATTATTTATAATGTTTGTGACGTAAAAGATAATAATATATAAATAAATCACTCATCTTCCAAGTTTAGATGGAATATAGAGTTCGAAATTACTGTCGTAGATAAATATTTACATCTTATATATGGAGAAAGTCATGTGCTGGCCACATCAGATTTTTACTTTCTCCATATACGAAGTATAGAGAAAGTATTGTTTTCATGAAAAAATTCGACTTCGAGATTTCAACGGAAATACACGTTTTGGGGTCCCTAGAACACGTTTTGACCATTTTCTGAATGATGTCTGTGTGTATGTGTGTGTGTGTGTGTGTGTGTGTGTGTGTGAGTGTGTGTGTGTGTATGTGTGTGTGTGATAATGGGCGTTCTAACTCGAAAACTAAAAGTCGTATCAATACCAAACTTCATATATAGTACTGTTGTGTGTGCTGTCAGAGTTGATTAGTTTTTGGAGTAAATCCGTTAACCGGAAGTCGAGCTTTATTCATTAAAGCTCATTTCCGGTTTTCAAAATATCTCCATAAATATGATATATACGTCTATTGTATTACTTATAAAAGTTTTAGATAGTATAATTTACTATAACTTTTGTATTTAACATATTTTTGTATCACCGGTTCATTAGGAGTTATTCGTGAAATACTGATAAACCGGAAGAAGATGATTATGTACTTTGTGGGCGCTCTAACATGAAAACTATTTGTCGGATCAACACCAAATTTCATACGTAGTACTTTTATTACAGTCGTTGGAGTTGATTAGTTTTTGGAGTAAATCGGCTGACCGGAAGTCGAGCTTCATTCTTCAAAGCTCATTTCCGGTTTTCAAAATATCTCCTTTAATATGATATTTAGGTATATACTATTATTTATAAATGTTGTAGAGAATTTAATTTACTATAACTTTTGTATGAAACATATTTTTGCATCACTGATTGTTTAGGAGTTATCCATGAAATACTGATAAACCGGAAGTAGCTGATTATGTACGTTGTGTAAAGCTCATTTCTGGTTTTCAAAATATATCCATAAATATGATATATTGGTATATTGTATTCCTTATAAAAGTTTTAGATAATATAATTTACTATAACTTTTGTATTTAATATATTTTTGTATCACCGGTTGATTAACAGTTATTCGTGCAATACCGATAACCCGGGAAGTAGCTGTTATGTACTTTGTGGGCGCTCTAACATGAAAACTATTTGGCGGATCAACACCAAATTTCATATGTAGTACTTCTATTACAGTCATTAGAGTTGATTAGTTTTTGGAGTAAATCAGTTAACCGGAAGTTGAGCTTCATTCTTCAAAGCTCATTTCCGGTTTTCAAAATATCTCCATAAATATGATATTTAGGTATATACAATTATTTATAAATGTTTTAGAAAATAAAATTTACTTTCTTTTTTGTATGAAACATATTTTATTATCACTGATTGTTTAGGAGTTATTCCTGAAATACTGATAAACCGGAAGTAGCTGATTATGTACTTTGTGGGCGCTCTGGGCTCTATGGGCGAAAGGACAGTTTCATCGGTTTTCATCCAGCATGTCCCGAACAACATTATTTATAATGTTTAGAGTTCGAAATTACTGTCGTAGGTAAGTATTTACATCTTATATATGGAGAAAGTCATGTGCTGGCCACATCAGATTTTTTATTTTGTGATCAATTATTATTTGCAGAAAAAATAACATTTTTATGGAGGTATTTTTAATTCAAATATTTTAAATAATTTTTGAAATATTTTTGTAAAAAACAAACTAAAATAAATACAGATGATTTAAATAAACATGATATTATTAACCTTTTCGCGCCGGTAGAGTTTTCAGAAATGTTACTTTTAGATACGGAGCACTTTTTCAGATTTTCACCTTGCTATATTTTTGATGCAATACTCAAATCCTGACACACGAACCGTGAAATACCAATTTTGTATCACGTTGTATCTCAAGTTCTATCATTCAGAATTTAATTATTTTTTGTCTGACCTCTTCTATTATTATACTCTACGATAATGTCTAATGATAATTTATTTATACATTTCAACAGTTACAATTAAATATTTGTTTTGCATTGTAATCTTATGGGATTGAAAATGAAAAATTTGAAATGCTGTATTTTTCTTAGATATCGGTTTCACATAAGTATAAGCTGCAAACGAGATAATGAATTATGTTTGAAAATTTTCATTTCTTAAAGCTTCATAACGATAGCTATCGTAGTTTTCCCGAAATGGGATGGTAAGTGAATGGAAAATGTCGGTCGCTAACTGTGTAATTCTGTGCAGAGTTAGTAATTTTTCAGCATTTCCGTATCTGACAAGGAACTGTGGTTTTCAATATTAAAGCACGGGTCACACTAGGCTGTTTACCAGCTGGTGGTAGCACCAGCAAGCAAGCTGGTTTTGTGGTCACGATCCATACACTAGCTGCCAGTACTAGTGGCTACTTCGCAAGAATATGTCGTCTGTGGGTAGAAAGAAAAAAATCCTCAAGTGGCTATTAAGAATTGAAGTGAGTGAGCTTTGTTCGGATATGCTAAAACAGGAGAGGCGGTTCGGCCATTGATGCAACGAAGAGAAACGTTGGGAGCATCTTCAATGCTTTTAGAAGAACTTAATGACGAGGATCCAGAAACCTAGAGAAAGGTTTTACGAATGTTAGCCAGGCAATTTGAAGAGTTTTGTGAACTAGTCACTCCTCTAAATTAATTGACAAGATACCTTGAGAAAGTCCAGTGCGTTGTTCAAAGAAAAATTAAGCGTTATGAGCGGAATGCATAAATCAATATTTCTAAATCTTTTCTTCTTTCTTTTATGCTTTCACCGCCCCCTTACAGTTATTCATCGCCTCCCAAATGCACCTAGAGCCATCACCGCCCCCTGGATCGCCCACCAGGGGGCGGTAGCGCCCTCTTCGGGAATCACCACACGAACCAGCGGACGACGCACAGTGGGCGGAAATAGAAAAAAGCTGGCCTAAACCCTAAATTTTGACTATTTTTTTGGAAAACAAAAATGGTACAGTCTGCTAGTATAATGTCTAAGGATTAAGAAACTATATCTATTTCAATTTTTGGTACACCCATTAAATCCTCAGAAGCCGTTGAAAATGAGAAAAAATCATAAAATATTTCAAAGCGGAATTTCCGAAGAAATCGAGGTTTTACTTTTGCTCGTGTGTCTTTAAAGTGTTTTTACATAGATTTTCAAGTATATTTTCTGAAAGAAGAAACCTTTCCTAATAATTATAAGTAAATATGTAGTTGTTTTTATTAATATTTCATGTTGTAATTAAACATTCAAAAGTCCACTATTTTTTAACTATTTTTTTATAAAATGTAAAAAAGCTTTGTGATGGCGATAAGACTCGATCGAGAAATTTATACCACACAAAAGAACGGGATCTCTAGTGTATGTTTCAAAAGAAACATCCTGCGCATACTTGCGCCTTTTTATTTGAGGACGGGATATGTAAAAGTTGACATGGCAGCCGCTCGGCCCGATAGTAAGGAGCGGAATTTCCTGATTCTTTTGTAGCTCGAACTAAAAGCAAATAAAGTTACCACCGCTATGATTTTTACTCCAAATGTTATGAAAGATGCTCAATTGAAAAATAACTTGCCAAATTAATCCTCAAGTACCTTCACACTCTCATTTGGGCATATTGAAATTGGGAAATTCGCCGCGGACGCCGGCACCGGTCACCTATCAGCCCGACGAGGGCATGTGTCCAAATGACTGCAGAGTGGATATTTTTCCGTTATTCCTACTTATTCTCACATGGATATAGGGAATTTCTCGCACTTAAGCTCCTGTAGAACCAGATACCCCTTCGACCTAGGGAAGAATCGAAGTGAGCGCGGTCATTGCACACGACCGAAATACCGCTATAATATACCAAGGTGGATAAAATGTAGACGTCAACCTTCAATTATTTAAACTAAGTAATAGTTAGTGGTTAAACCAGCAGAGAGCTAACCGAGCGTTTTAACAATCTGTTTCTCTCTCAAACGTAATCTTAATCTCTGTTTTCAGGGTATAAGATTTGAATTACTTCTCGAAGGTTCCTTTGTGTTTTTGCGAGGATTGAATGAATCAGCACTTTCGAATGTTTCTCATGGTAATCTTATCTTATGGTGTGAGTCATCTAACTAAAGGATAGGCTTAAGAAGTGCACGCGTTGATCATCGTGTGCGAAACACTCGTATCGTAGCGTCCCATCGATATCGAAGTTGGCTCTAGGCACCGTCTAAACATCAAGAAATGGAAGGTACGTTTTCGACTTAATTTTCATCATCCATAAAAGCAGTATCAAGTCTACTTATCATAAGACAGTATCGTTTCTCATGTTTAGATTAACAGGGCTGATGGCAGTAAAGATGAAGTTGAAAGGAGGAAGAAAGAATTGCAACAGTCTTTCAGGACAAGAATGGGATTTTAGTAGACATTCCTAAGCAAGGTAATTGGAGTGGAACAACGAACGATGGAAATACAGCGAGACGCTTCTTTTCCAATCCAAAGCTATCGTCTGAAATTTCTGGTGCGTAAATAACCACGTACATGCGTTATTTTGTGTTTCATAATCTTTGATTCAAATCATCATTCTCAATGAAAATTACATAGAAATAATATTATGTAGTCTTGTTTTTCCATTAAGGCATTACTGAGGAGCTAATTGAGAGGTTTTCCACCATTCTGAAAGTCCTATATACTGGACTTCCAATAAACGTAGCTGCTTTACGCGATTATTGCTCTTCTACTGCTGCCATTTATGTGGAGCACTATTCGTGGTATTTTATTCCCCCAATTGTTCATAAAATTCTTATACACGGAGCGCCTATTGTACAAGCAGCAGTGCCACCCATTGGACAATTGTCGGAGGAGGCCCTTTAATCGAGACATAAGGATATTCGGAGGTTTCGGGAGCTGCATTCCAGAAAATTTTCACGAATGGTATCATTCGAGGATTCTTTTCGAAGGCTTCTTGTATCTGCGGACCCAATGATATCTTCGACAGCAGTGTCAAATCAAAGAAATGTTAAGTTAACCAAAGAAGCTTGGAATCTCCTTCTGATTGATGATATTATAGAGTCCGATGGACACAGCAACGACATAGATTCCGATGAAGATAACTATTAATTGCACTTAAGTATTCATGACTTTGGTTGTACTCCTCTGGAGTAAGGAAAGAGGGCGAGATGGAAAGAAAATTACGATAAAAGTGGAATTATATAGGTTTTTGTAAATATTGTATATTATACATGTAAATAGTTTGTAAATATGTAAATAATTTTTAATGCGGCCACTGTAAGTCTCAAGCCTGCAAATCGGTCTTTTTAAGCCCTGAACGCAGAGAGGAAGTTAGTTATTAGCTACATGCTACATAATATTAGTGCAAATAATATGATGTATCATAAATAACTTTCGATTACTTCCTATGAGTCCGTAAGCTATTTCAACAAACGTGACTACATAAAAATTTGATATACAGTCAAATAAAGTACAAAACACAATTCCTTAGCTAACTGAGCTTACTTAAATAGATTAAAAACATATCACAAGAAATTCGTAACTACTTAACATAACTCCGTCGTATTTGGACTCATTTCATGAAATTCAACCAAGATATGAAAGCATTAAAATTAAAGTAATGCTTATTATGACATGTCCAACAATCAGAGTGGAATCACGCACGACTTGCGCGGGTGGTCGACCTGTTCAGGGCTATCGTTGGGAGGGTGCGTTAATCTTTTGCCCGACTTCCGAAACCGAACGGACAATAATTATTCATTCATTTCAGATACAGAATTATGTTTATTCCTACTGAAAATAAAATAAATACATAAATTTCCGTGGAATATTATGATTACGTTCCCAGCCTTATTATCATGGATACATTACGAAAAAGTTATTCACGGTATTGTATCAATGTAACTAACTCATTTACATCACATATAGGAATAAATTAAGTATCCTACGTGCAGATATCAATTATAGTTGAACCCCCTTTTAATATTCAAAGAAGGACATTTTTCTGTTTCCGCCATTTTGTTTCAGAGAAGCCCCTGATTGTTCTACAGCAAAATAAACATTAGAATCGGATTAAGGAGGTAGTAATCAGCAAAAAAGAAAAACATAGTGAATCTACGTTAAATAATAACGGGGATATGAGTTTTGGCCAGCTTTTTTCGATTTCCGCCCACTGTGCTACGGTCTTACGACGCTTTGAAATCTCAGCGAATGACCGAGACTTTACGTGGCTTACTCGAATATAAAATAGAAAATTGTTCATACAATGTATATACATTCACCGGTCCTTGTTAAGTTTCTTCGCTCGAGTGCTCAGGGCGCATTGCTTACCGCGCTACAATGTTGGCTCAGTTAATGATCATCTGAGCATGTTTCGCGTGCACCTTGTCGAAAATTCTAGATGGTCTATCATAATATTTTATAATTTTTCTCTAATTTCCTATACTAAAGCAGAGTGTTAGCATCGAGCGTAGTTCTGTGGGCTTGTCAGCAGACCACCCTGGTTCAAATACCCGGGGTATTCTTTCACATCAATGTATCCCGGGTGAAGTCTTCGGAGTCCCCAAGCAAAAAAGTGTGAGGTGGCATATGCAAAACAACTGGCCCACCTACACTGAATATGTGAAATTCACACTGTCTTAGTCGGGGGTGAGCTCTACCCTCATCAATCCAAAACAACCTTTGGATCGATGCACTGAGTGAATGTGATACTTTCATTGGTAGATGTGAAAACACAATTATAACTTGGTGAGACGTGATCTTATTTAATGCAAATTTTGAAGTCACTATCATACTGGGAAGGACCAAAAATAAGATTCCGTTATCCCCGTAAGAAATGCATTGAGGAATAGAGGTAACAATCTGAGATCGAACCAAGGACCATCAGCGATACGGTAAACAGCGTATATAAAATCTATTCATGATTTATATCTACAAGCCGAGTTTCAAGTTTCCATCTTATACGGAAGTGATTCAAAAAATCTTAAAAATCGCCGCAATGCATTTTAAATAGGGGAATATTTGCCCTGAACTAGCGTCGAACCGAGAATAATCCTTAAAGATGGTTTTCGTCGGATATGCTCGGATTCTAGCGATCCCTATAATTTCATCTCTCTAATTTGCCGAAAAGTGCCTCAAAAAATTTTCGAAAAACCTGCTATGTATCTATATGGAGAAAATATGTACTTTTGGGTCTTCTGGCATCGAACCCATGAAACTGAGGATCAAAGTCGCACTTTTTCTGCCTGTCACACGTTATGGCCAGTACGTCGTAAAACTTTCAAGTCAGCGACACTTGTGGAACATGGTTAGAATTTTGATATAGAACATTAATTTCCCTTTCTGTAATAAGTGAGAGGTCGAGGCAACAAGTTAAGCGGATATAATGTTATATCAATGATTTAGAGTAATATATGTACGGGCCTATGAAAATACCAAGAAATGGAACACACTTATAGGTGTGAATTACGATTGAATTCTATACATTACTAACCAAGATAAATACGTACTATTACGTAATGGATTTGAATGTATGAATAACTTGCGAAAAAAACTACAGCAAAACGGATATTTCTACATCTTCAAAGCCTGAGTTACGATCGAAATGCCAATGCCTAGTGAAGATCGAAATCCAATTCCAAAGATTCAAAAATTAATGTAACACCAATATATTTTATGATTCAGTATATGACGTAATTAGTTCTCTGTATATACTTATGAATTATCTGCTTTCCTCTTCTGTTCCTTATTAAAAGATTATTAAAATTATTAATATTATAATATTAAAATTATAATATTAAAAGATCGAAATCCGATTCCAAAAATTCAAAAATTAATTTAACACCAATATACTTTAAGATTCAGTATATGACGTAATTAGTTCTCAGAATATACTTATGAATTATCTGCTCTCCTCTTCTGTTCCTTATTCTACGGCCTGTCTCTTCTCACAGCTGTCCCGTTAGAAGCAAGACGAGTTTGACTGATTTTCTGTAAAATAATTAAGTAAATAGATTAATAGATCGAAATCCAATTCCAAAGCATCAAAAATTAATGTAACACCAATATACCTTATGATTCAGTATATGACGTAATAAGTTATCAGAATATACTTATGAATTATCTGCTCTCCTCTTCTGTTGCTTTATCTTTGGCCTTGTCTCTGCTAACAGCTCACTCGTTAGAAGCAAGACGAGTATGACTGATTTACTCTAAAATAATTCATTAAATAGGTTAATAGATCGAAATCCAATTCCAAAGAACCAAGAATTAATATAACACCAATATACTTTATGATTCAGTATATGACGTAACTAGTTCTCAGAATATACTTATGAATTATCTGCTCTCCTCTTCTGTTCCTTATTCTTTGGCCTTGTCTCTTCCACAGCTCTCCCGTTAGAAGCAAGACGAGTATGACTTGTTTACTGTAAAATAATTCAGTAAATAGATTAATAGATCGATATTGCATTCCAAAGAATTTCAAATTAATATAACACCAATATACGTTATGATTCATTATATGACGTAATTAGTTCTCTGCATATACTTATGATTTTTCACAATTTTAAAAACTAATATTCGATTTGATTCATTAAATAACGTAACTAGTTTACATCATATAATTTTGATTTGTCTTCTCTTGTTTGCGTCTACTTCTTCAGCCTTGTCTCTCCGAACAGCTCTCTCGTTAAAAGCAAGACTTGGATGATTGATTTGCTGTATAATAATACAGAAAATAGATTAATTGATCGTAATACATTTACAAAGAATCACCAAATAATTTAAAAACCAAATTACGATATTATTCATTAAATAACGTAATTAGTTCTCACCATAAACTTATGATTTATCTTTTTACAGATCTTTGGGCAAAAGCCAGACGAGGATGATTGAATTGCTTAAGTTTAATATAGAAAATACATTAATAGACATAAATGCAATAACAAATAATCACCAAAAATCTAACAGCTAACTTATGATATGTTTAAAAACCTATCGTGATGAGCTCTTATCATATACTTACGGTTTATCTGCTCCCCTTCTGTTCCTTTTTCTTTTCGCGTCTCTCTTTACAGCTCTCTCAGTAGAAGCAGGACGAGGATGATTGCTTCGGGTAGATATAATACCGAAAATTGATTAATAGATCGAAATGCAATTTCTAAGAATCCCATAAATCCAGCTCGTAACTTATGATATTTTTAATAAAGGAACTTTTTATCTTTCATCATTTTCTTATGGCTTATCTTCTTCGTCCGGTCTCTCCTTACAAATCTCTCCGTAACAGCATGACGAGGATTGTTTCTTCGGTTAGAAATATTTCAGAATAACAGATCGGAAAGCAATTACTAAGAATCACAAAAAATCTATCAGCTAACTTAAAAAATGTTCCAATAAAATAACGTAATGACCTTTCATCACATACTTAAGGATCGAAGATGTTAACGAACTATCTTTTAGGTATTCAGTAAATTCATTATTTCAACCTCAAAGTGGAATATATCTTAACCTATATACTTAAATAAAATACTAGTAGTTGAGTTCTACTAATACCTGAATTTAAACTTTATAATTTGGAATTTGATATAAAAGATAATCCTAATTCGATCGAAGATCAAATTGAAATTACGTATATGAAAATTAAAATAAAATTTCTCGTTTAATGCGCTCTTGAGTTCGTATGAGCCCGCGAAAAGGATAATTTATTTTCGAAAAATGAAATCAAGTCTTTAGAGTTTATGATTTGTAGAATTTGAATTTTGGGATAGTGTCGCCTTTAATTTGATAGAAACACTTATTTATATTTATATAAAACCATCTGATATCTAATGACCGTCTAATACCATGTTTTTACGAGGGGAGACGTGAAATAATCCTTTCAGAATGAAAAACGTATATTAATAATTGGAAAGAATAATATAGTTTGTATATATTTGTCACATAAATCAAAAAATGTAACAGAATAAATCGAAATTCAATTCAGTATATTTTATTATTCAGTATTCAGTCTGATTTTAATAGCTTTATTCCGAAATTAATGGGAAAATTGTTTAGTGATAAATAGATTGCAGAAAATATATATATATATTAGAGAAGAGTGATTATCTATGCATAACGAAAGAGTTGAATAACATGTCCGACGGATGATACCGAAAATCTCATATTAACTTGAAATACTACGTCCCGTTCAAGTAATCTTTCAAATCTCGAAAACTGATGTTATTTATTAAACATTCTATGGTCTTATTTCGAACTTTGTAACTTTAAATATCTGTGGCGATGTGCCCCCTTTGACCGGCGCATCGCCATCGACGCACGCCTTCGAGAGGCTTCGAGAGGCTTCGAGAAGGCGTGCGCTAATGACATCCTATATAAAGCGTCCTGCGAGGCGCACAAAAGGTCATTCAGGAAAGGACATATGAAGAACAATCACCTCTTGTGCCTTCATATCTATATACTGCTTTATATAATAAAAACTTTCTCTAACATTAAAGATGCTTAATGATATTTTAATACAAACCATAATCTTTGCTTTTTATCTGTAAACCGTTCTGACCTTATCTCAAATATTAAGAAAATAACATTTAACTGCATGTCTTAAATAATGTATGAAGACGTAAATTCATTTATTTAGAAAAAACTTTTGGAATATTTGTACTATGTCAATAAAATATCTTACCCTCGTACTGAATAAAATTTGAAAGTAATGAAAGAAACGGCGGAAATTCTAGCAAGGCAGAAAATATCATTACAAAAGAACTTACCTGAATCGGGAATCCGGAAGGTATCATCTTGTTTATCCTTTGTTTTTTTGGCATTTCGCTATCACAGAAAAGCATCCCAAATAATCATCCAAAGGTGAGTTAATTGACTTCCTCATGACTTTAAAAAATAAAAAATCACAAATTAATTTCGCAATTAATTAATAATATCCATAAAATTAGCATGAATTATTTCGAACTGATTTTAGTTCCAATCAATCTAACTAGTATTTCTTATGCAACGTAGTTAAACGAGGTTAAGTACCACATCAAAGATGTTTGGAAAAATATCGCTTCGGGATTCAATTCGATTATTCATCAACCTCAAAAACGGAGATGACTTAACTAAAACATATACAGTAGAACCCCGGTAATCCGGACACTCGCTAATCCGGAACCCTCGGTAATCCGGACGGTCCATTGGGAGTTATGCAAACCCGCAACTTCTTCTTGTGAACATATAAACACGCATATTAATAACAAGAAACGAGAGGTGGACAGACTATTTGAAATATTTCTCCATTGGCAGCAATTATGTGATGGAGAGCGAAGTATTTCGTTTACTGTGATAATACATCTAAGTTGTGATACTTTTCTGAGACAGCATTTTTCCATTACAGGAATGCTTAATATGTGCGAGACTAAACAATTTCGATAGACAATAAATTTTCAGTTGCAGCAGGGTATCACTTCTCAAAACATCACGTTCATTAAAAAGCTATGAGAGAAGAGGCGTAAAAAACAATCCTTCCCTTTGGTAGACGTACAATGAGGATGACCATGCATAGAGATCGAGGGCAAAAAGACACTTGGGTCACACGAGAATTATTTTTGGATTGGTTTAAAACAGAATTCGTTCCAGCAGTTCGACAACATATGAAATCCGTGAATTTACCACAACGTGCTTTATTGTTGCTTGATAATTGTCCTGGCCATCCTTCTGCAGAAGAATTGTGCACTGATGACGGTGAAATTTCCGCAATCTTTTTACCCCCTAACACGACTGCGCTGATCCAACCCATGGATCAAAATGTTATTCGAAGCATTAAGTTAAGATATCGTAAGTTCCTTCTTACGAATATTCTCAATGATCCTGTGCACAATTAAAATTTGGAAAATGCACTGCAAAAGGTAAATTTAAAAGATGTCGTGTTCAATCTAGCTAACTCTCGGGCATCTGTGTCTAAATTATTGATCAGTAATAATTTAGAAAAATTTACTCCCAAACTTAATTGGTTCGGAAGTTTTAGAACATGTGCAAACTGAAGAAATTCAGCTTGGCCACTCATTAATCAGCAACAAAATTCGAACCCAATATCTAACCCTGAAGCTCTTCGGTGGGCTGCTGAGGCTGACGACAGTTTGGCTCGAAACGAAGCTTTAACAGTCGACGAAATTATCAGAACAGTAACGGCAGAAGATGATGAAGATGACGACGACCACCCTGTAGACTCCGTCAAAATTTCTCATTCTGAGGCTTTGGCGGCACTCAATACATCATTAAAGTGGGCCGAGGAGCAAAATTTTGAAGTACATGAAACGATGCTCTTTAGATGTTTTAGAGTCCGCGCACTTGATTTAAAAAATAAGAACGGTCGCGCTAAAGAAAATAACTGACTTTTTTGCTCGCTGATAATATTCATTCACTTTATATGCTGTAATACCTTATGTAATATATACATGCATTATCTGTACAATATAATTTTTGAGAAAAGATGTTTTTTACATTATTTTTTGAAAACCTCGCTAATCCGGAAACCCCGCTAATCCGGACGCCTATGTGCCTGAATTCGTCCGGATTACCGGGGTTCTACTGTATAATAAAAATACTAACGTTGCCTGTATCAATCAATTTAAAAATTTGAATTTGAATTCAATAATAATATTCAAATAAACCGCTAGTTCAATTGTAAATGAGCAAAATCAGAATTCTTAAAACGATGAAGGATCGTAAAATCAAATACAAATTCTTTTAATATTGAACGTAAAAAGGATAGTTGAAAGTATCTACTGAAAAAATAAAATTCGTCTACGGGTGAATTGTTATAGCAAATATCTTATACTAACGTTAATTTAAAATGTAAAGATAGCTGACAGATAGCAATTCATGTTTCGAGGTAAGAATTAAAATATATATATGCAGAGTTCTAGCAACTAATAACGATTAGAATGCAAGAAAAAGGTGAATATAATATTATAGGGAGATTTTAAGAAAGATGTTGAATAAAATACATCTATTAGGGAAATAAAAAAAGTTAAATTATAAATATAAAAGTCGTTGATATGTCATAGGTTTATGATATCCAGGTAATCTCGAAGTAATTTCCAAAAATATTACGCATTTTACTCCAACACCCAAGTAAGATTTATAATTAATTTCAAAAACAACCATTCTGACGACGATTTTCCGAGAAAATTAATTGTGATATAGTATAAACTCTAATGGAAGGTAAGCACCGATGAAAACATCTTTGCAGTGGAAGTTATACATTTTTTAGGAAACCACGACCTTGAGATAATGCCTTTTTTCCTGTTCTTAATTGCAGGTGTTCAAATTACAGAAAAAATAGAGAATGAAAGTAAGGTATTCTAAATAACTGAGAAAAAATTATCGAATAAAAAAAAATCGAAGCTCAAAGAAATTAGAGTCATCCATTGCAGACTGCAGACATTGCAAACATCCACAATTCATCTTGAATATAAAATAATCAAAATCGGAATATAAATATATAATTTAAATGGTAAGCCAAATTATTTTGTTAGATCAATATTAACTGCCCGTTAAAAATAAAAAATATGTTACGCTGGAGGTATTAAACATCAGAAAGAATAAATGTCGGAAAATATCATAATAAAATTGCTAACCTGATCTTATATACAAAATACATCATTTGATGATCCTAATTTGAACGCACTTTCGTTATCACACCCAAGACATACAAAAGAATCATCCATATTCGAGAGAGCTCATTTCATCAAACACGAAAAAGGCAAAATGTAATAAATTTTTTAAAAATTATTTAAGGTTTTAATGAAATAATAATTAATTTTTTCCATAAAATATTGTACGATGTGCTATCTGACGCTAGTAGCAATTGATAAGAGTAGGATTTCCAATACGAACTCGTTAGACGAGTTTGGATTCCAAATCGAAGATGTTAAGATTTTAATTATCAGAGATAATCAGCAGCTAACTATTGTTCATACGGTGGGATTCCAAATCGAAGATGTTAGGGAACTATATTTTAGGCATTCCGTAAATTAATTAATTCAACCTCAAACGCGAAGATATCTTAACTAATATACATAAATAAAACACTAGTAGTTGATTAATTATTTAATTTATATTTAAAATTTGAATTTGGTTCCAATAAAAATATGGAAGCGAAACTGTAATTAATAATATGCGAATAAAGCAAATATCTTTAAAAAATAAATAAAGGAAAATTCAAATCCAAGGATATTTGATGGAATTAATATTAATGATATTATAAGAATTTTAATGACCCCAGAAATTCCGTTGAAGACAAACTACTGTGCTAGGAAACGTTTTAGAATAACGTGAATTTGAGTTTTAAAGATTCCTAACTGATATCCATTGATGATTTGAGGGTGGGCATAAAATGTTGCATACTACCAAGAGAGTCGGTACCAATACTCCAAATTTAATTTCAAAGTCAATTTGAATCATATATCAAAAGGAAAGTTTACAGAAAGAAACTGAAGCTGCCAATCACTGAATTCACTGTGTTATAGTGCATATTGGCAGCATCTGACTGGAAATTTTATGAGGAATTCAAAATATTTTCAAAGAAATATTTGAATGATTATTATAATTTATTAAATGTACTGTAATAAGTCAAATAATTAAGTCAAACTTAAAGCAGCGTCATATGAAATTTAATTAACAAACTGAAAAACTTATTTACAACAAAGAATATCTTGTAATGATGCTTTAGTTCATTAGACTACTATCAAAGATGCCTCTTATCTTATGTATACATAGTACATGTAATGATTTCAATGATAAAGAGGCAGCGATGCATTTTTAGTTATGGGACAGGGAGGAGAGGACTGGTAATACTCACGTATTGGTCTCGAAACCACGAGATGCTGATGAGGTGCTCCACTATAAAGAAAGAAATAAGATTATGAATATGATAGATTTACATGACAAATCCTTTCGCTGTCGTTTTCTGTCGAAACGGGTATGGCTTATCCAGGAGTCGATTATGGCATTCCGAGAAAATTCACTTTCCCCAAATCTGAAAAAATTAAAACGTCAAACTAATAAAATAGGTTCAATAGTGCATACATAGTGCATGGAGTTGGAAGGAAGACACTTTGACCTTTGGAAATCGAGGATAAAGTATTCAAGGAATTCGGTACGCGATTTCGGGTCTAAGGAAATCATTAGCATCTCAGCTAACTTTTCGGCCATAACAATGCATTGAGAGCAGAGAATAGGGAAAGCGAAAGATCAATATGCATGTAAACAACTTTCACCAGCTCACAGTAATTTACAGTTAATTGGAGGGCGAACGTGTATCAGACGAGACGTAATGCCCAAATTTTTACAGAAAAGATAGTCCAACACTGTGAAGTCTTAGAGCTCTGATGCCAAAGAACACCTGGATTCATGAATGATCGTTAGAGTCTAAATTGGCATCTGTTATAAACTAAAACTGAGAGACTAAATAGCAGAGACGATTCAATGATAAAACAACTGCATTGTATCAATTAAAATCAGTAAAGGTACAACAAATTATCTTACTCAAGGGAAAAAAATAATTTAATTCTCATAGTATGTATGAGGCATATGATTACGCCTTCTTTTGTAATCCAAAAATATTGATTTAGAGAGTGATCCTTAAAAGCATAATACTGTAACATTGCAAAGTAGATTTTCATCCTTATCTTAATCATACCTACAACGGTTTTAGATCATCATGCTTCCGTGACATTTAATTTTCATTACGATTCACAGGGAAGTAAAGACTTCCTTTTTAAAAAAAGAAAATTTTTGCTTATTGTCGGACACAAATCAAATAATAAAGAAATGGAAAATATACCTTAACCTAGAAAAATTTTCAATTAGAATACGAAGAGACCCATGAATAAAATTTCCGCTTACCTAATTTAAGAGATCCAGTCTTTCGCTACCACCGGGTATCATCATAGAGTAACTATACATCATAGTATAGTTACTCTATGGTATCATCAAGGACGAATCCTTCCGCAGTCCCTTTCTATCGAAAGGAAAATCACTTGTGTGGCAGCCCACTATAGAAATCAGAGAAAATTAAATTGCTCTAAAATCTGAAAAAAATATAAAACAACATTTAAAAAAATATAAATTCAATTAGGTAAACGTTTTAACCTACACCCATGAAAAAACATGAACTTGTATCGACGACTTACGAAACCGCTACAACCGTTACCCAGAATGCATCATGACACCCAGTTTGAAAAAAAAAACAAACGACTGACTACAAAAAAAGGGGTTAAATTTTATTCTTGTGACCGTTAACTAAACTTATGCTTATAAAATTCAAGCTTAAGAACGGAAACTGAATTAATATTACGGTTGCCTTCGATGAAAGCGGTCCCGTGTTCGATTCCCGGTAGGATCCTTAGTGAGAAATCACCTAAGCTGTCGAAGCACTTTTAACAATGCTTACTATCATTACTTATTAACACCAAAAACAGGACTTGATGTTAAGCAAATGAAGAAACAATAGATATTATGCATGCATCTGTTTTAAAAGAAAACGAAATTTAATTAGACCGGACATAGGTGATAAATCTCATGCAATAACACCATTCAAGGATTGCATTTAACGGTAATGAAATGTTTAGCACTATCAGCTATAATCAATACATCGTGCAACATGTTTAAGCATTTAACAAAATATTAAATATCTTTCTACCGCAAATTTCGTTTGCAAATCCTTGTGGAATTTTCTTCGATTCCTTTTCGAAAATCATTCTCGAAATTAAGAAAAAAATGTACGTACTTGAAATTAATGATAGCTAAAACGAATGACATTTGCAAAATAAGCTCCGGCTAAATCGCAAAGAAATACGCGATGTAAGACGTTGGCTCCTACCGTTACCTAACATAACCGAGATTTGACATGAAGTGCATGCACTAATAGTGTGCATCGAGAACAATTTTGTACGGGAAATTCTAATAATTAATCCTTAAAAACGATCGCAAGAAAAATTTGTTTAAGATATTTTATGAAATTTAGCTTAATCATGGGTCGCGACGGCCAACATCTTCACCAGGACCATCTTAACACAAGAAAGTAAATTCAAATCAGCAACGGTTATTTTTAAAGACTTACCAAGTGACTGTTCCGGAAGAAATCTCGGCGACGACTGAGGACTCAACCGTCTCTCTAGGTTTAAACAATGATGATCTTCTCTGATTGGTCGATTTTGGGTCCAACATCCTTCGCCCCGCCTATTAATTTTAATTTTGGTAAATTATAACTGTTCTTAAATATGCATTAACCTATGTGATATTATATATCTTTAGAAATAAAAATATTCTAAGAATATAAATTTTCCTTTAAAGTCATATTTTTCTCACTAAATGAATCGGATGTTCGGTATAAACAAAGTTGCTGTTCTCTGATTGGTTGATTTTAAAATCTATGTCCGTCACACCGTCCCCAAGTCTATTAATTTTAAGTTTCGTAAACTTTTTACGATAATTAAATATGCATTCACTTAGAATATAGATATTTATCGAAGTAAATATTTCTTTACAACATTAAATTTTGCTTTAAAGGAACATATTTTCCACTAAATGAATTGGATGGTGGTACCAAGCCATTGCTCGCAATTACGGGGAAGTATTAGAATAAAAAAAGATTTCGTATTAAAAATATATATTTCTCTACATAGGACAGCGTCTTTAAGGAAATCAAATCTTCGTAATCGTATTTCGTATTATTATACCCTAATTATCACATTTCGTAACTTCCCATCTTTCATTTGCAAATGAATGCGATTATCGCATTTCCCTACCTCACACGTTTACTTTGTTATTAAACATTATAATTTATGAAATCTATTATTGCTTTAAAAATTAAACTCTTCCGGAATTCGATGATATCGAGGTCTTATATTAATCACATCCTTTCTAATATATATATATATATATATATATATATATATATATATATATATATATATATATATATATATTTATTACGGTTCCTTTCTAGCATGAACTTAACTCCATCGAAATTTCTGGAAGTTATATGAAATGTAACAAGGTTTATTATGGATCCTCACTAATGCTCTAGGCTGAAAACTCAACGATACCAAAAGCGAACATTACATTAACATTGAAAACATTTCACTCGATTGATGGTTAATCTCAATTTTGATAAATGGTTTCTAATTGTTGCCGTATCCTATAGCAATGAAATTTAAGCAGGCACGAACTCAAAAGAAGTATGACAGTCTTTAATGCAAAATTTCAATATCCCATGACAAGAAATGCATTTCACACGGGTCTGACTCCAAATTATCTTACCTCTTGATTCTTTCCTCTTGAAATGCTTCCTCCACTGTCCACTCCATTCATTCAATATGTAGATTACCTCCATACTCTATATTTCTTCCCACCTTATGAATATCATCCTGATTGTCATTGCTTTTACCTTTAAGTGCCACAAATATTAATATTTAAAACCACTGCTATAAACGTAAGTCACACGTGAAACGTATACTGATGTAATATTTTTCATAATGCACTAACGAAGGAAATCACAAAATGGATGGCCTCCTTCGAACACCAAAAGATACTTCTGCTTAGAATATTTGTCAGCTGAGCTTATCCCTCAGATGTTTTTAGAACTCATTATATATCCACAAGATTCACCACAAAGAATTTAAGAGTTAGATAACGACTCCATAATGAAAACATGACGAGAGAAAACAGTCACCTGACATTAGTCATAGCTCTTGGACGCCTTCACGTAGTTCAGTTTTCGGAAGAAGACGATCGTAAGTTCTCAAAAGCGCGCAAAAACGCCAAAGCCTCGTGCTTACCTTTAGGTCGTATGTGAAGTGGTGGTTTAAAGACTAGTGATTTTCAAGTTCCAAAATGTTTTACAGATGAGGATTACCCTTAGTGACTGTGAACTAGATCACGTTTACTCCTGGATTACTTTTACACAGTGAGAGTGTCACAAGTACAACGCAAGGGTTCAATAATCAAGTTAAAAGCCTCGTGTCGACAAAACAGCTGAAACTCAGCTCTGATCCTTGGATTGGATTGAAAAGGTGTGTAATTCCTCAACTGTGATGAACGAATCGTCAAGGAATCGAAGCCTCAGAATGGATTCATGCTGGAGTAAAAGGTAATGTTAATCTATGAAAACGTTCCGAAGAATGTAACGAATAATAGATATGATTATCTGTATGACGTGTTTCATTGCTGTAAAATTGAATCTGAGACTATCGATTTTATTCCATAGGTTTACAAAGAGATATTATGTAGCCATAACTTATCTTTTTCCACTGATTTTGTATGTGATAGATTCAAGGGTGTTAAACATCACTGAGTGTGGTACTTTATTAAAAAATCAAGCGATTTCATCCACGAAAATATTCCATGAAGAGTTTACAATGATTTATTAACGTTATGTTTCTGTAGCGTAATAAGTGTAGCATTTGAATACATTCTTTGGTCTACTAAAACCACCATTTCATTTCATTATTTTATATTTCAAAAGGCATCATTCTCAGACCTATGGGCTCAAGCTTTGCAAGTAATTGTCCTGTCCTCTTTTCACAATGGAGGTCTTTATCTAACCTTTAAATTCCTTGCAACGAATGTTTGTGGATATACAATGAGTGTTTACGACATGGGACTGATAACATATAAGACAAATATTCGAAGGGGAAGTTACTTTAGAATGCAATGAAGGCCATCCGTCGTGTAATTTACTTCAAAAGCCCGAATTGTAAATGAGGGAGAAATTATTAAACAGAGGAAGATTTGGCAAATTATAATGTGTTTATTGAGGAATTCTAAAGAGAGGAATTTAAGAATTTAACCACAAATGATGTTAGATATAATGCCTATGTGTAATATTACTGACTGGTAATCCATGTTTCTCATGTTATTGTTGACCACAAGATAAATAATTTATCACTACATGACGTGAGTGCATTTAGGAATTCAATTGCATTACTCTCCAAAAGTCGATGCAAAGTATGATACTTTTGAATGATATCTCTTAAAACAGTTAGATTATTACTAGCTACATAACATCACATAAATCTTCACTCATGTAATTATGTCATCGTATATACCTAGAAGAGATGTCCTGCAGCGAAAAATTAAATGTAATATTATATATTATTGGTCTAAAAGAAATATTACTCGCAAAGTCGATGAATTTTTACGTTTTTACGGGCATAACTGCTATAGATATGTTTTAAAAGTTGATTTTCCGATTTAAATTCGCACATCGATACTCGCTTTCTTCCATCACATTATTGCCAAACCTTAACATCATGTAATACGATATTCAGTATATATTATTATCAATCGGTTAATTCTACAAAATAATTATTAGTAAATATATCTTTGATAGAGAGTTCTTAATTTGAACCATGATGCATCCCAGGGGAGACTGGAAATCTACGCGGATTATAATCGAGGAGTTTCAAAGTAAAATTCATTTTCCAATAACTTTTAATTTTGAATTAAATTATTTTGCACAAAAATAAATTTTACCTCAGTGGTGATAATTGATGAAAACTATTAAAATTAGAGGGAAACAGGTGAGTTGACTTTCAGTTGAATCATCGACCAATCACGGCGCTGCATTCGGTTCAACGTTCATTCTAAAGATTTAAATTTCAGTTACTTCGGAGACGTTACCCAGTGATGGGCTGCTGCCGGTCTTTTGTTTCGAAGGAAACGTTAACTTTTGAATTGTAGAAGAGCAATAAGTTCGAAGCCGAGCATAAGCTAACCAATTTCCAAGTTTAACTTAATTATTGTTTGATTATCTTCATTCAAGAAGTATATATTCATTAAATTAGAGGATATTTCCTTGCGTCAACATGTTGTGGACTTCGTCAGTGATATTTTTGGTAAGTATGTGCCATGTGCATCATCATGAATTAATCTAAATTAAGTTCTAAGGATATTATTTGGTTTTGAGACCATAGTATATTATTTAGATTCTAATGGTAAACGAATATTGTGAGTTAACAGATGGAGTGTTTGTAGCTGTGACATTGACAGTTCAGTCCGCTATTTCTAGTGTGGATGTTAGCTTTCCTTGTCTTTGACCTACAATTACAGTTAAGCTAACCTATATAATTCGAATTCCGTTAGTCCTTTATCTTTTTCTTTAGGGTCGTAGTTTTTCTCACCAGAAATCGTATTGAGAGTAGTAATTTTTAGAATCGATCTTGAGTAATCAAATACGTTGCAGCGGGACTGTATTCCTCAAGCATTTATTTCCCAATATTTATAAGTCAGTAATGGACAATATCTACCGAAGTCAAATCGACTGTTTTTTTATTTAAATTTAAAATTTGATTTTACCGTCCATCATTATTTTATGATCCATCTCTTAATAGGATTTCCATTAGGCTTGTTTTCTTTCATAATTGGATTCAAAATCGCCATACTTGTAATTCTTGAATAATGGGTAGATATTCATTTGCACAAAATTAGTGAATTCATATTCTTGTTTTCGATTCTTATTTATTAAGAGTTCAATTTAGGGGTCTTAATTTTAAAATTCAATGGAAGTGTAAGATTTGTGACGTTCCCCTTCTTGATGCAACCCTAGATGAACATCGGGAATGATTAATTGTAATATTACCAGATAATTTTAGTCGACAATTTCAATGATCATTTAGTGGAAGAGTCTGGATAACCGTTTGAATTTTATGTTAAGAGCAGTGTTTTTTTTCACTTTCATGGGGAAATCATATTAAGAATTAGATATATTACAATAATTTTTAAATAATAATAATGGTGGGATAGAGTACGTAAAGTAATATTTTTGGAAAAATTTTGGGATTAGTAACATATTTCTTCAACCGATGACATATCATCCCGGCTTATATTTGAAACATAACTTGTTTTTTTTTCGATCAGTTATCTTTGAAATGTTTTCTTTGTAAACTCTTCTGAAAATATCAGATTCAAATTAACCTTGCAATTAATTCTTGAATAATAGGTACATACGGATTATTTCTGAATAAGTATATTTTTATTTTTACCCTCGGATCACGAATATCTATCAGTTACGAATACTTAATATTAATGCCTTAACTATAACGTTATCCTGTTTTCAGTCACAGTATTTTAGTCTTAGAATGAAATACTGGAGTCGAATTTCGGAAATGATCTTAATTGAAATCTTTTAATAACTTCAGTAAATATTTTCTACTATTCTTGTAACGGAGGGCCTGAAAAATATTCGAATTTTAATTGACGAATATTTATCGCTTTTAAGATCTTGTATATTCATTTACTATTAAATTTCCGTCTCCCTTGAGAATAATTAGTGGATATAAATTGAGATTCAAAAATCGAATTCTTTGAGTCGTCGTTGTATTTGTATAAGATATATAAGGTATATTTCAGATAGCATATCTCTGTTTCTGAGTTACTATGAACTAATTCTATTTAATCACGAAGGAATCGCTCCCAAACATCTTCGATTTGGCATCAGACCTTGTCCTACGACGTCGAAAAGGAAATCCTAGTTTGAAAAAAGGTAAATGATCTGCCGTTTTTAAACTAACATCGTACAGTATGTAAATACTTAATCTATTTGTGCTTCTTTCTATTCTCAAGTTCGGAGGAAGTGAATTCTCCTGCTTTAGGATGATTCTTCTTGGTGTCTCCGGTGTGATACTGAAAGGGCGCTCAACACGGGATTATCAAGCAAAGTCTCCAGAATACCCCATACTGTTCACTTATCCTGAAATGATATTTTCAGAATATAAAGGAAATAAGAGAGATTTTCAAGACAACTCTTCCATGAGACCTGGTAATTCAATGAAGGGTGATGTTACTTGCGATGATCAGTAATATTATTTTTCCGGGATTCCTAACCGACTTGAGAACGGTTGAGGTAAAGAAATCATTTCTCAATCATAAAAGAGCTGAGAAGGTGAACAACATTGCTGTAGAGAAATATTTGGTCTACTCATGGGACTGTGAATACAATGAGTAAGATTACTAAACTATTCTTATTTCAGTATGACGATAGTTCGTATTTTATATTAAAATCATGTTTTTCTGTTTTCGAAGTACAATATTTTTACTGCTTTTTATTGTTTCTTTAGATTCAAACTCCAAACATTTCTCCATCACGGAAGAGCAAGAGAAGGAGCAGAATGATGCTGAGGATAGTCATTTGCTGATTTGGAACAAAATAAAATGAGTATAATTTGATTCTAATGCTATACCTACTCATGTTTGATAGTTACTGCGTACTTTATTATTAGATAGTGCTAAATGCCTTTCAAAAGATATTTGACTTACAGGTTTTTTTAATTTTTCAGAGTCACCCCCAAAACATTTTTACAACACGGAAGAGCAAGAGAATGAGTACAATTAGGCTGAGGAGAATTAACTATTTGGCCATTTGCTGGAACACAAATAAAACAAGTTAGTGAAGATAACGTTCCACCAAGTAAAGTCAATTAATATCGATTTTAAAACAAGTTAGTATAATATGAAACTTCTGCTTTCCAATATCTAATGATGTGAGATACATATGGAGAATTTTGATATTAGCATAAATTTTATGTCTTCGAAAAGATATTTTACTTACTGTTTTGTTTTTACTTTTTCACTTTCTCCACGAAAAATATATCCAACACGGAAGAGCAAGATAATGAGTACAATTATGCTGAGGAGAGTTATTTGGTTGAATGCTGGAACACAAATAAGTTTGTATAATTTGGAACTGGTGCTTTTTCTATACCTAATGATGTGTGATAGATATGGCGAATTTTTATATTAGTATAAATTATTCATCAGTTTATTTATTAGTTTTACCCCCAGAACATTTATCCGACATGGATGAGCAAAAGAAGGAGCAGAGGTATGATGAGCAGAGTTATTTGCCGAATGCTGGAACACATAATACAGTGAGCATAATATAGAACTGGTGCTTTTGCTATACCTATTTAAGTTTTATAGATACTGCGTATTTTGGCATTAGTATATGGTTTCATTCCTTCAAAAAGATATTTTATTTTTTATTATTTATGCTTCAGTGACACTCTGAAAACCTCTCTCCGTCATTGAAGATCAAGAGTAGGAGCGCAGTATGTCGAGGAGAGTTATTCGGTCCATTGATGGAACATTGAATACTGTAAGTACTTATTAAATTTTTTTTATTAATAAATTTAGTTCTAGTTAGCCAATTCCCCCCTTTTTCGATCCTTCATTCGTTCAATGTCTCCATGTTAGAAGATGTGCGTTACATTTGATTCACTTTTAATTTATATTATTTGGATTTTCGAAATTACGTATCGGTTTCAGTCTGAAATAGAACTTCTATTTTACATTCTGTAATGCATGGAGTACTTGATAATTTTAAATTCATCATAAAAGTTTCAAATGCTTTTGAGGGTTTTCCGAAAATGTGGATTTTCTCGATGTAAATATATTCTGAAAAATTGGGGTTGGAACAAATTTTGTAGAGACCAACATTCAATTTAGAGTATCGTAAAGGACTATTAAAATTGTTTTAGAGAAGTCAATTGAAATTGATATCATACAACTAACGGAAAAATTCGAGCAAAATGCGTGAGTCAAATTTTTTTGCATCTTTTCCATCCGTGTTAAGATTCTTGAATGTCTCTCCATTGAAGCATATAAAATACCTTTTATTTGCATAATGGTTTGCCTTTCCATTGCTGTTATGGCGACACTTTCCCATACGCTATTCATGAACAGTTAGTCATTTCAAAGGCTTCATTTTTTTACAATTAGTTAGTTCGCTAGGTCATACAAAATTGAGAGTGCATAGAATGGTGAGAGAATGAATTATGACTTTTTTTTGTCATTCAGTTTTACTTTCCTTTTGGTGCTTCTGGAACATTGCTCTATCGGAAATACATTTTATGATTTCATGATTTGAAATAATTGCTTAACCTTGCAAAACAACGCTTTTGATAATTCAGCGATTTCACTTTTTTTTTTCAAGCAAATTTAGGCCATTTTAATAAATTTACTTCGTTTTTACGAGATAGCGTACGAAGAGTAGTAATTTACCATTTTCAGTCATCATAAAGAAATCGCTGGCACAAGCTTAAGATCTGGTATCACTGCTTAGTAATCATCCCGGCTATGGCAATAGTTTGTTAAATGTTCCTTTTAAAACTGTTGTTAAGATTTAAATGATAGTAAGCAAAAATGACAAGTAAAATGGAAAAATTGGCTGGGTCATTAGCGTTTGGGTTGGTTATTAATTTCAGGTTGACTATAAATCGCTAGCTCAGGTTTTATAGGGTGTAATTCTCGTTATTTCTATAAGAGTACTAGTTTCGATGATATAATTAGGATTCCATGTAAACGTCCCTAGTATATTCCGATTTCGTTGTATAATATTCTTAAATAAAGTTAAAGAGAGAAAAAACGATCTGCGACAATGAAGAAGTCTACCTTATGTGCAATTCCCATCTAAGTTAAAGATCCCTGATTCGTTAGTTAGATAATGATTGCATAGAAGGCAAAGATTACTGCAATGGACGATCAATAATTCTTTAACCATTGAGTATGTAGATGTTTCAAATCCGGGAACAATGTCAGCGTGGTGAAAGCGGATGGCATTAGATAAATGTGTTTTCCCTTTCATGCCTTCCGTTTCAGCTCTAATCTCGTCATTTTTTTCCCTATTTACTTTTATTTTCCTACTTTCGTTTTCTACTCCTTTGTTAGCAGAGTTTGAGCACGTACAGTTCAAGAGTCACCTCAAGGTCGATTCTTCCTCAAATTTCAATTTCTTCCATTCTTAGGATTCTTTTAACGGTTGTGGCTGGTTCGTCCGTTTTTACTTTAGGGTCTTTGCACAAGTTCAAGGTCTTGTTTTCGTAAACAATCTCCGGAATTGTAGGAATATTTACTTTAGCTTGTTTGCGTTACCCTTTCACGATTCTACAGTGAATTTAGGCCTTGTTTTTAGTCTTTACTCTTAACTTTAATCACTCTTCGTAGCAAACTGAACTGATTTTTTGAAACAAATTGGATATAGATGAATGCATGAAAACGTATGAAGTAGGATATTTATCCTTGTTTCCTATTAGCGTACCTTCGGACTGTTAGCTTAAGATGGATCAACTTTACGCAGCTTATGTCTTCTTGGCATTTTAAGCTTGCGGCCATAACTAATTTCTTACGTAAACATATGCATGAACAGAAACGATGAAGTAGATTTAGGTCGTAAAATGCCTTTAATTCTGTTTCAATGACTACAACGTTAGACAATCGCGATAAGGAGATCCGTCCATCCATCATTAATGTTCCCAACCTACATGTTTTTGTAATCTTATTCATCGGATTTCATCTGTAGGTTAATTTAATTAATTAAGTAGTGGAAATATAATAGCGAAATATCGTGATTCTCTAATTTAAGAGGCCCCCAGTTTTTACTCTTTGAGCTTATAAATAATATTGCGTCATAACATACCGTTGTGCTGTGCGGAGACTCTGCTTATGCGATAAAGGATTTAAGTACTGGATTATACGCGAATGTTTGTGATTGGTTACTATTTCGGTAATTAATATGCATATTATTTTTCTTGAAGGTCGGCGTCGGGTGGCCACGTCTGGCGACTACGTAGGGGATGCTGTCGGGACGAATTTTCGTCCCATTTCTTAAGGGTTCCACTTCGGAGTGTGAACCTCGGGCGAAGTCAAGCTAGTTAAAACCAAAGGCGGAATCGCGACTCAACGAAGGAAAAGTTAGGCCCAGTGATTGGTGACAAGGATATTTGGGTTATGGTAAGAACATTGGTACATAGAAAAATAGTGCAGCAGTTTTCTTAGGGGGTTCAGTGAACCAGTGAACCCAATGGACCAGCCGCCACTGGGTGTAGGACACTGTCCCTTATTGTGAAAATAGACTCCAAGACCTTTTATGGTCTATGTTATTATTTTATCAAAATTTAGAGGCCACTTTACAGCCCTTCCTTGTTTTTTTTAAAATTTAATCAAAGCCCAATTATAATTTTTTAACCTTACATGTTGTGTGTATTGTTCGACTTGTGGATGTACTGACTTGTGACGCCATGTTATTCATGGCGATAATAGCCCGAGAGGCTGATTCGCCAGTACACACATACATACATCAGTAATACCTCACAGTGGCAGACGGTTCAGATAATGGAAGTAGCACTCTTAGATAATTTTGTTTTAAGATGAATCAAAACCTTAAAATTATCTGATGCCAAAGAATACCGCCCAGGAAATATGGAGACGAAGTTCGAGCATTAGTCATTTTTACTTTTTGTACAATCGTAGATTAAACGGAATTCAACCAACCCTCATCAAGTCATAATCAAGTCTCATCTAATAGCCAAGCGGTAGTTAGCTACCGCTTAAAAGTCCTTTAACTTTATAATAACTTTATTTATGTTAAAAGGGGATATCAGCGATTTTACACTCCCTTTCACTGGTGGTATGCAGTATCAGTATGTAAATTTAAAATGTAAACAATAATAGTAAGGTAATATCCTAGAAGCATTGAGAGGAATATGTCCTATAAAACATCGAGAAAATTTGCATAAATTAATGTAAGAGATAAATATTTGTATTTTATGAAGAATATTGCAACAAAGCTACATTAGTATTCTAAAATTTCCGTATTGAACGCTGTACTTTCTTTTAAATGTTGTTAAAACCCAGGATTAAAACGATATTTTTCTCTTTCACTGCAGCTATGTGAAAATAGAAAAATAATAAATCGCATTGTAAGTTCCACAATAGATTTTATTTCGCAATCGGCTGTGAGCATGTTCTAGTCATAATCAGTTGAAATGATCCTGGAACAGCAGGGGCGGATCCAGGCGTAAATTTTGGGGGGGGGGAACTTCCACAAAGGGCCATAGTGAGTGGGGGGGGAACTTTAGCTTCAGTCGTTCGAAGGAGAAGAGGAGTAGACAAAGTAGAACTTCGAGTGCAAAGCAGTCGCCGATTTCAAACATTGTGTTTCTTCCTTAGGCGTTACAATGTTCTCTCGCGGTCGGCATTGCCACTGAATGGCGGCGTCCAGTGGCGCGTCTGATTTTGTGCCCGCTACTTGTGTGAACTCCTCTGTTTGAAACAATGTTCAGCTATGAGTGGCGCGACTCGGAAGCAGCACAGAATGGCCTCGTGTAAAGGGCCATGCGACAACATTACTCCGACAACCGTCACGCGTCATCTATAGACGACGCTCGGTTTATAAGTATTAAATTATTGGCCTTGGAAAATATATTCACTTGGATTTTGGGGGGGGAAATTCCCCCCTTCCCCCCCCCCCCTGGATCCGCCACTGTGGAACAGAAACTGAGGAGATTTACTCCTCACTTTGATGGAGAACCACTAACTTACTGCTTCACCGATTAATTGTAATTTTGAATATGTTTTTATTGGAGACCAGATATGTCGTTCTTAAAAAGAAAATCTATAACAACAGAATTGTCGTTCTTAGAAAGAAAATCTAAAAAACGTTATTACTCGTACAGTCTCCGTGGGGTAAACTCATTGGCAGTAGAATCGGTGAAATATCTTTGAATGAACCTCGAATAATATAAATAAATATACATCACGAATACTTTTTCATGAAGTACCCACATCCATAGCATATGTGGAAAATTAACTTAAGAAACTTGGCTTAGTTAAAAGAAAAGACAGGAGCGAAGGAAAAGTTCGCGAGCGATGTTTCTTTGCGCTAGTTAGGACTCAGCTTGGGTATGAATGTAGCATATGGGACTCTGACAACAAATCGGGAATTCAAATGGTACAGCGAAAGACGATACCTTTCTGTAAAAAATTGCTACGATAAATCCATGAACGTTTCTCAGATGTTTCAGGGTGCGGGATGGTAGCATTTAGAAGATAGAAGATTTATACGAAGAATATATTTATTAAATAAGTTTAGGAAAAGAAAATGGTTCTAAAATACCCCCTGTGGCCTAATGGATAAGGCATTGGTTTCCTAAACCGGGGATTGGGGGTTCGAGTCCCCCCAGGGGTAATAATTTTACAGTTTGGAAGTAGTTAAATCAATAATCCATACAAATTAATACCATCGAATTAATAATAATCATGAATCATAACAGATAATTTTAATCAATCTGTTTTGACTGTTTCTAAAATTCAGAGTTGTCCCTGTTCAGTTTGCCAGTGATTTGGTAAATGATCGGAAGATTTTTTAGATCTTTTTTTACTTTTCCCTCCTCCCACAGGAATGACTACCACCGGCCCTCGTGCCTGATTGTAGTCCTCAAGAATAAATAAGCCGTTCTAGTTCTGTGAGGAAGAGCAGAGAAATTAAGCTTGAACAAACCATTCAAGAATTAATTTTTCGGTAATTAAAGACGAAATTAATCGATTGGGAAAACAGATTCATGATATTTGCAACCACTGCTTCATGCCGAAAGGTGGCTAGCAGGGTCCTTAAATAGATAATGAGATATCAGAGCGAATACTCTATTTTAGTTGTATATCCTTTATTAATTCCTGAAATCCTATATTCTCTTTTTATTTGAAAGGTGCATCCCTCTGAACAAGAAGTTCTAATAAGTGAACATCCAGTACTTTTTTAAAGGAGTTGAAGGCATTCCAAATAGAATCACCGCATCTGTTGCATGGGCATTTGTTAAAGATTGATTTATTAACAGTATACTGAGGAAGAAACCAAGAGCTTTAAAGCAGGTATTAAATTTTAAATTATGTACGATTATTTATATAATTAGGTATGTAATAGATGGTGGTATGATTAATCAGTTACAAAAAGAAATTACTTGACTGTTTTATAAAACTATAGTAACTCAATATTTTTAATTTTGCAGGTAACTTTTGATATTCATTGATTTTTGAGAACTTATACTTCCAACAGAGAAATAATAATCCTATTTGCACCTCAGTTACATAAATTTTCTCACTGAGTTTTATTCGATTGTTAAATTTTTGTCTCAAATTACAAAATGATTAGGTATGTGTCGGTTCTTATTGGATTTAAGATTCCTTCTTCTGTTTATGTTGCTGCCTTTGTATTAAGGTAAGTTTCATTGCTTATTTTTAGTTATTGTAGATTATTTTGCGACAGAAGTATTATCATTTAGTTTTTGTGTATTTTCAATATGTTTTATACATTCAATGTAATTAATTATTATTCCATGCTTTCCTAATAATGTTCTACTAATAGAGTTATATTTACCTATACAAAGATGATATAATGCTGAGAGGAAAAATAGCTGTATACTATGGTTAGAATTGCATGCAGATATTTATAATGGAAATAAATAATATCTTTATAATGAAATGAATAACACTTTGCATTTCTTTCATTATAAGTTTAATCCATAGCAGATAGTCTTCATCATCATGAAGCATGTATTATTAGCACAGCCTAAATAAATGGGACTGCCAAAAACTGAGATGTGGAGCAAGGGCGTCGCCAGCCACTGGGCTAGGGGGGGGCAAGCTGCCTGATAAAATGAAAAATGCCTAACTTACAGGGGCTAGTTTATTCATGCCCGCTTCTTACTACAAATACGTCAAATCTTTCAAAAACTAAATATATTGAAAACTAGAGGAGTTTAACGCTTATATGGCCAACTCATTAAACTTTCCAAGATAGTAGGTTACATAAGCAAACTATTGGAAACTTATCATAAGTTTTGTTTGGATTTCTAGTTTGGATACGTCCAATTCCTATTAAAAAGTCATTTTTTTCGATGCTAAAGTATTTTGATGCTGTAAATATATACTTCCCGAGTCTTTGAGAGTTCTTTCTTCCAAGAGCGAAAAGGAAAAAATAGTTACCGTTATTTGACAAGCGATATAAAACGTCTCAATAAATCACCACATTGGTGCACCCATCCTTATTTGAACATCTTTCGTTATTAGACTATATCATCAGCAGCTTTCTTAGGAATGACTTCATCAGTTGCTATTAAAACTACCTCCTCTTCTAAGAAACAAAAAATCATTTATATCAGATGAAATTTTCTGGTAGGCTTACAATTAAGCCTGATTTCGTTATTTATGTATTAGTCAAGCATTAAATTGAATGCGTCACATACCGGAGAGTAAAAATTCGGCAGTATTAATTATTTTACAAAAACCTACTTAGACATTAACTTACGTTTTCCCGATAGAGGTCTCGAGCTACTAGCGGACCGTGAAAAAAATTTTCGGATGTCCATCTGTACCTTATGAAATCCAAACTAAACTCTCCTTCGAACTGTTCGCTGTGAATTTCTCAAATGCACTATTCACGAGCCTAGCTTTGCATTCACACCCTCAAAACAGTCACATACAAAAGATCTAACTGAGCGTTTTATCAACCTGTTTGTCTCTCAAACGTAATCTTAATCTCTGTTTTCAGGGTGTAAGTTTCGAATTACTTCTCGAATGTTCCCTTGTGTTTTTGCGAGGAGTAAAAGAATCAGCACTTTCGAATTCTTCTCATGGGAATCTTATCTTATGGTGTGAGTCATCTAACAAAAGGATATGGTTAAGAAGTGCATGCGTTGAACATTGTGTGCGAAACACTCGTAGCGTCCCATTGATATCGATGTCGGCTCTAGGCCTACTCAGCTACCGAAAACATCAACTTAGCTGTAATCGGAGCCATATTTACTGGCATGCAAAGCTTTCGCTGAATTTATCAAGCAAATGATTGGGGTTTTGTACTCTTCAGCAGAAAAAAGCACAGAGCTAGTCATAGGACTTGACTCTTGGGGGGGAGGTTTGAACCCCTAAACTTCCCCCCCTCGCTGCGCCACTGCTTGGGCCTATTTGCAAAATACTCACCGCAAAACATTCTTATATCCATTTTGAAGGGAAAACGAAAAAAACTGAATCCTTTGTCTTCTGCGGGCGATTGTCGGACGATACTCAAGTAAGTTTGAGAGAGAGGACATAATCGCATAACCTCGCGCGCTGATCGCATCGAGAGGCAGTTCTAACTAGAGATGGGAACCTCGAAAAAAATGAAACGTTTTAAACGTTTAAAACGTTTGAAAAAAACGTTTTTTTCATTCGTCATGAAAAAAACGTGAAAAAAACGTTTTTTTCGTCAATTTTGAGATGGCGTTCTTCGTTGTTTATCCGATAGATTTACTATCCTGATTAGTATATTTTGCAGTTGACCTGACCTAATAGCTTGTAAAGAATGTATTTCTCTAGTTTTTAAAACGATTTTATAAAAAACACAAGTGTTTATATGCTTGCAAGACTGATAAATTGTATGAAGTCAACATTTTCAGGCGTAACTTTGTGGAAGTTTGGCTTCATGATAAAATTCAAATGAGTTAATAGCTTTGTGAAAGCAATCTACGATAAAGTGTAGAAAATTTCGAAAATTGGCCCCATGTGGTTCACTAGTGACCGCTAAGGTTCATGCTGCCGAACAGAAAATAGTGTTCATAGTATTTTCTTGACACCATGTATTCACGTTTTGGAATTCATCAAATTCAGTGTTCCGCTTCAAGCTCTGAATGGAAGACGTATCATTGCGTGGATTATTTGAGCGTGTGTATCATCGTTCGAACGGTTCGAACTTAGTTTTCAGATGTTCAAAAGAGCAAAAAAATTTTTATCACTTAAAAAACCCTGCAGTAACTCGATTCTGATCCACAGCTATTGCTCGGGAATCATTAATTACTAACAAAAGTGTGCTGCAACAGATAGCGATTGATGCAATTCCTAAGAATCCACCCCTGAGGCTTCGTCACGACACAAAGAACGTGTTCTGTCCGAAAATTAACTTTTGGATTTTTTTAAATAATCTGCAAGACGTTCTGAAATCATTTAAAGCTTACATAATCTACATGGCAAATGATGAGCCACAGCTTAGCAAAGTCTGCTGCATTTTCCTAGATCCCTTTGAAAGAGTAAAACATTTTTGTATGATCACAACTTAAATTACTGATGGTCACAGTTGTAAAATAATACATTTAATTAAAAAGAGAAGAGATTTGGCCGTGACGAAGGCCTATTTGCCAGCTAATTTTTTTTTTGACTCTTCAAGAAAATGTTCGAGCTTGGAACCATCAAAAATTTCTGATGTTTTTAAATTTGTTGATATTCTCGCAAAATCAGATCCCACCTTCAGTGAAGAGAATATAGCTGAAATTCATTCCGAGATGGCAACCAACGTGGCTGACGATGGTAAGTGGAAGACACCATACGTCGTTTCAGTATCTAAAAAACTTTCGCCTCTAATTTTTTGGAAGGGAATATGCTCCAAAACAAAAGTCTATTGAGTTGCCGTAAAGATTTTTCACTTCCACCCACATCCTCGGCGACGGAAAGAAATTTTAGCAAGCACGGACGTATTCACAACCTAAGAAGAAACCGCAGGACTAATGAAAGAGCTTAGAAACTTATTTTAATCAAGCACAATTTGAAATTACTGGAAACCGAAAGGGCTAAAATTTCAGGCGATAATCTCTCGATAACTGGATGGAGAGGAAGTTGTTACACCTGCGGGTGTAGGTGAGAACAATTCTTCACTCATATCCAACGAGGAATCAGATCTAGATGGCGTAGTGGAGGAATTTGAAGACACAGTTACAGACTAATCCAATCCAAAACATATGGCCACTTTGGTTCTTTTGCTTTTGTATCGAGTTTTATGCATCTTTATAGTTGTGCCCTACAAACTATAATTTATTTGCAACTAATACAGACTATAATTTAACTACAAATAATATAATTATGGCTGTAATTAATACCATGAAAGATGATATAGTCCATGATTGAAAAAATATGTAAAAATATATCCTTCTTATTTATAATTATCTACGAACTTTTTCACTCATTTATTTCAAGCATTCTAAGATACGAAACGGAATTGTTAAAACAAAACATGTTTCATCACAATTAGATTGGAATATCAAACAAAAATGTTGCTGCTGTTTGTTTTTAATTTTACGTTTTTTAAGCCTAAATTAATCTCCTATACTCCCTATACTATTAGATAAAAAACCACTATCGATATACTGAAAAGATATAAACATTTATCGAAGATGTTTCTGCTATTCGAGGTAAGTCGTATTAGTATTATAAATAATTTATTTATTATTTATATTAACTCCGCCCTTACCGTGTGTAAACTGGAGGATTCCTCAGCATTTATATCCAATTGAATATTTTCCTTTAAAATTCAGAACCTGTTAAAGGTGGCTGAAATAATTTCATATCTAATACTAATTATTATACTTATCATAACTATTATATGCTTAATCCATTTGGTTCCTTTATTGGCTCTTTAATATGACAAGTAAGAAAGATTTACGTATTTGAGATAATCGAGTATTCAAATGTGATTTTCAGTGCATCATTGTGCATAATTTTGTAATAAACTTACGTCATAAATTTAAATTTTTTGTTGAATGACTATTACTTGGAACAGATAATGAATCAGTATATATTGTCAATGAGAAGTATACACATAAATGTCTAATTTCAATCCTAATATGGGAATAAAATGTAAAAAACGTTTTTTTTAGAAATAAAATGAAAAAAACGTTTTTTATTCAACGTTTTAAAACGTTCGCATGAAAAAAACGTTTTTTTCCCATCACTAGTTCTAACTACATTGTTCACCCTGAAACCGAACTTTTCTTCTTTTGGGAGGGAAGGGGCGAAGGAAAGGAGGGATGGCTGTTGACTCTGCTGCAAAGTATTGTTGAAATATTTGTGCTGCACTGGAGGTATAAATGAATTTCCTACGAGGAAGTACTTTTCCTATCAGTGGTGTTTACACGTGCCAACACTTGACTTTGTTTTGGGTCTAAATTCTTTTCAAATACGCTTGTGTCTAAAAATTGTTTCTACAACACATCCCGAACCAAAATACGAATGGGTTTCCAGGGGGGGCAGCTGCCCCCCCCTGGCGATGCCCATGATGTGGAGAAAGAGGGGGTAAATAGTTTGCAGTGAAAAATGTTGCAGGTATATCCTTGGTTTGTAAATTCAGTGTGATAAGACAGATTCTATTCACCACAAGGTGGGTGAACAGAAAAGGGACAAGAAATGGTCACTCAAGGGAAGGGAGTGTTATGGGTAGGAGAGCAACCCACATGGCAATCCAGGAGCCTAAAGACACTATTCTGCTTATATTTTCATCTTATAAATCCTAAGAAAGAAATTAAACTCTATTAGACAGTTGCTAATATTTTTAAGCAATTGGAGCTAAAGAGTAGAAGATTAAATCGAGGAAAGATACGATTGAACGTAATCGTTTTGCAGGTTGCATAATTCGTGTAATTTCCCAGAGGCGGGTGACTCTCATGAGTGATGGCCAGAAAATATTCTTTTAGAACAAAACTAAAGTGGGCATTTCAAATTCCTTTCTTTATTTAAGCATAATAAGCTAATCTATCACCATTAACTGCAAAAATAGAATTTAGGTTCTGGGTATATGTCATATTTTTAGACCTGCAATGAATGTGTTCATAAAATATTCCTTCATATTATTGGTATCTAAACGAAAATCTCAATTCTGAATTAGTATTCGTTGACTGTCAAAATCATGCCTCGTATGCCATCAATACCTTTAGTAAATTTTTATTTAAATAGCCATGCCCAATTTACAACATATAAAATTGGAAATGCACGAAGAATAGAAGATTAGAAAAGAAAATTGCTTGAAAGTGATGGAAATGAAATTTAAAATAGCACAAATAAGAATGTGTTTTGATCACCTTGGGGACTACTGGTAGTGTTTGTCGTCACTATGTGAAACACCATTGTTTATCTCATAAAGCACCTATTTAACAGAAATGTGATTGATGTGATATGGCTGTTTAGTCTCCCAAGTTGGGGGAATCACTGTAATGTCATGATCTGGGACCATATCTAAGTGTTTACCTATAATGGATATGTTCAACTCCACTTAGATGTTTTGGCTAAATCTCGCATGTTTTTAACTGTCTATTTTCAGGTTCAAATTGAAATTGCTTCCATTTTATCAATTAGTTATGAATATTCTTCAGGCTGTGGAAAATTTTCGTAATTATCGCATAACTAGAATACTAACATTATTTATTGTATAATACGTTACCTGGTCACTTTAACTGAAAATTCTAATTGCAATATTGTCCTTAAATCGCTTTCGTTATAGACAGACAAAGGCTTTATCAGTTACTGTGAATAGCAAGAAAATATTAAATCAATTGTCAGTCTTGATTTTGAAAACAAATTAGCTGAAGACCGAATGCTCAAAGAAAAAAGAGAGGAAGATATTAAGAAAATTATTTGAATGATCTAAAATTAAATTAATGTATCCTAGCCTCTAGCTACGTGTAATTTTCAATTCACTATTATATGTAGAACAACTGATGAAGTGCCCACAAAAATAGGCATGGAGCTGGAAAAGATATTACGCTTCAGTTTCTACCAGAAAACATTTTCAGAGCACCAAAAATAACTCACGTAAGGGCTTATCAGTTTTCCTCGAGTCCAAGTCTTGGGCGTTGCATTTTGTGTAGAATTGAATCGTTCACATTGCATAGCTTCCCTTACCTTCGTCCTTGGCAAAGACCTTTTGCCTTACAAAGGGCTCTCATTCCTTTATTTGCGTGTCGGATTTTAAGCCGAATCCATTCTTCGTATTCTGCGGCGAGCAGTTCTGAGAGATACTCATGTACACAAGTTATCACGTGCGTCCAAAAAAAACGGCTGCCTTAGGCAACTCTATGTTCAGCATAGACTTCTTGCGTTCTCTTAAAGAATTATTTTCGGAACTACAGACAATTTAATTGTCCAACACTGTCACCTATTATCGGCCTTTTACGAGATTTTCATCGGTAGCATTTTTGCAGCTACACAGTTCTTCGTCATTCAATGTGTTTGAAAGACGTTTGGAAACTTATTCTGGTGAAGAGAATCAGATTTAGAGCTACTCTAAGAAGTGCAGTGTAGATAGAGAAATACATTCCATTAAGTATAGGGACCACTTGAGTGGCAGTAGGAGAATCATTCACGAAAGCAAACTCGTCTTTCCTCAAATGTTTGTGACAAGCGAAGAATTGTGGGTAAGATTTAAATAACTCCAACTTAGTATTACGGGAATTGAATGAAAAACAATTTCTGTATGGGACCAGAGTAACGATCCTCAATTCCCTTACAAATGTTATGGTAAATTCAATTTTTTTACATTTCAGGGCAACTCATGGAATAAAAATGAGCGACGGTGGAGGCTAGTATGAGTCATCTGTTGCCGGACTTGCGTTGTTTCTGGAAGAAGGCATTACCATTTGCTTGAAGCTTGCAGTTGGGAATCTAGTGGCTACTACACCATTTGGCAACTCTGCGGGACCTCGTTTCAGAGCTTCACTTCACTCGTAAAAGTGAGTAAAATTTGGTTTCTTGCATAATTTATCTCATCCATGTAAACTAACACGGATCCAGTGAGAACCAATTTGCGCAATAGGAATTCCATTTTGACGAAATTAAACAATTGAATCGGAATTTTTCACCTTCGCCCACTTATTAGTCAATGCCTCAGAGTCAGTACCTCGAGAGATAACGCCCATGAAACTTCGGTTGTGGTATTCTTGGTTAAGAAATGATACTAACTATTGGAATTTCTTTCCGAAGAACAGAAAGGTCAACCGTTACGAAATTATTCTTTTTGACCATGTGTTATAAAGTATGGATGGTTGGGGAGGAGAGGGCTTTAATTGGCGTGATCGTCAGAAGAAATGGATGGGGAGAGGGATTGGTAAGGGTTGTAATTGAGGGTAGGATTCAGGGGAAAAACAGAGGGGAAGACAAAAGATGTTGGATGACATAAGGGGTGGGAAATGTATAATGAAATGAATGAGATGGAGATTAATAGGGATTTTTGATTGTGCATGAACCTACCGAAAGTACTAAAGGACTAATGAATGTTTTAACGTAAATTAAATTATTAGAGCCTCCTAAATTAAAGTCTTCTCAATCATTGGAGGAATAAATAATACAATTAAATGTATCAAGTGTAATGTTTGGAATTTCATTTTTTGAATCGAAAAAGAAATACGATGTAATCACACTCACAATCAGCTGTGTCTTGTCGCTCGAGGTCTGGAAACTAGATCCTTCTGTTTCTCAAATAAACATGCAAGACGTAAACAAGAATAAAACATAGAAACCTTTCGAAGTGCTCGTCAATCATCCTACAATCGATGAATAAGGCCAAATTCAAAATCCTTTGGTGGAAAAATATGCACAAAGTATTGGCTTTTAAATTATTCCCATTAAATTGAATTCATTCATCAGAAGAAAGGCAACCATAGCTTCCACAAAACCATCTCTCAAGTAGAAATGTGAAGCACTAAACATTCGGAGAGTGAAAGCGAATTTCGTAAATTCTTAATTTTCATCGTAGAACGTCGATCAAAAGAAGCTTGCATATCTCTTTTAGGACGAGTGAGACGACGAAGGTAATAAATTGTTGCTAATTTGAATTGTTTATAACTTTTTAAATCGTATTCCACGCGGTCATTTTTTTTATGGCCCCCCATGCTGGGAATGTCGGGCGCTCCCGAGCTCGCATGCCTCGCTAAGGGTCCGGATTAGGACGACGACCCTCGAAATTTCTACCTGAAAAAAAGTAATTGTATAACCCCCGCATAACTACCATTAACCTTCATAATTATTAAGCATTCATTGCGGGAGGGTAGTTTCGTGCGGTAGTTGTTTTGGTAATGTTCTTGATTCATTTTTAGAATATAAATTCCTAGAATTAGAAGTTCGCTGCTGTTATTCTTTTCTAAGACTGGAATGGTAACTTATTAATTCATTCGTTTACAGAGCGGAGAAAGACACCATTGACGGCATATCGCATTTATCTCTAATCGGTCCAGTGTAACCGTGCCTAGAAGCGCGAGGTTCCAATTGCGATGAAGGACCGTGGGTATTTGAACTATGGTGAGCCTGAATTGTTATATTTTTTCTTATTTCTATTAAATTACTAAGTATCGCTGAATCAATTTTAACAAGATATACAGGGTGGGGCGTAATGAAATCCCTGATTTCGTTGGGTAGCTAGGTGGGTAACTAGGGACTCCATTATGCCCCACTCTGTAGATATGCGTTGTGAAATGTTCCTCCTGTGACATTCCTGTTGTTGATCGAAGTTCATTTCAGTTCGCAGAATTCCATGAAGGTGTTCTGTCTTTAACTGAGAAACTAGACTGAACTGCTATTGACACGCCGATAAGACTGGAGCACGATTTCCTTAGTCGTTGCTGTTTGCTGTGTTGATTGAGAGGAATTCATAGTGACGATACTTGGGAGACACTTGGGTAAGTTATTTTTCTATAGTTGTTCTTCTATAGCTTATATTGCACATATTCTGGTTGAAAACCTCTGGTGCATCAACCTTCGAATGTGAACTTTATCAAAGGAAACGTTAAATTTTCCCGCGAAAGTTAATTACCGTCGCCTTGCTTACCCTGAAGCCCCTGAAGTGGGCAGCAGCAGGCCCGTGCGCACGGGGGGGGGGGTTTGGGGGTTCGAACCCCCCCATGAGGATCCTTCCTACAAAAAGTTCCACAAATGATGAATTGAAGATAGGATAAAATAAAATTATTTTATTTAATGTTTCATTTAGTAAACTTTTTCTTCCAAAATTTAGTGGCTCTTTCATGTTAACGTCTGTCAGGGCTCCTTCTTTCGTCTCAGTGAGTCTACTTTCGCGCTAATCAGAAATCGAGTTTCACGAACAAAAGGGCCTAAAAGCACCCGCTACCTGCGCGCACCTGACTGAAAAACCCCTCCCACGAGAAAATCCTGCGCACGGCCCTGCCCTCAATAATAGCCTCTGCCAATCCCTCTCCCCTCAATATTTGTCCCAGCCATTTCTTCTGACGATGCTTAATCACGTCAGCTAAAGCCCTCTCCTCCTCAACCATTTCTAACACCTCCTTGTTTGTTTTACAATCAACCCAACTAACTTTTTCCATTCTACATTTTTACTGTTATCGAATTGAATTTACTTTGAGTTAGTAGCGTGTATTTTAGAGTATGATTAAGAATTTAACATTGAGAAGACTTATGCAGAAACCTCTCCCATTTCTTTAAAATAGAGAATCGGAAGCTTTGCAATTATAACGTATTTCTGTAATTGCTTTATCCGATACGATTGTGAAAATTTGAAATATAATTTTATTGCTATGAATATATACAATATTGACTAAAATTGACACATTGTCGTTAAAAAAGTAGTCATGAAAAAATTGCCGTTACTAGTAAGTAACAAGGATAAATACAACAAAAGATAATGAAAAGAAAATTAGAAAATAACTCACAATTACTCATTTACATGGTCGAATTTTATTTTAATGATTGTTTTCCAATGCAAAAATTATTTTCTATTTATATCATTGTTATGAAAGGTCTTCATTTATGTATGTAATTATTTAGTTATATATTTTGTACTTATACTTGTAAAATAACTGTAAACAAAAGAGGGATCTCTAGGGCAAGGAAGAAGGGCTAGTAAGCCTCACTTGCCAGTCGCATAAATAAATAAGTCAAGTCGTGGGAGCTTGTAGGGGGAGGTCATTGGGAGAGAGAACGTTGAGGGAAGGGTGTCTGTGGAGACGGTGTTAGTGAAGGTTGTCCGGGGAGTGAGACCTTGTTTAGGGGGGACGGCTTCTGGGGAGGGCATCCTCAACGTCGAGAGGAGGGGAGAGGAAAAAATTACAGATATTGGAAAAGTTTATGCATTCAAAAATTAAATAAGTAGCTACAGCTTGGTCAAAAGGGAATTCCTGTACGACTCCTTGTAACCAAGGGCCACTAGACCAAAATTATTCCTTTGTAAAAACTATTATCTATTTTTTCCTCCATTATGGTTGGAATCATCTCATCGCAAAAGGTAATTAGACATAGTAACATCTTACAAAAGAAGAGTGATGTTCAATGTTTTATCATTTTATGTCATCATGGGGATTAAGCTGTCAACAGCATGCAAATGGCTTATCAGCTGTGGTATCCAATCCTCTAATTACTATTCTGACATGGTGTTGAATGAGGGTGTAATGTAGAATATATATTTCAAGGAAATCTACAAAAATTGCATGGCTCTGCCTGGTGAAGAATCTCATACTGAGTGGGAGCAGCAAATATCAACTATGAAGTTGTTTAATTGACGTATTGAAGCATGTCTCCTCTGCTTAAGGATGATATCAAAACAATTCTGAAAAATAGTTTAATATACAAATACAATACAATAATATACAAATAAATACAATGCTTATAGTGAATAAATAAATAAATATTGACTTTTCAATCAGCTATTTTTGTTGCCGCACATATGTTCTTGATTTTTTCCTGTTGAGCACAATGGAAGTGTGCTCAAGAGGTTTACTCAAAGACACAGGTTTAACTGACTCTTTACTTAAACTTCTTTTATGAAGATCAACCAAATTGAGTTCTTTAATACTCATTAACTCTTCCCATATTAACAGCAAATACACATAATCAGTTTGCAATGCTATAGCATACTTTTACAAATAATTGTCTTAACTTATTCTGGTTTCTGGCCAACATTTACTTGTACTTGCTGTGCTTTCTTAACAAACAATATGTAAAATAGATAGCACAATGTTGAAACACATAAGAAATATCAATAAACATTTAGTAATTCAAAAGGTATGAAGGCTCATTTTTTACTTTTTTAGAGATATTACATTCATTATTATTATTCACTATTAATATTTTTATTCACTACTTACATTCATCTAAGAGTATGCCTTACCAATTTTACAATGCTTGCATAAAGAATAATATTTAACATTTCAAGATGTTCCTTATTTCATTACATTTACATCTTGTAACAAATATTAAACCAAACATTCATTTACTTATATCTTCAATTCCAAAGAGCTAGTACATATATATTGGCTGAGAAAATTAAAATACCCATCTTAAAAATCAAATATCCAGGATAACTCTAAAATATAATTACAAAAGACTATTAGAAGTATAACTGAGTAATTCTTTGTAATAGCAACATTTTTAAACACAACATCAATTCAAGTCCTCCATTGAATATGATTGAAAGTTTTATGATATGCAGTATTCACATCCTACCAACAGAACACTTATAAGGGAGCCTCATTACAACTGTAAAACATAATATGCATAATGAGAACATTCTGAGTTGCAAAAGTTATCTTGTGAATGCTGGAAAAATTGCCTGTCACTGCTCAGAATAATTTTTATCACTTGATTTTGACTCCATTTATTCTTTGAAAGATGCTTCAGAGCTAATATGCATTCCATTTAATACCATAGAAAAAATATATTTGATATGATAGACAATATTTTTGTGTGCTATATCACAGCTATAAAGGATTTATCATTCAAATAAATTCCCCATTTCCATTAAATGGAGAATTTCTCTTTTATTGATGATGAGACTCAATGGATCTTCTTATAGTTGAGGGTTATGATTTATCTTCTAAGAATTTTATTAAAGAAATCAACCCTTACTGATGCATTAAAACTGTCATACCTTAAGATCTTCGGTAAATTGAAAAAGTTACACCAGAAGGTTAGTATCCAGATCATTGTATGCTGTGAAAATATAAGATGTAATGGATGCTTGCAATGCCAGTTTAGTTTCTTGAAAACTTGGGTAGGAAAGTTAAAATATTTTGTTAAATCTATTAAGAAAAATTTATCAGAAAGAGTAGTGGAATTTTACTTAGATAATTCTGATTCCATTAAAGAAAAAGAGATGTTTTATAAAATGTATGCATTATTTAGTAATCAGTTAAATATCATATGTGGCAAAAATTATTCTGAGGGTAATGGATGAAATGAAAGGGAAAAAGTAATTCACTAATTAAAGAAGATTATTAGGATTTGTTGGGAATGAAAGGAAGAAAGGATGAAATTGGAGTAAAGAGGAAACTCTTGGAGGGACAAATGAAGCCATGATACATGAGCACATTTTTATCATTTTGAAAAGACTTCTGTAAGAGTGAATTAAAAAACTTTGGGCTATCTTAGAAAAATTAGGCAACTGTTGCAAACTCTGAATTTAAATAGCCCAAGTTAAGTAAGCTGAAGGGGAATAGGCTGAGTAAGAAAGAGATAAGTTAAGGCTTTCTTTAATCTTCAGTAGTTTTTAATATACATGAAGCATATAGAAACTTAGTAATGAAGAGAGAGCAATGATGATCCCAGAGTAGTGGTAAAGGAAGTAATATAGATAGAAAGCAGTTGTATGTTATTCTGAAAATATTTTAGTAATTCTGGTAAACATACTTGCTAAATAATAAAACAATAGAATTTGAGATGAAAAGAATAGGTCAGACATTAGGAAAGGGGCAATTATTCAAGATATTAACAAAAGACACAAAAAAAGGAAAACGGAGGTAAAACATAGGTAAAAAATATTAAATGATGTAAAGGAGGTGAAGTTATCAATGTAATTTTACACATAGTCCCTAGTGGTAATTAATCCCAGGACTGTTTCCATTGGAAGGTGAATGTGATACCCACATATCAATCTCAAAAGAGAATCTGTAAATAATGAGTAAAAATTATACATTTCAAGGGGCAATTTGTCTGCATATTTTTTCTGAGTCAAATTAATAATACATAGTTAAATTCTACAAATAATGTGAAATCTATACTTTTACTCCATTAATTGATTTGCAAACACTTGGCACTAATTTACATAATTCAAAATTAATGACCAGAGTAATGAAAAGATTTTAAGTTTAATAAATATTGTTAAACCATACAAACCACTTTGCAAGATCTTCCAGATCTCATAAAAGATTTCATTAGATCCATATCTATGACATATTTTTACTTTCTCCCTATACACAGTATAAAGAAACCATTGTATTCACAAAAAAATTTGACCTCCAGATTTCAACAGAAATAGATGTTTTGGGGCCCATAGAGTTTGTTTCCACTATTTTCCTGAACATGTCTGTGTGTGGTAAAAAAGTTTAGGGCACTCTATCTTAAAAAGTAATTTTCTGATCATTTCCATAATTCATATTTAGTATTTCCCTAACAATGCCAAAAGTTGATTAGTTTTGGTGAATATCACTTCACTGGAAGTTCTGATTTATCCGGAACAACATTTTGTTTCTTGAATATCTCTGTCAGAATGCAATGTAGGTATATACAATTACTTACAAAAGTTATAGATAATGTACATTGCTACAACTTTTGTAAGAACATTTTTTTCATAACACTGATTGTTTAGGAGTTATTCTCGAGTAATGGTTAACCGGAAGTTGTTATACATCCAGAAATGGAAGTTTTTCATACATTTCTCTGTCAGAATGCAATGTAGGTATAAGGAATTACATGCAAAAGTTGTAGACAGCACAGCACACAACACAGCACCGGCCGTTAGAATCGCTAGGGAGGTGCTGCGTTTATTTTGGCCAGGAGTGTACATTACTAATACTTTTGCTTGAAACATTTATTTTTAACACAGACTCTTTAGGAGTTATTCTTGAATAATGGTTAACCGGAAGTTGTTCTTTATCCAGAAATGGAAGTTTTTCATGCATATCTCTTTCAGAATATGATGTATTTATATACAATTTGTACAAAAGTTATAGATAATATATTTTACTCCAACTTTTGTATGAAACATTTTTTTGTAACACTCATTGTTTTGGAGTTATTTATATATTACTGGCTTTGGCTTCTGTTTTCAATATATGAGGAGAAAGTCATGTGTTGGCCACATCAGATATTTGATGATTAAATAGGTATTGAATGTCGTAAAACTAAAATCATTTCTATTTGATAAGAAGATAGTTATAGAATCGTTTGATGATAAGGCATAATTATATTTTGGAATGCCTGATGTTTCAGTTATTTTTTATTACTAAAAGCATTGCTAATGTATCAAATCCACATATGTTTTTGTCTTTTATATTCATTAAATATTGCTATTGATGCAATCAAGATACTTTCATTATGGATATTTCTTTAGAAAATTCAATACATATGACAGGAAGATATGGTAAAGATTTACATACAATATGAGATGAAGAAGGGGTTCATGCATATATTATAGTGATTTCTCTTGTCAACACTTAGAATGAGAAGAAACACCATTCTGATCATGAGGCCAGATATGGAACATAATTTTGGCTTTAGACCATTCAAGGAAGGTATTTTGTATTTGGTTTATTGTAGATCACATCTGTAGTCAGTCGAAGTAACACCAAATGTCATTAAAGTACAACACACAGCCATAGAACATTGTTATGGTCCTTGATGGCATACAATATCAGAACCTTTATTTAAAGCAAGTCGAAATACCATTTGATTGATTTATTTGATTTGATGGAATAATAGCAAGGATTGCTTTATGAAATTTCTAAATATAACTAATTGAAGAGCCCACCATCACTTCCAGTTTGGAGAGTTTAGATCAAACATTAATGGCACATTTCCTCATTAGAAAGAAAACACTGAGCTGGTACATTTTTTTGGAGCATTTTCCTAATCATCTCAGAGTTAATAAATGTTTCATAGAACTCATACACACACAGGCATTAACATTTAAAAGCTTCAAGAAAATTAAATACTGTAAAGAATGATAACTAAGCCAAATTTCCACAGTTGACATAAAATATATACATTTCTTAATACATATTCTTACATTTTGCTTTATCAAATTAGATAAAGCCATAAGTAGACATATCAGCTTCTCCTGTTTCAACAAAGTGAATGGTAATATCACAGCATTTGCCAGATGCAGTCTTGCATAATCATCACTTTTTACTAACAGGTCATTACTGCCTGGTACCAACTTTCAGATAGTTTTAGCAAAATCTTTTATCTTTTTTCATGCTTTTCTTCAAAGTTAGTAGTAAAGTTGGCATTTTGGGGTAAAATGAAATAATTAAAACTGTACTATTATTTCACTTTATTTACCGTAACTCAATAATCACACTATGGTAACAAGAAAACAACTCAAAGACAATGATCCTTAGAAAATCACGCCTTCTGGCAGACAACACTAACAACACATCTTCCTTCTTAAGTTAGTTGTGGCGACAGTTCAACATTGTTCTATCAAACGTTCTGGTTTATTTCGAGTTCGACCACTTCGCCTAATGTGTGGGTCTTGTTCTGGTTCGCTGTCTTGACCATCTAGTCACGTCTCATCAATTGGTTCTGGCTCAGGTCCTGCTTCTCTTTCCTCATCTTTGAATGGATAAAAAGCCTCAGACTCATTTACATCAGGGAATGGAATAAGGTGGAAATGGTTTCGTCTTACTGTTCGCTTCTCACTTTTCCCTTTTATGATTCCAGTTCGGCGCAAGTCTGTGATCCAAAATTTATCGCCTACAGTCAATTCTTTGAGCTCTCGATACCATGTCTTCTGTTTGTTACTTCTTTCCTCCTCCTTCTGAGCTATATTTTGAAACCTTTGCCAATAATATAGAAACTTGAAATTCGGCATATAGATAGAGATCATAAGTAACTTTCGGAAACATGTTTTAGATTTCCTAGATCGTCCTTGGTTCGAATCCAGAGAGCAATTTACATTCGTGAAAAGTAGAACGTCGTTTGAGGCAGTTGCAGTCAATATTTCTCCTTGAATTTTCACATACAGTTAGAGATGGTGATCATCTATTGTGCTGCATAGTACGTTTACCAGGAAGACCCAGGCTTGATGCCAGACGATTAAATTGAAGCAAATTCTAAGAATATTTTCAATTGTTTTTTTTCTTTTGAGGACCGTCCCGATATAATGCCGATATGAAATTAGTGTTGTCGATCTGCTTGCAGTATGCAAGCAACATTTTCTCGTATATAATATAGAAGAATATGCAGGTATGCATTGAAATATATTATGTACTCCTAAGGTAAGGATTAAAGGCCAGCAAAATATAAATTAAATGTTTTAAGAATGATATATTTTTTTCAAAAGATAATCTGAAATATGATTTCTCTGGAATTTTAATATCGAAATTCATGTATAAATTAACGGTTTCACAGTATCGATTCTTATCTTTAAATATTGTTTACTGACTTTATAACCAATCAATTCATTAGGAACATTGTAACACATCATATAAAAGGAAGATATTCCTACTTTGCCTGTAATATGGAAATTTAAAGAAAGCATTGTGAAACTGAAGTTTAAAAGTTCAGTCAGGAAAAACATTATTGTTGTGTTTCTAATGAGTCAAAGGGGTACGTCAATTCACACTTTTTGCGGATTTGTTTTGGGGCAATCAAAATAATTAATAATGCCGCTTACAATCAAATATTACATCCAATCGAAATTTAATTCCGCAGATTTTGAATTAGATGCACTTTAAATGCAGTATTTTCCAAATGAATAAATTCCACGGTAATGGTAATAATGTACATGCCGTCAGAATATCTTTTATTTTTCTTAAATGAAAAGCGTAATCACGAACCAAAGAAATTAAAATCAGCGATAAGGTTAAAGGGATTTCCCATAGTCCGTTTCTCGAATCTGCCATTAAAAAAAATATATTTCGAACTACAAAACAAGGAAGACCAAACTGTTGTTAGCCTAGAGGTTTCAAGAAACGAATACCAACGAAGCAATCATGTTGATTAACATCAGACAACTTACTTGATTGAGGGAATCCTTCCTCCAGTTATTGCCCACTCAAATGCTCACGTAATTAAGGAATCACAGTCATCCTCTTGCACGTTCATGAACACACGGTATTAGACACACCATGGCGACGGGAATTCTGCCTCTCGAAATTTAAAATGAAACAAAATTAAATATGATAAATTTATAAAGGTTAAAGTAGGAGGTGATATTCCCATGTGGTTGTTAATACTGATAAAGAAATCAAGTAAAAATCAGATAGTCATTTTCCTTACGATGTCGATCGGAAACCATTTTAAAAATAAAACCACGTTTTAAAAATGTCCACCTTTCGCACCCGTAAGGCCAAACGCTCCAAACCAAGGATTTCACCAATCTTATTTCCTTTTTCAATTAGTCATCAATTCCCTTCGCTTCACGAACACTTCTTTGGCCTATACTTTTAATACCCTCATGTTTGGATTTTCTGAAAGAGGGCATGGATCTTCCACGAGAACCTCTTAAGAAAGAAATATTTAAGAACGAAAACCTAATAAACACATTGACGCTAAATCCGACATTAAATTAATGCAAAAATTAAGTCACTTCAAACAATTTCATTTACTTGGGTCCATCTCGCAATTCAAATTAACTGTCAAGGGGTTATGGATCTTTTTTAGCTGTTTTGTAAGGCAACTCCAAAAATCATTTTAAAAAATGTAGAGCAATAGAGCAGTGCAACTTTCTTCATCATGTACCTATTATTTTCATTTCTACTTCTTATTTTATAATTAATGACGATGGGTTAGATGGAAGAAGAGACTTTTAAGTCTCAATCTCGCCCAAATAGAGACGATTTATTATTCTTATTATCCTACTTGATTATCGAACTATTAATTATCCATCTATTGTTTATGAATTAACAACTTTGATGCATTTGCTAATATTTGCAAAATAAGGGAACAAAACATGGTGATAAATGTAGGGTACTTATCTTTATTCAGCATTTTTAATTACATAATTGTTAGTTAATTTAAACACACTCTCCAGTAATTTCTGCAGACATGAGTTCCTCGATAGGGTTTTACCGCTTCGAAAGATAGAAAAATGTCGCACATTCAAATCTGGTGGCAAATATTTACACACAAGCGTCATAATTTCCAATCTTCCATTCTGTAGAACCAACTAAGTAACGACTATGGATCATCCTAACCAACAATTTTACCCGACGCGAAAGTATGTGTAAATTAATCATTTAAAATAGAAACGTGTCTGATGAATTTTTTAATGTGACCAAGTGCCATTACGCTATTTTGAAGTTGTCACGACTTGGAAGATAATAAATTGAAGGAAAAGTGTTGATGTGATTTTGCATATAAGGACATGACCAAGGGAAATTCCCAAGAAAAACGGACTTGATAAAAGACTGACGGGGCCTGGAATCAAACTCGAGGTCTTCCTGTATCTGGGAGGCTGAGTTCACTACTATGCCAGAAGACTGTTAAATCAGCCTCCCGGATAGAGGAATCCCGGGTTCGATCCCCGGCCCCGTCAGACTTTTTTCAAGTCCGTTTTTCCTCGGGAATAATCAATTGGTTAACGATGAAATTTGATCGTTTATCTTATTTAATTTTCAACGTTGTTGCAGATATTTTTTCATTTGTAGCGTTAAATCAAGGATAATTGTGGTCTTAAGTCTAGATAAATGCCAATAGAAAGGAAATTAGATATAGATTCTTATTATGGACGTAGAATATAGTATTTAATTAAATATTGAGAGAATCTTGGCAAAACGACGACAAATTGCTCTGATTTTGAGGGCATAAATAATTCCCTAACGACAAAGGTATTGTCGAACTTTCATACGAATATATGGGAAATATTGGCTCATTTAAAATTTACGGGGAAGAAAACCCAACTATTTAAGACAATGAAACCATCAATGAACTTTGGTAATTTGAGATTAAAATCAACATATTTTGAAAGAAGAATCCATTGTAGTATCCGGATTATTTATATATTTGGTAATTTTTAGTAATTTTCGACGTATTCAGTAGTTTAATAGTACCGTGGAAGTAAGAGTATTATTTACTTGCTTTTGTAATCAGTGAATGCTAATGATATCGTCGCAAATTGAACTTGAACAAAGTAATTAATAATAACGATGAGATGCGTTAAAATTCAAGCAATGGAGTATCTTCTTCATTCGATAATATTTAATGTATTTTCTTCTTTTGCCTTTTTTTAAGTGTTTTAGACTTAGAATTTTTACTACTTTTACCAAGTATTTGCTTGTATTTTTCTAACTCTTGTCTCATTTAGAATATTTGACGAGCTTTTATGAAACGAAGTCCCGTTCATGCTAATTTGATGCTAATATATTAATACGTAAAGGTACAGATTCTATTAATTATTCATATCCCAACCTGACATATATCCCACCCCCTACCCCACCTGTTCAAACCCCACCCTCTAACCACTCATATTCCCAACCAGCTGCCATTCCACCCTCTACCCCACCCTCAACCCCAACCACTCCAACCCCACCCTCTACCCAACCTGATCCCCTCCCACCCTCTACCCCACCCTCTACCCCACCCTCTACCCCACCCGTTACCCTCCCACCCTCTACCCCACCTACTCCCATCCCACCCTCTACCCAACCCGCTCCCCTCCCACCCTTTACCCCACCCACTCCAACCCCACCCTCTAACCCACCTGCTCCAATCCATCCCTCTACCCCACCTGCTCCCATCCCAACCACTCCAACCCCACCCTCTAACCCACCCGCTCCCATCCCTCCCTCTAAGCTCCCTACTCCTTTCCCAACCTCGAAAGCCAACCACCTTATACCTCTCCCTATACCGACTATTCCCACATTTCCTAGACCCTTACACCCATTCCCAACTTTATGGCCCATGGACTTCGAATCCTGTGCCTTTCCCAATACAATCCCTTTCTCTATAACGCCCACTACGCACTCAATTCCGCCCCTCTCACAATCAATTGCTTCCTTCCCTTCCTCTACCATAACCATCTCCCATAATTCATTCTTTATTGTTTCTTCTGAATTAGGCAATAGGTAAAATAGGGGTAATTGAATGTAAAGGTACAAAGTTCATAAATTATACATATCGTAACATATCTATACATTCAGCAATAGTTGGTTTGGCTAAGGGCGCAATTTTTTATATATTATATACATTTAAAGTCATGGAACACTATACAAATTCCGGCCTTACAAACTTTTATACTATACATAATTCAAAATATAGTTTGGCTCGGGAGAATAATATTGTTTTTCACTTCTTATTCATCTTCCAAATCAGACATCAGGACAAATATGGGTAATTCAACGTAAAGGTACAGAATCTATATATTATTCATATCCCCCCCTGACGCATCGTAACAAATGCGCAAATTGCGCAAAGGGCGCAAAGTTTTTTATATCTATATTATATACAAATCAGGTCATAGAACTCTACAAATTCAGGGCTTAAAAATATTTGAATGTACATAATTGAAAATATATTTTGGCTTGGAAGAAAAAAAAATGCGTTTCACTTCTGATTCGTCTTCCGGGGTAGAGCGATGCTTTAGAGGTTTGGGTTGGACCTCAACTCCTTCTCGCCCCTGGATGCGCTGCGCAACTTCTTCCCTCGACTTTCGCTTGGGCAGTGGAGTCTTTTTCCTGCTTTCTGAAGGGCACCAAGAAGTCCTATGGAAGGAAAATTAAGGAAATGATTCTTTAATATAAGATCCTATCAAATTATTTTGCATGAATAGACAAGTAAATATAAGCATAGTTCCAAGGAACTAAAAAATTTCCTAACGACAAAAGCGATTGTTGAACTCAACTCTCATTCATTTATTGTCAAGAGTTTAAATGATTTAAAATGAAAATTTCTATTGAAAGATCCAATAAATTGTCTGTATCATTTATATTTTTGCTAAATAAATTTAATGTTACATTTTTTTTAAATTAAGTTCATTCCTACGTCTTTGAAGTTGTAATTTACTGGTGAATTTAAAATTACACTCCGAACAGGTGGTTGATAATTACCACAATTACGTACGATTGGAACATTATACTTACTAGGACCAAGTACATTTTTAAGATTGAGATCGTAGAATAGACGTAATCTAATGTATCTGTGTTTAAAAAGTCTAAAAGGTGAAGTACAGCGAGTAATTAAGAGTAATTCGGGGTAATTAAAAGTTATCATTACCCTAAATTTGAACTCCGTCGCGACGTCTCCATTTCTGGTGCTGCTTTCTCTCTGTGTAGTCACATCACACTTGGGCAGTATCGATATGAATCGATTGCAGCTCTCCATTAATCCTTTAAGACAAACAAATCCAAATTAATAATGCATCGAATAACAAAAAAGGTGTTTACGAGAAGTGAAAAATAGTGACTTGACTGGGATTCGAACCCGGGTCTCTCACTTTCTGGACGGGTATTCTGAACACTAAACTTCTGAGCCGCTTACTAGGTAGGAGACCTGGGTTCGATTCCCAGCCAAGTCACTATTTTTTCCTTCTTGCACAACATTTTTTAAGTCACACGCTTTCCTCTGCTAAGTAAAACTTCATTACCATCGTATGTTGAAATATAATTAATTATTTTCCTTAAGATTTGTGAATCTGTATATATCACAAAACAAATAATTTTCCAAATGTGGAAATCCGTTGTTTTGAAAACACATTCCCATTAGTTTTAAAATTCTGGTTACCTTTATAAGGAGTATAAATCGGAGAATCAATCCAGAAATTTAATATCCTTAAAAATAGAATAAATTTTTTGCTAAAATTTCTTCCAATACTAAGAGATTCCTTTCTGAAAAAGGTTATGAATAAATGTTGCTCTCAATAACAATTCTTCAAAGTTGAATAATATTCCTGAAAAAAGTATCACACAACTTTAAAACTACAAATGACTCCAGTAAGAAATGAATGTTATTCTGGTTAGATAGATACTAAACTTATCATTAATTCCGTGTACTCAAAGAAGTTCGAAAATCACGAGAGAAACTATCTTAGAAATGGATTAAAAATGCATTCATTCTTTACTCATCCTCTCGCAAGATCACCCAAGAAACTGGTCACTCATCTTCTTCCTCCACGACGAAGCATCCCTCTTCTATCCTTAAGCACCCCGGCTGCTGACACTTTGCAACACCAAACTACAAGAAATATAATGTTTCGCAGTGAGGTAGAAAGATATTAAAGAAGTTCGAAAATCACGAGAGAAACTATCTAAGTAACAAATGAAAAATGCATTCATTGTTTACTCATCCTCTCGCAAGATCACCCAGGAAACTGGTCACTCATCTTATTCCTCCTCAACGAACCATTCCTCTTCTATTAATAAGCACCCCGGCTGCTGACAATTTGCAACACCAAACTACAAGAAATATAATTTTTAGCAATGTGGTAGACTGATATAAAAGAAGTTCGAATATCACGACAGAAATTAAGTTAGAATGAATTAATAATGTATTCATTGTTTACTCATCCTCTTGCAAGATCACCCTGGAAACTGGTCACTCATCTTCTTCCTCCTCATCGATCCATCCGTCTTCTATCCTTAAGCACCCCGGCTGCTGACAATTTGCAACACCAAACTACAAGAAATATAATGATTAGCAATGAAGTAGAATGATATTAAGAAGTTCGAAAATCACGAGAGAAACTATCTTAGAAATGGATTAAAAATGCATTCATTGTTTACTCATCCTCTCGCAAGATCACCCTGGAAACTGGACACTAATCTTCTTCCTGCTCATCGATCCACCCCTCTTCTATCCTTAAGCACCCCGGCTGCTGACAATTTGCAACACCAAACTATAAGGGATATAATGTTTAGCAATGAGATAGAATGAAATTAAGATAACCAGAAAACTACTGCGAAACGATAAAGATTCAAACTTCTCAACGATTAATGTCTCACTTTCTGAACTGGGACGTTAAATCAGCGAAGTAATAGTTCCATAAACACTTCTAAAAATCCAATATATTATCTGGATTATTAATCTTTCCGTAAATTTAAATTCAGTAACGTACAATTTTTTTATTCAATAGGATGATCAGATCAATACTGACATACACGAGCCTGGCTTGACAATGCTGTTCTCCCACCATAGAAAACAAATTAATTGCGTTCGAGTGAAGGACTATCAAAAACATCTTAAGAGTTCCGAAAATAACCTATATGAAGGACATTTATTGGGTACACAAAGTCTAGCCAATCGAAACAGTGTTAAAAGAAGCTGTTGGAAATTTTAATGATCGTCTTCCTCAAGGACCTTCTGAAATATGTGGGACTTCCCAAGGGATTGCTGCCCTGAATATAAAAGCCCAAGTATGGCTCTAAGCTTGTAACTCTTATTTTAACCCATGACTAAGCAACTACGCGTGTATCTCATTTTTTACTTATTTGTTGTTGATTTTTGATTTATTCATTTTCAAACCTTTTATAATTTTTATTCTCTGATATCAACCAATTATTATCGTACATATTAAATTCAAAATGCCCGCGCGACGCCGCGTCCGTTTTTACCTCATTGTCTCTTTATTGTTTGCATTTAAAAATGGATTAGATTATTTCAGGGTATGACAGCTCTAATTATTTCAAACGATCTCTTTTAATTCCAAAGTACATTAAGTATATATTTTTAATAGTCTGACCGTAATTAATTTTAATTTGCGCCTTTTATTTTTCACCAATATTGAATGACCACTTCAGGAAAAATATCAACGTGTCAAGGCTCCCGGATAGTCATGTGGACAGCGCGTTTGGTGAAAGCGGTCCCGGGTTCAATTCCCGGTGGGAGCCAATATGCAAAAGCACTTTTTTATTAAGAAAGATGCAGAAATTGAAAAGTTGAATTCGAAGCCTAGGGGCTGGAAATTCAATAACGCCCAAAAATTAAGACGGCATACAGTCTGCTGTTTTTTTTTGACGTGTACCTAATCGGGAGCCGGTTCAAACCCTTCTTGAACCATAATTTATCTATTTGAACCAAAACATTTTAAAGTATGAAAGTCATTTATTTTTTAATTATTGGAGCCATATATGTGGATAAATTTTTATATGAACCAGGCACCACCAACATAGTATCCCTTGGAAGGAGCGATATTGATGACGACGACGACGTTATACTAATATGAACCCAAATAAATTTTTAAGATTGAGATCTAGACGTACTTCTTTATTTCTATGTTTAAAAAGGCTAGAAGGTGAAATACAGCGATTCGGAGTAATTAAAAATTCTCATTACCTGAATTTTGGACTCCGACGTCTCCATGCGGATCTCCGGTGATGTTTTGCTCTGCGTAGTCAAATCACACCTGGGCAGTATCGATATGTGAATCGATAGCAGCTCTCCATTAATCCTTAAAGACAAATCCAAATTAATAATGCATTGAATAACAATAAAGGTGTTTACGAGAAGTAAAAAATAGTGACTTGACTGGGAATTGAACCCGGGTCTTTCACATTCCGGACAGGTAATCTAATCGCTCAAAATTACCGTCATTCTAACCACTAAAATACTGGTATCTTATCCAATAATCTACAGAGCTACATCCTGGAAAATGGTGTGCTTGGGTTCGAGTCCTAGCAAAGTCACTATTTTTCACTTCTTGTATAACACTGTTTAAGTCATAATAATTAAGCATTTTACTTAAGATTTGTGAATCTGTATGTAAAACAAAACTAATAATTTTCCAAATGAGGAAATCCGTTGTTTTGAAAACACATTTCCGTTAAAGATTTAAAAAATCTGGTTACTAATATAAGAAGTATCAATCGGATAATCAATTCAGAAATTTTATCCTTAAAATTAGAATACATGTTTCACTAAAATTTAATCCGATTCTCAGAGATTCGTTTGTGACGAAATGTAACGAATGATCGACTAAATGTTGCTCTCAATTCCGATTCTTCAAAGTTGAATAATATTCCTGAAAAAAGTATCACTCAAATTTAAAATTACAAATGATTCCGGTAGGAAATGAAAGCTATTTTGGTGAGAGGGATACTGAACTTAACATTTATTCCGTAGACTTGAGAAGAACTGAAGACTACTGCGGAACGGTAAGGATTCAAATTTCTGAACGATTATTGTCACACTTTCTGAATTGGACAGTAAATCAGCGGAGTCATAATTCCATAAACATTTCTAATAAAATATCCATTTATGGATTATGAATATTTTCGGTAAATAAATTTAAATTTAAAAGCGTGAAATTCTATTATTCAATACGATGATCAGATCAATACTGACGTACGCGAGCCCGGCTTGACAATGTATGAGTATTTATAAAGGTAGGGAAAGTAAAGTTGAATCCTCATTGTAGTAATTCAAAATAAAAAAGACTGATGACTGATATAAAAAATAACTCTTTCTGAATTCCTAACCATCCGCTCAAACATAATCAACGACTGAATTACTTCGAAGATTTATTCTAAAAGTCGGCAAATCAAAGTTTGATATTTGAGTCGATGATTCGAAAAATGTAAATGTTTTGAAAGCAAGAGTAGTTCTGATAAAGAAGGTCAAGGCGAAGAGAAAAATGCTTTCGCGCATGGGTAAAAGAAAGTGCCTCGTTCCCTCAAAACAAACAGCTGACCTTCAGTTTCGCACCGAATTTCTGTTATTTAAATCAATAGGTTGAGTTGTAGAATTTGCTATACAGTAAAAATAACGAGGCACTTACGATGGGAATATGCTTAGTAAATACATACGTATTAATGAAGAAGTTCTCTTATAAGTGATATAATGAACGATCACTCTACTAGAGCATTGATGAATCTATGAGGCGTAATGTAATTAGAATTCCCGATGTGCGTTACCATTGGTGACTTCTCGTATTCAACTCGAAAGGTTTTGAAACAAAATCTTAAACCTCTTATTCTTTAACAGCCGCGTTCCAAATTTTCTCCCGTTACGTTAGTATTATTTACAAATATTAACTTTCGATGGAACTGATGCTCGCGGGAGAACAGAATTGGAACTGTTTCGAAGTTAAAAAGATATTTACGGCTCCAACAACGAATGTTTAGTGCATAGATAGATAATTTATAGCTTACTCTCTGGATGTAGCTTTGCAATCGCCTAGTATCCAGTTACAAGCAATATCATTCAACAAAAAGGCTTTGTCGGTTAAACTAATAACATTTGCCGACTATACGTCTTATTTTTGTCGACATAATGGCCCACATATATTTGCTATAACCAGCCCAATCTACCCTTTTCGTGTGGATCTATTTTAATGTGAAAATTAAGAGAAATTACTTTGAGTGACAGGTTTTTAAGTCCTAATCTTAGAATCTGGAACGTCGAGTATCGATATGACCCATCAACGACACTTGAATTCCTTCTTTTCCTGGTACAGCAATTATATCAAAGACTATATAAAGAGACGACAAAATCTAATTAGGTATCTTGGGTAACTTACCATTCGCTGAAAATCCTGGGTGAAGTCGGCGATGGATGTTGAAAAATGAATGCTGGCCTCTTCCTAAAAATATAAACAATCTCGAATATTAATTATTGCTATTAGATTATGTGAATATAAAAAAATCGGTACTTTGAAAAACATTCACGAACTTGGATCGCGTTGGCAAATTCAAATCTCCAACGGTCTTTCCACAAATCAGTTTGGCAGCACTTCCTCACCGGAAGAAATCTCGACAGGAACTGACAAAAAAACCGTCTGCGCAACCGATGATCGAAATTGCCGTCACCTGATTGGTCGAAATTTAACCGTCTGTCAATCTGGCCCACCCCACCAACCGCCTTGGAAATTTTCCACTACTGTTACCATTGCCTACCATTATATTTAGACGAATTTCAAAAAGTATCATTTTTAAAATATTTTTAAATTATTTTGCAAAAACAATTTCGTCGAAAATCACCCATATATTTTGCGAACTCGAAGAGAAATCTATAGCGAAATCTTTTAAGATTGGATATTAAATATATATTCACAAAAAACCTATTGAATCTACATTTTTGCAAAGGTGTATGTTTAATGTATCAATATTTTCGACATAGATATAATGATAAAAGAATTCACCTATAAAAGACGTCATCGTAAGGGAAAAGAATGGATATCGGTGCAGGGGATATCAATTGTAGACCGATAAAGACATTCAGCAGAGAAGAGAATTAGCTAAGAATTCGCGAGATTAGTGACCTTCAAATTTCCTACTTAATGTAAAAGACTCTGAATAAATAACCCTTCCACCAAAGACTTAGCTCAACTGCGAAGAATTTCCGATTACCAAACATCAGAGGGGTCGCATTTAAAGCTCATAGAAGGAGCATCTTATCTGAAGTCTTTCATGCTGTTATATCTATACTCTATCTGTTATACTTTGCACCTTGTTGGATTTAGATTCATAGGGAAATATCCTATGCAATAAATTTCCCAAAAACATATTGAAATTTCCGAGACCTGCAAATTCATACGACTATTAGGAATCTTTTTGGAATTACATAATACTAATCACTTCTGAAAGTTATTAAGTACATGCAACAGCTTAAGTAATTGAATTTGGTGGCTGTGTCTGCTATTGTTCAAATGGTAAGGATTAAGTAAGACGAAAATATATGCATTTTCTAAAAAAAGATTATGCTTTACTTTCAACATCCCCTCATTATGATACCTTTTCTCTTGCTCATCAACTACGCATGCTACGATTCCTTCCGAAGGAGTTTCGTAATGATTGAAAATGATTGAAACGAGCAAAAGATATCCCAAAGAACCTCTGCTCTACTCAATGACTTTACTCACAAGATAAAGGGCTAACAAATTCAAAAGAGCAACAAGACTAGATAAATAGAGTAGAACAGTTAGCATCGTTAGGTTTCTGCATCGAAATTCAAATTATTATTTGATCGATTGAACAATAAAACATCTTTCCTTTGTAAGTACTATCGATCTAGTTATGCTTGTAAATACTAAATAATCTAGAATACGAATGTATTTGCACTGTGAATTCTGATATCAGAGAGCCAAGTAGAACCACTCTTTGCTTAACCACGAGGTGAAATTTCATATTCACATGCATTTATATTCAAATCAATGCACCATGTCATTGTACTTACAGTAGAATCCTGCATTTTGCTATTGTAACTAGATCGAAGGATTCCAAATTACTGTGAACTGCAGCACGAAATCAATGAATTATCAGAAGTATCTTCTTGGGAATTTTTCGATCACAGATTTCGAACAACACACTTTTCGACACTTGATTTATGACATTGCTGTGAGTCGAGTTGAGGCCTTCAACTGTCGATAAACTTTCTTCATGTATGTTTCCCGTACGTATACTTTAACGAAACACATGTAAAATACAGAAATCTAGAGGAAAAGGACTTCTTTCAAACAAATCAACTTCACAAAGACGAGCAATTTTGAGGCACTTTGAAAATTCTTTTGATTGTAGATAAGACCATTTCCCAATGCATAGGAATTTGAAGTTACGTCAGTCAGACGTGGAAAGAAAGAACATCGAGTTCCGATCGTTCTGGAATTTTCGGAAGGCAACTTTTAGTGTCGTCATTTCATGCAAGGGAGAAGCGAATTGGATGGATGACATAAGGTTGGTTTGTGGTGTAAATTCTGCTCCTGTAAAATCTTCTAGCAAAATTGGAAAACATTTACTAAACCACCCAGTATTATAAAGATCGACCATGGTTTCATGGTGTGCCTCCAAGATCAGCTGACACATAACATAATGTACTACTGATTGGTTTAGTAAACGTTTTCCTATGGAGCAAAGTGTTTAATTCACGATTGATGAAAGTGTATTTGCTGCAAAGTTTGAAACATAGAATCAAGGGGGAAAGGAGAAGTTGGGATTATGTTTTCGCTCAAGAAGAACGGTTAAGATTAAGTGGTGGAGTACGTACGATATCAGCGAAATGCCTAATTGTATTCATAGCTATTTCCTACCTGAAAACGTCGGAAAGAAAGGTTTGCGTCTCTTAAAAATCGGCAATTCTTACTTAGCTTTCGAAATCACGAGGTCATCACTAATGACGAAGTCACCTTCGGAAACGCTTCGTCGGACTGTGTTTTATTTTCAGAAGAATCGCGAGTACTGAAGCGCAGTACGGTGAGTGCAAACATTGACTCTGTTTCTACTAATGATTTGACTTTCATGTGGTTGTGCCGACTAAAACGTATAATTTATTTCGTTTCGTAGCGAATATATTTTAATATTACGTGTGTTTGTGAGTGGTGTGGTAGCTATAACAACCAGGAAGTGGAATTGAGAGTTGTGCTGGAAGATCGAACCTCGTTCCTTGGATTGTGCTTCTTGTGCAACTGAATGACATGCCGTACAGCTTCTATGATTTGGAATATCTACCTCTATTCTAAGGTAAGAATTATACGGGAGCAATCCTTTACGAAATCGATCTTTCTTCCGTGGAAGGTAGAATTGTCGAATGACATGCATTATACAAGTTGTGCATTAACAAAATGTGAAATTATTTCAACACAGTGTGAGATTGGGTTGCAAATACCGGTTAAAACTATTGATTGGAAAAGTTTTGAGATGGTTTTGTTCATCGTGCTGCAGTTGCCATGGATTTTCCGTTACCAGAGCATTCATATCTTTAGTATTCCTTCCAGAATGTCGCTATTATCTACTCAAAGTCGTGTATGGTGTTAACGATTCAAATAGAGGAATCAATATACCAATGAGACATTAATTACATCGTGTATTAATCAGATACAGAGAGGGGGGATTATTCAAAAACGTGTGTCGTAATATGATCACTGATCGCCATAAAGATTACTCTCGCTTGAAACTTTGATTTAGGGAAAAAGTTTAACTAAATACTAACCTTACGTGTAAAGCTGAAATTCAGTGTTTGTCATCAATTAGATTCCACAGCGTTTGTCCGAACCGGCTAAAAATTTGCGCAAGTATTCTTCGAGATCAGGAACGAAGTACCGTTTTATTTTTGTTCGATACTTTTTCTGGGTTCGAACCAAGATCGCTCAAACAGTTTTCCATAAAAAATACACCTAAACTTCACTTTTATCGTTTGCAGGCTTCATCTCTTTTGAAGAATTAAATTAGAAGGTATGATCGTGCTGAGTCATGACAAGCACTAAAAGAACGGAAATTGAACGAAGATTCTTATTTTGATCGTGGGATATAGTTTTCGAATCAAGCATTTGCAAAATGCAAGTAAAATGTCCAAAATTTTTGATTACATAAACAAGCAGTCCTCTTGACGACCAATGCAATATTTGAATCCCTGCAATTTCCGGTAAAGTGAGAATGAGATCTTATAACTGAGAACCAAAGGATATTTACTCATTTTACGACCGACAACCTAATTAAATTTTGAAATGTAATCTACTTCCATACTCTAACTAAGATTCAATCATATCTCAATATGATTCTTTTCGTAGCGTTTCTCCTAACACAGTTAATACCAGCCATCGTTAATTTCGAGGTTATTATACAATTCGCTTAAGGTTAAAATTAATTTTTCAAAATTATTTCCATTTTCAGAAATTTACTTATTTAAACAAAATTCTATAATTTCAAATCAATATTTAATTATATTCATTATTTTTGGTGATTTTAAATTTAACGGTTGACGGGGGTAGGGGGGGGGGGGAAACAAGTTTCCACCAATCAGAACGCAGCTTGTCTTTAGTAATGGTTTTTAGTGACAAAATTTGCAGTTCCCTTTGAGATTTCGTGGGAGAAAGGTCGTGGTGATACAGTTCCGGAGTAACGGTAAGAATTTGAATCTTTGTTCGTTATGTTTAAACTTTTGAACTGCAGATATATGTTATAAGCGTAGTGTATTTGGATGCAATGTCTGCACTTAAGCTATCTATTGCTAATCTACCATGACACGGAATATTTCTGTGAACTATGTTTTCCGAATGAGCTTGCGGGAGATTGAACATTCGGCAAATATAAGCAAATTTATCGTTCGTTAAGTTCACCTATGATCGAATAAGCGAGTATGCCTTGTGTGATACTTCTGACGTTTCGTTTTATGTCTTTGCAAAATATTCGTTGCTGGAGCCGTGAATAAATTTTCCAATTTTTTTCTCCTGCACGCCTCAGGTTTATTGGGAGTAAATATTTTTTAATAATTCTGATATAATGAAACAAAATTTAAAACACGGCTGTTCGTGAATTAGAGGTTTAAAATCACGTTTAAGACCTTTAAAGTTCAATACGAAATGTCACCAACGGTAACGGACATCTGGAGTTCAAATTGCATTATGTTACATAGATTTTTTAATTTACAATATACATTTATCAATACTTACTTTAAGTGATTATTTAATATAACGCTTATAAGGTAACTGCTTCATTAATATGTAACTAATTACTGAATTTATTACTGTCGTATGCGCCTCGCGATCTTTCTATTATGTAATACATGTTACAGCATAATGCAGTGATTAAATTACTGGAATTCAGTGGGAACCAAAGGTCACCAGAAAGCTGTTTCTTTGAGATAACGAGGCACTTTCCTACACCTTGACCTTCGTCCACTAAAATATCACTTTACTCTTGCTTTCAATATCTTTATTTCGAAATATTCTTTTTCATGAATTGTCGATCAAAATTTTAACGTATTAATTGCCAACTTTTAGAAGAATTTTCCCGAGTAATTCAGTCGCTTATCATTTTTGATTTTTGTCTAGGAATCAGGAATTAGTTGCTTTTTCATCCGTCATTAATGGGTGTTCTGTAACTTTAAACAAATATTAAGGATCGAATTTTCAACCTACGTTTTGAAATATTTTCCAGTTTCTTGCGAGATTTCGCCAACGGGAACCCTAACGGAATTCGAGATTTCAAATTCAGCGTCTATTCCAGTGGCGTAAATATTTATTTGCCAAGAAGTGACTATCAAAGTATCCACTACTCTAAGGTCATTTCCGTTTTGTGGTATTTCTTCTTTTTGGTAATACGAATCAATTCTTATGTAAAGAGAGAAAATATGTAACACAGCTGCTAATGACTTAGAGGTTTATTATCTCAAAAAACCGTGGTTGTCGGCGCTCCCCGTTTTTCCCCCGGTAGTCGGAGAAACCTAGAAGTGGTTGTTCTTAAATGTCGATTCTATCATTGAATTAAATTTTAACGTATCAATTGCCGATTTTTAGAAGAAAAAATAATTTGGTCATGTGACTTTTTGGATACGATGGTAAGGAATTAAGAATGCGTTATATGTTTTAAATCGATCACTATTAAGTATTCTGAAACTTTCAATAACTACTTAGTAGTTTTGCACGTGCCATTTTAAATACTTTTCTAACGTGTCTTCCGATGAGATATCCTGGCTATGGTAACCATACGGGATTTAAAAAATCAGCAGCGATGCCAGTGGTATAAATAATTATTTAAATGGAATCAGAATATAGTCACCTAAATAGTATAATTTGTGTTGTATTTTAGCAAACCATACTATGACCATTTGCAATAATATTTAACAATACAAAAGTGCATTGTGCCAAGTCACGATAACTGTTAACATTATTATTCTATTTTTTATACACTCTACTATATATGCTGTATTCATACCATATTTACTATAAAATTTTCATTCTAATTATATTGCATCAGTAGATTATATTCTTGTTTGTAACAAAATGAGTACGTCACATTTCAATAAATTTATTGTAATCATGGTTATGAATTGCCTAAGCCGATTTTAAGTAACTTTTACTAATATTAATATTTTAATGTTTTATTGTCAATTTAATAAGTCCTTGCTACATTATTATCAATTTATATTAATAATAGTAATAACTGTGAAGTGACAATTCGTAATGCAAGTTAATTAAAGTAGATATTTCTTTACAGGTGAACAGTAACTAGGATGTTTTCTCCTCCTTGGTACTCTGCTGATTTCCTTCGCCAACGTAGAAAGTGGAACTCAGCCGTAAGAGAAAGTCACGTCCTAGGTCACAAGACAGCTGATTCCTTAAAGTAAGTGCATTTACTTAGGAAGTGAGCACACCATTACATGCTTCACTATTAAAATACCCAATTCCTTTGATTTTCTTTTGCACATTTCATATATTTTTCATTTTATAATTTGCCGACCTTTGTCGCATTCGTTGACCTTAATATTTCCTCTAAAAATTGATCGTATTTAGATAAATAATAACAAAAAAATATTTTTAGGACATAACATGAATATAATTTCAGTCTTTCTACAAAATTCGTATAATATTACGGTTCAATAACTATTCTATTCTGTCTTTTCCCATTATGGTGTTACGGATTGTGAAGTTTTACGAGCGAACTTACGGAGTTGTAGGATTATATAGTCCATTCGATATTACTCTGTATTGATTTCATGATTACCTTTACCCGTTTGTCTCAATTATCCTTAGTAAATCACTATCAATGTATCAGATTTTAGTTTTCCTGTAGTTTGCATGCCATTACATTTTACTAAGCAATTATTCCTTGCAACTAGAGTTAATTTACAACTTCTGGCTTAAGTCAATTGCAAACTTTTCAAAGTAGTTTATCCTGGTCATCTTCTTTTATTTGCGTGTAACTTTGGCCCTTTTTTACGTAATCTAGAATCCCCATTCCTGTTTTTGCCATTCCTCCCATTCCTTCTATTTTTACTTCAATTATTCTCCTTTGTTCCTGCTATCATACTCTGATGAATGGACTGTTTTCATTTGTCATGTGGTACAGGATACAGAAAAATGTATCTCTCATGTTCTTTTGCCTCAGTCTTGATCATGGCTGTGATGAAATGAAAGCTACAAAGGTATGAGTGAATAATTGCACTGATCAAGGTCTCTCCTTACGGAATGCTAAGAAAATTGTTATTGTCTTTGAATTTTTTCTTAAATGTTTTCCTCCTGCATCACCTTTAATGCTAAGAAATAATTTTGAGCTGATTAATGCGTTGTTGAACTGTGGGATGTTCTCTCACTTTTAATGATGGAAAAGGAATGGAAATCGGTCAATAATAATCTAGAAAGGTAATACAATTTCTATATAGTAAATAAACTTGTGATAACTAAACTAAAATAGCTTTATGGTAAAACTGAATCGAAAGTTAGAAAATTATAATAAATTTTTGAGTGCATTTAAAGCTTTTCTCACAGCATAGATAAAATAAACATGGACGAAACTAGAAAGAGATGGTCAACAAAGCAAACAACACCTATGAGCAGGCAGATGAAGATCATAAGTCAGCATTAGCTGTGGTCAACTTAATATGGGAATAAGCAATGCAGAACATATGTTCATTGAACCCCAGCAACTGGGGACTGAATATTAGTAATCTTTGGATGTTGTTGGATAGGCACTGGGAAAACTGACTACTTCTTCAATATATTAACAGGACTTTCGAGGTAATGAATCAACATAGGGTTACAAATTTTAGATTAAATAGGTTTAAGCCTAGAATACTTTGGAAATATTTAAATAAAATCGGACAAAATTATTCAAATATTGTAAGGCCATAATTAACAACTATTGTTTTATAGGTACCCATATGGAGAGGTCCACTGGTCTTCTGGTAACTTCAAAAGAGAGCTACCCTAGCAGAATAAAATTCTCACTATGGAGAGGTGTGGTGCCTCCCCCAGGTCGAGAGATTCTGCCCATCGAGTGGGTCTGGGTACCACTAGGTAGCTCTCAAATGAAAGGTACCATTTTCAGAATACAGTTCTCTTCAGGGAAGGTGTAATGCCTCTCCTGTTTGAGAGGTTCTGCCCATGGAAAAGAGGGTCTGCGTACCTCATGGTATCACTCAATAGACAGCTACCTTTGGCAAAATAATATTCTCATCGACGATCAGGATTCCGATTGAGATGTTTTGCCCTTCAAGACTTTCTGGTAGCTATCATAAGAGAGATACCATTTGCAGATACAATTCTCGTCACCGAGAGGCGTTTTGCCTCTCTTGATAGAGAAGTTCTACCCATTATGGGACTGAAACTTGAAGATTTCATGTAGAGGGTCTGATCTGACCTCTCATGTTGAGTGAGACGTTTTAATAATCGATGCCCTTTGAAGAAGGCATGTTATTTGAGATTATCATTGGATGGAGTGATTCGAATGCCTTCCCAATTGGTGATGACAAAATAAGGTATGTTTTTCTTAAGATTTTAGAATATATTTTTTAAGTATTGGTATCTGATTATCATTAGAAAATAATAATTTGTATGATTTAAATTTTTTAATTGTATATTAATGGTCTCTTTTCTAACCTTTCAGGAATAGGGTGCTTATAAATACATTATTGATAACGGTCTACTGGTTTACCTACTTTAAAATTTCCACCTAAACCTTCCTGTGGAAGAGGAAAAAGGTAAAATGCATAGGAATAGCAGCACATTCTAAATTGCTTTGGTGACATAAGTCATTCAGTGCCTATTGGTCTTGACTCAATAACCTTCACCTACTACCAAGCTGAGATGTGGTAGAAATTGATGAACCAGATACTACAGGTTAGTTTGGGAAGGTTCGTGCAGGCTCTCCTCTTGAATAATCTAAGGTAACTCTTTCATCATTTAATAGATCCTCATTTCAATACAGGTTTAGCATTAAGCATCCAAAATTGTAATTGCCTTGTTTAATTGCTTTGTAAATATCTAACAAGATATGCTGTTATTACTGGAATTTCAATTGGCATTTATATTTAATATGTGTTTGTCTTATTATTCATTTATAGAATATTTGTTTGTCTTATTATTCATTTATAGAATATTCACTGAATGTTCCTCAAATAATACCAGAAGCTCCAGAGTGCTCCAGCTTGGAAGTAAAGTGGAGAATGGTGGAAATGGACCACTACACTCTACAATATGGGACATTTGTTTAAGAGGGTCACCACATTGCTGAGAAATTTGTTGGAAGAATGGACGAGGCCTCTCGACGGCTCCTGTGGAAGGCAAGGAAAGTATAACGGCAGCCACTGAGTGCTTTAAGGATGGCTGCAGAGTAAGATATTATTACATATATTGTTTTCAATTCATGGTTTTGAAATGCGTCTCTAAGTTTTCCAATACAATATAAGACCTACTTATTTCTTTGATCAAGTTTCAATGGTGTTATATCATGTCAATTTATGTTCTTAATCGATAATGATAAGTTAATTGGGTTTCAAGGATGATACAGTGGATTTAGGATGTTTGATGGGAAAAATTAGGCATTTTTTTCATATGCTCTTGCTCCAGTTTGCCTCTGTTGAATCCTTGTGATTTTCCGTTAGTGCTGTTGAACTCCAGTTGAATGCTTGTAGTTTTCCGTTAGTTCTGTTGAAGTACTTTTAAATCCTCTCCTTTCAAATTTGCTTTGCTGCGGCTCTTTTCACCTTCCTCTATGCTAGATTTGTGGATACATGATTATAATATTCTATGGAGTGAATAATTTTATATATCATTTAAAGCTTTATTTTAGTTATAATATATATTTAGATATAATATTGCAATGACTTTCAATATGTTCTGTTATACAGGTATACAGTAAGATTTTGTCAATTAGCTTTTTAAATCCTCAAATGTCTGCCAACTTAACTAGCAGATTTTATTATAGTTATAGGAATATTTCAAACAGGAGAGCATGCACGAAGTTTGACAGATGTGTTTCTGGGATTCTGAATTTATTTCAGTGGTCATCCTTTTGGTTACATTACCTTTAAGCTGTCCTTTGATTTGCTTTGTTTGATTTACTTTTCTAAAAAAAAAGTTCAATGAAATACTGGAAGTGGAAAATGGCAATGAGTGGTCTGTAGCCCAAATTGTTTAGGCTCTTGAAATAGCAATAGCTGATTTTACACTTTTGTTTTTGCAAACATAGAATATGCAATGTATTTTAGGATGATTTCCTTCATACTGATTGGTTTTTTGTGATACGTTTGTGCTACTTCTTAGGCATCCTTGAAACAGCATTTTGATGACATGTAGGTAAATTATTTATATAAATTGATATCTTTGACGGATATTCTTGGTTCGACGCTAGGTCAAGGAAATTATTCTCCCATTTAAATTGCATTGCGACAATACATATAACATTTTTTTCAACCCATTCCCCATGACATAGAAACTTGAAACTCTGCGTGTGGATAGAGTTTATGAATATGTTTTATATACACATTTTTAAGTTTTGCTGAAGGTCCTTGGTTCAATCCCATAGAGTTATTTCCATTCATAAATGCATTTCTTATGGGAAAAATGGAACCCAATTTTAGTGCCTTCCCGGTATGATATTGACTTTAAAATTTGCACTAAATAAATTAAAGTCCTATCAAGCTATAATGTGTATTCACATCTGCCAATAGGTCCTGGGTTCGACACCAGGCATCCCTAAAATTAGAAATTGCTATGATTTTTAAGATGTTCTTAAAACTTTTCATGATAACACAAACTTTAAACTTGTCTTGTGAATAGAGATATTAAATACTATTTTTTATGTTATTCATCGTTTCCCTGATGGTCCTTGGTTTGATCTTAGAGAGCCATTTACATTCCTCTATGCAATGCAAATGAGGATAATAGAAACTTAAGTTTTTCCCCTAATGATATTGACTTCAAACTTTGGATTAAGTATGTTCCATTCCTTCCAGGAAATTCTACGTATTCAAAATCTCCAAATGTTTTTTCGTTTTATACCAGGCTTCTCTACTTTTTTAAATGTATGTATATCGAGATTTTCAAATTTTTTATGATTGGTTGAAGGTTGAAAGTATGACCATGCATATGAACAGAAGTTTTATGATGTTTTAAAGATGTTTCATGAACGCAGATAATCATTTACCTTATGATCATTGGTTCGATGCATGGTTTGGAATCCATCATTCATAACAACGCATTTCAACGCAAGTATAGAGTTCTGTTTTAAGACTTTCGTGATAATTGACTTGGGATTTTAGAAATGGTCAGATTATCCCAAAGCAAATTTTTCCATATCATTTCCATGTCATAAAAAAGTCCTTGGTTCAACACCAGGTCTGCTGAATACAGAATCGAATTTTATATGGAATAATTTAGGTGCCTATGCCTTGGGTGGGTGAAAATTTCTCCCATTTAAGAAAAATTGCTGCAATTTTTAATAATTTTTTCAATCTCTTTTCCAATTACATGCAAACTTAAAATACCCCATGTAAATAGAGATCATTAATACATTTCATGTAAAACTTTAACTGGTTCTCTCATGATACGTGGTTCGAAGACAGAGCGCCATTTGCATTTATCTATGCTTTGAAAATGTGGATAAAGGATTCTTCATTAAGGATAACCCAGGTATGATATCCTCTTAAACCCTTGTATTAAATTAGTTTTATTCCTACATGGTAGTTCTATGTTTTGACATTATTGGAAAATTCCTGGGTTCAAGACCAGGTAGCTCTACCATTTGAAATGCTTTGCGGGAATTTCAATTTTTTATATTTGTTAACCAAAAGTTGAAAATTCTCCAGCCTGGCATGTAAAGAGATTTAATAAATATTTCTTAAAGATAGTTTGTCTATCACCTTATGAAAATTGGTTTTAGCTGGGGCACTATTTGTATTCAACCATATATTTGTAAGAGGGAATACAAAATAAGTTTTAAGGGAGTGCTTGATTTGATACCGTCTTTTCATTTGCATTATCAATATGCTTTTATAAAACTTTTGCTCGTACATACTATGATTATATTGTTAATAGATTATTAATTATTATTAGTTATTATTATTATTCTAGAATACAGTAAACCCTCACTAACACGAGTCTCAAGGGACCGGGCAAAGAGTTTGCGTTAAGAAACATTCGTGCTAACCGTAGTGCAGTAAAATTGTGCAAATTTACTTAATGATATACTGATGTCTATTATGTTGTTTATTTATAAGTAACAATCACAATATTTTCTATTAAGTCCTTCTTTACCTCTTTGATTGGTAAAAATATTACATCATTAATTTTGGGCGATAGACTTGCGATAAATTGGTTAAATATTTTTATTTTACATCACAGTCAGGTATCAATTACATAAAAAATAACCAGAGTCTTCAAAATCAGAATTTTTCGTTAATAATTTGCTATAGAAATTAATTTTAGCATTTTTTAGGCTTAAAAAATCATGCAAATACTTTTGCTGAAGAGCAGGGAGCATATGTGGTATGGGACTTGAGCTTTAAAAGTATCTGTCGAGATGAATATAATGAAATTTGGCTGAATCACCGTATTCCATGAGTAAATAAACTCAAGTCCAAATGCATCGCAAGAATATATATTAACAGTTGTAGCATTTATGTTTGCAATAGTATTCTTGAATATGTTTAAAAATCAACGAAATATACCTAAAAGCTTATACTTTTATTCCTCTCTTTGTTGGTGTTACGTTTTGAGTCCTTCAGCAGAATGTAAAATAATGTATCTATGTTATAATTGATGCTACATAAATATGCTACAGATGTCACAATTAGGCCATTTTGAATTTTTACTAATCAGTTTCCAACAATTCTTTACTACTTACATCACATTTGTATATGTTGGTGTTCTTTAGTTTTTAGCAATAAAATTATGACAATATTTATGACCAAACAACATGATTATTGCAAGAAGCCATCAACGCTCTACTTTTGAAATATAAATTTCAGGAAGAATTGCAACATTGTAGATGAGTGAACTTTTAGAGGTGACTAAGTTGTATTCCTCAAAGCAAAGCAGTACCTTTGGATTATCTCGGAAAAACTCTGGATCTCTGACACTGCGTTTGTTACGAATCTTTGTGATTTTAGTTACATATTTATAACTTTATTACTCTCATAATATAAATTGACCAAATAATTGCCTACAATCTTGAGTTTTATCATCTTATATATTTTTTAAAAGTGTTGTGAATTGTATTCTCATCATTGGAAGGTAGATATGTTAACAGACAACAGTAACAGTGAACAATTACCATTGAAATTTTGTTAATCAAGCAATTTTATTCTTAATTAATAAAATTTAAATATTTTCTGAATATTTATTTTATAGATTATAAATAAATATGTATCCATATAATTATGAAAAATAGACAGTGGGTGTTCTTCTGTGTATGTTCTCTAAAAACTCCTAAGTTGCAAACCTTTGAGATTTTCTACATTATTAAAGGTCGCGCAGAGTATAGGCTACTTTTTATTTACTTAAGTAAAGTCCAGGGTTCAAACCCAGACAGGTCAAAACATTTTCATATGATATAGAGGTAAAATTAATTTCTTTCGTAGCAGGGTTCATTTCTTTTTCAAAATTAAATTAGAAATAACAGTCTTCAAGAGTCGATTTAAGCACCAAAAGAAGGAAAATAGAATAAAGATTCTTATATTGGTCGTTGAAAATCGTGCTTGATTAGAATTGCAAATATTTTGATAAAATGTGTGACTATTTTATCCATATTTTTAGTTCGTAAACAACCCATCCCCCTGACGATCAAGGTATTTTTTTTCTAGCTGATGTATTTATTGGTAAGAACACATTGAGAAGATATGAGTATTTCAAATTAATGTCAGCAATAATTGATAGATTATAGGAAGTGGGAGAAATTTAATGAGATTTTAGTAGCTGCAGCTATGAACGATATGCTGTTAAATGGCAAGTTGTCATGTTGTAGCAAATCTCTAACACCATATTCCTTGATCGTAGAGGTAAGGCAAGTTTATGTTTTGTTATATGCAGAATGCAAAAGTAATTCATAGTATTTTTACTTTCTCCCTATACGTAGTATAGAGAAAGCATTGTATTCGTAAAAAATTCAGCCTCCAGATTTCACCCAAAATAGATGTTTTGGAGCTCATATAGTTTGTTTTTGATATTTTCCCGAACATGTATGTCTGTGTGTCTGTCTGAGGTAAAAAATTTGTGGGTGGTCTATCTTAAAAGGTAAAATCCGATCATTTCCAATATTCATATTTAGTATTTTCCTAACAATGTCAACAGTTGATTAGTTTTGGTGAATATCGCTTAACCGGAAGTTGTGGTTTGGCTGGAACAAAATTTTGTTTCATCAATATCTCTGTCAGAATGCAGTGTAGGTATATACAATTATGCACAAACGTTATAGATAATGCACTTTACTACAACTTTTGTTTTAAACATTTTTTCGCAACACTGATTGTTTAGGAGTTATTATTGAATAATAGTTAACCGGAAGTTGTTGTTTATCCAGAAATGGAAGTTTTTCATACATATCTCTGTCACAATGCAATGTAGGAATATACAATTATCCACAAAAGTTATAGATAATATACTTCACTACAACTTTTTTAAAAATATTTTTATGTAACACTCATTGCTTTCGAGTAATTTATATATTACCAGCATAGGCTTCTGTTTTCAATAAATATGGAGAAAGTCGTGTGTTGGACACATTAGAATTTTTTAAGTGCTTCCACTTCATATACATTTGATATTTTTCAGTTATTGGTGTTTAATCTCTGCATCTGTTTAGGCACTGTGACTGCATTTGTGTTATTTGATCAAGCTCCATTTTACGCATTATAGCATTGGGGCACAAGTCAGCTCCGTAATACACTTACTTTCCGCAAAGAATATTCATTGGTTGTTTTAGAGTGATATAAAATATATTTCTTTTCTGTTTGTTCATTGATTCCGATATCCATTTGTGCCTTTCCTAAAATATCTCCAAAGCATGATGCTTCTTATCCTAATGCTATCTTCGAATAAATTTTTACTATCCTTAAACAAATGTTGTCTTCATCAAATAAGTTTTTCATTCAAAGGATGTGAGTTCTAATGTATAGGTTTTTTTACATATTTTATTATAACTTTATTTTGTTTGTTAACTGGTTTGGAAATAATTTGAGCCTCGCAATTTCTATTTAGTTTTAAGTATGAGGTATGTGTTACTATGAACTCTATAACAATTGAATTTATCAATTTAAATATCCCCCTTGAGATTCAATGAACACTTCAACTAGTCTTCTATATGAATATATATGTAAAATATAAAATTGTTTGTGTGTGTGTATGTTTACTAAATACTCGAGAACCAAGAGTCACACAACTTAGAAATATTCTACATTATTAAAAGTCAACCCCACGCAGAGGCTTCTCTTAGGCTATTTACAGGCTACTCTTTATTTCCCTGAAGTCCATGTTTCGTACCCAGACGGGTGAAAACGTTTTCTTAAGAAATATATATCAAGGTCATTTTTTTGTTACAGGGTTAATTTGTTTTTCAAAATTAAATTAGAAATAATTGTTGTAGGAAGTCAAATTAAGCACCATAAGAAAAAAAATAGAGCAAGGATTCTTTTTGTGTTCCTAAATATCGTTTGATATTTAAGTTTGTGCACATTTTGATAAAGTCCGTGAATATTTTATCGAAATTTTGAGGTTGTATGTATTTATCAGTAAGAACACATTGAGAAAATATGCCCAACTCAAATTAATGTTAGGAATAAGTGATAGATTATATGAAGAGGGAGAAATTTAAGGAGATATTAGTAACTGCAGTTATGAACGATATACTGTGAAGAATCGAGCATACAAAGGTACAAATACCAGTATTTTAGAAAGTTTTTCTAATTTTATGGAAGCTTCTGTATCAACCAAGTTTGATTCATATCAATGTTATTGTTAATTAAAGATTAAAATGTTTATTTTATTCCACATCCTTGGACAAATGCACGCTCCAAGAAACGTAGTACATACCTGCATCCATATGTGCTATGGCATACATCAGTTTTCATCTAAAAGTGAGAATTGCATTCATTTTATGCAGTGGCATGTCTTATTGCGGCTTTATTTTACATTCTGCTAATTACAGCCATTCAATTAACGCATTTGCCTTGATGATATTGTTAAATATGCACACACTTGCCACAGTTTTTCTGCTAATCGACTGACCCCTATCGCTACCAACTCCTTTACACTATCGGTAGATTTACCAACGATGGCTAGCCGTCGTACCGACGCAGGAGCTTAGGGAATACATTGAGAGCTCAAGGAGTCAGTTTGCTATCCCAACCGACTGAGAGGCTACCGTACCGACGGGAAATGAGATACAGAATATGGCCCCTGCATTGGAATATTGTTTTTTAGTTAATTTATTTTGTTATTTAGTGAATTATTTTGTTTGAATTCAATTCAGCATTTATATTGCATTTCAATTATGTGGGGTTAATGTTAAAATACTCCGATGTGTAGCTAATAAACAATTATTGTGATACATAAGCTATAATGCATTAATGCAAATATCATATTCTGCGGTAAATGAGGTAGTAAAATGCATGTATGCTATATGACAGTGTCCAAATCATTGCAGCTTGTTTTTTTTCCGCAAAGTGAATAATTATGTATAATAGCTAGCTGAAATGACCGTTGATCTTCAACCGAAAAATAAACAATGATAATTACCAGTGTAACCAACTGAATTCTTATCGTAACACAGACTCACAATTGTAGGATGATTGCCAATGCCAGGCTAAGATAATTTTGAAAGCGATAAACAAAAAAAAGTCTTAATAAAGTCTACAAAACCACATTAACTCAATATTTTATCTCACATATTTTGAATGAATAATTCCTTCACCTAAGACAACATTAGTTTTAAAAACAAAATTAGATACTAAGTTAACATTATTTTATTGATTTTTTTCTAGATAGTTTTTTATTGATTGTATTTATTTTTCCTGGCTATATTTCTTATTACAATAGTATTTTATAATATTGTAAATGTTTTTATTGTAAACTGTCAATGGGATAACATTTGTAATAAACATATTATTATTATCTACAAGGTTGTATATGTAGTGAGGTAAGATGCAATATCAGTTACTATGAAAGAAAATATGTCGGTCAACATCATGAACTGGAAAACCTCTTCTCAGCCTATGCTCCAGATTTAAGTTGAGGATAGAAGTGTTGTTAGATGGATGCTATTCAAAAAGCATGGAATAAAGTAAGGTATTGATGTGTTCTTTATGTATTTTCTCATCTATTACTACGTTCTAATTAATTAAAACTTTCCATAGAAATAGAAAGATTTTGTATCTTTGATTAATAATTTTCTCTCAAAACTTTGGAATCTATTGTCAGATAAATAATTATTTTCCAAAATATTTTCCAATCTGATGTCAAATTTTTGTGTACACTTCAGGAGCTTTCTCACAATATTTCCTGAAGATAAAAGTTTTTTTTTAATTTCTGTGTCTCCTCTTTATTGTTGGTTAGAGTTTGAACTTGGTAATGTATATTAAGGTAGTGTAAAAGTAATGTGTAATGGTAAGGTAATGGTTAATGTACATTGAGTTCCTTTTCTGAATATCCTCATTGCAAGGCTTATTCTTATGTATCACTTGGTATTATTATTATTTGTCTGCAAAATGTAATGTTATATGCAAAAAAATCATGGATGTGTTTACAGCTATGGTTTTTAGTCTTTTAACTACAGCAGGCCGTTTTTTATTAGTTCACCCTTGATAAATTCATTTATACTAAAGTACAAAATCACATTCTAAGTCGCAAATAAGGATTTTTATTTTAATGATTTTGAGGAAATGCTAAATCTTATCATAGATATACATTACAAACATGCATTTGCAAGTGGTATTTAATTTTTAAAGGATAACATAAAGAATTGTATGAATTATGATTGAATGTTGAACGTATGATGATACTTTAAGATTAGCAAAAATCATAATGTAATAATGAGACGTTATAACTATTCAATAAATATATTTTGTTGATTTTAAGGTTATAGATAATTGATATATGTTCTATAGTAGTTATATAGTCATTAACTATATTGTAATTATCAGTGTATAATGTACTGTATCACTGTACAGAATGGATTTTTGCTAGTGGAAAGTAGGTTTTTATAACAATACCACTAAGGAAATAGGTAATCTTTCTGCACCGCAAAGTAAATGTTGTGCTAATTATCATTTTATTATTTGAAGACTAAGTTTAGTTTGTAATGATATTCAAGGTACATTGTGAAGGGATTTCTCCATGCATATTTTAATTATCCCTGAAATTATCATTTAACAGTGTTAGTGTTTACATTTTAATGTTTTTGAAGATATCACACCAAGTATGATGACCAATTCTCAATTTTTCGAAATTTCGACGAAAGAATGGGCAAAATTGAATAATTTCTCTCAAATTTGATGTTTTTTCGGCTTAAAATGCCCAAAATTCCAGAAAACCTAGCAAAATAGCGATTCAATATAAATATTTTCAAAAAGTCTCTTTTTCAAAGTTATGAAAATTTTCACGAAAAAACGGGCGAAAAGTCAACATTTTTGTAAAAAAAATCAGTTATTTGGCTTTAAGTTGCTCATAACTCGAGAAAATTGTCGCCGAATAACGATTGGTTTTTAAGATTTCAACGAAATTGAACCAAATATGTTAAAAATTCTAAAATGTATCAAAATATTTACTGAAAATAAGAGAATATTTCGCGCTTTCAGTAAAAAATAAACTATATTGGCGCTAAAATGCTAAAAAAACGAAAAGCCTAGTCAAGTACGGACTAGTTTTAAAGCTTTCGAAGATATCAACCCAAGTAGTATAACGTATTCCAATATAAATGAAATGTATACGAAAAAATCTGATGTGGCCAGCACATGACTTTCTCCACAAATGAGAATTTTTTATCTACGACAGTATTCCCGATGACTATATTAAATTTAAATTGCCAGATAGAGGAAGATCCCGGGTTCAATTCCCGGCCCTGTCAGACCTTTATCAAGTCCGTTATTCCTTGGGATGTATAAGTGTTTCCAAATTTATATTAAGTAATTGTCACAAAGATGATGTTTTTCTGGAAATATTCGATGATAACCGATAAAACTGGCGATTAATTATAAATTTCCCCAATGCCATAAGTGTTAAAATTTTAGCAAATTACAAACAAAAACTATTAATAATAATAAAGACCACCCATTTAAACAGTGGGAACCTAATAGGTGACAGAGAATATCGAAAATTAACAATATACAGAAAAGAAAACCAATAAAGACAAATGGAATAAAAGCAAAGGAGAAAACTTTTAAACCTTATCAATCAGCAAGAGCTCAATCTACAGCAAGAGTGTCAGCTCACAGTTATAATTTCAAATATTATAACTGAATAATTATTTTGAAATAAATATGCGTGTTTTAAATTGAAAATCAGCCACCAAATAAAAATTTGAAGAAATATAGCAATTGTGTTGTATTTGACATGATTACGAAAAGGCATAAATGAAAACGACGTTTTGACGTAAATATCTCGCAATAACCACAAAATTGGGTAACTATGTTAAGACTGATGGTGGTTGACAGCGAATATTTTTTCTAATAAAACTAATAGAAAAAATTAATTTTTCGTTACTATTGTAGATAATTGCTTATGCCTAAATATAGGATTAATAGAGAAATCTTGTAACAACGGAAACGAGCTTCGAAAAATAAAGCTCAACTTCCGGTTGCCCAATTTACTCCAAAAGCTAATCCACTCTAACAGCATCTACCTATATGCTGATTTGTATGCTATATACCTACTGCTATATATGAAGATTGGTATTGATACGGAAAATAGGTTTTACGTTAGAGCGCCCACAAAGTGCACAATCAGCAACTTCCGGTTTATCAGTATTTCACAAATAACTCCTAAACAATTTGTCATACATGTCGAATAATGTCGTATTCTCGGATTAAAGGCAGAAAAAGCCAAAAAACTGAAAACCGATAAACCGATCCAGAAATGCCAATATTTTGTTGATTTTTTAGAAATTTGATGATAAATGTGAGATTTTTGTTAAAAATAAGAAAAAAATCTCGCTTTCCTCTTCTATAAGTGTCAAAATACGACTAGGTTTCCTTGAAATTTAGGCAAAAAACAGCAAAAAAGTAAACATTTTCAAAAAAGCCCATTTTTCCAAAATTTGTAGTTAAATGTAAAATATTTGTTAGAAATATGTGTAAATCTCGGTAAGATCTTCAATAAGAGTCCTTATACAACTACTGCTCTCCAATTTAAGTCAAAATACAGCCAAATTACTGAAAGAGATTGAAAGAATTGCCATTTTTCTAAGAATTTTCCGAAATTAGCTGATAAATGTGGAATATATGTTCAAAATATTGAAACATTTCGGTTAAATCTTCATAATGAGTCCAAATACGACTAGGTATTTTCGATTTTCAGGCAAAATACAGCCAAAAACTTTTAAAATATCGAAAAAATACCAATTTTTCGCCGATTTCTCCGAAATTTACGGATTAATGTGGCATTTAGGTTCAAAATATATAAGGTTATCTCTCCGTTTTTCAATTCAAGTCCAAATACGACGATATTTTCTCGAAATATAGGCAAAATGCAGCTAAATTAGAGATAAATTTCCAAAACATTTTCATTTTTCGCTGATTTTGTTTTTGAAATATGCCATCTAAAATGGAATATTTTTAAATATGTAAATATCTCGCTAAGATCATCAAAAAGATTCTTATTTCAAATATTTTATCTTTAATTTTTTGGCACAATAAAGCCAAAATTGGAAAAATTGAAAAAAAGTGTTCACTTTTCGCCAATTTTTCGGAGAATCGCTAATTAAAGCGGAATACTTTTTGAAAATACGGGATGAACATCTACATATCTTCAAAACGATTCCGAATTGGACTAGATTTTATAAAATTAAAACAAAATACAGCCAAATAAACTGAAATATTATAAGCATGCCCATATTTTGCGAAACTTTTTTCCAAAATTTGCTAATAAAAAGGAATTTAATTTCTATAAATGGAATTTTTGCTTGCGTCATTAAGACTAGTCTAAATATGGCTATATGTTCGCAAATTTCACGCAAAATACAGCCCAAAACCTGAACAGTGTCGAAAAAATTCGATCATTTTCGTTGATTTCTCCGTTCTTTGCTAATAAAGGGGATTATTGTGCGATTTATGTAAGAAAATCGGTAAGTTCCTCAAGACAAATCCAAATTTGAGTATCTTTCTCGAATGTTAGGCAAAATACAGCCAAAAATCTGAAAAAAATTGTATAATCTATCGATTTGGCCGAGATGTTGTAGAAAGATATAACCGAAAACTGATTATAATTTTCCACAAAGGTATTTACTCAGGAACTTATAAAAACTATAATATTTTTCAGTTGTGAAGATTTTTGAAAAAATGCCCTTTTTTTGCCAATTTACCCGTAACTTGCTGGTAAAATTGGAATGTTTGTTCAAAATATAGAAAGATCTTGCTGAGATCATCAAAACAAGTCCAATTTTGTGTATGTTTGCTCAAAATTTAGGAAAATACATCAGAAAATAAATTTTCGGAAAAAATAAACATTTTTGCCGATTTATCTGAAATTTGCTAAAATGCGAAATCTGTGCAAAATATGGAAATTTCTAGTTTCATCTTAAAACGAGTCAATATTCAGCTATGTTTTCACGAATTTCAGGCAAAATACCACCAAAAAATGTTCAAAAAATAACTATTTTCTGCCGATTTTTCTATAATTTTCTGATTTAATGAGGAATATTTGTTCAAAATATGTACACATCTTGGTAAGATCTTAAGTACGACACCAAACACAACAAGGTTTTAGAAGTAAGTTGTATATCTGCAATTCTTTAGTATTCTATATTCTATCCATATTCTGGTTGTCCGTTTATTTGCGCACCTCCTGACGAGCCAATTATTGGCTCAGGAGAAAGGAAACCAATAAATTCAAGTGCAATTTTTTGTTCAATTTTGTCTGATGTATGTACTTAATTGACTTTATAACTATGTATATCTATAGATAAATATCTTAACTATAAAAAAAGAATTTTAGCGAAATTACGAATTCGATTCCATTGAACATTATGCAGTTCGTGATAATCACACAAACTTTAAAATCTCTGCTATAAAATCTAGTTTGCGTTAAAATCCCTCAAAAATCTTCCTCGACCCAATATTTCTTCGTCATCACCTCAAACGAACGGTTAATGTCCTTTTGAAAATCAGTTTGATAAAGAAAAACTACGAAATGGCCGTAATTTCGTTCCTGTTATTTAAATATTGGAGTTTAAATTCGCTGAAATCTCAGTAAATTGCCTCTTTCTGACGTTAGTTCTTACCATTAATGCTGTATGGACTTAAAATCCCCGTGTATTTTTGTGGGAATACGAATGTATCGGATAAACAATCACCTTGGTCGTCAGGGGGACTGGTTGTTTACTACGGCGAAATTTTGCAAAATGTTCTATTATTTTGTCAAAGTTGTCGTAATTTCCATTCAAAAACTGTATTTTACGACAATATTAGGATTCTTTATTTAATTAACCTTCGTTTGACACTTTTCCTGACTTCGTAAGAGCATTATTTCCCATTTAATTCCGTAAAATTAACAAAGACTATGTGGTGGCAAAGACCTGATCGCTGCTCACCACTGTAATATCGTTGGTTAGAATTCATTAGTCAATTTTCTACGGATATTCTTCATGTTTCAGGTTCCGCCAACCGTTTCGCCGATGCTCTATCCAGAGTGGAGGGAATAAGTGTGTAGATTGACTTCTCCGAGCTTGCGAAAGCCCAGGATAAGGATCCCGATCTTCCTAGGCTTCTTGAAGAATGAATTTTGCGACTGAAGCGCATTACAGTATAAATTATGATTCTATATCATATTAGATCAAATTGATGTTGTTACTAGTAGATATTTTAGATCTTAAAAGCTCAAGCTAGACTTAGTGGAATTTTGCCATACTTATGAAATTATGGAAAGTTTTCACAGAAATATATTTAGCATGACTAGTTTCATCTACATTCTTGATGATGTCATCATGTAGGTGGAAGTAGTAGTGCCAAATATATTGCTGTGTGAATTACTATGTTCTTTGTATATTTCTCAAGTGTAGTTTTTTATCATTAGATTTATCTTAATGATTTACTTGATACATTATTTACTTGTATGTATATTGTACACATGGTTCTACTGATTTATACTAATAAAAGGAATTTTATTATATATATTTGTAATTATTTGTAATAATTGGCGTACACGCCATGTATCCCCGGAATATAGGCAATATGCAATGCAGGGGAGGAGAGAAGTGGGAGGAGTGTTGGGGGAAGAGGAAAGAGAGGTAGTAACCCTCTTTCCTGCTACTTTTATTGCTTCCTTTTTGGAACTCGTGGTGCAAAGAATGGGAATTAGGTATCAATGTAGGTTAATTCTCCGTAAATAATTTCACAAAAAAAATTGCATCCAACTCATCCGTACAAAATTAATATCTCAGGATCAAAATTAGTAGTAACGTAAATTAAATTCGCTCGAATTGAGAAATTGAAATAATGCGTAGATGCGCTACGTAGTGATCATCTCCAAGTAATAAGGGTTTCCCTATATGATTGCAAATAACGGTAGATATAAGGGTTTTAAAATTTCAAAAATGAAAATCTTTAAAATTGCTCGAATTAAGAATTTGATATTATGCATAGATGCGCTACGTAGTGATCATCTCCAAGTAGCAAGGGTTTCCCTGCATCATTGCAAATAACAGAGATATAATGGTTACAATATTTTAAAAATTAAAATTTTTAATGCTTTTTTCGGTCATATCTCGATAAAATGACGAAAGTTAAGGCAAAATAGAGGAGAGAAATTTAAATTTCGCTAAAATTATCCGATTTGTTGCTTTTTTCGGTGATATCTCGATAAAAAGACGAAATTACAGGAAATAGAGGAACGAAATTGAAATTTCGCTTAAATTACCTTTTTTCGTTGCTTTTTTCGATCATTACTCGATAAAATGACAAAACATAAAGACAAAATAGAGAAAAAAAAATTGAAAATTCCCTAAAATTATATGTTTTTGTTGCTTTTTTAATCGTATCTCGATAAAAAGACGAGAATTAAGGCAAAATAGAGGGGTAAAATAGAAATTTCGCAAAAAAATCCGTTTTCGTTGTTTTTTTTTTATTATATCTCGATAGAATGACGAAAAAAATACAAAATAGAGGAAAAAAATATAAATTTCTTTAAAATTATACGTTTTTGTTGCTTTTTGCGATCAAATCTTGATAAAACGACGAGAATTTAGGCAAAATAGTGGAGAAAAATTGAAATTTCGCAAAAACTATCAGTTTTCGTTGCTTTTTTCGATCATATCCTGATAAAATGACGAAAATTAAGGGAAAATAGACGAGAAGAATTTAAATATTGCTTAAATTATCCTTTTTCGCTGCTTTTTTCGACCAAACCTCTATAAAATGACGAAAATAAAGAGAAATAGATGAGAAGAGTGGACATTTTGCTAAAATTATCTGTTTTGTGGCTCTTTACGATCACATCTCGAAAAAATGACGAAAATTAAGCGAAAATAAAGAAATGACTACAATAAAGAAGAAATAGATGAAAAATTTTAAAAATTTGAAATTTCGCAAAAATTATCCGTTTTCGTTTCTTTTCACGATCATATCTCGAAAGAATGACGAATATTAAGGGAAAATAAAGGAGAAGAATTGAAATTTCGCTTCAATTATCTGCTTTCGTTGCTTTTTTCGATCATACCTCGATAAAATGACGAAAATTAAGGCAAAATAGAGGAGAAAAATTAAAATTTCGCTTAAATTATCAGTTTTCGTTGCTTTTTTCAGTCATATCTCGATAAAATGAAAAAATTAATGGAAAAATAGAAAAGAAGAGTTGACATTTTGCTAAAATTATCTGTTTTGTGGCACTTTACGATCATATTTTGATAAAATGACGAAAATTAAGGATAAATAGAGGAGAAAAATGACAATTTTGCTTAAATTATCCGCTTTCGATTCTTTTTACGATCATATCTCGAAAAAATGACGAGAAACAAAGAAACAATAGAGGAAAAAATTTTAATTACGCTAATGTTATCAGTTTCAGTTGCTTTTTTCGATCATATTTTGATAAAATGACGAAAATTAAGGAAAAATAGAGGAGAAGAATTGAAATTTTGCTTAAATTATCCGTATTAGTTGCTTTTTTCGATCATAGCTCGATAAAATGACGAGAAACAAATAAACAATAGAGGAAAAAAATTTTTAATTACGCTAATGTTATCAGTTTCAGTTGCTTTTTTCGATCATATTTTAATAAAATGACGAAAATTAAGGAAAAATAGAGGAAAAGAATTGAAATTTTGCTTAAATTATCCGTATTAGTTGCTTTTGTCCATCATATATCGATAAAATGACGGGAATATAGGCAAAATAGAGGGGAAAAATAGAAATTTCAAAAAACATATCCGTTTTCGTTGCTTTTTTCGATCATATTTCGAAAAAATGTCGAAGATTAGGAAAAAAAGATGAAAAAAAGTGAAATTTCGCTTCAATTATCCGATTTCGTTGCTTTATTCGGCGATATCTCGATAAAAGGACGACATTTATGGCAAAATAGAGGAGCGAAATTGTAATTTCACTTAAATTACCCTTTGTCGTTGCTTTTTTGATAATTTCTCATTAAAATGAGTCCAAATTTGACCAGTTTTGCTCAATTTCAGCAAAATTTGGACAAAAACCAGAAATTTTACCGATTTTTTCAAATTATCGATGTTTTTTGGGTTTACTGTTCTGGAATATTCAATATTTCTAAATAACTTTGATAGATCTCGTCAAAAGCATTAAAATGAATCCAACACTGACTTTTGTTGCTCAATTTTTAGAAAAATATGGCATAAAACCATAAATATCACGAATTTTACTCGACTGTTCGACGTTTTTTGGGTTCTGCTGCTAAGAAAAATTGAATATTTCTTCTAAATTTAAATAGATCTCGGTAAAAGAATTAAAATGAATCCAAAGTTGACTAGTTTTGCTCAAATTTCAGCAAAATGTGGCCAAAAACCAGAAATATCACTGTGTTTTTTGAGTTCTTGACGTTTTTTGGGTTTACAGCTATGAATCATTGGAAGTTTTCAAATAATGTTCATAAATCTCGTCAAAAGCATTAAAATGAATTAAACATTGACTAGTTTTGCTCAATTTTTTTTAAGTGGCCAAAAACCATAAATTTCACCGATTTTATTCCTGTTTTCGACGGTTTTTGGGTTTACTGCTACCAGAAATTGAATATTTTTTCTAAATTTGGGTAGATCTCGGCAAAATCATTATGATGAATCCAAATTTGACTAGTTTTGCTAATATTTCAGTAAAATTTGGACAAAAACAGAAAAAAGAAATTTTACCGATTTTTTCAAATTTTCGATGTTTTTTGGGTTTACTTCTACGGATTATTCAATATTTCTAAATAACTTTGATACATCTCCCCAAAGCACTAAAATGAATCCATTACTGACTAGTGTTGCTCAATTTTTAGCAAAATATGGCATAAAACCTTAAATTTCACCGATTTTACTCGAGTTTTCGACGTTTTTTAAGTATCGCTGCTAACTAAAATTGAATATGTCTCTTATATTTGGATAGATCTCGGTAAGAGAATTAAAATGAATCCAATGTTGATTAGTTGTTCTAAATTTTCAGCAAAATGTGGCCAAAAACCAGAAATATCACTGTGTTTTTTGAGTTTTTGACGTTTTTTGGGTTTACAACTATGAATTAATGAATATTCCCAAATAATTTTGTTAGATCACGTCAATGGCATTAAGATGAAACCAAAATTGACTAATTTTGCTCAATGTTTACAAATATATGGCCAAAAAAATAAATTTCACCGTTTTTATTAGAGTTTTCGAGGTGTTTTGGGTTCGCTGCTACGTAAAATTGAATATTTCTTCTAAATTTAGACAGATCTTGTCAATAGTATTAATAAGAATCAATAGTATACTAGTTTTGCACAATTTTCAGCAAAATGTGACCAAAAACCTGATATTTCACCGATTCAAAATTGTTTAAAATTCTCGTTTAGATCTTCAACACGAGTCAAAATACGATTAGATTCTCCAAATTGTTTTCAAAATACAGCGAAAACAATGACAAATTTCGTTAAAATGCCAAATATTTGCCCAATTATCCAAAATTAACTTCAAGAAATAGAATGATTGTTCAAAATTTCGAAATGCCTCAAAAATCAAATCATTACCGAGCTAATTACTAGAGTTGAAATAAAATTGGTGTTCAAAATGTTTCAAAAATCTCGTTTTGATTAACAAAACGAGTCCAAATTCAATTTTTTTTTTCGAATATTTGCAAAATAAAGCCAAAAAACAGTAAAAATTCGTAATAATGCCTACTTTTCGACGACCTTTCCGTAACTGTGCATGAAACCGACCTCGAATGGTCCAGAGTCAAACTCCATTTGTGGAACACCCGAATATGGCCACCCCGAGTGATCCAATCTATCGGAGTCGACCTCTAAGAACTCTCATCTTGGAACTGACATCTTGTTATCAACCTCGCGGAGTCAACCTCCCGGAGTTGACCTCCCGGAGTCGACCTCCCGGAGTCAACCTCCCGGAGTCGACGTCCCGGAGTCGACGTCCCGGAGTCGACGTCCCGGTAACGAAGTCCCACATTCGACGTCCCGGATTTGACTTCCCAGAGTCGACCTCCCGGAGTCGACGTCCCGGAAACGAAGTCCCAGAGTCGACGTCCTTGATTTGACCTCCCAGAGTCGACCACCCGGAGTCAACCTCGGGTCAGTGACTGCGTTTCATTGACCTCGTGTCATTGACCTCAGGTCGTTGACCTCGGGTCGTTGACCTCGGGTCATTGACCTCGGGTCATCGACCAGGGTCATCGACCTAGGGTCATCGACCTCAGGTCATCGACCTTGGGTCAACGACCTCAGGTCATTGACCTTGGGTCATCGATCTCGGTTCAATGACCTTGGGTCAATGACCTCGGGTCAATGACCTCGAGTCAACTTCCATTTCCACGTCATTGACCTTGGGTCTTTGGCCTCGGGTTATCAAAGTCTATTCATCGGCATCGGGTCAGCAACCACGGATACCCAGTTGGATAGATCCCTTCAATAGCTTTAAAATGAATACAATTGTGTCTTGTTTAGCGCTATTTTTAGCAAAATATAGCCGAAAACCATAAATTTCAACGGTATTATTCGAATTAACGACGGCGTTTGGGTTTGCAGCTAATAATAATTGAATATTTGTTTAGAATATGATAGATATTGGCAATAGCATTAAAATGAATCCAAAGTTGACCAGTTAACCTCAATTTTTATAAAAATATAGCCAAAAACCATAAACTTCACCAATTTTATTCCTGTTTTTGACGTTTTTCGGGTTAACTGCTCCAAAAAAATGAACATATTTTCTAAATTTGGTAGATCTCGACAAAAGCGTTAAAAAGGTTCCAAAGTTGACCAGTTTTGCTAAATTTCATCTAAATTTGGCCAAAATCCAGAAATTTCACCGTTTTCTTTTGATATTTCGAATTTCTTTGGGCTTACTGCTAGGGAAAATTGAATATTTCTAAATAATTTTGATAGATTTTTTCAACAGCATTAACATGAATCAAACTTTGACAAGTTTCGCTGAAGTTTTATAAAAATATGGCAAAAAACCATAAATTTCGCCCTTTTTATTCCTGTTTTCGACGTTTTCTTGGCTAACTGCAATGAGAAATTGAATTTTTTTCTAAATCTGGGTAGATCTTTGCAAAAGCATTAAAATGAGTCCAAATTTGACTAGTTTTGTTAAATATTCAGCAAAATTTGGACAAAACCCAGAAATTTTACCAATTTTTTTTTTAATTTTCGATTTTTTTTGGGTTTACTGTTACGGAGTATTCCATATTTCTAAATAACATTGATAGATCTCGTCAAAAGCATTAATATGAATCCAACACTGACTATTTTTGCTCAATTTTTAGAAAAATATTGCTTAAAACCATACATTTCACCGATTTTACTCGAGTGTCCGACGTTTTTTGGGTTCTGCTGCTAAGAAAAATTGAATTTTTCTTCTTAATTTGAATAGATATCGCTAAAAGAATTAAAATGAATCCAAAGTTGACTAGTTTTGCTCAAATTTCAGCAAAATGTGGCCAAAAACCAGAAATGTCAATGTGTTTTTTGAGTTTTTGACGTTTTTTGGGTTTACAGCTATGAATCATTGGAAATTTTCAAATAATGTTCATAAATCTCGTCAAAAGCATTAAAATGAATTAAACATTGACTAGTTTTGCTCAATTTTTTTTAAGTGGCCAAAAACCATAAATTTCACCGATTTTATTCCTGTTTTCGACGGTTTTTGGGTTTACTGCTACCAGAAATTGAATATTTCTTCTAAATATGGGTAGATCTCGGTAATATCATTATGATGAATCCAAATTTGACTAGTTTTGCTAATATTTCAGTAAAATTTGGACAAAAACAGAAAAAAGAAATTTTACCGATTTTTTCAAATTTTCGATGTTTTTTGGGTTTACTTCTACGGATTATTCAATATTTCTAAATAACTTTGATACATCTCCCCAAAGCACTAAAATGAATCCATTACTGACTAGTGTTGCTCAATTTTTAGCAAAATATGGCATAAAACCATAAATTTCACCGATTTTACTCGAGTTTTCGACGTTTTTTAAGTATCGCTGCTAACTAAAATTGAATATGTCTCTTATATTTGGATAGATCTCGGTAAGAGAATTAAAATGAATCCAATGTTGATTAGTTGTTCTAAATTTTCAGCAAAATGTGGCCAAAAACCAGAAATATCACTGTGTTTTTTGAGTTTTTGACGTTTTTTGGGTTTACAACTATGAATTAATGAATATTCCCAAATAATTTTGTTAGATCACGTCAATGGCATTAAGATGAAACCAAAATTGACTAATTTTGCTCAATGTTTACAAATATATGGCCAAAAAAATAAATTTCACCGTTTTTATTAGAGTTTTCGAGGTGTTTTGGGTTCGCTGCTACGTAAAATTGAATATTTCTTCTAAATTTAGACAGATCTTGTCAATAGTATTAATAAGAATCAATAGTATACTAGTTTTGCACAATTTTCAGCAAAATGTGACCAAAAACCTGATATTTCACCGATTCAAAATTGTTTAAAATTCTCGTTTAGATCTTCAACACGAGTCAAAATACGATTAGATTCTCCAAATTGTTTTCAAAATACAGCGAAAACAATGACAAATTTCGTTAAAATGCCAAATATTTGCCCAATTATCCAAAATTAACTACAAGAAATAGAATGATTGTTCAAAATTTCGAAATGCCTCAAAAATCAAATCATTACCGAGCTAATTACTAGAGTTGAAATAAAATTGGTGTTCAAAATGTTTCAAAAATCTCGTTTTGATTAACAAAACGAGTCCAAATTCAATTTTTTTTTCGAATATTTGCAAAATAAAGCCAAAAAACAGTAAAAATTCGTAATAATGCCTACTTTTCGACGACCTTTCCGTAACTGTGCATGAAACCGACCTCGAATGGTCCAGAGTCAAACTCCATTTGTGGAACACCCGAATATGGCCACCCCGAGTGATCCAATCTATCGGAGTCGACCTCTAAGAACTCTCATCTTGGAACTGACATCTTGTTATCAACCTCGCGGAGTCAACCTCCCGGAGTTGACCTCCCGGAGTCGACCTCCAGAGTCGACCTCCTGTGTCGACCTCCCGGAGTCGACCTCCCGGAGACGACCTCCCGGAGTCGACCTCCCGGAGTCAACCTCCCGGAGTCGACGTCCCGGAGTCGACGTCCCGGAGTCGACGTCCCGGTAACGAAGTCCCACATTCGACGTCCCGGATTTGACTTCCCAGAGTCGACCTCCCGGAGTCGACGTCCCGGAAACGAAGTCCCAGAGTCGACGTCCTTGATTTGACCTCCCAGAGTCGACCACCCGGAGTCAACCTCGGGTCAGTGACTGCGTTTCATTGACCTCGTGTCATTGACCTCAGGTCGTTGACCTCGGGTCGTTGACCTCGGGTCATTGACCTCGGGTCATCGACCAGGGTCATCGACCTAGGGTCATCGACCTCAGGTCATCGACCTTGGGTCAACGACCTCAGGTCATTGACCTTGGGTCATCGATCTCGGTTCAATGACCTTGGGTCAATGACCTCGGGTCAATGACCTCGAGTCAACTTCCATTTCCACGTCATTGACCTTGGGTCTTTGGCCTCGGGTTATCAAAGTCTATTCATCGGCATCGGGTCAGCAACCACGGATACCCAGTTGGATAGATCCCTTCAATAGCTTTAAAATGAATACAATTGTGTCTTGTTTAGCGCTATTTTTAGCAAAATATAGCCGAAAACCATAAATTTCAACGATATTATTCGAATTAACGACGGCGTTTGGGTTTGCAGCTAATAATAATTGAATATTTGTTTAGAATATGATAGATATTGGCAATAGCATTAAAATGAATCCAAAGTTGACCAGTTAACCTCCATTTTTATAAAAATATAGCCAAAAACCATAAACTTCACCAATTTTATTCCTGTTTTTGACGTTTTTCGGGTTAACTGCTCCAAAAAAATGAACATATTTTCTAAATTTGGTAGATCTCGACAAAAGCGTTAAAAAGGTTCCAAAGTTGACCAGTTTTGCTAAATTTCATCTAAATTTGGCCAAAATCCAGAAATTTCACCGTTTTCTTTTGATATTTCGAATTTCTTTGGGCTTACTGCTAGGGAAAATTGAATATTTCTAAATAATTTTGATAGATTTTTTCAACAGCATTAACATGAATCAAACTTTGACAAGTTTCGCTGAAGTTTTATAAAAATATGGCAAAAAACCATAAATTTCGCCCTTTTTATTCCTGTTTTCGACGTTTTCTTGGCTAACTGCAATGAGAAATTGAATTTTTTTCTAAATCTGGGTAGATCTTTGCAAAAGCATTAAAATGAGTCCAAATTTGACTAGTTTTGTTAAATATTCAGCAAAATTTGGACAAAACCCAGAAATTTTACCAATTTTTTTTTTAATTTTCGATTTTTTTTGGGTTTACTGTTACGGAGTATTCCATATTTCTAAATAACATTGATAGATCTCGTCAAAAGCATTAATATGAATCCAACACTGACTATTTTTGCTCAATTTTTAGAAAAATATTGCTTAAAACCATACATTTCACCGATTTTACTCGAGTGTCCGACGTTTTTTGGGTTCTGCTGCTAAGAAAAATTGAATTTTTCTTCTTAATTTGAATAGATATCGCTAAAAGAATTAAAATGAATCCAAAGTTGACTAGTTTTGCTCAAATTTCAGCAAAATGTGGCCAAAAACCAGAAATGTCAATGTGTTTTTTGAGTTTTTGACGTTTTTTGGGTTTACAGCTATGAATCATTGGAAATTTTCAAATAATGTTCATAAATCTCGTCAAAAGCATTAAAATGAATTAAACATTGACTAGTTTTGCTCAATTTTTTTTAAGTGGCCAAAAACCATAAATTTCACCGATTTTATTCCTGTTTTCGACGGTTTTTGGGTTTACTGCTACCAGAAATTGTATATTCCTTCTAAATATGGGTAGATCTCGGTAATATCATTATGATGAATCCAAATTTGATTAGTTTTGCTAATATTTCAGCAAAATGTGGCCAAAGACCAGAAATATCACTGTGTTTTTGGAGTTTTTGACTTTTTTGGGTTTACAACTATGAATAAATGAATATTCCCAAATAATTTTGTTAGATAACGTCAAAGGCATTAAGATGGAACCAAAATTGACTAATTATTCTCAATGTTTAAAAAAATATGGCCAAAAATAATAAATTTCACCGTTTTTATAAGACTTTTCGAGGTGTTTTGGGTTCGCTGCTACGAAAAATTGAATATTTCTTCTAAATTTAGATAGATCTTGTTTATAATATTAATAAGAATCAAAAGTTTACTAGTTTGCGCAATTTTCAGCAAAATATGACCAAAAACCTGATATATCACCGATATTTTTGGAGTTTTTGATGTTTCAATTGATTGAATTAATAAAATTCAATTTGTGTTAAACATCTCTAAATATTTTCGTTTGGACCTTCAACACGAATCCAAATTCAAATAGGTTAAGTATAAGTGCAAGGAAAAGTTTGAAAAAATGCCCAACTTTTGCTGATTTTCCTTTAAGTTGATAAGGAAAAGCGAATTTTATCTCATATTTTCACTGATCTCGATTAGATTTCAAGGAGGAGTCCAAATTCCAAATATTATTTTTTGAATTTTAGAAAAAATCTCATCAAAAAATTAAAACAATTGGAAAAAATGCCCACTTTCTGCCGTTTACTCCTTAAATTAAAAGATAAAAATTAAATTTTTGTTCAACATTGTTTAAAATTCTCGTTTATATCTTCAACACGAGTAAAAATTCGATTAGATTCTCCAAATTGTTTTCAAAACACAACGAAAACAATGACAAATTTCGTTAAATTGCCAAATATTTGCCCTATTATCCAAAATTAACTTCAAGAAATAGAATGATTGTTCAAAATTTCGAAATGCCTCAAAAATCAAATCATTACCTAGCTAATTTTTAGAGTTGAAATAAAATTGGTGTTCACAATGTTTCAAAAATCTCGTTTTGATTAACAAAACTAGTCGAAATTCAATTATTTTTTTTTCGAATATTTGCAAAATAAAGCCAAAAAACAGTAAAAAATCGTAATAATGCCTAATTTTCGACGACCTTTCCGTAACTGTAAATGAAACCGTCCTCGAATGGTCCGGAGTCAAACACCATTTGTCGAACACCCGAATGTGGCCACCCCGAGTGATCCGATCTATCGGAGTCGACCTCTCAGAACTCTCATCTTGGAATTGACATCCTGTTATCAACCTCGCGGAGTCAACCTCCCGGAGTTGACCTCCCAGAGTCTACCTCCAGAGTCAACCTCCTGGAGTCGACCTCCGCGAGTCGACGTCCCGGATTTGAACTCCCGGAGTCGACCACCCGGAGTCAACCACGGGTCAGTGACTTCGTTTCATTGACCTTGGGTAATCGACTAGGGTCATCGACCTTGGGTCATTGACCTCAGGTCATCGACCTTGGGTCAACGACCTCAGGTCATTGACCTCGGGTCATCAATCTCGGTTCAATGACCTTGGGTTAATGACCTCGGGTCAATGACCTCGAGTCAACTTCCATTTCCACGTCATTGACCTTGGGTCCTTTGCCTCGGGTCATCGAAGTCTATTCATCGGCATCGGGTCATCAACCACGGATACCCAGTTGGATAGATCCCTTCAATAGCTTTAACATAAATACAATTGTCTTGTTTAGCGGTATTTTTAGCAAAATATAGCCAAAAACCATAAATTTCAATGATTTTATTCGAGTTAACGACGGCTTTTGGGTTTGCAGCTAATAATGTTTGAATATTTGTTTAGAATATGATAGATATTGGCAATAGCATTAAAATGAATCCAAAGTTGACCAGTTTACCTCCATTTTTATAAAAATATAGCCAAAAACCATAAATTTCACCAATTTTATTCCTGTTTTCGACGTTTTTCCGGTTAACTGCTCCAAAAAATTGAATATATTTTCTAAATTTGGTAGATCTCGGCAAAAGCGTAAAAAGAATCCAAAGTTGACCAGTTTTGCTAAATTTCAGCTAAATTTGTCCAAAATCAAGAAATTTTATCGTTTTCTTTTGATATTTCGAATTTTTTTGGGTTTACTGCTAGGGAAAATTGAATATTTCTAAATAATTTTGATAGATTTTGTCAACAGCATTAACATGAATCAAATTTTGACAAGTTTCGCTGAATTTTTATAAAAATATGGCAAAAAACCATAAATTAAGCCGATTTTATTCCTGTTTTCGACGGTTTTTGGGTTTACTGCTACCAAAAATTGAATATTTTTTCTAAATTTGGGTAAATCTCGGCAAAAGCATCAGAATGAATTAAAATTTGACTAGTTTTGCAAAATTTTCAGCAAAATTTGGTCTATAACCAGAAAATTCACTGATTTTTTTTTGAGTTTTCGACGTTTTTTGGGTTTACTGCTATTGATTATTCAATATTTCTAAATGTTTATTATAGATCACGTCATTAGCTTTAAAATGAATATAAAATTGACTAGTTTTGCTCAATTGTTTGAAAAATATGGCCGAAAACCATAAATTTCACGAATATTATTCGAGTTTTCGACGTTTTTTGGGTTTACAACTATGCATTATTGAATATTTCCTGATAAATATGTTAAATAATGTCTAAGGCATGAACATGAATCCAACATTGACTAAATATGCTCAATTTTTAGAACAATATGGCCAAAAACCATATTTTTTAACCAATTTTATTCGAGTTTTCAACGTTTTTTGGGTTAACTGCAACAAAAACTATAATATTTCCAAAGAATTTAGATAGTTCTAGTCTGCACTATTAATATGTATCCTATGTTTTCTAGTTTTCAATCAATCTGAGTTAACTGCAACAAAAAATTGAATATTTCTTTCAAATTTGGATAGATCTCGGATAAAGCATTAAAATGAATCAAAAGTTGACCAGTTTTGCTCAGCAAAATTTGGCCAGAATCCAAAAAAATTTCCCTGTTTATTTTTATTTTTCGACGTTTTTTTGGTTTACTGCTACGGAAATTTTAATATTTTTAAATTGTTTTGATAGATTTTGTCAACAGCATTATCATGAATTAAACTTTGCCAAGTTTCGCTGAATTTTTATAAAAATATGGTAAAAACCATAAATTTTGCCGATTTTATTCCTGTTTATGACGTTTTCTTGAGTAACTGCAATGAGAAATTGAAATTTTTTCAAAATCTGGGAAGACCTTGGCAAAAGCATCAAAATGAATTAAAGTTTGACTAGTTTTCGCAAAATTTCCAGCAAAATTTGGACCATAACCAGAAATTTCACTAATTTTTTAGTTTTCTACGTTTTATGGGTTTACTGCTATGGATTTATCAATATTTCTAAATGTTTATGATAGATCTCGTCATTAGCTTTAAAATGAATATAACATTGACTAGTTTGCTCATTTTTTAGAAAAATATGGCCAAAAACCATAAATTTCACGAATTTTATTCGCCCTTTCGACGTTTTTTGGGTTTACAGCTATGCAGTATTGAATATTTCCAAATAAATGTGTTAGATCACGTCTAAGGCATGAACTTGAATCCAACATTGACTAAGTATGCTCAATTTTTAGAACAATATGGCCAAAAACCATATATGTCACCAATTTTATTCGAGTTTTCAACGTTTTTTGGGTTAACTGCAACAAAAACTATAATATTTCCAAAGAATTTAGATAGTTCTAGTCTGCACCATTAATATGTATCCAATGTTGTCTAGTTTTCAATCAATCTGAGTTAACTGCAATAAAAAATTGAATATTTCTTTCAAATTTGGATAGATCTCGGATAAAGCATTAAAATGAATCAAAAGTTGACCAGTTTTGCTCAGCAAAAATTTGGCCAAAATTCAAAAAAATTTCCCTGTTTATTTTTATTTTTCGACGTTTTTTGGGTTTACTGCTATGGAAATTTGAATATTTTTAAATTATTTTGATAGATTTTGTCAACAGCATTAACATGAATCAAACATTTCCATGTTTCGCTGAATTTTTATAAAAATATGGCAAAAAGCCATAAATTTTGCCGATTTTATTCCTGTTTTCGACGTTTTCTTGGTTAACTGCAATGAGACTTTTTTTCTAAATCTGGGTAGTTATCGGCAAAAGCATTACAATGAGTTCAAATTTGACTAGTTCTGTTAAATTTTCAGCAAAATTTGGACAAAAACAAGAAATTTTACCGATTTTTTTCAAATTTTCGATGTTTTATGGGTTTGCTGTTATGGATAATTCAATATTTATAAGCATTAAAATGAATCCTGCACTGACTATTAAAACCCTAAATTTCACCGATTTTATTCCTTTTTTCGACGTTTTTTGGGTTAACTGCTCCAAAAATTAAATTTTTTTTCTAAATTTGGGTAAATCTTGGCAAGAGCATCAAAATGAATTAAATTTTGACTAGTTTTGCAAAATTTGGACCATAACCAGAAATTTCACTGATTTTTTTTGAGTTTTCGACGTTTTTTGGTTTAACTGCTATGGATTATTCAATATTTCTAAATATTTTTGGAAGATCTCAACTAAATTATAAAAATGAATCCAACATTTACTAGTTTTTCTCAATTTTTAGAAAAATATGGCCAAAAAGAATTTATATCACCGTTTTTATTCGAGTTTTCGACGTTTTTTGGGTTGTGCTGCTAATTAAAATTGAATTTTTCTTCTTAATTTTAATAGATCTTGGTAATAGAATTAAAATGAATCCAAAGTTGACTAGTTTTGCTCAAATTTCAGCAAAATGTTGCCGAAAACCAGAAATATCAATGTGTTTTTTTTTAGTTTTTGACGTTTTTGGGTTTACAGCTATGAATCATTGGAAATTTCCAAATAATTTTCATAAATCTCGTCAAAAGCATTAAAATGATTTAAAAATTGACTTGTTTTGCTCAATTTGTTTTTTAAGTGTCCAAAAACCATACATTTCTCCGATTTTATACCTGTTTTCGACGGTTTTTGGGTTTACTGCTAATAGAAATTGAATATTTTTTCTAACTTTGGGTAGATCTCGGCAAAATCATTATGATAAATCCAAATTTGATTAGTTTTGCTAATATTTCAGTAAAATTTGGACAAAAACCAGACATTTTACCGATTTTTTTCAAATTTTCGATGTTTTTTGGGTTTACTTCTATGGATTATTCAATATTTCAAAATAACTTTGATACATCTCGTCAAAGCACTAAAATGAATCCATTACTGACTAGTGTTGCTCAATTTTTAGAAAAATATGACATAAAACCATAAAATTCACCGATTTTACTCGAGTATTCGACGTTTTTAAAGTATCGCTGGAAATAAAAATCGAATATTTCTCTTATATTTGGATAGATCTCGGTAAGAGAATAAAAATGAATCCTAAGTTGATTAGTTGTTCTAAAATTTCAGCAAAATGTGGCCAAAAACCAGAAATATCACTGTGTTTTTTAGTTTTTGATGTTTTTTGGGTTTACAACTATGAATTAATGAATATTCCCAAATAATTTTGTTAGACAACGTTAAAGGCATTAAGATGAAACCAGAATTGACTAATTTTTCTCAATGATTAAAAAATTATGGCCAAAAACAATAAATTTCACCGTTTTTATAATTAATTAATAATTATAATTTATAAGAGTTTTCAAGGTTTTTTGGGTTCGCTGCTACGAAAAATTAAATATTTTTTCTAAATTTGGATAGATCTTGTTTATAATATTAATAAGAATCAAAGTTTACTAGTGTTGCGCAATTCTCAGCAAAATATGACCAAAAACCTGATATTTCACCGATATTTTTGGAGTTTTTGATGTTTCAATTGATTGAATTAATAAAATTAAATTTGTGTTAAACATCTCTAAAAAGTTTCGTTTGGATCTTTAACACGAATCCAAATTCAAATAGGTTAAGTATAAGTGCAAGGAAAAGTTTGAAAAAATGCCCAACTTTTGCTGATTTTCCTTTAAGTTGATAAGGAAAAGCGAATTTTATCTCATATTTTCACTGATCTCGATTAGATTTTAAGGTGGAGTCCAAATTCCAAATATTATTTTTTGAATTTTAGAAAATCTCATCAAAAAATTGAAACAATTGGAAAAAATGCCCACTTTCAGCCGTTTTCTCCTTATATTAAAAGATAAAAATTAAATTTGTGTTCAAAATTGTTTAAAATTCTCGTTTAGATCTTCAACACGAGTCAAAATTCGATTAGGTACTCCAAATTGTTTTCAAAATACAACGAAAACAATGACAAATTTCGTTAAAATGCCAAATATTTGCCCAATAATCCAAAATTAACTTCAAGAAATAGAATGATTGTTCAAAATTTCGAAATGCCTCAAAAATCAAATCATTACCTAGCTAATTTTTAGAGTTGAAATAAAATTGGTGTTCAAAATGTTTCAAAAATCTCGTTTTGATTAACAAAACTAGTCCAAATTCAATTATTTTTTTCTCGAATATTTGCAAAATAAAGCAAAAAAACAGTAAAAATTCGTAATAATGCCTATTTTTCGACGACCTTTCCGTAACTGTGCATGAAACCGTCTTCGAATGGTCCGGAGTCAAATTCCATTTGTCGAACACCCGAATATGGCCACCCCGAGTGATCCAATCTATCGGAGTCGACCTCTCAGAACTCTCATCATGAAATTGACATCCTGTTATCAACCTCGCGGAGTCAACCTCCCGGAGTTGACTTCCCGGAGTCGACCTCCAGAGTCGACCTCCTGAGTCGACCTCCTGGAGTCAACCTCCCGGAGTCGACCTCCCGGAGTCGACGTCCCGGATTTGACCTCCCGGAGTCGACCACTCAGAGTCAACATCGGGTCAGTATTAATGGTTACGTAGCTTAGTGTTAGAGCACTCGCCCGGAAAGTGAGAGGTCCTGGGTTTCGCCCCCAGTGGAATCAGGATTTTTTTCTCGGAAATATCGATTAATTTTTAGTTGGATGGCACAAATGGTTCATATTTATTCATTCTATGACACAGTTTATAGATAATTAAGCAAGATTTTTTTAAATTTCCAAATGAAACGTTTCCGAATTACAGAAGTATTAGCAGTTTAATATGGCTGATCGAAAAGAAGATCGACATAAGTTTCAGCGCAACCATCCATCTGGAGCACAAAAAAGAAAAGAAGCTTCCGAGAAGGAAAAACACCATGAGCAATTGCTGTCGAAAATTCCAAAAATAAGCAATTATTTTTGTGTTCATGGCAGTGACGCTCGAACTCGAACTTCTCAAAAAGAAGACTTAGTTTCTGTATCAGACAACAGTGAAAGTCCTTCACTATTCCCATAGAATCCAAAAAACGCGATAATCCGGCTACAATTAACAGTGAGTCTGTATCAGACAACTTATTGTTGGATTCTGATAAAGTCATAGAGTCACAAAAAAACTCAAAGGTAAAATTTCAATGTCAAATGAACAAAATACTATTTGTTTACCTTTTTTAATCTCAGAACTTATGAAATCTATGATAAACCTAGAACATTTTCCAAATATCTGTAAGTTTCTAAAAAGTGTCATAAAGGTTATCATATATTTGAAAGTATACTGTATAAAGAATACGATATAATAGACTATAAAAAAGTATACTTTATGACAAATTATAAGATTTTGAATCCTTTATTAGGTAACCCTGCAAGCTTTATTTACCTTTGTAAGACCCTCTGTACAGAATATTTTGCAGAACTCATAAAAATCTTTCCAATCTTGAAAATTTCTGAGAAGAATTCTAAAAGGAGCGCATTGAAAAAGGGCGAAAATTGGCAGAGATACCTAATGAAAAATTTAAGGTCCGATAAGTTTCATTCGGATATCATATAAATTTACAAAAATGTTATCAGTTTTCTCTAAAACCTACATGACTTTTAAGAATTCTATAAGTTTATGTACAAAATTTATAAGTTTTGAGGTTATTTGTGACATCAAAAAGTATTTGATTGGACCTTACAATTAGGGATTGCAATATCGGACAAAAATGTCAATACCGGTATTCGGTATTTGTAGATCTTAATACCGGAATACCGGTTTTAATACCGGTAGTAGGAATTTTAGAAAAAGAAAGAAAACACAGGTGTTTCTTTGTTTTATTTGCCAGTTTTATTAGACGGAGTAAATATCACGAAAATCATTTGTAACTTATAAATTATAACAGTATATTAATAATCACAAAAAAGTAAAGGGAAAAGGAACCTATTATGAATATAATTCACAAAAAGTGTAAATCACTATTTAGTCTGTTGTACTACTACAAACTTTTGAAAGGTGATCTTAAAAAACATAATGCATGAATTGTACTGTCATTGAGCCTGGAACGTAATTTTGTGCAGAAATTACCAGCTGTCGAAAACGCTCTTTCAGCATCTACGCTGGTTGGTGGTACTGTTAGCAATGCGCGATATACTTTTTCCAGGTACCTCTAAATCCCTCATCTTCAAACAAATCGATTTCTCGTCGGATGGTTTTGGATATATCTGATTTCTGTATTTTGTGTTGAATCTGATCATTGTATTTTGGTTTGTTGAAATTTTTTTAGATATCGCCAATTCTAATTTTTGTTCAAGAGACAATTCCTTTTTCACTATCTATATTAGTGGCATCATCATCTTCGATAACTGTACCGAATTCTTCTGAATGTGGATGGGTTTGTAGGTAAATTTAAAAAATAGTATAAACTTGATCAAATTTGATTTGGATAGTCTCTTTTCTTCTTTTTCATTTTCACTTTTAAAATCATTATAATTATGTAAATACCATAAAACATTTTCTATTTCGGTATTCCTTTCTTCTGTGCGAATTTTCAATGTAATATAAAATTTTCTGTGGAAAAGTACGAAGTGTTTTCATTCTGTAATATATAACCCTTCAGATAGCAGCTTGAAAAATATTGTTGCATTGGCTGTTAATAAATTAGAATATCTCACATGTATTCACAGTGTAATTAATTTCGCCCGTTAGGGAGACATAAAAATAAAAACGTATACTATTTTGCTATGTTGGCAACATCTGAACATATAGTGAAGACAAGGTAAAAAATTTCTAGTAAATACCGAAGAAACGGTATTTAAACTTGTGAATACCGATATTACAAAATTGTGCAAATGGCTCAAATACCGGTATTCGATATCCCGGTATACCGGTATTGCAATCCCTACCGGCAATTGATACTTATTTCCAATAACAGGGAAGTACTTCAAAAACATTAACTGACTCCGAGGTAACACTAGAAAATCAGAACTACCTGAATGATGTTGGTCTTTGGAAAGAATCGTTTACTGGCGATGAGATAGAATATTGGATCAAGAAAGGATCATTACAGCATTGCGACGAAACACTTTTTTCTAAATCTTCAGTTGGTCAAGAGCGGACTGACGTTGCCACCGTCAGAGGATGTTCGAAAAATCTTTTTTCACGTATTCTTCAGAACAAAGAGCTCGTTAATCGTTCGTGGCTTTACTTTTCGCCATCAACTGGAAAATTATATTGCTATATATGCAAACTAATGTCCGACTCATCACAGAGCGACTTCGCCGGAAATGGTTATTGCAATTGGAAGAAGGCAGCAGAACGTGTTTCTCAACATGAAGTTTCCAAAAACCATTTAGAATCGATAATCAAATTCTCACAACGTTCGAACCAAGTTTCCCGCGTTGATCAACTCCTCGAGAAAAAAGTATGTAATTTTTACGAATGACTTTGTCCATGAATTAAAATCGCACAATAGCTATTTCCGTGCCTGGGAGCAAGAAGTCGATTTTGGCGAAGACGAGATTTTTAAGCCTAGCCGTAAAATCGTCTGAGCCTAAATCGACGATTGTTCATAGGTGTGAACGTAATTTTTTATATTGAAAGCTCTAAAAGCATGATTTAGTCACGCTATGCGCTGGCACTAAATTCCTTCTGAGGAGTTAAAATAGTACAGTGTTACTGCCATGAATATGAAAAATACAACAAAAAACATACAAAAATATGGTACATAAAAGTACGCAAAAACAAGCCATGTATGCAAGTTTTGCTAATTCTGATTTTCCTTTTTCATAGATGGAAGAAGCGACTGTCTATTGGCGTCAAATTCTCAAAAGAGTGATCTCGGTTATAAAATTCTTGGCTGACGTCAAACGCCTTCGCCTAAATCCTCCACAACAGCATCAACCTAATCTCCCCTTCGCTTCTATCAAGTCTTGATACAGCCATAACATGTGTGACTCGCATGAGAAACATTTCCTAATAAACTACTTCGTCAAACGCATTCGCCTAAATCCTCCACAACAGCATCTACCTAATCTCCCCTTCGCTTCTATCAAGTCTTGATACAGCCCTAACATTTGTGACTTGCATGAGAAACATTTCCTAAGCCCATGCTGGTTTCCATTAAGCCATCCCTCCGATTCCCAAAACTGTTTTAAACAGTCCGCTATCATTTTTCAAAAACCTCACACACTGCGCTAGTTAGGCTGTTGGTATGTAATTCTTAAATTACTTTTTGCTTCCTCCCTTGCGTAGAGGAGCTACTGTGGCAGATCTCCAATCCTCTATTCCTTTATAGTCTTTAACGACGTAATTAAAAAAAAAACGGCAAATGGCCCACCATGTAGAATATGTTGAACTTTTTTTGAAACGAAATACGATATTGGATTATAAGAGGTGTGTAATTGAAATTTGCCGCCGTTATAATAATTTATGTGCCGTAGAATGATATGTTACGAATTAGTGGCATGGTCTTTGTGCAGCATCTAATTACTTACATTGTCTGGTATCTTACGTGGTATCTTTTTCCAGGATCTCTGAAGAAATAAAAGATTTGACGATACAATTTTGCCAAAGTTTTTCGCATGAGACGCATGCGACTTCGCTACTTTTCTGTCTCACTTCTTATCTCTTAGGATATGAATCTTTCCAAAGCATGAAAATGTTTGCGTAGAAAACCAAACACTAGTAAGAGCATCCGAGTCACTCTTGAATAAGTTATCACCCACTTCGTTTAATCTGATTGACCGCCGTTTCACTGATGTGAGTCGCTCTGGGAATTGATTTCTTGTGAGCCTCTACCTAGAGTAAAGGAGTAAATTGTATGGAGTAAAGCTGAGAATTCAAATTATCTGAGTTGTATGTAATGGACACGGTGCAATGAGCGTGGAGAGCGAGAATTATGCGATCATTCAATTTTTAAATGTAAACCTTTTCTCTATTGGGCGCTCCTTTTCGGTGTAGCACCTCTAGGTATGTCCCCCACCGAGCTGCAGCAACGTTTTAGGTACGTTTCGTTGTGCTCGGCGATTGCTTTGCCCGTATGTGGCGCAATTACTACTTTTTTGCTGCGGGGGAGATCAAGCGAAGACGATTTGATTACATCGCAAACTATTGATATTTACTGGCTTCAAATCACGCTGATTCTTTTAGCATCTTCATCATAGTATTTTGTTATTCGCCGTCGCTATTTCAAGGAGGCTGTCCTCATTGAGAAGCTTTTGAGTAGAAAGAAAAAGTTTAAAGTTTAAAACATTCAACCAGATCCTTCAATTATATTTTTTCTTAGCGATCAATACGATTTACTTCTACGCGGTCGCAATTTACGTCAATGATTTATCAGACTTATCTGATAATCAGCTAAGTGACATGTATGGTGGCAAAGTTACCTCATTATGAGGTATTTAACAGCACACACATTTCTTAACCTACTGAAAATACATAAGAGCTTAAATGCAGTTGTGAACATTCTCGGGGAGTGATTTTGCTGGATGAATACAACTCTGATGGACGGAGAACTCAATTTGAGGGATTTCTGGCGAGAAAAAGGATTCGGTGCTGCATTCATAGCTCGATGACGCACGCCTACCAAGCAGCGTTTGCTGTTCTACATTTGGTTGCGCTAACCATCACCAATTTCAACAACGTGACTTTTGCACCGTATTTCGGCATAAAGAATCTTTTATCTCCCAGTGGATTTTGGCCTTCTTATGTCTTCTGTTCTTGTTTGTGGTGTGCTCTCAATTCGTTGTCTGCGGTGTACTGCATTATCATCCTCTCGCAGATACATCATCAGGTACATGTTTATCGCTTGAGGTTGATGCGACAAAGATGCGTCCGAAATACTTGTGTTTCCTCAACCGCCCTTCGAGGACTCTCTATTTTTAGTTACTTGAACTGGGAATAGGCTGCATAATTAGGAAGCAGCAGAGTGACGTTAAAAATAAGCTTTTTAGGTTTAGGAAATGTCCACAAAGGATTTCGGGTCAGGAAAACGAATAACAACCTCAAACTGGTGGTCATGCATGATTGAGGTAAAAAACAAACTTTTAGTTTGCAATACTTAAATTAATTAATATTTTACAGATTTTCATGAGACGATTGTCCCGATACGGTGCATAATTTCGAACTATATTGGAAAATAAATTGAAATATCCAGATAAAAATTGTGAAACATGAGTACAATTGCTGATTATTTTTTTAATCCTGCGTGTAACCAAGATTGATATGCTCATCTCCTTCGCGAATATTATATTAAAGATGGCTGTCATATTCACATGCTTGCAATTTTACACTTCTTTCAGGCCAGCGTTATAATTTAACTAAAAGATAATCCATAAAAATGTGTAAGGGAAAAACGAAACTCTTCCTATGGGTCCGAGTAACTTGTTTTAATATATAAACTGAGTCTCGCGAGTCTTTGGATGTCTCTTTGGCTCATTTTTCACGTATTCACAAATGATTCAAATAGTATTAAAGAGGCAGGCTTTATTTTGTATCCTTTGGCTCACATATATTTTGTTCGTGATGCTGTGATCTCTCAGCTTATGCGTTTTTAGGGAGGATGTTTCCTGACTGCGAATCACCTCGTTCATCTCTCTAAGGTTTAATCATCCTTGCAATATAGTAGATAGTTTCCGGTTGAACCAGCAAGTTCCTGTTATTCAGTATCAACTATACCACAGTTTACATCTTCGTAATTGACGATTAAAATGTCTGTGGACTCACAACAGGACTAGAATCTTGTTGAATTATTATCGAACTAAGGTAAACACTTGAAATTACACCATGTATTATTATTATTATTAGCGTCTTTATTATAGGCGAGATTGAGACTAAAAAGTCTCCTCTTCCACCTAAACTGTCGTTAAGTTGTTACATAATTATAAGTATATTAGATGTATCAATGAAACTTAGAGGAAAATAGAAGAAAATGTGAGAAGGGATTGCGGATGTAAAAAAACTTAAGAAAGGCTTAGGAAAAGATAGGAAAAAATATCCGCTGCAGGAAAACATCCACAAAGAAGGGGGTGTGAAAAACCTGCGCAAACCTACCGATAGCAAAAACTAAAAGACATGAAAGAAAACAATGTACATAAAACCTGGAAAATTACAAGAAGTATTAGAGACATATTATCAATACAAATAATGAAAGTTAATAAAAAATGAAATTCAGAGAATACAGTGAGTAGATACATACACGTGTGATAAAAAATATGACTGAACTAGAAAAAAGGAAAATAAAACACGATCAATCCAAAAATAACGCTCTGCAATAATTATATAAGAGAGTTAAAATCATGATTTAGGCATAAACAATAATCTAAAGTAAGTTAATATTATGGAAAAACAAAAGAAAAGGTTATACTGGATGTAAACTGTAGTACCAAAAACGAACAAAATATTCCAAAGTAAAGAAAGAAGTTTGAAGTGTTGTTCCGTGCAGCTTGAAAACATAAGAAAAAACGAACTTGACTCATGGTAAAATGTAAAATGCTATGATGGAGGTAATTAGCGTTATTGATTCTCTAGAAGATACGAAAGGCATTTCCTCTTGAAAGTGTGGATAGAACAGGAAGATTTGATACTCTGCGGAAGGGCGTTCCATAAATTAACCGAGGTCACTGCAAAGGATTTATGTATCATTTCCGTCCTGTGATTTGGAATGAGTAGATTGTTTCTTCCTCTAGTGTTACAATTATGTACCGACCATAAGCTGACAAATTCTGAAAAGAGGTAATCGGGAGTTTGTAATCGTATGACACGGTAAGTTGTTGTTAAGATGTGTAATTTTTGACGAGAAGTGAGCTTGAACCAAGACAATTTCTCAAACGTACCCGAGATATGGTCGAATTTCTTTAAGTTAATAATAAACCGAACAGAAGCATTCTGGGCACGCTGCAATTTGGTTGCTAATTCTTTGGATAAGTCTTGATAAACAATATCACCGTAGTCAAAGTGTGGCATGATTAATGAATTTATCTGTTGAGCTTTAATCGAAGGCGTCAGGAAACTTCCTAGGCATCTAAAAGAATTAATTGAAGAATAAACTTTTTTACACACATTAACGATGTGTTACGACCACGTAAGATTATTATTAATGATAACACCCAGATTATTCACAGAGTCGCAGAATGTGATCTGCGAGTTGTCCAACGTGAGCTTTCCATCGTTATGTTGAATAAGCCTTCTTATCAACTTGAGTGTCCCAATGACAATGGCTTACGATTTTTAAGGATTTATTTTCAAAAAATTGTCTTTACTCCAGTTATTAATACGTTCGAGGTCATGATTTACGTGCTGTATGCATTCATGGAAGCCAGAAATCGTGCTGTTGTTGTATATCTGTAAGTCGCCTGCGTATAAATGATGCTTACAATGTTTAATTACTTGAGGACAGTCATTAATAAACAGAGAAAACAATAAGGGTCCAAGGGTTGATCCCTGTGGGAGACCACGATTGATACTTATCCAAGCGTTGGAGGAATCATTCGAGCAACTTTCTGTTTACGGTCACGTAGATAGGAAGAAAACCAACTAATTGAAGATTTTGAGAACCCTATAAAACGCAATTTGGCAAGTATTAACTCCGCATCTACCGAGTCGAAGGCTTTACTAAAATCAAGTAGGATTAAAGCTGTTAATTTGCTTTTATCCATCGATTTACGAATATCATCAGTTATTTTTACTAGGGCTGTTGTGGTGCTATGCGACTTCCGAAAGCCTGATTGTGTACTACTGAGGATCGATTTTTTATTTAAATATTCTGTAATTTGGCGATGCGCTAATTTCTCGAGAGCTTTTGATAGAACCGGAATGAAACTGATAGGTCTAAATTCATCAATATTCTACTTGGAGCTCTTCAAAATTGGTTTAATTAGTTCTCTTTTCCATGGTTTTGGAAATTTGCCACTAAAAAACGATAGGTTGGAAATATTTGTTATAATATGTTGCAATAAAGGATGTAGTTTGCTAATGATAGTGATTGGAATACCGCCAGCACCTTCTGCTTTAGATTTGATGCTTATTACGGTATTGTATACCTCAAGTTGAGTGACCTCCTTAAAAGTAAATTCCGATTGGATGGTAGAGCGATCAACTTGCCTGTTTAAATTTTTTAATACGCGATCTTTATGGTTCGGATCGATCATTGTTGGAGGAAGGGAAAATTTATGGTTAATGGAGTTAAGGGAAATATTTCTTAGCGAAGGAGGCTCCTTAGACTTACCAATTCCCAGATTACGTAAGTTTTTCCACAAAGCAGCGGAAGTTTTATTGCCATTCGATATTGAATAAGCATTTTTAATTTTGGCGTTTCTGATGATTTGTTTGGTTTTGTTTCTGTATTTCTTATACTTATTGAAAATTAACTAATCTTTAGTGCGTTTAAATTCTCGGAATATGAAGTCGAGCTTGACCATCATTCTTTCGATGTCATCTGTGAGCCAAGGCGCTCGTGGTTTCAAAATTCTAATTTTTCTAATTGGAGCGTGCTTATCGAGCAAATTTGTCAGTAGGTTATTTAGTATTTCAACTTTAAGATCGATATCATCAGTTAATTCTATCTCATACCAGGGTAAACTATGAGCATATTCAAACATTTCTGCATCATTTATGTTACTTAAATTACGATGATAGATGTATTTCTGCTTATTTTTCTTAACCTTAAGTGAGTATGACATGAAAAGTAAGTCATGATACGAGATTCCAGGTATTGGAATTTGATCGTGAATTTCATCTCTTTCCGGAATAGCGGTGGCTATGAGATCAATCCATATAGACGATTTTTGTGTATTATGTGTGGGTTGTAGTGGAAGAATTGTTAGATTATGGGTATCGAAGGTATTACGAAGAAATTTTGCGTCGTTAAAATCTGCATTATGATTCGCATTAAATCACCCGTAATTACTATATGATCGTAATTGTTACGTAGTGTCGATAATTCTTCGTCGATATTTGTTAAGTGCCCTATATTTGGTGGACGGTAGAAGACCCCAAGAAGAATTATTTGTGCTCGTTAACTACTTCTTGAAATAAAAATTCTGGTCTCCTACAAAGTTTCGGATTGCTATGAGAAATTATTTTACAACGTAGATCATTTCTTGCAAATATTGCAACCCCGCCTCCTCTCTTACCAACACGGTCGTTACGATATAAACTATATCCTTGAATATTTACTGTAGAAGATTGAATATTTGTATTAAGCCATGTTTCACTAACAGCAATCGCATGCACTCCTGATTCTGTTATGATTGAACGAAGCTCATTGAGATGTGGATTTAGGCTTTGCGAATTAAGGTAGATAATTTTGAAGGTGCTCGGGAAAGGTAGAAACTTTTTCTCTAAAATTTCCTTCATTGAAGGGATGAAATGGGATAAACTATTGTGTGAGATAGCAATGCCAGACGATGATGAGTGTAAAGTGTCAAGGGTATGACGCATTGAATCTCTGTTATAGTCTAAGGGCTCGAAAATTTTTGCTCCTGGATTGAGGGCATTTCCTCCGGAGCGGAGAGGGATGGATGTTAAGAATAGGGTCTAACTTAGAGGTAGAAAGAAAGGAGGGAATTTGTGACGCCTTGTAAGGGTCGGTCGGAGACCTAAAAGAGGAAGTACGGCTGTAAAGTAACGGGCTAATATTATCCATTGAAGATATATGGCTGTGAGCTTGGAGAGGGCAAGAATTACGAACGGAAATAGAGAATCCTTTGGTGGGAGAGTAATAGGAAGACGTTTAGGAAAATTACGTAAGGGGTACATGAAAAAATAAGGAAAGGAATTGCAAAATTAAAGTAAGGACACTGACATAAGTACCTAGAAATTAATCACACCCTGTTTTACACTGATGGTGAGAACTTGGTTAAGTTAGCACAGAGGAAAAATTCAATATCTGGTAAATAGCACGTTAGGGAAATGAGAAAGGAGCTAAGGATAGATTGCACTACTGTCCATGCAAAAAGTCTAGATACTCGAGTTTGAAGTGTTGTATCTCAGTAACCTATTCATCGATAGCAATGAAATAAACTGAAAATGAAAGAAAATTTATTTCTATGTTTTGTGAATACCGTCAGCGATTTTAAATATTCACGTAGGTCGTTTAATAACGAAAATAGCAGAGTTTTCTTTATCAACGATTTTGGATAGTAAATAAGTAGTAACGAGGTTCTGCTTCAGCATGTGCATTTGCAAAAGATTGATTTTGTACCTTTTGAAGTCTCATGTTGATAACTTGAGAAGTTTTTGAAAAATTAGCGTTCAAAGTGGAGCTACCGTTTTGTGAGCGCTAAAAACCGTGCTTTTTTCATACAATACCAAATAAAAAAATTATTGATATGGTAAAAAATCGCTGACGGTATTCACAAAACATAGAAATGAATTTTCTTTCATTTTCAGTTTATTTCATTGCTATCGATGAATAGGTTACTGAGATACAACACTTCAAACTCGAGTATCTAGACTTTTTGCATGGACAGTAAGCACTTCACTTTCACTTCACTTAGAAAAGAACGTTACTATAATTACGTATACAATTGCACTAAGTGGAATCTACACTACGGGAACACTAAGATAATCACTTCACAGAAAATAACACTCGAAAACAAAGTAGAGAAAACCTAATGCACTTTAACACTAGCACGAATACAGTCTTAAAACTTCCTCTCCTATGGAGGTAAAAAGTGACAGAACATTAGTGGAGGAGAAAGTAAATTGGCCACTACAAGGATGGGTTTAGCTGCTTTAGTTCCCTCGAGGAGGAGATGAATAAACGGCGACCATTGACTCCAAGAATTACAATCTTACCGTCGTATGTCCATACGTTCGACTTCCCGAATAAATCCTTTGCCTCTCTGAGCAACATAGCTCTTGTTTTGGTGAGCGACTCCGTGATAACAATCCTTTGAGGAGTCTCTTCGCTCGCCAAACTGTTGCTCGTTCCTGATAGCTAACAAATATCAGAGGGCGACGTTTAGAATCGCGTCCAATGCGATGTGCTCTATCTATTAGGTATGGCGGAAATTCAGTTCGTAGACTTAACTAAATTATACGCCACAGAGAGGCAGTTTTCATCCTTACTTTCCGGCACGCCGTGGATGTGAAGGCAGTTCCGGCGACTGTACTGCTCCAGATGGTTAATCTTCTCATCAAGTAATGGTCCTCCAAGGATAACATGCATGTGGAGAGTTTCTTCAATTTCATGTTGAATCCCTCCCGCTGCTTCTTGAACTCTTCTTGCATTGAATCAAGGCTCTCGTTACGGGAAGTTCCATCGAGGCGTTGCTTCATTCGAAGTACACCGATGTGGTTCTATTGCTGTTACAACTATTATTAAACGTAAACGCATTGTTGTCAAGAGCTGATTTTATTATTTGTATGCGAAAACTGTTTCGCTCGACTTTCTCGAAAACAAGTTTTGCGTCATCACTCGGCTTAATACTTTTCCCAATCTCTTGAATAAGTCACTTATTTTGAGAGAGTTTGGTTTTGCTAAATACCTCGATCGCTATCTTGTGATTTATTTCTATCCACCTTGAATATTCAGCGGAATCAATTCCATTTATTACTCATTCAATCGATGGAAATTCACTTTTGGATGTTCTCTCTTCGGTCTACCAAACTCCGAGAGGCCTACATCGGTTACATAAAATCGATTTTGTAAATACCTTATATGTATGCATATTATGTTTTACTTTAAGTCATTAATGGTGTTTTAAGATACAATAATTTCCATTTACAAGCGAATAACAGTTATACTGCTATATTCTTTGATAAATTTGAGGACCAAACCCGCTAAGGATCTCTCCTATATTTTTTTACTATTGTAGGAACACGAAATTTGAAAACTGTGATAAAACTCATTATTTCATTCATTAATGTTGAGGACATTTATTGATAGTAAGAAAGAATTCACGGGAGCATGTATGATTTAAGAACATTTATGAAGGAGAGATAGGTTCGGGATTCAATATTAAAGCAACATTTGTCCCGGTTTAGGCAAATCAGTATTTAGATGTTGTTTGCCGTCGATTCAGCAGAGTGATTGATGTCACTCTATGCCGTTCGGGAAATTTAGTCAATGATCGCGGATATCAACGGTCTGGTTTTACCACTCCATTATTGCTATTGTAAGCTATCCTATCATCTGTTTGCGTACTTCTTATTATAGGTGGGGATAATCGATTAAAAACAATCGAATAATTCGATTGTTTGCATCAATCGAATTATTCGAATAAAGCGTTTCGATTTTTGACTCAATCCTAACCGAGAGAATTTATTCGATTGTTTTTAGCGAGTGAAAAAAAATCGAATAAATTTGTTCGATTGTTTTTGGCGTGTGAAAAAAAATCGAATAAATCTATTCGATTGTTCCAAGCGAGTGATTCACTCGTTCAGAGGATGTGAGTGAAAAATCGAATAGATTTATTCGATTTTTCACTCGTTTTCTTGATACGCGTTGGAGAGGATAGAAGTGGCTCGTAATGTGATCCCATTTAGTGGAAGTTTGGTAGAGATATGTGATACTGATGAAATATGAATATAAATATTATATATACGTGTGTGTATGCATATCTGATACGATATCCCGGCAGCCAGTTGTTACTGCCCCTGACTAGCTATAAGTGAGTGAATTCATTTGAATGAAAACAATCGAATAAATGCCAAAACAATCGAATAACTATTCGATTGTTTTTTTTCAATCGATTGTCCTATCTCTACTTCTTATATGTGTTGCCGTTCGCAGACAAACATGAAGATGGCCCAAAATGAGTTTTATATAAATTCATTAAAAAATTTCAACCGTCCCAATACCTTATTCCGAATTGTTCAGATTCCGACGATCATGGTTATTGTGATGGAAATCTGAGGACATTTATTCCAAGTTAGCTAGGTTTGAATCCTTATACGGCTGATTTTTTGTAACAAACTATGTCGGAATCTTGAGGAAGAAACCTATCTTTTCTTTAGTTTCTTTATCGTTTATTCGATCAATCACAGCTCTTAAAATAAATAACATTCCTAAAATATGAGCGTCTAGATCCACGTCAAATCTCCGAGTGAGATAAGAGATATTGCGTATTCATGAAAAGGATAAATTCCCTAAAACAATATTCTGTTCTGTCAATATTGTCACGTCTCTCATGGCTAATGCATGATTTGTTGTTATCTATGCAACTATCTCACCAAATGATTATACTGATGTTAGGCCTAAATTATAGATGTTATTGGAAGACACACCTTTGGCAAATCGCACTCTTTGGAATGGTCAGAGACCAGTAACTGAAGAACTGTATAATAGTGTTGGGCGATACTGGTATCGATACCAGGCAACCTGGTATCGGGGGTAAAAGTATTGATACCTTGACCCTTCGATGGTATCGGGTATCGATACTCAACCCACGATACCATCAATCTAGAGAGTAGAGAGAGAGAGAAAGCAAGTTTGTATTCTTATGACTCTCAATGAGACACTTGTATCGAACTGCGCCATCAATTTTCCGAAAATCCCGCCGGACTTTGGAAGGCACTTCTATTCGGCGCCGCCTATTGAATAGTTTCGATACAATGAGCAGCAATAGAAATATTTTTCTCAGAGTCATGAGTGGTTGTACCTGAAAATCCTGTAGATTTTTCTACAGGATTACTTCAGTTCCGGCTGAGAGGTTATTTTCTAAAACGGGTAAAATTGTCACAGAGAGCCGTAATAGGTTGAAACCAAAAAATGTTCAAGCACTAACTTTTTTGAATTCTCTCGACTCTAAGTATTGGGATTTATAATTAGAAAATTTGTAAACGGACAAATCTATAAATATCTGTTTAGAAATATTGTGCATAGACTGTCTGATGTAGACCTATAAGAATTGTAGAGAATGAATTTTGTATTTTGAATTCGGAGTTATTATTATTTGATGAAACCTATTCCTTCTTAGTAAAAAAATGCATAAAACACTTTAAAACGACAACAACAAACAAAAAAAACGCAATAAAAAAGAAAGAATACAATTGCAAAATAAAAAGTATCGATACCAGAAGTATCGATACTTACGGCAGCGCAGGTATCGGGTATCGGTACTACACATTTTCGATACCGAAAGTATCGAGTATCGATACCCCTGGCTGGTATCGCCCAACACTACTGTATAATAGAAAAGTAGATTAATCGTATTTTATCAACCGGTGATCAGATGAACAGTTATTATGGATTATTTAACCACAGATATTGGCTGCCGCAATTGGCTTGACTATTTGCTTTACGCTCGTTACCACTTATTTGAAAAAGCCATCGAACGCAACGGATTACATTGCGATAGAAATACTTTCAACCCTTTAGATTCACTTAATTTTGATTCCTTTGGTCGTTTGTACATCGCATTTCATTCTCTCACGAAAAACGTTCGAGAAAGCGTTATCGACAGTCTCTGATTTAGATATGGCGAAGGAATTCCGTAGTAATATTACCGCTTACTTTCAGATGGCCCACATTCAATCGTTGTACTGTATATTGCAATCGACGTCGTGTATTAAAAGGGCATAGGAAACTTTTCGGAAACTATCGCAGATTCGTGAATGTTTTACTGGGAAAAAGCCTCCGTAGCAATATATCACCTTCTGATTCATTTAATGTTGCGATTGAACAAAAAACAAGAATTCATAAATGAAGAAATGATAAAATACGCCCAGCACACATTCGAATTGAAAAAACGCGGCGCGCCTCGTGCAACTTTGAATATGCAGGTAGTTTCGTGGGAAAGATTTCTCACGAAGAAAAGGTCATGGCGTAACTTCCATATAAGTTTGATCCGCGCATTTCTTACTGCTTGGAAAGTGATTGGTCCTCAGCTTTTGGCATATTATGTCAAAACTTAGTTTTCATGACAACAGCAGCGTATGTGTTCTTCAGAGAAAAGGCTGACTATAGCCAAGATACGTTAAATGGCGTGGTCTGTTTTTCGTTTGATTTCCTTAGTGTGGCTTATCATCGAACGAGTCCAACATCAGGTAAATGATCTTCTTAGCGATTAAAATTATTTTTGTTTAGTTTTAGCTCGATGAATACTACTGATCAACTCCGATTGGTCCACCACAGACCGTTACAACTGGATTCATCTCTATCAATAACAAGGCCATTGAAATTTAGTTTTCAAATATGGGCAGTGGCGCAGCGAGGCCCCCCCCCTTAGAGTCAAGTCTTATGACTAACTCTGAGCTTTTTTTTCTGCTGAAGAGTACTAAACCACAATAATCATGCAAGTCTTAGAGATACACTTCTTGATGAATTCAGCGAAGCTCCGCAGACCCGTAAATATGGCTCCAATTTCAGCTAAGGTGATGTTTTCGGTAGCAGAGCAGGCCTAGAGCCAACATCGATATCAATGGGACATTAAGATACGAGTGTTTTGCACTCTATGTCCAACGCGAGCACTTCTTAAGCCTATCCTTTAGTTCGATGACTCACAGCATAAGATAAGATTCCCATGAAAAAAATCGAAAGTGCTGATTCGTTTACTCCTCGCAAAAATATAAGGGAACATTCGAGAAGTAATTTGAAACTTACAGCCTTAAAACAGAGATTAATTTTACGTTTAAGAGACAAACAGATTGTTAAAACGCTCAGTTAGATCTTCTGCATGTGACTGTCTTGAGGGTGTGAATGCAAAGCTAGGCTCGTGAGTGGTGCTTATGAGAAATTCACAGTGAAAAGTTCGAGGAAGAGTTTTGTTTTGATTTCATAAGGTACAGATGGACATCCGAAAATTCTTTTTTAAGTCCGCTATTGGCTCGAGGCTTCTATTGGAAAAACGTGGGCAAAGTTTTTTTTTTAAGTTAATGACAATGCGTATTCTATGCAATCACCATTATTAGATGCATAAATTAGGATTGTCTTGCCCTCCTATAATAGCCATAAAATAAATCTCAAGATGAGTTTAATGACAATTACAAAGGTAGGGGAGACCGGGGCTGGTTGGCCGAAGGGGCAGGTTGGCCTAGTTAGTTAGTTAGTTAGTTTGACCCTTTATTGGCGAGGTTAGGCCCAGGTGGGCCTCTCTTCCACCTAACCTCGTATGTCGTTACATTTAAAAAAACTCAACTTATTAAAAAAATACAAAAAAAAAGAGAAGGGTGTGGGAAAAAATCTATGCAACTGAAGGTTGACTAAGAAAAAACCCACGTTGCGGGAAAACACCCACAAAGAAGGGGGGTGAAAAAAAAACCGCGAAAACACAGTAATAGTAATAAATACAATAATACACAAACATAGATATATGAAAAGTGAAAAAGATTATATATGAACAATTGTTTGATAAAGTAAATTTAACAAAATGTATAGAAGACCTAATTGATAGTTAGTTATAATAAAAGTTTAAAGCTATAATAAACTAAATAATCTAATATTCTATAAGCTACAATATAGTATATTAAAAATTTTATAAAATTTCTTCAGCCGGAGGCATTTGTCAATAGATGTTTTCATGGACTGTCTTGAAGTCCTTGTCATTGTTAAGGTAATTCCTGTTAAATGGAGGTGCCTGTAAAAAAGAAAAGGAAAGAGGATACGGTAGATGAGAAGTATTCAAAGATCAACAAAGTAATAAGTGAAACAAGTAGTATCCATGCTCTAGTGTAAGAAATTTACCGGTAGGTGTTGGAATGATGTCAGGTGCTAAAAGGATAGTTGATGCTCAGAATTGAATAGTCTATCAGTGATATCACGCTTGAAAGTGGGGAAAGATGATTGCGTTGATTTAGAATGGGTATATGCATTCCAGTATTTTGCTCCAAGTACTAGAAACGTTTTACTGCATATATCTGTTTTATGAACTGGTATCGAGAGTTTGCCGGAGGGACGAGTTCCTAGTAGTTTTGAATTGTTAAGATTAGTAAAATAGTTAATAAAGTAACTGGGACAACTTTTATTAAGAACTTTGTGAACGAGGTTAAGGGTATGCAGTTTTCTTCTTGAGTGAAGACGTAGCCATTTCAATTCTTTGAATAGTGGGGTCACGTGATCCGATTTTTTGGCATTGAAGATGAACTTGATAGCATGATTAAATGCTCTGTCCAACTTAGAGGTTACTGCTTTGTTTGCTTCATTTATAAGTGTGTCAGAATAGTCAAAGATAGGAAAAACTAATGCTTGAACGAGTAATTTCTTTAGCTGAAGTGGTAGTATATGTCTCAATCGTTTCATACTATGGATAGTTGAGTAAGACTTCTTGCAGACAGCTGATGCTTGAGGAATCCAAGTAAAGGATTGATCAAGTTTAACACCTAGGTTATTTACAGATGAGCTGTAATCGATTTCAGTATTTTCAATTTTTATTCTAGGTAGCGTGGTTATGCTGATGTTACTAAGTGTCTTTGGATAACCAAAAATTATGGCTTGAGATTTGCTGGGATTAATTTTGAGTGCCAAAGAGTGAAGCCATGAATGTAGGAGGGAGATATCATTATTCATAAGTTAAATAGCTTCTAAGGAATTTTTTGGTTCTGTTGATAGATATATTTGCAGGTCGTCAGCGTATAAATGATAAGAAGTGTGATTCAAGTGCGAGGATAGGTCCTGAAGGTAGAGGGAGAATAACAAAGGACCGATAATAGATCCCTGAGGAACGCCATGATTGTTAACCAATATGGAGGAATAACTGTCATTGGTGAAGCAAGTTTGAGATCTGTTCACAAGGTATGAGGAAAACCATGATAAGGTGGAATGGGAAAGATTAAATCTCTTCAGTTTGGCTAAGAGTAAATCAATCTCTACTGAATCGAACGCTTTACTAAGGTCAATTAGAGCAAGAAAAGTTATTTTCTTATTATCCATGGCTATTTTGATGTCATCTGTGACTTTAGTAAGTGCAGTGGAGGTGCTGTGGTGACGCCTAAAGCCAGACTGGAAAGGATCGAAGAGATTGTTCTCAGATAAAAATTTAGTAAGCTGCTGATGCACTAGGCGTTCGAGACCCTTGGATAGTGATGGAAGAATACTTATCGGGCGGAAATCATTAGCATTGTGTGGAGTGCTTACTTTAGGAATAGGGTGTATTACTGAGGTTTTCCATTGAGATGGAAAGATACCTTGGGAAATAGAGGAATTAAATATATGCGTGATATAAGGAAGGAAGGCATAAAGGATTTTATGGATGAATTGAATCGGGATACCATCGATTCCTGTGGCATTGGATTTTATAGCTAAGAGGGAACTTTTTACTTCACTGATGGATAAAGGCTTAAATTTGAATTCTGACTTGGTAAGTGGAGTTAGTCTGGATATCGACAAAAGTGACTCGTGTAATTCATTTGGTGTTATTTTTGTGTAGTTGTTAACGAAATGTTCGTTCAAATCGTCGGGCGTTAAATTATGATGCAAGGAGTCTTTAGATTTACCTATACCTAGTTTCGACAATCCTTTCCATAGAGATTTACCGGAAGAAATCTTAAGGAGTTCTTTTGCAAATTTGGCTTTAGCGTTTCTGATTGCTCTTTTGACTTTGTTTCGGAGTGATTTGAATTCTTCGAAATCCGATAATAGTTTAGATTGTTTGTAATAACTTAAAGCTTTATCTCTTCGTCTCATAAGAGATAAAATTGAATCACTTATCCACGGAGTCGGTTGGTTTTTCACACGTTTGGTTAAGAGAGGAGCGTGCTCGGATATTAATTCTGTAAAAATTGTATTTAGTAGCTCCACTTTTCCATCTACATCACTAATTAGGTATATATCATCGAGTGGGAGATAAGATATCGAATCATGTAAGGCATTTAAGTTCATATTATTTATGTTACGATATGTTATCAATTTAGGTGTATTTCTCTTCGAGCGTGTTGCGTAGTTAATGTATATGAGATCGTGTGCAGAAATACCGGGTGCAGAAATTTGTCCATGATTTAAAACTTTACCTCGATTGCTTACAAGAATAAGATCTAATAGTGAGGCTGAGTGGTTAGTAAAGAACGTTGGATCAGAGGAGAGAATGTGAAAGTTCATGGAATTGAATACCAATTTCAGTTGCTTGGATTCAGCACTATTTACGCAGAGGTTAGTGTTGAAGTCTCCCATAATTATCACATCGTCGTAAAGGTGTAAGATATCAGACAAAGCCTCTTCAATGTCAGTAAGGTAACCTATCTTTGGGGGTTTATATATAACGCAGTAGAGCAGTTTTTTACGCTTATGATTAATTTCGAGCATAATAAATTCGGGTCGCCCGCAGTAGTTTGGTTGTGAATGAGAAATTAGTTTATGTTGGAGATCATTACGTAAGTAAACACATACACCACCGCCTCTTTTACCAATTCTATCATTTCGGACAAGTTTAAAATTCGGAATATTAACAAGTGAAGACGAAATATTTGGTTTTAACCATGACTCGCTAACACCAATAATATCAATGTCATTGACTGTTCCTATAAGTTTAATTTCATCTAAGTGTGCCACTATACTCTGAGCATTGATGTGTACTGCCATGAGTGATCTTTTATGGAGTGAGGCTATTTTGCGGAGACTTTCCGATGCTGTGCACAAATCATTTGTCTGAGAGCTGGTAGTACAATGAGATGGAGACTCGATTAGGGAGATAGTGAGGACATGCGAGTTTGGAAAGAATGAGCAAGCGTTGGGATTCAGTGAGTCACTACGTTTTGTTGGAAAGAATTGTGTAGCCAAGGGAGTCAGGTAGGAAACACCGGGGGGTGAAAGAGCTTGTTTTTGACATGTTTGAATATGAGTAGGGATGTTCTGAGAATTGTAAGTGTTCATGATTTAGCCAAGAGTAAATGACTTAAAGGAGTAACAAATGAGAAGGAATTTCTACTGTATAGACTAACACGAAAGAGCTTATGCTCACGGCGAGAAACAAGTAAAACTAAAAATAATTAGGGATCTTTAGAAGAAAAGGAAATATAATCTGAAGTGCAAGAGGTAGAAAAGTTTATAAAGAGAGAAAGTAAAGAAGTTAAAAAGGGTTAAGAAGAAAAAAAAAATAAAAAAGGAGAAAGAAGCGAGTTAACAGAACTCTCACTTAACTTAGTTTCATTATGAAGCCGGAGTACTGATGAGTCGGGAGCGTGGCTTGTCGATGGTCTGCTTAATCCTGTCGATGTCCTGGAGGGTTGTTGCTGTGTACTTGGTTTCATTGGGCCCTAACACCATCACCCTACCGTCAAAGGTCCACACATTCTCTCGGCCAAAGGAATCCTTGGCCTCATCAAGAAGTCTTTTCCTATATCTGGTTAGAGATTCAGTGATTAGGAACCCAGTCGTCTTCAGTGCCTTCTTGTTCCTCCACACGACTTCGCGGTCCGCATATGATATAAATTTCACTATCAACGGCCGGTTACGTTTGCTATTGCGGTGCCACTGGCCGATACGGTGGGACCTGTCAATGCAATTTACGGGTATTTTAACCCCAAGCTTATCCTCAAAAAATTTCACGGCAAGGTTAATGGGTACTTCCCTGTCGATCTCCGGGAGCCCGTGTATAAGAAGACAGTTCCGACGGCTGTACTGCTCGAGAGCATCCAGCTGGCGTCCCTGCTCCTCCACTTGCTCCCGGAGTTTTTTCAGTTCCGTGTCTACTCGATTGAGAATAGCTTCTCTTAGGCTTTCCAGCACCTTAGCCTGGATGGCATTTATATCTACGTCTTTGCCTTTGGAATTGGACATCTCCTTACGGACTTCTTCCTTAACGGCATCCAGTATTTTGGGGGAAATGCTTTCCTCAAAAATCTCGGCGATGGAGACGGCCTCGCTGACCACGACCTTGCTACCTCTAGGCATCCTCGCGGCTGGGGGTAGAAAATGGTGATAGAATGGGTTAAGTGAAAGTTCAGAGAGACAGCTTACCACATCCGCACTCTATGACGACTGAAGAGAGACTGATAGTGATACTGAGCCTAGTGTCTTTTTTAAAAAGACTTTTGGGCACAGTGGCGACATCTATAGTGATTTTGGTGGGATATTAGTTCGTCCATGTAACGACGTAATTTCAGGTGTTTTCGTGCTGCTGTTTGTACAGGATCACGTTTGTTTTTTTTTTCGATACTGGTGAGTTAATTTCTGTTCTTGTAAAGTAATCTTCGTAACACGAGTCAATTTACATCCGACTTCCAAAAACGAGGTACCGCTGGAAAGGGTATTCGAAACCCTACAAAATGGTATATCGGTTTCCAGGGTAACCTCACTTTTGTTTTTGTAAACCGTGATTGTTCTCGAAAACATTCATTGGGGTAGGTTGGCCGAGTTTTGTGTGGGGCTGGTTGGCCGAGTTTTGCGTGTAGCTGGTTGGCCGAGTTGTAAATTTAGCGTAGAGCAATGTGCACTTTGAAACTCGTGAAATGCTAACCTTTTATTGAACGAAATTGGATATTATGCGAATATTGGAGAAAGAGAAAAATGAAAGCAAACGTAAGCGTACGCTGGCATTGAAAAATAAAGCCGCGAGAGCTATGAAAAGGTTCACTAAAGCTGCCGAAACAAAGTCTAAAAATGTTAAAAAGACTAGAAAGTAAGGAGCGGAGTTTTTTTACGTACCAACATATTAAAAATCTATATACACTAACTTTTTTCACTAATAAATATTTTCCATTGATGCATTTGATATCTTTCACATATTCTACGAAACTCGGCCAACCTACCCCGGCCCTGGGGTTGGTTGGCCGATTTTTGGTGCCACATTTGATTGTTTATAACTTTTCCCCTGATTTGTTGTCATGGATGAAAAAATTCACATATATGCTCAAGGGTTTTTGTGACAGAGTAAACTGTTTTTCAAAAAGTCAAACCAAATTGAGTACAAAAATTCCGAAAACAAAACTCGGCCAACCAGCCCCGGTCTCCCCTACTGGTTCCTTTATTAAGCATTGTGGACGATTAAAAGTCTGTACAATAGACTCTTCATTACTCGGTATGATATATACTGATAGGTACTCGGTATATACTCATCTTTATTTTATGATTGCCATTTAATTTCATGTATATTTACGAAAATTATTCGATAACCGAATTTCCGTAGAAATTTGAAAAAGTATTGGAGCAATACAAGATATCTTTAAAATTAATTTGCGATGCTATTATTAATAATGTAGGTACCACTTTGGAAGGAAATCAGTCAGCTGAATGGTATTGTGCGCGTAAGGTACGCACAGATTTATTGGAACTGTGACTTGATGACTTGAAATAAATTTGAAAAACTGTTAATACTGTGGCTTAAATTCTCCAGCTTCCTTTTTCCTCCTTCGATCAATTTTTTCTCTGGTAATAGAATTCAACGAATCTCATGACTTATCTTGTCAACCACGTGGTCATGCAATGCCCCTTCAAAATTTCAATTTATGGAAAATTTTTGTTTTCTTTGAACACTCAGTGCGTAATACTTGGTTTGCGTCAACTCTCTGCTGGTTAAACAACTTAACTACTACTTGGTCTAAATAATTTTAAGTTGACAATTTAATTTTTTCACATTGGTGTGTAACTTTAATTCTGCAAAGTCAAATACAATATCAACTATAATCAAGAGTATACTGTATTTTTTAATGCAGCCGAATTTTTAATGTTCGGTATGTGACGCATTCAATTGAATACTCAGCTAATAATAAATAACGAAATCAGGATTAATCATAAGCCTACCAAAAGATTTCATCTCATATAAAGATATGTTTTTTAGAAAAGAAGGTAGTATTAAAAAAACAAAGGATGAAATCACTCATATGAAAGATCGTGTAGATTATTCGTGCAATGCAGCTAACAAGTCTCTCTCAAGTCAGTCATCTGATATTGGATTATTCATTGGAAAACAGGAAAAAATCCGAATTCTCAAACTTTACTTAGAAGCACAATTATTCCTGAAATTATGGAAAAAGAACGAAGAAAATTATTTTCTACGCATTAGATTTGATTCTTTATTGAGATTCTGAGCAATCCATGAAAACTTTTTCTGTGATTTTCTTAATTAAAATTTTTCATTCTTGGTTTTGAAACAAAAAATACAGTTTTTGAGAACGCTTGTTCATTATTTTCGAGCTTAGGTATTTACTGAATGGAAAGGTTCTCTTTTTGATAAAACATCTTAGTTATAAAATCTAATTAACTTTAAATTCATACAGCGAAATTCTGGCACGGTGCAAATAAACTTTGTGTAATAAGCTGTACATATACTTCATATTATTATTGTTATACATTGATGGTATTTTCTGGGCAGGCGACGTTTCAATTAAATTCCAAAATCTGCTGATGATTTTGTCTGATACCGAATGATATTCAAATAAGCATAGCCGCGCGAATATTACGTTTTATATCGCTTGCCAAATAATCGTAACTAATTATATCCTTCTCACGATTTGCAACCTCTTGGAAGAAAGAACCCTCAAAGACGAGGGAAGTTTATATCTACAACACTAAAAAACTTCAGCATAGAAAATAATGAATTTTTAAAAGATGTTGGAAGTATCCAAACTAGTAATCCAAACAACAATAATGATAAGTTTCCAAAAGTTTAATTCTGCTAACTACTATCTTGGAAAGTTAAATATGTTGGCTACATAAGCGTTAAAATCCTCTAGTTTTTAAAGTAGTTTTGAAAGAAATGACAAATGTCGTAGCCGGCAAAAATATACTAGCCCCTGTAAGGTAGGCATATTTGGTTTTATCGGCAGCCTTTGACCCCCCTTTGGCAAATCCTGGCTGCACCACTGGTTACAACATAGTTTAAGTTTTAATTCCCTCATTTTCGATGGGGGAATCATACTAGCTTATATAAATTATGTGCTACAAATACATTAAATTAAATATTTCACATCAAACCATTGATTTGAATATTATTATGGCAGCCAGTTTTTACATGTGGTACGTCGCAGTAAATAGATTTCGATCATTCGATGGTGCGAGATTTTATATTTCCGAATATCTATTATATATAGACGCTTCTCCGGATATCTATTATATATAGACGCTTCTCCGGATATACCTATATATATATAAGTTACGAGTAAAATGTTGCTTGTATACTGCAAGCACATCGATAACAAAAGTTTTTTGTCGGCATCACATAGAGTGAGTCCTCAAAAGAAAAAATGGATGGAAAATATTCTTAATTTCCGCTGCAATTTATTCGTCTGGCATCGAACCCAGGTCTTCCCGGTCATACTTACTATGCAGCACCATAGAAGATCACCATCTGTAACTATGTGTGAACATTCAAGTGGAAAAATTAACTGCAACTGCCTCAAACAACGTCCTACGTTTCCCTTATATTCCTTATGAGAGAAATGCTAATGTGCTCTGGCATCGAACCCAGGAATAGTACGGTGTTATCTAAATTTTTTTCTAAAACCAATTCTTTTCATACATCTTCCAGCCGAGTACGAACTTCCTATCATTTCGATAAGTTCATTAAAATAATAATGAAATTCTAAACCAATGTATTTTAAACGGGAGACATATTTGCCGCCCGGCATTGAACCCGGATCTTTCTGTTAATATTTCCTAAGCAACATAATAGAAGATCACTATCTCTAACTGTGTGTGAAAATTCAAGCAGAAATATTGGCTGCAACTGCCTCAAACGACGACTTACTTTTCCCGTATATTCCTTATGAGAGAAATGTTAATGTGCTCTGGCATCGAACCCAGGAAAAGTACGGGCTTATAAATATTTTTTTCTGAAACAAATTCTTAATATATATCTTCTAGCTGAGCGAAAAGTTCCTTACATTCCGATAAGTGCATCAAAAAAATTAATGAATAACTATCCCCATGCATTTTAAACGCGGGATTTTTGCATCGTCCTAGCATCGAACCCAGGACGTTCACATTAGTAGTCATTAATGTTTTTGATAGTTCTTGACCATATCTGTAAGCTCCTTGAATTTCGATTCTCTACCTGTCCGGGAAGTATTATTTAAAAAATTTTGAAAATAGCCACCATGTATCCTTATAGAGAAAATCGGGAATTTGGGGCCTTCTGGAATCGAACCCATGACACCGAGGTTCAATGTCAGCTTTTTCCTGGAAGTTACACGTCATGGCCATAACGTCGTAAAAATTTCAAGTCGGTGGCACTAGTGGAACATGGTTAGACTTTTGATCCCCAGTGTATCTATTATATATAGACGCTTCTCCAGATATACAAAAGTTTTTTGTCGGCATCACATAGAGTGAGTCCTCAAACGAAAAAAAAATGGTTGGAAAATATTCTTAATTTCCGCTGCAATTTATTCGTCTGGCATCGAACCCAGGTCTTCCCGGTCATACTATTATGCAGAACCATAGAAGATCACCATCTGTAACTATGTGTGAGAATTCAAGTAGAAAACTCCTACTTTTCCCTTATATTCCTTATGAGAAAAATGTTAATGTGCTCTGGCATCGAACCCAGGAATAGTACGGGCTTATGAAAATATTTTTCTTAAACCAATTCTTACCTTACACTTTCCGGCTAAGCACCATGTATCCTTATGGAGAAAATTGGGACTTTGGGGCCTTCTGGAATCGAACCCATGACACCGAGGTTCTATGTCGGCTTTTTCCTGGAGGTTACACGTCATGGCCATAACGTCGTAAAAATTTCAAGTCGGTGGCACTAGTGGAACATGGTTAGACTTTTGATCCCCAGTGTATCTATTATATATAGACGCTTCTCCAGATATACAAAAGTTTTTTGTCGGCATCACATAGAGTGAGTCCTCAAACGAAAAAAAAATGGTTGGAAAATATTCTTAATTTCCGCTGCAATTTATTCGTCTGGCATCGAACCCAGGTCTTCCCGGTCACACTATTATGCAGAACCATAGAAGATCACCATCTGTAACTATGTGTGAGAATTCAAGTAGAAAACTCCTACTTTTCCCTTATATTCCTTATGAGAAAAATGTTAATGTGCTCTGGTATCGAACCCAGGAATAGTACGGGCTTATGAAAATATTTTTCTTAAACCAATTCTTACCTTACACTTTCCGGCTAAGCACCATGTATCCTTATGGAGAAAATCGGGACTTTGGGGCCTTCTGGAATCGAAACCATGACACCGAGGTTCTATGTCGGCTTTTTCCTGGAGGTTACACGTCATGGCCATAACGTCGTAAAAATTTCAAGTCGGTGGCACTTGTGGAACATAGTTAGACTTTTGATCCCCAGTGTATCTATTATATATAGACGCTTCTCCAGATATACCTAAATATATACGAGTAAAATGTAGCTTGCATACTGCAAGCAGATCGACAACACTAATTTCATGTTGGCATCATATCGGGAAGGCCGTCAAAAGAAAAAAAAATATATTGAAAATATTCTTAATTTCCGCTGCAATTTATTCGTCTGGCATCGAACCCAGGTCTTCCCGGTCATACTTACTATGCAGCACCATAGAAGATCACCATCTGTAACTATGTGTGAACATTCAAGTGGAAAAATTAACTGCAACTGCCTCAAACAACGTCCTACGTTTCCCTTATATTCCTTATGAGAGAAATGCTAATGTGCTCTGGCATCGAACCCAGGAATAGTACGGTGTTATCTAAATTTTTTTCTAAAACCAATTCTTTTCATACATCTTCCAGCCGAGTACGAACTTCCTATCATTTCGATAAGTTCATTAAAATAATAATGAAATACTAAACCAATGTATTTTAAACGGGAGACATATTTGCCGCCCGGCATTGAACCCGGATCTTTCTGTTAATATTTCCTAAGCAACATAATAGAAGATCACTATCTCTAACTGTGTGTGAAAATTCAAGCAGAAATATTGGCTGCAACTGCCTCAAACGACGACTTACTTTTCCCGTATATTCCTTATGAGAGAAATGTTAATGTGCTCTGGCATCGAACCCAGGAAAAGTACGGGCTTATAAATATTTTTTTCTGAAACAAATTCTTAATATATATCTTCTAGCTGAGCGAAAAGTTCCTTACATTCCGATAAGTGCATCAAAAAAATTAATGAATAACTATCCCCATGCATTTTAAACGCGGGATTTTTGCATCGTCCTAGCATCGAACCCAGGACGTTCACATTAGTAGTCATTAATGTTTTTGATAGTTCTTGACCATATCTGTAAGCTCCTTGAATTTCGATTCTCTACCTGTCCGGGAAGTATTATTTAAAAAATTTTGAAAATAGCCACCATGTATCCTTATAGAGAAAATCGGGAATTTGGGGCCTTCTGGAATCGAACCCATGACACCGAGGTTCAATGTCAGCTTTTTCCTGGAAGTTACACGTCATGGCCATAACGTCGTAAAAATTTCAAGTCGGTGGCACTAGTGGAACATGGTTAGACTTTTGATCCCCAGTGTATCTATTATATATAGACGCTTCTCCAGATATACAAAAGTTTTTTGTCGGCATCACATAGAGTGAGTCCTCAAACGAAAAAAAAATGGTTGGAAAATATTCTTAATTTCCGCTGCAATTTATTCGTCTGGCATCGAACCCAGGTCTTCCCGGTCATACTATTATGCAGAACCATAGAAGATCACCATCTGTAACTATGTGTGAGAATTCAAGTAGAAAACTCCTACTTTTCCCTTATATTCCTTATGAGAAAAATGTTAATGTGCTCTGGCATCGAACCCAGGAATAGTACGGGCTTATGAAAATATTTTTCTTAAACCAATTCTTACCTTACACTTTCCGGCTAAGCACCATGTATCCTTATGGAGAAAATTGGGACTTTGGGGCCTTCTGGAATCGAACCCATGACACCGAGGTTCTATGTCGGCTTTTTCCTGGAGGTTACACGTCATGGCCATAACGTCGTAAAAATTTCAAGTCGGTGGCACTAGTGGAACATGGTTAGACTTTTGATCCCCAGTGTATCTATTATATATAGACGCTTCTCCAGATATACAAAAGTTTTTTGTCGGCATCACATAGAGTGAGTCCTCAAACGAAAAAAAAATGGTTGGAAAATATTCTTAATTTCCGCTGCAATTTATTCGTCTGGCATCGAACCCAGGTCTTCCCGGTCATACTATTATGCAGAACCATAGAAGATCACCATCTGTAACTATGTGTGAGAATTCAAGTAGAAAACTCCTACTTTTCCCTTATATTCCTTATGAGAAAAATGTTAATGTGCTCTGGTATCGAACCCAGGAATAGTACGGGCTTATGAAAATATTTTTCTTAAACCAATTCTTACCTTACACTTTCCGGCTAAGCACCATGTATCCTTATGGAGAAAATCGGGACTTTGGGGCCTTCTGGAATCGAAACCATGACACCGAGGTTCTATGTCGGCTTTTTCCTGGAGGTTACACGTCATGGCCATAACGTCGTAAAAATTTCAAGTCGGTGGCACTTGTGGAACATAGTTAGACTTTTGATCCCCAGTGTATCTATTATATATAGACGCTTCTCCAGATATACCTAAATATATACGAGTAAAATGTAGCTTGCATACTGCAAGCAGATCGACAACACTAATTTCAGGTTGGCATCATATCGGGAAGGCCGTCAAAAGAAAAAAAAATATATTGAAAATATTCTGATTATTCGCTGCAATTTATTCGTCCGGCATCGAACCCGGGTCTTCCTGGTGATACTTACTATGCAGCACAATAGAAGATCACCATCTCTAACTATCTGTGAAAATTCAATCAGAAATATTATCTGCAACTGCCTCAAACGAAGTCTTACTTTTCCCTTATATTCCTTATGAGAGAAATGTTAATGTGCTCTGGCATCGAACACAGGAATAGTACGGTCTTATGAAAATATTTTTCTTAAACCAATTCTTACCTTACACTTTCCGGCTAAGCACGAACTTCCTATTATTTCGAGAAGTGCATCAGAAAGAATAATGAAAAACAGCTCCCATGTATTTTAAAGGGCAGATCATTGCATCGTCCTAGCATCGAACCCAGGATATTTTTTGTGAAAGTCATTGATGTTTTCGAAAGTCCAAGACCATCAGTATAGGCACCTTGAGTTTTATTTCTCTACCTATCCGGAAAGTATTTTTTTTAAATTCCCGAAAATCACGGCAATGCATTTAAACGGGAAAAATCGGGACTTAGGGGGCCTCTGGAATCGAACCTATGAGGATCAAAGTCGCTTTTTTCCTGGGGTTTTCACGTTATGGCCAATACGTCGTAAAAATTTCAAGTCGTTGGCTTAAATTAAAAATATGATTAAAAATATTCTTAAAATTCGCTTCAATTTAATCGTCTGGCATCGAACCCGTGTCTTTATGGTGAAATTACTATGCAGCACATCAGAAGATCATCTTCTCTAAATACGTGTGAAAATTCAAGCTGAAATATTGGCTGCAACTGCCTCAAACGAAGACCTACTTTTCACGAATGTTAATAGCTCTTTGGATTCGAACCAAGGACGATCTAGGAAATATAAAATATGTTCTCAAAATGTATCTATAAGTTTTATATATATGCCGAATGTCAAGTTTTAATATTATTGGGAAGGGGTTCAAAATAATTCTTAAAAATCGGATCAGTGACTGATTGTAGAGACGCCTAGTGTCGAACCTTGGACGTATTGGAAGCTGTGAATGCACAAAATGACTTGCTAGGACTTGATCTAAATTCATACAAAGTTTGAAGTCGATATCATACCGGGAAGTACTTAAAATGTGTTTCCGTTATCCCCATAAGAAATGCATTGTGGAGTGCAAATGGCCCTCTGGGATCGAACCAAGGCGAATCCGATGGCAACGTAACCATGACGAAGGCGATGTAACCATAAGCGAATACAAAAAATTTGATTATGAAATATATTTATGATTTCTAACCCCATGCCATCGGGAAGGGGTCCAAAATTAAACCTTAAAAATCACCACAATGCATTTTAAAAGGCCGATTTTTGCCCCGACCTAGCATCGAACCCAGGATATTTACCGTAAAACTCATTTATGTTTTCGATACATCATGTTCATACATATGTACGCTCCTTGAGTTTTGATTCGCTACCTATCCGGAAAGTATATTTTTTTATTCCCGAAAATCAAAGCAATGCATTCAAACGGGAAAAATCGGGACTTTCGGGCCCTCTGGAATCGAACCCATGACACTGAGGTTCAAACTCGCAATTTTTTTGGAGGTTATACGTTATGGCCAATATGTCGTAAAAATTCCAAGCCATTGACGCTAGTGGTTTAGCCTGTGACTTTGTATCCTCTCTAAATCTATCTATTATATATAGACGTTTCTCCGGATATCTATTATATACGAGTAAAATGTAGCTTGCATACTGCAAGCAGAAAGGCAATACTAATTCCATATCGGCATCATATTGGGACGGTCCTGAAAAGAAAAAAAAAAAAGGATTGAAATTATTCTTAAAATTCTCTGACATTTCACCGTCTGGCATCGAACCCGGGTCTTTACTGTGAACTTACTATGCAGCACAATTGAAGATCACCATCTCTAACTATGTGAGAAAATTCAAGCAGAAATATTGGCTAAAACTGCCTCAAAAGCCGTTCTAATTTTCACGAATGTAAATGGCTCTCTGGATTCGAACCAAGGACGATCTTGAAAATCTAAAACATGTTTCTGAAAGTTATTAATGATCTCTATCTAGATGCTGAATTTCAAGTTTCTATATTATTGGGAAAGTTTTCAAAATAATTCCTAAAAATCGGATCAACTTCTGATTGCAGAGACACCTGGTGTCGAACCCAGGACACATTGATAAATGTGAATGCACAGTTTGATTTGTAAAAACTTGCTCTTCTATCAAGCAAAGTTTGAAGTCGATAACATCCCGGGAAGTACCTAAATTTTGTTTCCGTTATCTCCGTAAGAAATGCATTGAGAAGTGCAAATGGCCCTCTGGGATCGAACCAAGGACCATCAGCGAACATGTAAAAATTTAATTATGAAATATAATCAACATATATATCCAAGTGCCGAGTTTCAAGTATTCATGTTATCGGGAAAGGATCCAAAAAAAATCTTCAAATTCGCCACAATGCATTTTAAACGGCCGATTTTTGCCCCGACCTAGTATCGAACCATGGACCATATTCGGCGATGTCTTTTTGATTATCGTTGGATATGCATGGCTTCTAGCGATCCCTCGAATTTCAACTCTCTCCTTTTCCGGGAAGTGCCTCAAAAAAATTTTCGAAAATCCCCGCCATGTATTCTTATGGGGAAAATCGCGACTTTGGGGCCCTCTGGAATCGAACCCATGACATTGAGGTTCCAAATCGCAATTTTTCTGGTAGTTATACGTTATGGCCAATACGTCGTAAAAATTTCAAGTCGATGACGCTTCTAGTTTAGGCTGTGAATTAGTATCCTATCTATCTATCTATCTATCTATTTATCTATCTATCTATATCCTTGAATGAATCCGGAGAAGCATCTATATTTAATAGATAGATGCTTCTCCGGATTCATTCATGTATATACCTAGATAATTCGTGAAAATTAGAACGTCTCTTAAGGCAGATGTAGCCCATATTTCTGCTTGAATTTTCACACATAGTTAGAGATGGTGATGTTCTATTGTGCTGCATAGTAAGTTCACAGTAAAGACCCGGGTTCGATGCCAGACGATGGAATTTCAGCGAATTTTAAGAAAAATTTCAATCCATTTTTTTTTGATGGCCGTCCCGATATGATGCCGACATGAAAATAGTGTTGACGATCTGCTTGCAGTATGCAAGCAACATTTTACTCGTATATATATATATCTATTATATATAGATGCTTCTCCGGATTCATTCATGTATCCATATATATATATAGTGAGGATACAAATTCACTGGCTAAACCACAATCAACATTTACCTGAAATTTTACGACATATTGGCCATAACGTGTAACCACCAGAAAAATTGCGATTTTGAACCTCTGTGTCATGGGTTCGATTCCAGAGAGCCCCAATGTCCCGATTTTTCCCGTTTAAATGCATTGCTTTGATTTTCGGGAATTTTTAAAATATACTTGCCGGATAGGTAGGGACTTCAAACTCAAGGAGCCGATATATATGGTCATGATCTATCGAAAATATAAATGAGTTTTACGAAAAATATCCTGAGTTCGATGCTAGGTCGAGGCAAAAATCGGCCGTTTAAAATGCATTGTGGCGATTTTTAAGATTTTTTTGGACCCCTTCCCGATGGCATGGAAACTTGAAATTCGGCATGGAGTAGGAGATCATAAATATATTTAATAATCAAATTTTGCACATTCGCTGATGGTGCTTGGTTCGATACCAGAGAGCCATTTACATTCCTCAATGCATTTGTTATGGAGATAACAGAAAAAGGTTTTAGGTACTTCCCGGCATGATATCTACTTTAAACTTTGTATGAAACAAGAAGAAGTCCTAATAACTCATACTGTGCATTCACAGCTACCAATAGGTCCTGGGTTCGACACCAGGCGTCTCTACAATCAGTAAAATATCCGATTTTTAAGAATTATTTTGAACACCTTCCCAGTAATATTAAAACATGAATTTCGGCATATATATAGAGCTCAAAGATACATTTCGAAAACATGTTTTAGATTTCCTAGATCGTCCTTGGTTCAATTCCAGAGAGCCATTAACATTCGTGAAAATTAGACCGTCTTTTCATTCAGTTGTAGCCAATATTTCTGCTTGATTTTTCACACATAGTTACAAATGGTGGTTTTCTATTCTGCTGCATAGTTAGTTCAGAGTAAAGACCCGGGTTCGATGCCAGACGATGAAATTTCAGCGAATTTTAAGAAAAATTACTATCCTTTTTTTTTCTTTTGAGGACCGTCCCGATATGATGCCGATATGAAATTAGTATTGCCGATCTGCTTGCAGTAGGCAAGCTACATTTTACTCGTATATATATATATATATACGAGTATATATATAGATGCTTCTCCGGATTCATTCATATCTATTATATATAGATGCTTCTCCGGATTCATTCATATATATAGCCATATAGCTATATAGCTATATAGATAGGATACTAATTCACAGGCTAAACTACAAGTGTCATTGCCTTGAAATTTTTATGACGTATTGGCCATAACGTGAAACCCCCAGGAAAAAAGCGACTTTGATCCTCAGTTTCATAGGTTCGATTCCAGAGGGCCCCAAAGTCCCGATTTTTCCCGTTTAAATGCATTGCCGTGATTTTCGGGAATTTTTAAAAAATACTTTCCGGATAGGTAGAGAAATAAAACTCAAGGAGCCTATATTTATGGTCTTGGTCTTTCGAAAGCATCAATGACTTTTACAAAAAATATCCTGGGTTCGATGCTAGGACGATGCAAAGATCTGCCCTTTAAAATACATGGGAGTAGTTTTTCATTATTTTTTTTGATGCATTTCTCGAAATAAAAGGAAGTTCGTGCTTAGCTGGAATGTGTAAGGTAAGAATTGGTTTAAGAAAAAAATTTTCATAAGACCGTACTATTCCTGGGTTCGATGCCAGAGCACATTTACATTTCTCTCATAAGGAATATAAGGGAAAAGTAAGCCTTCGTTTGAGGCAGTTGCAGCCAATATTTCTGCTTGAATTTTAGCACATAGTTAGAGATTAATATCTTCTATTATGTTGCATAGGAAGTTTTACCAAAAGGACCCGGGTTCGATGCCGGGCTGTAAATATGTCTCCCGTTTAAAATACTTTGGGTTAGTATTTCATTATTTTTTTGATGCACTTATCGAAATGATAGGAAGTTCGTGCTTGGCTGGAAGATGTATGGTTAAAATTACTTTAAGAAAAAAATTTTCATAAGACCGTACTATTCCTGGGTTCGATACCAGAGCACATTAACATATCTCTCATAAGAAATATAAGGGAAAAGTTGGACGTCGTTTGAGGCAGTTGCAGATAATATTTCTGCTTGAATTTTCACAGATAGTTACAGATGGTGAACTTATATTGTGCTGCATAGTAAGTATCACCAGGAAGATCCGGGTTCGATGCCGGACGAATAAATTGCAGCGAATAATCAGAATATTTTCAATCCATTTTAATTTTTTTTTGAGGACTCACTCGATATGATGCCAACTTAAAATTAGTGTTGTCGATCTGCTTGCAGTATGCAAGCTACATTTTACTCGTATCATATATATATATATATGTACGAGTAAAATGTAGCTTGCATACTGCAAGGAGATTGACAACACTAATTTCATATCGGCATCATATCGGGACGGTCCTCAAAAGAAAAAAAATGAATGAAATTTTTCATGAAATTCATGACAAATTCATGACATTTTATCGTCTGGCATCGAACCCGGGTCTTTACTGTGAACTTACTATGCAGCACTATAGTAGATCACCATCTCTAACTATGTGTGAAAATTCAAGCAGAAAAATTGGCTACAACTGCCTCAAAAGACGTTCTCATTTTCACGAATTTAAATGGCTCTCTGGATTCGAACCAAGGACGATCTTGGAAATCTTAAAACATGTTTCTGAAAGTTATTTATGATCCCTATCTACATGCCGAATTTCAAGTTTCTATATTGTTGGGAAAGGGTTCAAAATAATTATTGAAAGTCGGATCAGTTACTGATATTAGAGACGCCTGGTGTCGAACCCAGGACACATTGACAGCTGGGAATGCACAGTTTGATTTGTATACACTAAATCTTTCTTAGTGCAAAGTTTGAAGTCTTTATCGTGCCGGGAAGTACCTATAATTTGTTTCCGTTATCTCCGTAAGAAATGCATTGAGGAATTTAAATCGCCCTCTGGGATCGAACCAAGGACCATCAGCGAATATGTAAAAATTGATCCTGAAATTTATTATTGATCTCCATTTCCATGCCGAATTTCAAGTTTCCATGCCATCGCAAAAGGGTCCAAAAAAAATCTTAAAAATCGCCACAATGCAATTTAAACGGCCGATTTTTGCCCCGACCTAGCATCGAACCCAGGATATTTTCCGTTAAACTCATTTATGTTTTCGATAGATCATGACCATATATGAAGGCTCCTTGAGTTTTGATTTCCTACCTATCCGGAAAGTATTTTTTTTTAATTCCCGAAAATCAAAGCAATGCATTTAAACGGGAAAAATCGGGACTTTGGGGCCCTCTGGAATCGAACCCATGACACTCGCAATCGCAATTTTTCTGGAGGTTATACGTTATGGCCAATATGTCGTAAAAATTTCAAGACATTGACGTTAGTGGTTTAGCCTGTGACTTTGTATTCTCTCTATCTATTAAATATAGATGCTTCTCCGGATTCATTCAAGGATATAGATAGATAGATAGATAGATAGGATACTAATTCACAGCCTAAACTGTAAGCGTCATCGACTTGAAATTTTTACGACGTATTGGCCATAGCGTATAACCGCCAGAAAAATTGCGGTTTTGCACCTCAGTGTCATGGGTTCGATTCCAGAAGGCCCCAAAGTCGCAATTTTCCCCATAAGAATACATGGCGGGGATTTTCGAAAAATTTTTTGAGGAACTTCCCGGAAAAGGAGAGAGTTAAATTCGAGGGATCGCTAGAAGCCGTGCATATCCAACGAAAATCAAAAAGACATCGCCGAATATGGTCCATGGTTCGATGCTAGGTCGGGGCAAAAATCGGCCGTTTAAAATGCATTGTGGCGAATTTGAAAATTTTTTTTGGATCCTTTCCCGATAACATGGATACTTGAAACTCGGCACGTGGATATATATGTTGAATATATTTCATAATTGAATTTTACATGTTCGCTGATGGTCCTTGGTTCGATCCCAGAGGGCCATTTGCACTTCTCAATGCATTTCTTACGGAGATAACGGAAACAAAATTTAGGTACTTCCCGGCATGTTATCGACTTCAAACTTTGCATATAGAAAGATCAAGTCCATACAAATCAAACAGTGCATTCACAGCTATCAATGTGTCCTGGGTTCGACACCAGGTGTCTCTGCAATCAGAAGTTGATCCGATTTTTAGGAATTAATTTGAAAACTTTCCCAATAATATATAAACTTGAAATTCGGCATATAGATAGAGATCATAGATTCATTTCATGAACATATTTTAGATTTCCTAGATATTCCTTGGTTTGAATCACAGAGCCATTTACATTCGTGAGAAGTAGAACGTAGTTTGAGGCAGTTGTAACCAATATTTTTGGTTGAATTTAAACACACAGTCAGAGATGGTGATCTTCTATAGTGCTGCATAGTAAGATAACCAGTATGACCCCGGTTCGATGCCAGACGATGAAATTGCAGGGAATTATAAGAATTTTTTCAATCCTTTTTTTTTTCTTTTGATGACCGTCCCGATTGTTGCCGATATAAAATTAGTATTGCCGATCTGCTTGCAGTATGCAAGCTACATTTTACTCGTCTATCTATATAGGTATATCCATGAATGAATCCGGAGAAGCATCTATATATAATAGATAGATATAGAGAGGATACAAACTCACAGGCTAAACCACAAGTGTCATTGGCTTGAGATTTTTACGACATATTGGCCGTAACGTGTAACCTCCAGAAATATTGCGTTTTTGAACCTCAATGTCATGGGTTCGATTCCAGAGTGCCACAAAGTCCCGATTTTTCCCGTTTAAATGCATTGCTTTGATTTTCGGGAATAAAAAAAAATACCTCCCGGATAGGTAGGGTAGTTGAACTCAAGGAGCCGATGGATATAGTCAGGATCTATCGATAACGTAAATAACCATCTCGGAAAAAGTCCTGAGTTCGATGCTAGGACAATAAAAAAATCGGCCGTTTAAAATACATTGAGGTAGTTTTTCACTATTTTTTGATGTTTTTATCGAAATCATAGGTAGTTTGTGCTTGGCTAGAAGATGTATGGTAAGAAACGGTTTTAGAAAAAAATTTACATAAGACCGTACTGTTCCTGGGTTCGATGCCAGAGCACATTAAAATTTCTCTCATAAGGAATATAAGGGAAAAGTAGGACGTCTTTTGAAGCAGTTGTACCCAATATTTTTGCATGAATTTTCACACATGGTTAAAGGTGGTAATCCTCTTTAATGCTGCACAGGACGTATTACCAGAAAGACCCGGGGTTGAAGCCAGACGGTATATGTATCCCCCATTTATAATATATTGAGTTAGTTTTCAAAGATAGAAGATGTATGGTAAGAAACGGTTTTAGAAAAAAATTTACATAAGACCGTACTGTTCCTGGGTTCGATGCCAGAGCACATTCAAATTTCTCACATAAGGAATATATGTAAAAAGTAGGACGTCGTTTGAGGCAGTTTCAGCCAATATTTCTGCTTAAATTTTCGCACATAGTTATAGATGGTGATCTCCTGTTGTGCTGCATAGTAAGTTCACCAGGAAGACCCGGGTTCGATGCCAGACGATAAAATTGTGGAGAATTATTAAGATATTTTCATTATTTTTTTCTTTTGAAGACCGTCCCGACATGATGCCAATATGAAATTAGTGTTGTCGATCTGCTTGCAGTATGCAAGCTGCATTTTACTCGTAATAGATGTAGATACTTCTCCGGATTCATTCATATATATAACTAGATAGGTATATAGATAGGATACTAATTCACTGGCTAAACCACAAGTGTCATCGACTTGAAATTTTTACGACGTATTGGCCATAACAAGTACCCGCCAGAAAAATTGCGATTTTCTACCTCAGCGTCATGGGTTTGATTCCAGAGGGCCCCAAAGTCCCAATTTGTCCCCTTTAAATGCATTGCTTAGATTTTCGGGAATTTTTTAAAAATACTTCCCGAATAGGTAGAGAGTAAAAACTCAAGGAGCCAATAGATATGATCAGGATCTATCGATAACATTAATGACTTTTACATAGAAAATCCTTGGTTCGATGCAAGGACGATGCAAAAATCTTCCCTTTAAAATACATGGGAGTAGTTTTTCATGATTTTTTTATGCACTTATCGAAATGATAGGAAGTTCTTACTAATGTGGAAGATGTATATTAAGACTAGGGTTTTGAAAAAAATTTATATAAGACAGTTCTGTTCCTGGGTTCGATGCCGGGGCACAATAAAATTTCTCTCATAAGGAATATAAGGGAAAATTAGGACGTCGTTTGAGGCAGTTGGAACCAATGTTTCTGCTTGAATTTTCACACATAGTTAAAAGTAGTGATCTTCTCTTGTACTGCATAGGAAGTATTACCAGGAAGACCCGGGTCCGATGCAAGACAATTAATTTAAGGCGTGTTTTAAGAATATTTTCAATCCCTTTTTTCCATTTGAGAACCGTCCCGATATGATGCCGATATGATATAGTGTTGTCAATCTGCTTGCAGTATGCAAGCTACATTTTACTCGTACATATATATATATATATATATATATATATATATATATATATGAATATATGATATATATATAGACGTTTCTCCGGATATTACTATATATATATATATATATATATATATATATATATATATATATATATATATATATATATACGAGTAAAATGTAGCTTGCATACTGCAAGCAGATCGACAACAATAATTTCATATCGGCATCATATCGGGACGGCCCTCAAAAGAAAAAATCTGATGTGGCCAGCACATGACTTTCTCCATATATATAAGATGTAAATATTTATCTACCGCAGTAATTTCGAACTCTATATTCCATCTAAACTTGGAATATGAGTGATTAATATATATATATATTATTATCTTTGACGCCAAAAACATGAATAATAATGTTTTACGGGACATGATCGATGAAAAACGATGAAATTGGCCTTTCGCCCATAGAGCCCAGAGCGCCCACAAAGTACATAATCAGCAACTTCCGGTTTATCAGTATTTCATGAATAACTCCTACACAATCAGTGATACAAAAATATGTTTCAACCAAAAGTTATAGTAAATTTTATTTTCTAAAACTTTTATTAATAATAGTATATACCTAAATATCATATTTATGGAGATATTTAGAAAACCGGAAATGAGCTTTGAAGAATACAATTCGACTTCCGGTGAACTGATTTACTCCAAAAACTAATCAACTCTTAAGAAACTAAATAAAGTACTATATATGAAATTTGGTGTTGATATAATGCATCGTTTTTAAGTTAGAGCGCCCACAAAGTACATAACGGCTACTTCCGGTTTATCGGTATTTCACGAATAACTCCTAATCAACCGGTGATACAAAAATATATTAAATACAAAAGTTATAGTAAATTACATAATCTAAAACTTTTATAAATAATACAATCCACGTATATATCATATTTATGGAGATATTTTGAAAACCGGAAATGAGCTATAATGAATGAAGCTCGACTTCCGGTCAACCGATTTACTCCAAAAACTAATCAACTCTGACAGCACAAACCACAGTACTATATACGAAGTTTGGTATTAATACGACCCATAGTTTTCACGATAGAGCGCCCACTAACACACACACACATACAGACACACACACACACACAATCACGCACACACACACACACACATTCACACAGACATCATTCCGAAAATGGTCAAAACGTGTTCTAGGGACCCCAAAACACGTATTTCCGTTGAAATCTCGAAGTCGAATTTTTTCATGAAAACAATACTTTCTCTATACTTCGTATATGGAGAAAGTAAAAAAGGTATTGAAAATATTCTTAAAATTCGCTGCAATTTAATTGTCTGGCATCGAACCCGGGTCTTCCTGGTAAGCTTACTATGTAGCACAACAGAAAATCACCATCTCTTACTATGTGTGAAAATCCAAGCAGAAATATTGGCTACAACTGCCTCAAACGACGTTCTACTTTTCAGGAATGTAAATGGCGCTCTGGATTCGAACCAAGGACGATCTTGGAAATCTAAAACATGTTCATGAATTTTATTTATGATCTCTATCAATTTGCCGAATTTCAAGTTTCTATATTATTGGGATAGGGCTCAAAATAATTATTAAAAATCGGATCAACTACTGATATAAGAGACGCCTGGTGTCGAACCCAGGAAATATATTTACGCTGTGAATGCACAGTATGATTCTAAAGGACTTGATCTTATTTTGCGCAAAGTTTGAAATCGATATCATGCCGGGAAGTACCTAAAATTTGTCTCCGTTATCTCCATAAGAAATGCATTGAGGAATGTAAATGGCCCTCTGGGATCGAACCAAGGACCATCAGCGAATAAAAAAAATTTGATTCTGAAATAAATTTATGATCTCCAACCTCATGCCGAATTTCAAGTATCCATTCCATCGGGAAAGGTTCCAAAAAAAATCATAAAAATTGCCACAATGCTTTTTAAACGGCCGATTTTTGCCTCGACCTAGCATCGAACTTAGGATATTTTCCGTAAAACTCATTTATGATTTCGATAGATCATTACCATATATATAGGCTCCTTGAGTTTTATTTCTCTACCTATCCGGAAAGTATTTTATTTTTATTCCCGAAAATCACGGTAATGCATTTAAACGGGAAAAATCGGGACTTTGGGCCCCTCTGGAATCGAACCTATTACACTGAGGATCAAAGTCGCTTTTTTCCTGGGGGTTTCACGTTATGGCCAATACGTGGTAAAAATTTCTAGTCAATGACGCCAGTAGTTTAGCCTGTGAATTAGTATCCTATCTGGGTATCTGGGTATCTGGGTATATCATGAATGAATCCGGAGAAGCATCTATATCTATTACGAGTAAAATGTAGCTTGCATACTGCAAGCAGATCGACAACACTAATTTCATATCGGCATCATATCGGGACGGACATCAGAAGAAAAAAAAAAAGGATTCAAAATATTCGTAGAATTCGCTGCAGTTTTATCGCCTGGCAGCGAACCCTGGTCTTCCTGGTGTACTTACTATGCAGCAAAACAGAAGATAACCATATCAAACTATGTGCGAAAATTCAAGCAAAACTATTAGGTGCAACTACCTCAAACGACGTCCTACTTTTCACATACACTCCTTATGTGAGAAATTATAATGTGTTCTGGCATCGAACCCAGGAACAGCATGGTCTTATCTATTTTTTTTCTTGAACAAAGTGTTAATATACATCTTCCTTCTAAGCAAGAGCTCCCTTACATATCGATAAATGCATAAAAAAATTATGAAAAGATACCCCATAGTATTATATATGGGGGATATTTTTACCGCCCGGCATCGAACCCGGGTCTTTCAGGCAATACTTTCTATGCAGCACAACAGAAAAACACCATCTCTAAGCAGAAATATTGGCTATAACTGCCTCAAAAAACGTTCTAATTTTCACGAATGTTAATGCCTCTCGGGATTCGAACCAAGGACGATCGTGGAATTCTAAAATATTTTTCTGATAGATATTTATGATCTCTATCTATATGCCGAATTTCAAGTTTCTATTTTAGTGGGAAAGGTTTCAAAATAATTTCTAAAAATCGGATCAAATTCTGATTTCAGAGACACCTGGTGTCGAACCCAGGACGTATTGCAAGCTGTGAATGCAGAGTTTGATTTGTAAAGACTTACTCTTGTATCAAGCAAAGTTTGAAGTTGATAGCGTGTCGGAAAGTACCTAAATTTTGTTTCCGTTGTCTCCGTAAGAAATGCATTGAGAAGTGCAAATGGCCCTCTGGGATCGAACCAAGGACCATCAGTGAACATGTAAAATTTGATTATGAAGTATATTCATGATATGTATCCACGTGCCGAGTTTCGAATATCCATGTTATCGGGAAAGGATCCAAAAAAAATCTTCAAGATCGCCGTAATGCTTTTTAAACGGCCGATTTTTGCCCCGACCAAGCATCGAACCATGGACTATATTCTAAGATGTTTTTCTGATTTTCGTTGGATACGCACGGCTTCTAGCGATCCCTCGAATTTCAACTCTTTCTCTCCCCGGGAAGTACCTCAAAAAAATTTTCGTAAATCCCCGCCATGTATTCTTATGGAGAAAATCGCGACTTTGGGGCCCTCTGGAATCGAACCCATGACCCTGAGGATCAAAATCGCAATTTTTCTGGCGGTTACACGTTATGGCCAATACGTCGTCAAAATTTCAAGTCAATCACGCTGGTGGTTTAGGCTGTGAATTAGTATCCTATCTATCTATCTATCTATATAGGTATACGAGTAAAATGTAGCTTGCATACTGCAAGCAGATCGACAACACTAATTTCATAACGGCATTATATCGGGACGTCCCGGAAAGGAAAAAAAGGATTAAAAATATTCTTAAAATTCGCTTCAATTTAATCGTCTGGCATCGATCCCGGGTCTTTTTGGTGAAATTTCTATGCAGCGCATCAGAAGATGATCTTCTCTAAATACGTGTGAAAATTCAAGCAGAAATATTGGCTGCAACTGCCTCAAACGAAGACCTACTTTTCACGAATGTTAATAGCTCTCTGGAATCGAACCAAGGACGATCTAGGACATATAAAATATGTTTTCGAAATGTATCTATAAGTTCTATATATATATATGCCGAATTTCAAGTTTTAATATTATTTGTAAGGGATTTAAATTAATTCTTAAAAATCGGATAATTTACTGATTGTAGAGACGCCTGGTGTCGAACCCTGGACGTATTGGAAACTGTAAATGCAAAAAATGACTTGCTAGGACTTGATCTAATTTCATACAAAGTTTGAAGTCGATATCATACCGGGAAGTACCTAAAATGTGTTTCCGTTATCCCCATAAGAAATGCACTGTGGAGTGCAAATGGCCCTCTGGGATCGAACCAAGGACCATCAGCGAATATGTAAAATTTAATTATTAAATATATATATGATCTCCAACTCCATGCCGAATTTCAGGCTTCCATGCCATCGGGAAATGGTCCAAAAAAAATCATAAAAATCGCCACAATGCATTTTAAACGGCCGATTTTTACCCCGACCTAGCATCGAACCCAAGATATTTTCCGTAACACTCATTTATGTTTTCGATAGATCATGACCATATATGTAAGCTCCTTGAGTTTTGATTCTCTACCTATCCGGGAAGTATTTTTTTTTAATCCCGAAAATCAAAGCAATACATTTAAACGGGAAAAATCGGGACTTTGGGGCCCTCCGGAATCGAACCCATGACACTGAGGTTCAAAATCGCAATTTTTCTGGAGGTTACACGTTATGGCCAATATGTCGTAAAAATTTCAACTCAATCACTCTTGTGGTTTAGGCTGTGAGTTTGTATCCTCTCTATATATATATCTATTACGAGTAAAATGTTGCTTGCATACTGCAAGCAGATCGGCAATACTAATTTCATATCGGAATCACATCGGGACGGTCCTCATAAGAGAAAAAAAAAGGATTTAATTTTTTCTTAAAATTCGCTGAAATTTCATCATCTGGCATCGAACCCAGGTCTTACTGGTAAAACAACTATGAAACACAATAGAATAATCACCATCTCTAACTATGTGTGAAAATTCAAGCAGAAATATTGGCTACAACTGCCTCAAATGACGCTCTAATTTTCACGAATTTAAATGGCTCTCTGGATTCGAACCAAGGACGATCTTGGAAATGCAAAAAATGTTTCTTGAAGTTATTTATGATCTCTATCTACATTCCGAATTTCAAGTTTCTATATTGTTGGGAAAGGGTTCAAAATAATTATTGAAAGTCGGATCAGTTACTGATATTAGAGACGCCTGGTGTCGAACCCAGGACACATTGACAGCTGGGAATGCACAGTTTGATTTGAATACACTAATCTTTCATAATACAAAGTTTGAAGTCTTTATCGTGCCGGGAAGTACCTATAATTTGTTTCCGTTATCTCCGTAAGAAATGCATTGAGGAATTTAATTGGCCCTCTGGGATCGAACCAAGGACCATCAGCGAATATGCAAAATTTGATCCTGAAATGTATTATTGATGATCAACTCCATGCCGAATTTCAAGTTTCCATGCCATCGGGAAAGGGTCCAAAAAAAAATCTTAAAAATCGCCACAATGCAATTTAAACGGCCAATTTTTGCCCCGACCTAGCATCGAACCCAGGATATTTTCCGTAAAACTCTTTAATGTTTTCGATAGATCATGTTCATATATATAGGCTCCTTGAGTTTTGATTCTCTACCTACCCGGAAAGTATTTTTTTTTAATTCCCGAAAATCAAAGCAATGCATTTAAAAGGAAAAAATCGGGACTTTGGGGCCCTCTGGAATCGAACCCATTACACTGAGGTTCAAAATCGCAATTTTTCTGGAGGTAATACTTTATGGCCAATATGTCGTAAAAATTTCCAGCCTTTGACGCTAGTGGTTTAGCCTGTGACTTTGTATCCTCTCTCTATATATATCTATTATATATAGATGCTTCTCCGGATTCATTCATATATCATATATTCATATATATATACGAGTAAAATGTTGCTTGCATACTGCAAGCAGATCGACAACACTATTTTCATGTCGGCATCATATCGGGACGGCCATGAAAAGAAAAAATCGATTGAAATTTTTCTTAAAATTCACTGAAATTCCATTGTCTGGCATCGAACCCGGGTCTTTACTGTTGAACTTACTATGCAGCACAATAGAACATCGCCATCTCTAACTATGTGTGAAAATTCAAGCAGAAATATGGGCTACAACTGCCTCAAAAGACGTTCTCATTTTCACGAATTTAAATGGCTCTCTGGATTCGAACCAAGGACGATCTTGGAAATCTAAAAAATGTTTCTGAAATTTATTTATGATTTCTATCTACATGCCGAATTTCAAGTTTCTATATTGTTGGGAAAGGGTTCAAAATAATTATTGAAAATCGGATCAGTTACTGATTTTAGAGACGCCTGGTGTCGAACCCAGGACACATTGACAGCTGGGAATGCACAGTTTGATTTGTATACACTTAATCTTTCTTAGTGCAAAGTTTGAAGTCATTATCGCTCCGGGAAGTTCCTATAATTTGTTTCCGTTATCTCCGTAAGAAATGCATTGAGGAATTTAAATGGCCCTCTGGGATCGAACCAAGGACCATCAGCGAATATGTATAATTTGATTCTGAAATCTATTATTGATCTCCAACTCCATGCCGAATTTCAAGTTTTCATGCCATCGCGAAAGGGTCCAAAAAAAATCTTAAAAATCGCCACAATGCAATTTAAACGGCCGATTTTTGCCCCGACCTAGCATCGAACCCAGGATATTTTCACTAAAACTAATTTATGTTTTCGATGGATCATGGCCATATATATAGGCTCCTTGAGTTTTGTTTCGATACCTATCCGGAAAGTATTTTTTTTTAATTCCCGAAAATCAAAGCAATGCATTTAAACGGGAAAAATCGGGACTTTGGGGCCCTCTGGAATCGAACCCATGACACTGAGGTTCAAAATCGCAATTTTTCTGGAGGTTATACGTTATGGCCAGTACGTCGTAAAAATTTCAAGTAAATCACGCTTGTGGTTTAGGCTGTGAATTAGTATCCTATCTATCTATCTATCTATATGTTTATACGAGTAAAATGTAGCTTGCATACTGCAAGCAGATCGACAACACTAATTTCATATAGGCATCATATCGGGACGGACATCAAAAGAAAAAAAAATTCAAAATATTCGTAGAATTCGCTGCAATTTAATCGCCTGGCAGCAAACCCCGGTCTTCCTGGTGTACTTACTATGCAGCAAAATAGAAGATTACCATATCAAACTATGTGTGAAAATTCAAGCAAAACTATTAGGTGCAACTACCTCAAACGACGTCCTACTATTCACATACACTCCTTATTTGAGAAATTATAATGTGCTCTGGCATCGAACCCAGGAACAGCATGGTCTTATCTATTTTTTTTCTTAAACAAAGTGTTAATATTCATCTTCCATCTAAGCAAGAGCTCCCTTACATATCGATAAATGCATAAAAAAATTATGAAAAGATACCCCATAGTATTATATATGGGGGATATTTTTACCGCCCGGCATCGAACCCGGGTCTTTCAGGCAATACTTTCTATGGAGCCCAACAGAAAAACACCATCTCTAACCGCGTATGAAAATTCAAGCAGAAATATTGGTTACAACTGCCTCAAATGACGTCCTACTTTTCCTTTATATTCCTTATGAGAGAAACGTTATTGTGCTCTGGCTTCGAACCCAGGCACAGTACGGTCTTATGGAAATTTTTTTCTACAACTTATTCGTACCATACATCTTCCAGCCAAGCACGAACATCCTATCGTTTCGATAAGTGCATCTAAAAAAATAATGAAAAACGGCTCCCATGTATTTTAAAGGGCAGATCTTTGCATCGTCCTAGCATCGAACCCAGGATAACTTTTGTAAAAGTCATTGATGTTTTCGGAAGTCCAAGACCATAAATATAGGCACCTTGAGTTTTACTTCTCTACCTATCCGGAAAGTATTTTTTTTTAATTCCCGAAAATCACGGCAATGCATTCAAACGGGAAAAATCGGGACTTTGGGGCCCTCTGGAATCGAACCTATGACACTGAGGATCAAAGTCGCTTTTATTCTGTGGGTTTCACGTTATGGCCAATATGTCATAAAAATTTCAGATCAATGACGCTTGCAGTTTAGGCTGTGAATTGGTATCCTATCTATCTATCTATCTATATAGGTATATATATGAATGAATCCGGAGAAGCATCTATATATAATAGATACACTCATTCATTCATTCATTCATTCATTCATTAGGGATCAAAATTCTAACCAAGTGCCACCGACTTGAAATTTTTACCACGTTATGGCCATGACGTGTAACCTCCAGAATAAATCCGACTTTGAACCTCGGTGTCGTGGGTTCGATTCCAGAAGGCCCCGAGGTCGCGATTTTCCCCATAAGAGTACATGGCGGGGATTTTCAAAAAATTTTTTGAGGCACTTCCGGGGAAAGTAGAGAGTTGAAATTCAAGGGATCGCTAGATGCTGTGCATATCAAAAGGAAACCATAAAGACATCTCCGAATATTATCATTGGTTCGATGCTAGGTAGGGGCAAAAATCGGCCGTTTAAAATGCATTGCAGCGATTTTTAAGATTTTTTTTGAACCCTTTTCCGATGACATAGAAACTTGAAATTCGGCATGGCGTTAGATATCATAATTATTTTTTATAATCATATTTTATATATTCCCTTATGGTCCTTAGTTCGATCCCAAGGGGCCATTTGCACTCCTCAATGCATTTCTTATGGAGATTATGGAAACACATTTTAGGTGCTTCCCGATATTATATCTACTTGAAACTTTGCATAAGATAAGATCAAGTCATTACTAATCAAACTGTGAATTCACAGCTACCAATGCTTCTTGGTTTCACCACCAGGCGTCTCTACAATCAGTAAATGATCCGATTTTTAAGAATTTTTTTGAACCATTTCCCAATTATATAGAAACTTGAAATTCAGCAGACAGATAGAGATTATAGATACATTTCAGGAACATGTTCTAGATTCCCACGATCGTCCTTGGTTCGAATCCAGAGAGCCATTTACATTCGTGAAAAGTAGAACGTCGTTTGAAGCAGTTGTAGCAAATATTTCTGCTTGAATTTTCACACATAGTTAGATATAGTAATCTTCTATTGTGCCGCTTAGTAAGTTCACCAGGAAGACCCGGGTTCGATGCCAGACGCTAAAATTGAAGCAAATTTTAAGAATATTTTCAATCCTTTTTTATTTTCTTTTGAGGACCGTCCCGATATGATGCCGAAATAAAAATAATATTGCCGATCTGTTGCAGTATGCAAGCTACATTGCACTCGTATAATAGATATATATATAGGGGATCAAAATTCTAACCATGTTCCACAAGTGCCACCGACTTGAAATTTTTACGACGTTATGGCCATGACGTGTAACCTCCAGGAAAATGGCGGGGATTTTCGAAAACTTTTTTCAGGCACTTCCCGGAAAAGGAAAGATTTGAAATTCAAGGGATCACTAGATGCCGTGCATATCTAAAGGAAACCATGAAGACATCTACGAATATTATCCTTGGTTCGATGCTAGGTCGGGGCAAAAATCGGCCGTTTAAAATGCATTGTGGCGATTTTTAAGATTTTCTTTGGACCCTTTTCCGATGGCATAGAAACTTGAAATTCGGTATGAGGTTCGATACCATAAAAATATATCATAATCAAATTTTACGTATTCGCTGATGGTCCTTGGTTCGATCCCAGAGGGACATTTAAATTCCTCAATGCATTTCTTACGGAGATAACGGAAACAAATTTTAGGTACTTCCCGGCACGACATCGACTTCAAACTTTGCATATAGAAAGATCAACTACATACAAATCAAACAGTCCATTCACTGCTATCAATGTGTCCTGGGTTCGACACTAGGTGTCTCTGCAATCAGAAGTTGATCCGATTTTTAGGAATTATTTTGAAACCTTTGCCAATAAAATAGAAACTTCAAATTCGGCATATAGATAGAGATCATAAATAACTTTCAGAAAAATTTTTTAGATTTCCAAAATCGTCCTTGGTTCGAATCCAGAGAGCCATTTAAATTCGTGAAAATTAGAACGTCTCTTAAGGCAGATGTAGCCCATATTTCTGCTTGAATTTTCACACATAGTTAGAGATGGTGATGTTCTATTGTGCTGCATAGTAAGTTCACAGTAAAGACCCGGGTTCGATGCCAGACGATGGAATTTCAGCGAATTTTAAGAAAAATTTCAATCCATTTTTTTTTTTATGGCCGTCCCGATATGATGCCGACATGAAAATAGTGTTAACGATCTGCTTGCAGTATGCAAGCAACATTTTACTCGTATATATATATATCTATTATATATAGATGCTTCTCCGGATTCATTCATGTATCCATATATATATATAGTGAGGATACAAATTCACTGGCTAAACCACAATCAACATTTACCTGAAATTTTTACGACATATTGGCCATAACGTGTAACCACCAGAAAAATTGCGATTTTGAACCTCTGTGTCATGGGTTCGATTCCAGAGAGCTCCAATGTCCCGATTTTTCCCGTTTAAATGCATTGCTTTGATTTTCGGGAATTTTTAAAATATTCTTGCCGGATAGGTAGGGACTTCAAACTCAAGGAGCCGATATATATGGTCATGATCTATCGAAAATATAAATGAGTTTTACGAAAAATATCCTGAGTTCGATGCTAGGTCGAGGCAAAAATCGGCCGTTTAAAATGCATTGTGGCGATTTTTAAGATTTTTTTGGACCCCTTCCCGATGGCATGGAAACTTGAAATTCGGCATGGAGTAGGAGATCATAAATATATTTAATAATCAAATTTTGCACATTCGCTGCTGGTGCTTGGTTCGATACCAGAGAGCCATTTACATTCCTCAATGCATTTGTTATGGAGATAACAGAAAAAGGTTTTAGGTACTTCCCGGCATGATATCTACTTTAAACTTTGTATGAAACAAGAAGAAGTCCTAATAACTCATACTGTGCATTCATAGCTACCAATATGTCCTGGGTTCGACACCAGGCGTCTCTACAATCAGTAAAATATCCGATTTTTAAGAATTATTTTGAACACCTTCCCAGTAATATTAAATCATGAATTTCGGCATATATATAGAGCTCAAAGATACATTTCGAAAACATGTATTAGATTTCCTAGATCGTCCTTGGTTCAATTCCAGAGAGCCATTTACATTCGTGAAAATTAGACCGTCTTTTCATGCAGTTGTAGCCAATATTTCTGCTTGATTTTTCACACATAGTTACAGATGGTGGTTTTCTATTCTGCTGCATAGTTAGTTCAGAGTAAAGACCCGGGTTCGATGCCAGACGATGAAATTTCAGCGAATTTTAAGAAAAATTACTATCCTTTTTTTTTCTTTTGAGGACCGTCCCGATATGATGCCGATATGAAATTAGTATTGCCGATCTGCTTGCAGTAGGCAAGCTACATTTTACTCGTATATATATATATATATATATACGAGTATATATATAGATGCTTCTCCGGATTCATTCATATATCATATATATATATATGTACGAGTAAAATGTAGCTTGCATACTGCAAGGAGATTGACAACACTAATTTCATATCGGCATCATATCGGGACGGTCCTCAAAAGAAAAAAAATGAATGAAATTTTTCATGAAATTCGCTGACATTTTATCGTCTGGCATCGAACCCGGGTCTTTACTGTGAACTTACTATGCAGCACAATAGTAGATCACCATCTCTAACTATGTGTGAAAATTCAAGCAGAAAAATTGGCTACAACTGCCTCAAAAGACGTTCTAATTTTCACTTATGTAAATGGCTCTCTGGATTCGAACCAAGGACGATCATGGAAATCTAAAAGATGTTTCTGAAAGTTATATATGATCTCTATTAATCTGCCGAATTTCAAGTTTCTATATTATTGGGAAAGGTTTCAAAATAATTCCTAAAAATCGGATCAACTTCTGATTGCAGAGACACCTGGTGTCGAACCCAAGAAAATATTGTATGCTGTGAATGCAAAGTTTGATTTGTAAGGACAGGCTCCTCTATCATGCAAAGTTTGAAGTCGATAGCATGCCGGGAAGTACCTTAATTTTGTTTCCGTTATCTCCGTAAGATATGCATTGAGAAGTGAAAATGGCCCTCTGGGATCGAACCAAGGACCATCAACGAACATGTTAAATTTGATTCTGAAATATATTCGTGATATCTATCCACGTGCTGAGTTTCAAGTATCCATGTCATCGGGAAAGGATCCAAAAAAAATCTTCAAAATCGCCGCAATGCATTTTAAACGGCCGATTTTTGCCTCAACCTAGCATCGAACCAAGGATAATATTCGTAGATGTCTAGGAAAAAGCCGACTTTGAACCTCGGTGTCATGGGTTCGGTTCCAGAAGCCCCCAAAGTCGCGATTTTCCCCATAAGATTACATGGCGGGGATTTTCGAAAATGTATTTGAGGCACTTCCCGGAAAAGGAGAGAGTTGAAACTCGAGGTATCGCTAGATGCCGCGCATATCAAAAGGAAACAATAAAGATATCTACGAATATTATCCTTTGTTCGATGCTAGGTCGGGGCAATTATCGGCCGTTTAAAATGCATTGCGGCGATTTTTAAGATATTTTTTGAACCCTTTTCCGATGGCATAGAAACTTGAAATTCGGCATGGCGTTAGATATTATAATTATATTTCATAATCAAATTTTATATATTCCCTTATGGTCTTTGGTTCGATCCCAGAGGGCCATTTACATTCCTCAATGCATTTCTTATGGAGATTACGGAAACACATTTTAGGTGCTTCCGGATATTATATCTACTTGAAACTTTGCATAAGATAAGATCAAGTCATTACTAATCAAACTGTGAACACACAGCTACCAATGTTTCCTGGTTTCATCACCAGGCGTCTCTACAATCAGTAAATGATCCGATTTTTAAGAATTTTTTGGAACAATTTCCCAATTATATAGAAACTTGAAATTCAGCAGACAGATAGAAATTATAGATACATTTCAGGAACATGTTCTAGATTCCCACGATCGTCCTTCGTTCGAATCCAGAGAGCAATTTACTTTCGTGAAAAGTACATCGACGTTTGAAGCAGTTGTAGCAAATATTTCTGCTTGAATTTTCACACATAGTTAGATATAGTGATCTTCTATTGTGCCGCTTAGTAAGTTCACCAGGAAGACCCCGGTTCGATGCAAGACGCTACAATTGAGGACCGTCTTGATATGATGCCGAAATAAAATAATATTGCCGATCTGCTTGCAGTATGCAAGCTACATTGCACTCCTAATAGATATATAGATGCTTCTCCGGAATCATTCATATATATAGATACGTACGAGTAAAATGTAGCTTGCATACTGCAAGCAGATCGACAAAACAAATTTCTTGTCGGCATCCTATCAGGACGGTCTTCAAAAGAAAAAAATAATGAAAATATCTTAATAATTCTCCACAATTTTATCGTCTGGCATCGAACCCGGGTCTTCCTGGTGAACTTACTATGCAGCAAAACAGAAGATCACCTTCTATAACTGTGTGTGAAAATTCAAACAGAAATATTTGCTAATAATGCCTCAAAAGACGTTCTACTTTTCAATAATGTAAATGACTCTCTGGATTCGAACCAAGGACGATCTAGGAAATCTAAAACATGTTTTTGAAATCTATCTATGTTCTCAATCTATATACCTGATTTCATGTTTTAATATTATTGGGAAAGGGGTTTAAATTAATTCTTAAAAATCGGATAATTTACTGATTGTAGAGACGCCTGGTGTCGAACCCAGGAAACATTGGTAGCTGTGAATGCACGGTATAACTTTTTAAAACTTCATATTATTTCATACTAAATTTGAAGTTGATATCATATCGGGAAGTACCTAAAACATTTATCTGTTATCTCCATAAGAAATGCATTGAGGAATGTAAATGGCTTTCTGGGATCGAACCAAGGACCATCAGCGAATATTTAAAATTTGATTATGAAATATGTTTGTAATCTCCAACTCCATGCCGAATTTCAAGTTTCCATGCCATCGGGAAGGGGTCCAAAAAAAATCTTAAAAAACCGCCACAATGCATTTTAAACGGCCGATTTTTGCCTTGACCTAGCATCGAACCCAGGTTATTTTCCGTAAAACTCATTTATGTTTTCGATAGATCATGACCATATATAAAGGCTCCTAGAGTTTCGATTCTCTACCTATCCGGGAAGTATTTTTTAAAAATTCCCGAAAATCTAAGCAATGCATTTAAACGGGAAAAATCGGGACTTTGGGGCCCTCTGGAATCGAACCCATGACACTGAGGATCAAAATCACAATTTTTCTGGTGGTTAATTGTTATGGCCAATACGCAGTAAAAATTTGAACTCAATCACGCTTGTGGTTTAGGCTGTGAATTTGTATCCTATCTATCTATATACCTATCTATATACCTATCTATATACCTGTCTTGACCTATGGAAGTGAAACTTGGGTGTTAAATGCTGCAATAACCCAGAGACTTCAGACAACGCAAAGGAGCATGGAACGCTGTATGCTGGGAATCACAAGAAGAGACAGCAAACGAAACACTTGGGTGAGAATGATGACTGGAGTTACAGACATAATAGATAAGGTAAGATCACTGAAATGGAGGTGATCCGGCCATATTGCAAGAAGAAACGACAACCGTTGGACATCTGCCGTTCTCAACTAGATACCAAGAGATGTGAAGAGACCAAGAAGACGACCTATGGACAGGTGGAACAGAGACATCATCAAGTACTTAGGTGTAACGTGGCAACGAGAAGCTCAGGACAGAGAAAATTGGAAAGTACTAGGGGAGGCCTACATCCGACGTCGGATTGAAAATGGCTGATGATGATGATATATGAATGAATCCGGAGAAGCATCTATATATATATATATACGAGTAAAATGTTGCTTGCATACTGCAAGCAGATCGGAACACTATTTTCATGTCGGCATCATATCGGGACGGCCATCAAAAGAAAAAAATGGATTGAAATATTTCTTAATATTCGCTGAAATTCCATCGTCTGGCATCGAACCCGGGTCTTTACTGTGAACTTACTATGCAGCACAATATAACATCACCATCTCTAACTATGTTTGAAAATTCAAGCAGAAATATGGGCTACAACTGCCTCAAAAGACGTTCTAATTTTCACGAATTTAAATGGCTCTCTGGATTCGAACCAAGGACGATCTTGGAAATCTAAAAAATGTTTCTGAAAGTTATTATATGATCTCTATCTATATGCCGAATTTGCAGTTTCTATATTATTGGCAAAGGTTTCAAAATAATTTCTAAAAATCGGATCAACTTTTGATTGCAGCGACACCTGGTGTCGAACCCAGGACGTATTAATAGCTGTAAATGCACTGTTTGTTTTTTATGGATTTGATCTTTCTATATGCAAAGTTTGAAGTCGATATCATGCCGGGAAGTACCTAGAATGTGTTTCCGTTATCCCCATAAGAAATGCTTTGTGGAGTGCAAATGGCCCTCTGGGATCGAACCAAGGACCATAAGCGAATACAAAAAAATTGATTATGAAATATTTTTATGATTTCTAACCCCATGCCAAATTTCAAGTTTCCATGCATTCGGAAAGACGTCCAAAAAAATCTTAAAAATCGCCACAACACATTTTAAACGGCCGATTTTCGCCCCGACCTAGCATCGAACCCAGGATATTTTCCGTAAAACTCATTTATGTTTTCGATAGATCATGTTCATATATATAGGCTCCTTGAGTTTTGATTCTCTACCTACCCGGAAAGTATTTTTTTTTAATTCCCGAAAATCAAAGCAATGCATTTAAACGGGAAAAATCGGGACTTTGGGGCCCTCTGGAATCGAACCCATGACACTGAGAATCAAAATCCCAATTTTTCTGGAGGTTATACGTTATGGCCAATATGTCGTAAAAATTTCAAGCCATTGACGCTAGTGGTTTAGCCTGTGACTTTGTATCCTCTCTATATATCTATTATATATAGACGCTTCTCCGTATATCTATTATACGAGTAAAATGTTGCTTGCATACTGCAAGCAGATCGACAACACTATTTTCATGTCGGCATCATATCGGGACGGCCATCAAAAGAAAAAAATGGATAGAAATTTTTCTTAAAATTCGCTGAAATTCCATCGTCTGACATCGAACCCGGGTCTTTACTGTGAACTTACTATGTAGCACAATAGAACATCACCATCTCTAACTATGTGTGAAAATTCAAGCAGAAATATGGGCTACAACTGCCCCAAAAGACGTTCTAATTTTCACGAATTTAAATGGCTCTCTGGATTCAAACCAAGGACGATCATGGAAATCTAAAAACTGTTTCTGAAAGTTATTTATGATCTCTATCTATATGCCGAATTTGAAGTTTCTATATTATTGGCAAAGGTTTCAAAATAATTCCTAAAAATCGGATCAGCTTTTGTTTGCAGAGACACCTGGTGTCGAACCCAGGACCCATTAATTACTGTAAATGCACTGTTTGTTTTTTATGGATTTTATCTTTCTATATGCAAAGTTTGAAGTCGATATCGTGCCGGGAAGTACCTAAAATTTGTTTCCGTTATCTCCGTAAGAAATGCATTGACGAATGTAAATGGCTCTCTGGGATCGAACCAAGGACCATCATCGAATATGTAAAATTTTATTACGAAATATATTTATGATCTCCAACTCCATGCCGAATTTCAAGTTTCCATGCCATCGGAAAAGGGTCCAAAAAAAATCTTAAAAATCGCCACAATGCATTTTAAACGGCCGATTTTTGCCCCGACCTAGCATCGAACCAAGGATAATATTCGTAGATGTCTTTATGGTTTCCTTTAGATATGCACGGCATCTAGCGGTCCCTAGAATTTCAACTCTTCCCTTTTCCGGGAAGTGCCTCAAAAAAAATTTTGAAAATCCTCACCATGTATCCTTATGGAGAAAATCGGGACTTTGGGGCCTTCTGGAATCGAACCCATGACACTGAGACTCAAGGTCAGATTTTTTCTGGAGGTTACCCGTCATGGCCATAATGTCGTAAAAATGTCAAGTCGATGGCACTTGTGGAACATGGTAAAACTTTTGATCCCCTATATATATATATATACGAGTAAAATGTAGCTTGCATACTGCAAGCAGATCGGCAATACTAATTTCATATCGGCATCATATCGGGACGGTCTTTAAAAGAAAAAAAAAGGATTTAATTTTTTCTTAAAATTCGCTGAAATTTCATCGTCTGGGATCGAACCCTGGTCTTACTGGTAAACCTACTATGAAACACAATAGAAGATCACCATCTCTAACTATGTGTGAAAATTCAAGCAGAAATATTGGCTATAACTGCCTCAAAAAACGTTCTAATTTTCACGAATCTTAATGCCTCTCGGGACTCGAACCAAGGACGATCGTGGAAGTCTAAAATATGTTTCTGATAGATATTTATGATCTCTATCTATATGCCGAATTTCAAGTTTCTATTTTAGTGGGAAAGGTTTCAAAATAATTCCTAAAAATCGGATCAAATTCTGATTTCAGAGACACCTGGTGTCGAACCCAGGACGTATTGCAAGCTGTGAATGCAGAATTTGATTTGTAAAGACTTACTCTTGTATCATGCAAAGTTTGAAGTTGATAGCATGTCGGAAAGTACCTAAATTTTGTTTCCGTTGTCTCCGTAAGAAATGCATTGAGAAGTGCAAATGGCCCTCTGGGATCGAACCAAGGACCATCAGCGAACATGTAAAATTTGATTATGAAGTATATTCATGATATCTATCCACGTGCCGAGTTTCGAATATCCATGTTATCGGGAAAGGATCCAAAAAAAATCTTCAAAATCGCCGTAATGCATTTTAAACGGCCGATTTTTTCCCCGACCTAGCATCGAACCATGGACTATATTCTAAGATGTTTTTCTGATTTTCGTTGGATACGCACGGCTTCTAGCGATCCCTCGAGTTTCAACTCTTTCTCTCCCCGGGAAGTACCTCAAAAAAATTTTCGAAAATCTCCGTCATGTATTCTTATGGAGAAAATCGCGACTTTGGGGCCCTCTGGAACCGAACCCATGACCCTGAGGATCAAAATCGCAATTTTTCTGGCGGTTACACGTTATGGCCAATACGTCGTAAAAATTTCAAGTCAATCACGCTTGTGGTTTAGGCTGTGAATTAGTATCCTATCTATCTATCTATCTATCTATCTATCTATCTATCTATATAGGTATATCCATGAATGAATCCGGAGAAGCATCTATATATAATAGATATATATAACTTACGAGTAAAATGTAGCTTGCATACTGCAAGCAGATCGACAACAATAATTTCATGTCGGCATCATATCGGGACGGCCCTCAAAAGAAAAAAAAAGGTATTGAAAATATTCTTAAAATTCGCTGCAATTTAATTGACTGGCATCGAACCCGGGTCTTCCTGGTTAGCTTACTATGTAGCACAACAGAAAATCACCATCTCTTACTATGTGTGAAAATTCAAGCAGAAATATTGGCTACAACTGCCTCAAACGACGTTCTACTTTTCAGGAATGTAAATGGCGCTCTGGATTCGAACCAAGGACGATCTTGGAAATCTAAAACATGTTCATGAAAGTTATTTATGATCTCTATCTATTTGCCGAATTTCAAGTTTCTATATTATTGGGATAGGGCTCAAAATAATTATTAAAAATCGGGTCAACTACTGATATAAGAGACGCCTGGTGTCGAACCCAGGAAATATATTTATGCTGTGAATGCACAATATGATTTTAAAGGACTTGATCTTATTTTGTGCAAAGTTTGAAATCGATATCATGCCGGGAAGTACCTAAAATTTGTCTCAGTTATCTCCATAAGAAATGCATTGTGGAATGTAAATGGCCCTCTGGGATCGAACCAAGGACCATCAGCGAATACAAAAAATTTGATTATGAAATAAATTTATGATCTCCAACCTCATGCCGAATTTCAAGTATCCATGCCATCGGGAAAGGGTCCAAAAAAAATCATAAAAATCGCCACAATGCTTTTTAAACGGCCGATTTTTGCCTCGACCTAGCATCGAACTTAGGTTATTTTCCGTAAAACTCATTTATGATTTCGATAGATCATTACCATATATAGAGGCTCCTTGAGTTTTATTTCTCTACCTATCCGGAAAGTATTTTTTTTTAATTCCCGTAAATCACGGTAATGCATTTAAACGGGAAAAATCGGGACTTTGGGGCCCTCTGGAATCGAACCCATGACACTGAGGATCAAAGTCGCTTTTTTCCTGGGGGTTTCACGTTATGGCCAATACGTGGTAAAAATTTCGAGTCAATGACGCCAGTAGTTTAGCCTGTGAATTAGTATCCTATCTGGGTATCTGGGTATCTGGGTATATCATGAATGAATCCGGAGAAGCATCTATATATATAACGAGTAAAATGTTGCTTGCATACTGCAAGCAGATCGGCAACACTATTTTCATGTCGGCATCATATCCGGACGGCCATCAAAAGAAAAAAAAAGGTTGAAATTTTTCTTAAAATTTGTCTAAATTCCATCGTCTGGGATCGAACCCGGGTCTTTACTGTGAACTTACTATGCAGCACAATAGAACATCACCATCTCTAACGATGTGTGAAAATTCAACCAGAATATGGGCTACAACTGCCTCAAAAGACGTTCTAATTTTCACGAATTTAAATGGCTCTCTGGATTCGAACCAAGGACGATCTTGGAAATCTAAAAAATGTTTCTGAAATTTATTTATGATCTCTATCTATATGCCGAATTTCAAGTTTCTATATAATTGGAAAATGGTTCCAAAAAATTCTTAAAAATTGGATCATTTACTGATTATAGAGACGCCTGGTGGTAAAACCAGGAAACATTGGTAGCTGTGAATTCACAGTTTGATTAGTAATGACTTGATCTTATCTTATGCAAAGTTTCAAGTAGATATAATATCGGGAAGCACCTAAAATGTGTTTCCGTAATTTCCATAAGAAAAGCATTGAGGAATGTAAATGGCCCTCTGGGATCGAACCAAGGACCATAAGGAAATATGTAAAATTTGATTATGAAATATAATTATGATATCTAACGCCATGCCGAATTTCAAGTTTCTATGCCATCGGAAAAGGGTTAAAAAAAAAACTTAAAAATCGCCGCAATGCATTTTAAACGGCCGACTTTTGCCCCGTCCTAGCATCGAACCTAGGATAATATTCGTAGATATCTTTACGGTTTTCTTTTGATATGGGGGGCATCTAGCGATCCCTCGAGTTTCAACTCTCTCCTTTTCCGGGAAGTGCCTCAAAAAAATTTTCGAAAATCCCCGCCATGTAATCTTATGGGGAAAATCGCGAATTTGGGGCCTTCTGGAATCGAACCCATGCTACCGAGGATCAAAGTCGCTTTTTTCCTGGGGGTTTCACGTTATGGCCAATACGTGGTAAAAATTTCAAGTCAATGACGCTTGTGGTTTAGGCTGTGAATTAGTATCCTATCTATCTATCTATCTATCTATCTATCTATCTATCTATATAGGTATATCCATGAATGAATCCGGAGAAGCATCTATATATAATAGATATATAGGTATATCCGGAGAAGCGTCTATATATAATAGATATAGACGCTTCTCCGGATATACCTATATATATATATATACAGTAGAACCTCAATTCTACAAAGTTGAAGGGACCCAAAAGTTTGCGCTTTGTAAAATTCGGGCTTTGTAAATTTGAGGTTTTCTTTCAAGCAATCGAAAACTCTACGATACCAATCCAGTTTCAGTAATACAGTGTATAAAGTTAAATGGGATTGAAAGGAAGGTAATATTTCAATAAAATTAATAACGCATCCAGTTTAATGTTTAATACATATAACAGAAAAAAAATTCTAAACTTTTTACTTTTTAAAATAATCATCAATTTTTTTGTTTTTTGGAAGTTTCAATGAAAGATGATGTGAGTTTCTCAATACCTGAAAGGTAATAATTGAATAAATCGGGTACACCATCAGTAAACATTAAGGTACTTTGACGTTTGGTAGCACTAGTCCGCTTATTTTATGAACTGGGGCATTATCTACAAGAAGTAGTACATTGGGATTCTCGCATGCGCTCTTCCACTGCAAAAAGATAATTTGCTTCTGAAAAATGTATGTCGTCATCCATGATTTTTTATTACTTTCATACAACACAGGCAAATTTTTCACGTTCTTCAAGCAACGCAGAGATTGATTTTGATTTTGCAATCACAAATGGTTTCAACTTTTCAGATCCATCTTGGTTACATATCAACATTACTGTAACCATATCCTTAGATTTTTTACCTCCGCGACATTTTTTACCACGAGTCCCGAGGGTGGAGTCAGGTAATTCCTTGAAAAACAAATCTGTTTCATCCAGGTTGTATATATCTCGAGGGGAATATTTAGACACAATGTCATCGTTTATTTCATGCCACTGCTCAACGTCTTTTGTGTTGACGCTACCTTCTTCTCCACAGATTTTAATTGAAGTGATCTATCAAGCCACCCATTTGAGGCTTTAAAGTTGTCGCTCTTCGGTTTAAGAGCCAAAACCTGAGTCTTCTCCTTCAGAATTGGTCCACTTATAGGCAATTTGACACTTAAAAAAAATAATTCAGCTGCCCATCAAATTGCGACGATGAGACGTACTTTGTATTTAATGATGTTGCTGTGTGACTCAAAATTTTTTCACTTGAATTGACGATTGCTGCCAATGTAGATAAAGAAATGCCATACTTCCGAGCAATTTCTGTTTTTGTCAGCCCGCGATCGCGTACTTCCTTTATAATTGACCTTTTAGTGACCAAACTCAGGGACTTCCTCTTTTTGTTGGTCAGTGATGTTTTATCCATTATTTTACTGATAGGCACCTCGCGCAGAGAGACAGATTCTGACTGAACGCGCGCTACTTTTCCTCGCTTGGAGACCAACATTTTCAGGATCATTTTTCCAAAACTCCCCAAGTCGAAAACAAATTCTTATCATGCTCTATTCTCTCAATCTCTCGACCAAATAGAAACCATATACTCCTGGAAACTGCTGATCTATACGATCCCACGTCGCGGATTTGCATTGAGCTCAGTGCGACAAAACCATTTCAAATACTTCGTAAAACCGGGGTTTATTCACTCCTAGGGACCGTCTTCTCACTTCGTAAAACATGAAATCGAGGTTTTACGTAAAACCAAGGTCAGTTTACTTGTACAAAGATCGGAACCGGCGGAATGGTTCGTAAAACTGTGTCACTTTGTAAAATCGAGGTTCGTAAAAACGGGGTTCTACTGTATATATATAAGTTATATATAGGGGATCAAAATTCTAACCATGTTCCACAAGTGCCAATGCCTTGAAATTTTTACGACATATTGGCCATAACGTGTAACCTCCAAAAAAAAGCCGACTTTGAACCTCGGTGTCATGGGTTCGATTCCAGAAGGCCTTAAAGTCGTGATTTTGTCCATAAGAATACATGGCGGGGATTTTCGAAAATTTTTTTGAGGTACTTCCGGGAAAAGGAGAGAGTTGAAATTCAAGGGACCGCTAGATAACGTGCATATCTAAAGGAATCCATAAAGACATCTACGAATATTATCCTTGGTTCGATGCTAGGTCGGGGCAAAAATCGGCCGTTTAAAATGCATTGTGGCGATTTTAAAGATTTTTTTTGGACCCTTTTACGATGGCATAGAAACTTGAAATTCTGTATGACGTTAGATACCATTAAAGTATTTCATAATCAAATTTTACATATTCGCTGATGGTCCTTGGTTCGATCCCAGAGGGACATTAAAATTCCTCAATGCTTTTCTTACGGAGATAACGGAGACGAAATTTAGGTACTTCCCGGCCCGATATCAACTTCAAACCTTGCATATAGAAAGATCAAGTCCATACAAATCAAACAGTGCAATCACAGTTATCAATAAGTCCTGGGTTCGACACCAGGTGTCTCTGCAATCAGAAGTTGATCCGATTTTTAGGAATTATTTTGAAACTATTGCCAATAATATAGAAACTTCAAATTTGGAAATATAGATAGAGATCATTAATAACTTTCAGAAACATTTTTTAGATTTCCAAGATCGTCCTTGGTTCGAATCCAGAGAGCCATTTAAATTCGTGAAAATGAGAACGTCTTTTGAGGAAGTTGTAGCCCATATTTCTGCTTGAATTTTCACACATAGTTAGAGATGGTGATGTTCTATTTTCCTGCATAGTAAGTACACAGTAAAGACCCGGGTTCAATGCCAGACGATGGAATTTCAGCGAATTTTAAGAAAAATTTTAATCCATTTTTTTCTTTTGATGGCCGTCCCGATAGGATGCCGACATGAAAATAGTGTTGTCGATCTGCTTGCAGTATGCAAGCAACATTTTACTCGTAATAGATATAGATAGGTATATAGATAGATAGGATACAAATTCACAGCCTAAACCACAAGCGTGATTGAGTTCAAATTTTTACTGCGTATTGGCCATAACAATTAACCGCCAGAAAAATTGTAATTTTGATCCTCAGTGTCATGGGTTCGATTCCAGAGGGCCCCAAAGTCCCGATTTTTCCCGTTTAAATGCATTGCTTAGATTTTCGGGAATTTTTAAAAAATATTTTCCGGATAGGTAGAGAATCAAAACTCTAGGAGCCTTTATATATGGTCATGCTCTATCGAAAACATAAATGAGTTTTACAGAAAATAACCTGGGTTCGATGCTACGTCAAGGCAAAAATCGGCCGTTTAAAATGCATTGTGGCGATTTTTAAGATTTTTTTTCGACCCTTTCCCGATGGCATGGAAACTTGAAAATCGGCATAGAGTTGAAGATCATAAATATATTTCGTGATCAAATTTTACATATTCGCTGATGGTCCCTGGTTCGATCCCAAAGAGCCATTTACATTCCCCAATTCATTTCTTACGGAGATAACGGAAACACATTTTAGGTGCTTCCCGATATTATATCTACTTGAAACTTTGCATAATATAAGATCAAGTGATTACAAATCAAACTGTGTATTCACAGCTACCAAAGTGTCCTGGGATCGACACTAGGCGTCTCTACAATCAGTATATGATCCGATTTTTAAGAATTTTTTTTTGAACCACTTCCCAATAATATAGAAACTTGAAATACGGCATAAATTTAGAAATTATGGATACATTTCAGGAACATTTTCCAGATTTCCACGATCGTCCTTGGTTCAAATCCAGAGAGCCATTTACATTCGTTATAAGTACAACGTCGTTTGATGCGGTTGTACCCAATATTTCTGCTTGAATTTTCTCACATAGTTAGAGATAGTGATCTTCTATTTTACCGCTTAGTAAGTTAACCAGTAAGAGCTGGGTTCGACGCCAGACGATAAAAGTGCAGAGAATTTTTAGAATATATTCAATCCTATTTTTTCTTCTGAGGACCGTCCCGATATGATGCCGATATAAAAATAATATTGCCGAACTGCTTGCAGATTGCAAGCTACATTTTACTCGTAATATTATATATTCGCAAATTACTTAATAAAAATTCTGAAAACAATACAATAATATATATTCAAATGCTGAAAGAGTTTTTACAAAAAACATTGTTTACTCAAAAGTTCTGAATCATTAAAATTACTTTCAAATTATCGTAAGTTCAGCGACAAAATTCATTTTTTAGCCGCTGGATTATTTTTATTGCAAAACATATAAAAAATACGAGACACGTATTTGAAAATTAATTTTTATTTATGTTTTGTATAATTCGAACAATTCAAAATAACTGTGCAACCTTGACGAAACCTGATCATTATGACAATAAAAAATCTCAAGGAAATGTCAAAAATGCGTTATCGCTTTTTAAATATGGCTTAGCAAAGCTAAACCTCATTTTCCCTATCCTTCGTATATTTCAAATTACTCAAAAATTAGTGTACAGAAAATAAAATTATAAGTACCTTAACAAAAATATATCTTATACCTCCATGTATATCAACTATCATTTTTATTAGCGTTTATTTGATTCAATAATAACATGGGAATATTAAAATTGGCAATTAATTTTATAAAAAAATTAATATAACTGCCATTGTGTTTTTTTAAATTTTTTTAGTTTACTCTTAACATTAAATTTTAAATTTCAGAGGTATCGAAGGGAATTAAGGCAAACAACACATCCTAATATCTTACGGTTCTCTATATTTATTATTTCCTCATTGTTTACTGTTGAAATTTTACCAGTTTCTGACTTCATATTACTATCATTTTGTAATTTAGTTATAATGCTGCTTTTTTACTTTCCATGTTACTCACAGCTTTTTTTACATCTTTTAGTTTGTACTACATCTTTTAGTATCAATTGCTTCTTCACACCTCCCTTCTTTGTGGGTGTTTTCCTGCTGTGGATCTTTTTTTTCTTAAGATATCACCTTAGGTTTATTTTAAATCCACTCCTTCTAAAGTATTCCTCTCTGTTTCTATTCACTTACATACAATCTTTTATGTATAAAATATCATGGAAGAAAGGTTAGATGGAAGAATAGACTTTTCTGTCTCAAACTTGCCTTAATAGCCCTTTTTGTACGTGCTTGCACCTGACATAATAGAAAAACTTCAAAAACATTACAGGAAATTATTATAGAGTAATAATCATTGACAGGAGAACTTTAATTGTGCATCAAACTTAAATTTTAATGAATTTTGGTCGTATTTCGACCACTAGGCGATCACTAGTATTAATAATTTATTCTGCACAACCATTAAAATCTCCTCATTTTCTATATATTTACTTTATTTTTGAAGAAATTCTCATATCTTGTAGCATGTAAAATAGAATAGACAGGCCCCTCAAAGATTGGCATTTTTTCGTTCTCTCTATGGTTTTGTAACCCTTACCATTGACTAATCCTGGCTGCATCCCTTGGTCTATGCAGAATCGTAACATCCATTAGTGTGATAGAAAAAACTGGGGGTACATAAGTATATGAAGTTTAAGACATTTTCAGCAAAAGAAGTTGATTCTGATTGGTTGTTACCCAAATAACTATTATGTAGCACCTATCATTGGTATTATTATAAAGTTTTTAAATTAAATCACTACTTATGAAAAAGAAATCCTCAATCTGTAAAAGATAATTTCATTTCTCTGGAAGAAGCTATAATAATATAACAGGTTCAACTAAGATTTTTCTATTAGATACAAAGCTGTTTCATTAGATTACTTGCAAGTCTGAGAGGACAACTAATATACGAAGGCACTTAGTAAGCCAACGTCCATTTAGTTATATATTAAACACCCGCATGGATACTCAAATATTATTTTGTATGTATTGAAACAACAGCTTACTAATATTTATCAACCTAACCTCGATTAAAATCCAAGCATTTTTCATAGCGTTTTAATTATTTGCAAATCCCTTCTGAATAAAAATCGAACACCATGTAATGTACCCAAACTGTTTCTGCATTTTGAAGATCTTCATTGCAATGGAAAGGCTGGGCTCAAAGAAACTTCTTCAAGTGAGTGAAAGGATAGAAATCTTATGGAGTCAAGCCTGGGAAGTATGGTGATAATCAATAAATGTTCTATTTGAATCACTCATGACAGAGAGCAAACAAGGCTTGGGTTCATCATGAAATTTTATTTTTCCACCATAAATCCAAACAGTTTAATCTTTTACCTCCATCATTCACATTGAATTATTTGCCTCAGTAAAATTGAATGATAATATACCTTGATAAGACTCACTGAATATGCAATGTATCCATTCAAGGGATTCACCCAACCAAATTGAGACCTTCATTCAGAGTTGTTGCCCAGTGTTAGCTACTTGCAAATGCTATGGATGGTTTCAAGAAGACCGAACATACTAAGGGATTGATTGACCTCTGTTACATGTCAGCTTTATTCTAGGGATTGCTCCTATTGATTCATACTGCTGCACAAATACTTGCTACAGGAATGTACGTGTTTGCGATTATATAATTTTTGGGATAATCTTAATCACCTCCATAGGCGGGGAATTGATTTCTGATCCTTGGGTAATAAATCACTTATCACAGTCAAACTCTCCAGTTTTTCAAATAACTTACCCCATTGCTTACAAATACACTGTTTATTCAACAATATATTCAGTCATACACTTCTTACATAACTGTCAGATCTACAGTATAGCATTGGTTGATGTTATCAAGATAAGGAAATATTTCAAATCTGCTGGAAACATTACCAATAGTATTTTAAGAAATATTCTTCAACTATGTCATATATTATAGCTAAATATTCTTTCTTGAATAGAGGCATAGCAGAGTGGAACAAGTTACCTGGGGAGCTCTTTGAGTCCCTTCCTAAAAATCCAAAATCATTTAAAAAGAAATGTTCTGTATTGTTGTAGTGTGAACTTACTTATGCTCAAAGAATTGTGGAATTGTGTAATCATATTTATATATAAAAAAAAATTATAAGGTATTGGTAATTACAGTAATGTGATTTTTTTTTTCTTTTATTGGAATTATTAATTCATAGTATTATTTATGGATTGTATATTAATTTATTAATTGTATATTTTATATATTGAGATTAGCTGCCACCAGACTGCTGTCTAACTGCGGCGAAAATTGTAATAAATAAATATTTTTACTGGGTCTTATTTTAGTAATAAGATTATTGGCTAAATATGCTCTTGTAAATAGTCCTATGATATTATCAACCTATGTTTGTCTTGTGTATTGTCTGATAGCATTCTTTGTTATTCACCACCTCATCATCCGTCTACTGCTGCTATTTGGAGATTGGTTGCAAGACTTAAATGATGTTCTACGAAATAGCATGAAACTGAATTTGTTTCCAAACAAAATATTATTATTTAATTCGTCTTACAACTTGCAGGAATGCATCTAAAAGATTCCTAAGTAAGAGAAAAATTAGGAACTACGCATCTGTTCTCATATATTTGCTGAAAACATTAATGGACCTTAGGAAATTAGTAGGTCATATATTCCTTCATCAAATTATTTCATCTCCAGTTATCATAGTATTGATTTATTACAATATGGGCACAAGTGAATCATTGACCAAAGATCTCCCTCTTTGGACATTGACAATTTCGTTGACTGTCGGTAATGTTCTTGAACTGTTACTCTTGTCAAGCAGCCTCACCATTACCCAGAAGATACACAGTCAGGTAAATAATCTGTACTTTTTCAAAAATTTATTACCATTTTGTATTCTTTAATTGGTCCCTTCATTGTTGTAGGATCTAATTGTATCTTTAGTTTTTGTATAATGGGAATTTATTTAATATTGGATAAACATGATAATATTTCTGCCAGCTACGATTGAGTGATTGGGATGGCAGAGACTACGATTACACCACTGTCAGATTGCACAGTTTAAATGTAAATGTACAAAACCTTTTTACAATTTAACTATCGAAACTCATTCAGTATTCTGCATGTTAATGAGTGATTATTAAATACAAGGAAACAGTAAATATAGTTGACATATCATATCCTAAAAAATATAACAAACTCCTCAATGCAATGGCTTGTTGCAATATGTTTTACTAGAAATTATTCTATGCAAGAGATCAAGAACAACAAAGAGCAGAAACGTCACGGAAAGATATTCAAAATTACAGCAAAAACTTTGTTGTTTGTGAGTCTAATTTGAATAATATGGAGTCATATGTGTTTCTTTTTCAAAATGAAAAGTTTCTGAAATATTTTTTTGTTATTCTCTCAAATGTAGGAGCGGATTAGGATCAGATTTGTTCTCACCATAAATTTGAGGTTCTTGCTTCAATTGCACCAAATTCATGGAAAAACAATTGTTTGAGAGTCATCACCCCATTAAAAACTACCTGATTCAATCTTTAATATAGATTCTAAATTTATAGATCATATCATCTTCCATATCTAAAGTGATAGTAAAAATGGTATTTATTTTAAGCTTCACTGGATTCTTTTGGAATGATACATAGTTTTTGAAATACCTGATTACGTTTTCCTGATTAATAATTTTTGATAGTGATCCTGATTATAAGTTGGCATGGATGTTATGTGGAGAATAATTTGAAAATTATAACTGATTGATAAATAAATTTGGGCTGAAATGTAGTCGGTGTTGCTATAGTGCTATTAGGGTTCCAACAATTCCATTCGGGTTACTGCAGTTCTGCAAATTTAACTATACCTATTCAAATGTGTCTTCTAAATTTAACAATATTTTATCTACAACATACCAAAAGTGTAATAAGTGAAGAAAAAGGTTAGAATTTTTTTGCTAGAACTGAGGTCTAATCTAATCTTAGGCATTCTTTTTCTCTGTGAGGTAGACACTTCCTACCTAATTAGGAATCATTTGTCACTGCCATTGGAAGCTCAATGTTTACTTCTTTCAGGATAATCATGCTCAATGGAAAATATTTAACATAATTTGCTATATATATTAGTGTGCCTCCAAAGTTTCTTTTGTCGGCATTAAATTGATTTTTATAATAAATGCGGTTTTAAGTATTGAATTTACTGTAGTTAATAGTACTAATAATACAACATGAAAACAACCTTGTTTTATCTGATATTTGCAATCTGTGGTAAATATAGGAAAACAACCTTGAAAATGTCACTGAAATACATTCCATAACAGTTTTGAAGCTTCAGAAAATGAATAATAATAATTAAAATTAAGCAATTTAATTTAATTATTGATAAATTTATAACCTTTCACACACGTATCCCTCCTCCAAGTATCGTTTTGCATAATTAATCTTGTGGTTAATTTTGGAGATTAACACACAAAGGACTTCCTTAAGAAATATCTTGAATGGGTTTCCAAGATGAATATTAAAGGATTTTTATACTCATGGTGAATAATTATATTAAGGAGGTTTCAATGTTTAACTTGAGTATTACTCTTGATATTTACTCTTGCAAGTGATTTCAATAAAATTAGAGTTATGTAGTATTGATTAAAATCTTGAGGAGTATTATTTAGGAAACTTTCTGGAAGGTAAAGATCCCTGTGTCCATTTATTGACATATAAATATCCTGGCTCTTAGGCTAATGTGTAATGGATGTATGTTGTTGGTGAAATTGAATATGTAGTCTCTTATTTTCATGCCATTTCAAGCTAAACTGACTGGAGTGATTGTCGCTAAAGCAATACTCTATGCAACAACACACAAAGCTCGCCGTGAGGTAACTTTTCTGAAAATACTTTGTATCTCTTTTTTCTAATATTTTACATAAAATAAAAAAAAATACTGAATTGTTGAATGGAAAATGGATCAGTAAAAAGCTTATTATTACAATAATCTTTATGGTATGAGGTTTATCACTATCAAACATAAATGATGTTGTAGTCCTTATTAGCAATATTTTTTACTTAGTTATTTGGTAAATGAATATATGAAGGAAGTTCTGCTTATTAATCCTTGGTTTATCTATTATATATAGATGCTTCTCCGGATTCATTCATATAGATAGGATACAAATTCACAGGCTAAACCACAAGCGTGATTGAGTTGGAATTTTTACGACGTGTTGGCCATAATGCGTAACCGCCAGAAAAATTGCGATTTTGAACCTCAATGTCATGGGTTCGATACCAGAGGGCCCCAAAGTCCCGATTTTTTCCATAAAGATACATTGCGGATATTTTCTAAAAATTTTTTAAGGCATTTTCCGGCAAAGTAGAGAGTTGAAATTTGAGACATCACTGGAAGCCGTGCGTATCCGACGAAAACCATTAAGACATCATCGAAGATTATCCTTGGTTCGAGGCTAGGTCAGAGCAAATATTCTCCCGTTTAATTTACATTGCAATTTCTAATATTTTTTTAAATCACATCCCGATAATATGGAAACTTGAAACTCGGCATGTAGATAGAGATCATAAATATCTTTTATGTAGGCTGTTGAAATATCCGCAAATTGTCCTTGGTTCGATTCCAGAGAGCCATTTACATTCCTGAATGCATTTCTTATGGAGGTAATGGAAACAAATTTTTGGTACTTCCCAGCATGATATTGACTTTAAACTTTGTATTAAATAAGATAAAGGCCTAAAAAGTCATACAGTGCATTCACAGCAGCCAGAATGATCTGAGTTCGACACCAGGCGTCTTTCAATCCAAGTAGCGCCGGGAGGCTTTTAAATCTCTCGATGTCAGTTGTCGGCGGGAGGGTGATTTTGTACACTGGCACAGGTCGTTTTTCAATAGGGATGTTTGGTTTTCCTTGGTCCTGCAATGTTGGTCTCGTTGTGTAGAGTGGTAATATGTTAATCACCTCTATGTTCAGGGATTTCAGTTCCTCTTCAATGTCTTCTACTGGAGTGTTAATTGGGATGTTGCGTACTGCAAATTCAAGGTTCCGTTTGCTTAACAGTTGGCAGGTAAAGTATTCTACTTTATTTTCCTTTAGATAGTTGAGGCAGTTGTTGTAGTCATTCACGTTGGTGCATTTAATAAGTAGGAGGTCTTTACCCGCCATTTGACTAACGGGTGGATAAGTACCTTTTAATTTTCTTATAGTAGTTGCCCAGTTGGATGTATATTTAATTTTGATTGAAGGTATTATAATTCCTTTTGCTGGTGGAGAAGATCTTGGTGGTGGTGGTGGTTTAGGTGTGGCTGATGATGAAGCTGTTGAAGTTGATGGGACTTGGGTGTTTTGGGTATTTAAGGCAGAGAAGGAGTTGGAAATAGGAACCTGGTAATTTGGGTTTGGTTGGGTGGCAACCTTTTTTTTATGTGTAACAGTTCGAAACCCTTCTTCGTCTACAATATTTCGTTTTCTTTGAGCCAGATCATTGTTTTGTTCTGAAATTTCCATAGGTGTAGTAGAAGGTGGTTGTTGGTAAGCTTGCAGAATAGTTTTGAAGTTGTGTTCAGACAGATTATTTTGGAAGCTGTTGATCAGCGCTGCGAGTTGAATCATTAAGTCCTCTTGACTGTGACATGGTGGTGGTGCTGTTGACGCCATTGCTGATTGGGCTGGATCTATTGCAGGTGTTTCAGTTGGTTGGTTGGCAGCATAATTTGTAGCAGACATTTTGTGAAAGCGGCCCTTAACGGACCGGCTGCTTAAGGTGTTCCCCTACCAGATGATGGTGGGGAGCAACACAGTCTCAAAAGGAGGCCCTTTTAGGCCCAGAAAAAAATGCCCTTTTAGAGGCAAAAAAGGCCCTTTTCAGGGCCAAGATTTACTGTAAGGCAGAAGAAACAGATGTGGGAGGGCGGGAGATAAGACATAGCACCCTAACGAGGGGACCCGGCCGGGTCGCTTCGAGTGCTAGTGGAGACCTGTCGACAAAAACCGACAGGGGATCCCTCCTACGAAGCTTCCACGGTGCCGCGGGCGTAAAGACAAAAAAGATCAACAGGATAGGCAGAACTATCACGTAAGAGAAAGAGAAAGGAAAAGATTTAGCAGAGTCAAATCTCCTGACCGTGACATAAATATCCGTCTCAGGAGTAATGCTGGGCATCAATCCCATAACATCCATTATATATAGATGCTTCTCCGGATTCATTCATATATATATATAGATAGATAGGATACTAATTCACAGTCTAAACCACAAGCATCGTTGACTTGAAATTTTCACGACGTATTGGCCATAGTGTGTAACTACCAGAAATATTGCGATTTTGAATCTCAGTGTCATGGGTTCGATTCCAAAGGGCCCCAAAGTCCCGATTTTTCCCCTTAAAAAGCATTGTTTTGATTTTCGGGAATTTTAAAAAAATACTTCCCGGATAGGTTGAGAATCAAAACTCAAGGACCTTATATATATGGTCATGATCTATCGAAAACATTAATGACTGTCACGGAAAATATCCTTGGTTCGACGCTAGGACGATGCAAAAATCTGCCCTTTAAAATACATTGAGGTAGTTTTTCATTATTTTTTTTGATGCACTTATCGAAATGATAGGAAGTTCTTGCTTATATGGAAGATGGATATTAAGCCTATGGTTTTGAAAAAATTTAGATAAGAGCGTACTTTTCCGGGGTTCGATGCCAGGACACATTGAAATTTCTCTTATAAGGAATATATGGGAATAGTAGGACGTCGTTTGAGGCAGTTGCAGCAAATATTTCTGCCTGAATTTTCACACATAGTTAGAAATGGTGATATTCTGTTGTGCTGCATAGTAAGTATCACCTGAAAGACCCGGGTTCGATGCTGGGCGGAAAATTATTTCCGATATAAAACACATTGGGGTAGTTTTTTATTATTTTTTTGATGCACTTATCGAAATGATACGAAGTTCTCGCTCTACTAGAAGATGTATATTAAGACTCCGTTTAAGAACAAATAATAGATAAGACCATGCTTTACCTGGGTTCGATGCCAGTGCACATTAAAATTTCTCACAGAAGGAATATAAGGGAAAAGTAGGACGTCCTTTGAGGCGGTTGCACCCAATATTTCTGCTTGGATTTTCACACATTGTTAGAGATGGTGATCTTCTGTTGGTCTGCATAGTAAGTATAACCAGGAAGACCCGGGTTCGATGCCGGACGACTAAATTGTAGCGAATATTAAGAATGTTTCAATCCTCTTTTTTCTTTTGAGGACCCTCTCAAGATGAAGCTTACTTGAAATTTGTGTTATCTATATGCTTGCAGTATGCAAGCAATATTTTACTCGTATTTCATATGAATGAAATTAATTTTAAAAGAAAAGGTCAGGTTTCTTGGCCTGTATGTGAATAGAATTGTTTAGTGATCCTATATTTATTGGTGTTAGCATAAAAAATTGGCATAATAAGCAAAAACGTAGAGACCCAAATGTAGTGTAAATATAAAAGTCAAATATTTCTCAACGATCATTTGTCATGTTTCTTCTGCAATTTGATATTGAAAGCTAAGCAAAAGGTCAAATAAAATCATTTTATGTTTTGCTAGTTCGAGGAAAATAAAATTTTAATAAAATAGTTTGAAAATAGTAGGACGTGGAATAAAGTAAACTTTTTAATCTTTTAATAATAAATGTAAATAACCATTAATTTTTCATTAGGTAAATGTTGGGGAACGCTTGACATCCGTTATATATTTTACTGTGACCTCGTGCGAGAATCGACTATGGAAAAATAATTATTTAGCTTGAAGAAAACTATAAATAAAAGAGAAATAGATAAAACCAAGCCACAGTAATTCATGGGATCGTATTTTATAATTTTTAAACGTTTAATGATTTAATTTTAACTAATATGGAATGTATTATTTCTGTTAATTTAAAAACACACAATTTTACCATTAGATTCCATTAAAATCATGCATTTCAAGATTAAATACCGCTTATTTGCTTCAAACTTTATATACGTGTCCTCTGCGACCTGGAAGGAATCACTGTTATCTTTTTATTCAACAAATTTACGGAGTTCGAACCCAGATCGCTCAGATAGATTTCCATAAAGAGTACACGTAAAACTCATTTTTATCGCATGTAGGGTTTATTTCTTTTGCAAAATAAAATTAGAAGGAACAGTCGCACGTTAACGAGACAAACACCGGAAGAAAGAAAATAAAATGAAGATTCTTATTTTATTCGTGGAATCTTACTTTCAATTCGAATTGGCAAGAATATCGGTAAGATATACATAAATTATATAGAAATTCGAGGTTGTAAACAACTCATCCCCCTGACGACCGATCCCATTGTTGAATCCGAGCTCATGTGTTATCCCGCAAAAATACACGAGGACATTAGGCCCATAAACCTGATGATTAAAATGCGTGAAAATCAACATAAATGATTTAGCACTTGCATGCAGGATTTATTTAAGAATGATTACACGAAGTTTCTAAGTCCGCACTCAAAAAAACCACTTTCTCATTTTTCGCCAGTGTTTTTCGATTCTAGCCACTGTGCGACGGTATTCTCTTAAAATCGCGCTCTGACACCTAATAGCTTCGAAGGAAGAACATCTCCTAGACACAGAAGCACTTCGCGTCTCAGATAGCATTGAATCGAACCCTTCCTCGACAAACGCAATCAACCGTCGAATGCACTATCCCTTTCACAGCCGCGGCTAACCAAACGTTATTGCTGTCGTTTTGCCGAAGAGTTATTTTTAGCTGTAATTATCAATATTTTGGAAATAAAAATCTTGTAATTTGCCTATCACGTAGAACTTTTAAACGAAATTCTACCGTTAATACCGGTATTCAGTATACTGCTACAACGGTATATCTTGGATTTACTCTGATAATTTTGAATTATATTCCACCTTTCTAATTTCTTCTGCATATTCAAGCACGTGCAAGGTACAGAAAAGTTTTATTTTTCGACGGATGCCTGAAGAGGTTTACTACATTGAAAAGCATAAAAATGCGCTCCTCGAGGCTCTGTTAAAAAATATTTTTGATAGTATAATTATAATTCGATGTATTTCATTTTACCTTATTTTCTTCGTCATAATTATGGTCTCATTTGCTTTTTCATGTTTGAATTTCTGCTATGTACGGGGTATTCATGTTTTATTTTTTCCTCCCTGCTCAAGATTTAGATGTATTTATGAAACAGGCACTTGTCTTTTTTCAGAGTTTTTCTTGCTTCAATGCTAAATTCTTCCTTACTTCTTAATCAAAAGTTTCCCACCTACCATTCAGCTTGCCATCCTTTGTATTGTTCTCTTAGGGCCGGTGGAACCATCTCCAGCTACACTCCTAGTCGTGGTGACAGGCAGTTTTACGTTGCGCAACCTATAGTTACGCCGCGGGTCTCGGATAAAGCGGTAACCCGTAACCCCTGGTAAATCCATCCGTTACCTGGTAGCCGGAGGTTTGCGAACTGTTTAGCAAAAAAATCAGTTTTTAATTTTTTACATGAAATAAATTGTAGATATCGACTTGAAAAAAATAAATAATAATAATGCCGTCTTATTTTTTTGGGCGAATTTTTGCCTAGGAAGGCTATTCCTCCAATTAACCCATTCTTAATTTTATTCCTTTTTTTTGCATTTTAGGTTATTAATATCATACACACAACATACACAGACAAACATTCCCTTACCGAAAAAATCCGATTAGCCGGGATTCGAACCCGTGAGGTTGGATCGTTAACGCGCTAGCACGTTAACCACTCCGCCATCACGGCCGGTCAATACCACAAATAGTGTAGAGTCCTCCAATGAAATTTTTAATTAAATATTTTTGGTATAGTTCAACAATGTATTTTGTTGCAACAAAAAATTAAAGTATAGGTATATTACAATTTTTTCCCGTGCATTCAAACTCTGACGAAGATTTCCCTGGAATTATTTAAACATGCATCACGATTTTTTCACAGTAAAGTGACAGATTTAGTAACAGTAACAATTTCACATAAACAAAATATTAATAATTAGAAAACTGAAGGGGCACAATTGATTGAACATAATAATATTAAGCTAAATAACGTATCGTTGGGAAATCATGGGTATAAAGAGCAAATGAAATGTAACGAATACATAAAATTTTAATATAAAGGCGGAATGAAGAAGATTACGGTTTTAGAGATTCAAAGTGTTTAAACTTAGAAAACTGCAGTTCTGCTGCACCATTGCGGTGGACTTCCGAGGCTCCCGAGGTTGCGAATGGGAACCACGGGAATTTCACCATGACGAACTACGCTTAACACAGGATATTGAAGCCGAAACTTATTATAGAGTAATGCTTCTTAAAGAGTGAGCTGATTCCCACGACGAATTTTATTGGAAGTAATGAACGCAATTCTGAAGAAGCGGAGTATATACCAACGTCCTGTGCGTTTCTCCGTTTGGTGCGAAGACTGCGAAGGTTTTCGTACTGTTTCATCTCTGCAATTTTTCTACGATGCGAGTCGATACGATAAACTAAATGACCAACAAAATGATGAAATAAATTAACTGCAACATAGAACAGAAACGTAGTTACTTCATATAGGCAATAACCGCACTAAAACAATTATTGCATCCCCTTAGTCAAAGTTCTCCCGATTTCGATCCGGAGACAACTTATGATAAGAATAACAAGTTTTAATTTTCTTTATTCGTTATACAAAAAAAAAATGAACGTCACATATAATCCTTATGAAAGCATTTGTGGTCCCTTGGAGTCGAACCTTACCTTTGTTGAAATCGTTTCGATACATTTAATGAATCCCCGAATTTAACACTAATAATAATAATGAAAAACTACTCCCATGCATTTTAAAGGGCAGATATTTGCATCGTCCTAGCATCGAACCGAGGATATTTTTCGTAAAAGTTATTTATGTTTTCGATGGATCATGACCATATATATAGGCTCCTTGAGTTTTACTTCTCTACCTATCCGGGAAGTGTTTTTTAAAAATTCCGGAAAATCAAAGCAATACGTTTAAATGGAAAAAAATCGGGACTTTGGGGCCCTCTGGAATCGAACCCATGACACTTAGGTTCAAAATTTCAATTTTTCTGGCGGTTAAACGCTATGTCCAATACGTCGTAAAAATTTCAAATCGATGACGCTTGTGGTTTAGCCTGTGAATTTGTATTCTATCTGGGTATCCGGGTATCTGGGTATATATATATGAATGAATCCGGAGAAGGAATTATATATAATAGATATACAGTTACAGTGTGTATTTTATACACACACGCACACATACCTACTCTAGAGTGATTATTGAGACTCGCTTCACTCGGTAGGGTACTCTGCACCCCCCGAGTGGCTTCACCATTCATTAATCCGTATTTAACAAATTTGTATTGGATATAATAAAATTTCCCAAGATTGGCGTTCCTTCGGGTTACATTTCCTTTAAATCCATCTCGAAAGTGAAAAGTTTTACGTCAGTGTCTCTTTCGGATATCTGCCGTTTAAAAAATCGTAGGCATAATGGTAGTAAAATTTAGAAAGCTTGCAACATGTTTAGATTTTATGTGGGCTACAAGAAAAAAACACTTTCGAAGGCAATAGACTAATTGTAAAGACAGCATTTAACATGGGTTAAATTAGGTAACATTCTCATAAAGTCAGATTTTGGGAGATTGTTGTGAGAAAAGTTTGAGAGGTAGGTAAAAAGTATGGTATCGACATTTGAGCCCTTGCAAAAGCTACTTAATGATTTTTTAACATTGAGAAGATGTTTTACCATGTTAAGTGTAAGTGTTAAGATGAATTGCACTACAATTCACAATCCTGCTTCGCATCCGAGCTAAAAATTAATTGCACTAACAAAACTTTTTTCTAAATGTCAGAATGTACCCATGTATATACTCCTCGCCATTAAAAAAACAAGCATGTATTTGAGAAAATGATTTAAAATTCGCACCTGTAATTTCAGTGGATGAATTTGGACTTCGGAAGAAACGTTTTGCTGTGTCCATCGTTGGTGGTTCCATATTCTGGCTTGGGAACACCCCCCCTTGGGAACATTCAACCCCATGATTTCCGTAAATTGTCTTTGCAGGTTATGCTTCTTCTCTCGGAGAAGTAATTTTTGGTTACCACGTACCCATTTGTAAATATTATGAGGTGCTAAATTGATTACTCTCGAAGAGTCATCGTTGCAGCGCAAGAAAATTTAGCTGTGGAGTACGTGTCACAAATCGATTCCGTTTTCCTTAGGTTTCGTTAATTCACTCGAAAGATGGAAATCTAATTCTGGCCGTCCTCTAGCGTCTACCAAAATTTATTATTTCACTGAAGATAAATCAAATACAGAATTTAGTATTATCAATTAACTATATTATAAATAACAAGAAAACATAGATTTACTAACCTGGAGTCATATTTCTACTATGTAAGTTCTGGAGCACACTGTTGGGAAAATTAGCGTTTGCATTAAGCCAACTGGAATAGCACTTGATAAATCTCTCGTTATTGTGTGAACTCTGTTCCCATTTTCTTGAATAGCGCGCAAGTAAGACATCATGGAGGTAATCAATAAGAGCATTGCGCCCATCTAATAATCCTTGTAAGTGTAGTTTTCTTATTAGATAATTCATTAAAAGCTGTTTTTTGCGAGGAAATGATTCATTATGTCCTTCCATTATCTTATTACGCAGCATTGTACGAGAAATGACCAAGTCAGACATGGTATTTTAAGTAAATATCAATGTTCTGAAAATGTTACATATATTCCGTAAATTTTATACCTACTTCAATAATACATTTAGAAAAAAAGCAGTAGAAAGTCAAAAAACGATGACTACGTATATATACATGAATGAGAAAATATGAGTCGCTATTGAATTTTTAATTGCCATTAAAAGAAAGGAAAATATTATTTTTAAATTTAAATGTGACTCGCCAAAAGTATGGCCCGCAATCTTTTTCCTTACCGCAAAACTTAACTTCAGCACAGCCAAAAAATAAATGACTCCGCAAGAATACTTCCAGCTGAAACTGGCGGAAATATTACAATACAAAGGGTAACCGTTTTCCGCAAAACATACGCAGCTGGGTGTTATAAACAGAGCCCCTTCGAAAAGTTTTACTTAAGTTTCAGGGCACACTCTGGAGCCCTCTCTCTCCCACGAGAAGTTCTCCCTAATGACGATAGACGTGAGCTTACTCATCTACTGTCCATGCAAAAAGTCTAGATACTCGAGTTTGAAGCGTTGTATCTCAGTAACCTATTCATCGATAGCAATGAAATAAACTGAAAATGAAAGAAAATTTATTTTTACGTTTTGTGAATACCATCAGCGAATTTTTACCGTATCAACAAATTTTTTAGTTGACATTGTATGAAAAAAGCACGGTTTTTAGCGCTCAGAAACCGATAGCTCCACTTTGAACGCTAATTTTTTAAAACTCTCTCAAGTTATCAACATGAGACTTCATAAGGCGCAAGATCTATCTTTTATAAATGCATATGCTGAAGTAGAACCTCGTTACTACTTATTTACTATCCCAAAATTGTTGATAAAGAAAACTATGCTATTTTCGTTATTTAAATACCTACAAGAAATTTTAAAGTGCCAAAAAATTAATGACCAAAGGTCATGATGAAGGAATCAGGAAAAGATAGACGAAATCCTTGATCTCGAGTGTGTCGCTCTATCGGTGCGAAACATGGACTTTACCGAAGGAAGAACTTAAACATTTGGAGGTCTTCGAGATGCGGGTATGGCGTAGAATAAAAAAGTTAGTTGGGTTGATATAAACACAAACACGGAGGTGTTAGAGATGGTTGGGGAGGAGAGGAATTTAATTGACGTGATTAAGCAGCGTCTGAAAAAATGGGTGGGTCAAACATTGAGGGGAGAGGGATTGGTAAAAGTTGTAATTGAGAGTAGGATTCAGGGGAAAATACAGAGGGGAAGACAGAGACCAACAGTTGTTGGATTACATCAGGGGTGGGGTTAACCATAAGGAGGTGAAGGAGATGGCGCTTAATAGGGATTTTTGATTATACATGAACCTACCGAAAGGTAGAATACCCATGAATGAATGGTTAGTTTAAAATAATTTCAAATTAATATCATGAACGTAGAGATTCAAAGCTCTTTGATAAGCATTCCTTACGTTACTTACGCCTTTAGGTTACATGCGATAGTGGCCATCTTGCTTAGGTGGGATTAATAGGCCTTTAATAATAATAATAATAGGTCTTTATTAAAGGCGAGATTGACACTAAAAAGTCTCTTCTTCCATCTAACCTTTCGTCAATGATATTACGTACATACAAACTTGTGTGTAAATCTATGTAAAACAACGAGTACAAGGAAAGCAGATCAGCTTGTTTCCCATATATGGGGTAATTTCGGATCTAACTCTCGTCGCATTAGAAAGCGACTTTGGCTTCTATGATTAGGGCAGTCGGGATGACAATATGTATGAAATGGGCAAGTGATGAGTAGCTCGCCATTTAGATCAGGTATTATGAAAAGGAGAGGAATTTCACGGAGCGGAAGATCGAGAAACTTTGGGCATTTTTTGTGTTCTTTTTTAATGGTTTGAGAAGCTACGTGTACCTTGAAATGAATGTTCTTACGTATCTGGAGGTAAAACACTACATTTTATCGCGTTGCTCGTTGGCTATATTCAGTTACATTGGTGTTAAAGCTTCGTAGAAAAAGGAAAAACTGTCTTACTTCGTTTTTATTTACTTTGAAATAATTGAAAATTTCGTTTGTGTCCGACCTGATTGAAATTCAGAAGATACTTTGCGAATGAGGCGTCGGGAGAAGCCGATGACTGGCCCTTGACCCCTTCACGCCCTAACATATGCTACGGACATTGAAATTACAGCTTATTTTCGTGATGTAAGTAAACGGGAAACATATTCTTTAAACGTGTGCTGATGAAGAGAAAAGGATAGTGGTGTATAACTACAATGGAGAAGCATCTAATAAAGAACGGAAAATGTATGAACAATAAACTAATAAATCCTCAGTAAACGTCATATCGCGATGAATAATTAAGTGTGGTTAGTGCGTAAATAAAAGAAATTAAAACTTGAGTGTAATGTTACATTTATGGCTATTCTCATCTCGAGCAATCCGAGGGTAAATCACTGATTGCGGTTAATATTACTTAGAAAAAGAGCAAATATTGAGTTTCGTTCATTTTTTATCAGTATATATCTTAACCTTTAAAGGGCTTTAATTGAACTTTTCTCCTTACTAACGAATGAAGGAAAGTTTTACACCCTTTGTAGGAGTCTATATCGCTACTGAACACAGAAAATTTAACGCAAGAAAAATACACCGATTTTGGGTGTAGGGTAAAATGATCAATATGCCCCACTGTTTTGAAATAATCCTATCAATATTATCAAATCTTCCGACAGACCGAAGCAAGTGCAAAACCCCGTTGAATTTCCGCAAATATTTTGGGAAAATTATTCAATCTTACAATTTTTCATGCATAAGCAAATAAAAATATTGTAAAATAACTTTTATCGTTGCTTTTTCTTGCATATGAACAGTGGGGAAAGGTAATATTAGTTTCTGCGAAATCATTAATCTCCTTGATAAGCAAAATTAAAATGGATTTGTGAACTTTTGAATGCGCATTATTTCGAATAGGGAAGGGCAGGTGGTAACATTGTCCTACTATTTTCAAATATTAGCTTCCACTTTAAATATAAACATTAATTAAATTAAAGTGTACCCGTAAAAAACTCTCAATAGAAATTTAACTACGTGATTTTACATAACGCTTATCATTAATAACCGCTTTACGTGCTGTACATTCATTATAATAACTTCAGATTGCACGAAAAGATAAAATCAATGTCTTAAATTTTGCCCTCATTACTAAATGTATCAAATCCTACACCGAAAAGTAGTAACCAAAAGTAACAGAATCCAAATACAATGCAATGTACTGCACACAACCACGCAAGACTACCTTGTAACTGGTACCTACAAAGAATCTCACGTAAATTTTAATTTAAAGGAACTAAGACTTCATCCAATAATCCGATTAATATTTGTTTACATTATAATTTGACCATTTTTCTGTCAAAATCTCTCTTTCTAAAAATTTATCTTTTCTGGGAAATACAACATCCTTGTGCTATCCAGTTTATTTAAACTGCAGTATCCAGTTTCCTGAGGTTTTGTTCATGAAATAAAATACACCCACTTCCATTTCCGTGGCCTTTAATTCGGATTTGAATAAAGATTTCTGCGTAAATTGTAAATTATAACATCTAAGGATACGAGAATAGGTAAATAACGATACAGTAATGACGGAGATGCGTCATCAAGAGTAATAAATTATCTTCGAAGCTAGAGAGGGGGTCTAAATGGATTTAAAAGGGACATATGTTTATTTCGCTAAATGGGTGGTGAATTGCCGAATCAGCAAACGAGCACGCACCAGACTCGTGCACCCACTGCTCTCTCAGAGCTTCTACACTGAACTGGGAATGCGCCCTCTACCAAGGTTAGAGTTGGCTCCATCAGGATAGGCGCCCCCGAAAGCCGTTGTCGGCCACTGCCCCTCTCCTCTGATATCCCAGGGCTCGCTCAGGGGCCCCACCTCCCGACCTTGGCTCTCTCACTACCTCACTTGACGTGCTCGCAGCCGACCAGGGCAGCGGCACCGCTGCGACTGATCTCGTCATGCCATTTCGCTGAATCCCCGTTCTACCAGTCCGGGATCGAAGCCCGCGTGGTCGTGGATTACGAGAAGTTCGGGAGTAAAATGGTGAAGGTGTGCACCACATCCGCGCTGCCGCTCCTTCTGGTAAGTGCAGGCACTACCGGTCTCTGCCCTTCGAAGATGGTCTTCCATGTGAAAATTTTCTGTTTCATGCAATCACGTTGACAAAATGCTAAAGGATATTTTTTCCTCTTTGAAAGACCTTGAAACATTTCGTGATTCTAGGACTTACCGATTCACACGTAGCAGTTGCTACTGTCGTGAAGTTATCTGAGAGGAAAAACTACGGCGATCATGTAGGTGATTTCTACTTTTCCATGTCTCAAATTCCGCAATATGTTTTTAATAATTTTCTATTATTAGAAAAAATCTCACTCATATAGAAAATGATTATGAGATTCATCCAGAAAATAAGTTCCGTTTTGGTCTGTAGGTCGCTAATATATATCATACACACAGAGCCAGGAATGTTATCTACCTATTTAATGTCGCGCACTTATGATTGTATGTATATGTAAATATAAGTTCGTAAGCATACACACACACACATTAAATATGTAGATTACATTCCTTGCTATACTTCTTGATGAATGCAGCTGATATATGACTGGGTCACCTTGACCTTTGCAATTTTACTTCGCTATTTTTTCTGATCGCAATTTGTTTTAATTGCCTCCAGGGATGTATCGGCAAATTCTATACTAATATCGTATATTCCCCCTTTGGCAGACCATAGCATCACTGTTTTTCTAAATCGAATTCAATCGATAAAATACGTGAATCTGGATCGATTGTATTTATCAGTCGTCGGCCTTCGGACTGATCTTTCCAACGACATAAACACAAAAACCACAAATGATGGAATGTAGCTTTAATTCACCCAATATCCCTGATGTTTTTCGCAACTTTGAATTTGAGATTGAATTCAAATACGCTGAGAATGTAGAGATGGCATTTTAAGACATAAACATTGGAAAACAATCGCCTGTATTTTTGCCGCTTGGTATGGGCCGTTTTGCTCTTGCTCCCTTCCAATTCACTTTACATCCACCGTATCATGACTTTAGGACGGAAAAGGGGGTGGAAAGTGAATTAATGCATCTTGAAAGATTCATATTGTTACTCTACGATTCAATTTTAACGGAAGAAAAGTGAAAAAGTATTACCTCTGTGTTGACATCTTTGAAAAAAAATAATCAATGAAAATTGTACGATCTCAAAAAACGCAATTTTGCCCTCGTTTCGGTTTGATGTTATTCACTCGATAAAACTATATCTAAGAAGTTTCCAAAATCAAGAAGAATCTAGAGTCGGACAGCACATTCGATGAAGCAGCCCATTGACGATTTCAAAAGGGAGGTAAATGGAAGAGGAAACGAACGGGCCAATAACGGGGAAAGAGAACAAAAGAATGAAAAGTGCGATATTTTAGTAATGAATCGATGTGGATGCGGTTCGCATGAAAGCGTGGATACAATGGATAAGCGTGGCAATGAGAGGAATGAAACGCAGAAATAATAACCGTAATATACTCAAGTCTGTCATCGAAGGTCTTACAGGAGTGAAGGCGAATTAGCGCGAAAATTTCACGAAATTCGATAAGAAACAAAATATAAGGCATGGAAAATCTCGGATATTTTCAAAATTATTATCTCTTGTCGACCACTCACGAAATAATATTTTATTCAGTTCGGAAGATATCATTATTCATTTTCTAGCGAGTTATCTCTAAGCCTAATAACTGTTAGACGAAACTTGAGGGAAGTTCTCTCAGGAGTATTATTATGACTTCTGAATGCGATTACAAAACATTCTCATGGGAGAAATTATTTCGTATTCAAATAATCTCAAAAAAACGCTCTCTTGATATTTTCAGGCGTGATTCCTTAAATGAATGCGCAAACAGTGCAAGAGCAAACGATTCCGTTACTGTTCCATCATTACAGCAATTTCCCCTTTATTTCGTTGCGTAGACTGGGAGTGGTTGAAATCGAGGCATTTAAAAAATTATTATTTCCCCGATTTATGTTAATACGCATGTTAATTGAAATGTAAATGAATTTCGATAAATGAAAGCTAATAACGAAAATATCTATTGGTTGGGTGTTGTAGCGAAACACGGTTCACTATCAGGAAGAGACATTTTATACTTCAAAACTACAATATATTATTACTATTAAAGGCAAATGTAAGGTAAAGGGTTTACTCTCCGCCATTTAAAATATACCGTTGCATTTGGTATTACGGTGAGACACGGGTTACGGTTATCTTAGAGGCATTATTCAGTTGGGCTCTCCGAACTCCTCCCAAGCGAAAGCGATCCAGTTCCTAGAAGATCCCCGAAACGCCAAGCGAAGGAGTTATGTATAGCGGAGATTGTCACTTCCTCATATGAGGCAGCGTCCTTGGGGAAAAGGTGTGGTCCAGACATTGGGACCCACTCGCCTCTCTTGTCCTTGCATCTCTTTGCCCAATCCAACGCATCCTTGACCCCACACATTCGCGGAAAACTAATTAAAACTAAGTTATGAGATGATGTATGTCCGCAATTGTATTTCGTAAGCTATTATGGCTTTGTACTTGAGTGTGTGCATCTATTATAAATAGCTACTTCTCGGATATACTTATATACGTATACACCTATATATCTATACACCTATAAGCTATACACCTATAACCTATACACCTATACACCTATACACCTATATATCTATACACCTATATACCTATACACCTACATACCTATACATCTATGTACCTATAGGGGATACAAATTCTAACGATGTTTCACAAGTGTCATTGACTTGAAATGTTTACGACGTACTGCCCTTAACGTGTAACCACCATAAAAATTTAGACTTCGATCCTTACTAACATGGGTTGGATGCCAGAAATCCCGATTTTTTTCCGTAAGAATGCATTGCTGGGATTTTAGGTTTTTTTAGTTGAAATGTGAGTGATCGTGCGTATCCAACGAAAACTATCAAGGCATCTCTTTCTTCATCTTCAAGGCATCAATTTCTTTGGTTTGAAGCTTCGAAGAATCAGGGCAAATATTTTCCGTAAGAGATGAACGTTTATTTCTTTTTCACCGTTTGCAGGCTTTATTTCATATGCAGAATTAACCTTAAATTAGTCGCGTGAGGTCAGTATCACCCCAGGCGATGTACTTCCCTCGGTAAAAGAGAGATCAATGAAAATATTTCAACAAAATTTTCCATTTGTAGAGACTTTCGCTATGTTATGATTATCTCAGAATTTTGTTAATTTTAAATAATAAGAAGCATGCAATTTGAGCAGTGTTACCAAATTTACAAAAATAAATGTAAATAATTATCTGATTATTACTTTAATCATTTTTAAGCGCCTATACATAAAGTAATTTATTTTGAAGCAGCGGGTGAATAATGAACACCATATCATGCATACCAACTGAAAAAATAATTTCCAAAACATAAGTTTAAGCGGATATTTTAAAAGATTTTACCGAATATTTTTCGAAATATAACTATTCTGCTTGTTTTAAGCAGTCAAAAATTTTAATTCTCAAATTAATAAAAATAACCTTCAATATTTTACCTTATTCCATGCAGGGCTACCGCAATAACAAAAGAAAACATTTTTATGTGAAAAAATTGATCAAATATTTCACATTATTTTTTGAATAATTTGTTATTTATTATTACGCAGGAATAAAACCTTGGCATAGTTCATTACATTATAATATTCTGATTTATTTTTTTCCATTTAAATTATTCGTATAAACGTTTTCGTATCTCTTCTCTGCTTTCCAACTAGAAGTGGAATTAGCTGGATACAATGTTGAAAACGGTTAAAAATAATAATAGTAGTATATTAAATGGGAGTAATAATCAAAAATTAATATTTATTTATTCTTAAAAACTACAAATAGGCACCAGGCCAGATTGTAGTCATAACGTGGGAGGGGTAAGTTACATAATCTGGCTGGTATTCACCCTAGTCGGGAGGAAAACCCCCAAAACCTCCCGAAGGCCGTATGCAATACATATAATTATAAAGTATACGAAAATGTTTTGAAATTTACAACAATCATACAATATTTAAAATATTACAATATTATAAAAATCACAACATTAAAAAAAATCACTAACCCCTTCTAATTTTATTGGTAAATACATTATAAGAAGGGGGAAAGGTTCAAAAACTTCTCCAGGTAAATTGTTCCCCGATTTAGGAATGAATATTTACAAACATCTGTTCTCTATTTAAGGGTAGCGACTTTGTGATTGTGGTCGTTTCTCCCGAGGTAATCCGGTTTCCTGAGTGTATTGTATAATTCTTTCAACGAAGGCTTTCCAGTAATAGTTTTCTATATATTCCCTAACCTTTTTACTTGACGTCTGTATTCTATTTTTTCCCAGCCAAGTTGTTCAACCACTGACGATATCTTTCTTCCCATATGTAGATATGGGAAGACAGATAACACAATCTTGCTGCTCTCCTTTGCACATTTTATAATTCTAATCACACTAATATCAATCTGTGACTAAACCTACTTCAGTCGTATATTCTCATACGACTAGATAGGAGAAAAATGTTCTATTTCTTTGACTCTCGATCTCCTCAACATTCTACCAGTTACTTTTTGCATTATTTGCTTTTGCTATCGCATCTCGAATGCGCTCTTTAAAAGAAAAACTACAGCTAAACGTGATTCCCAGGTATTTGTTGTTGCGCACTAGCTCTAAGGGATGTCTCGAAATTTGGTACAGCGCGGAAAATAACGTTTGTGGATGATATCTAAATTCTTATCTGCTGCTTTATATACGACATTCATAAATGTCTAGGTGCGTCTCACAAGACCTACCTTTATAGAATCTGTCCTGACTCTGAACTTTCTGTAAGAAAGTGCATAGTAGAGCTTGCTACAATATGCTCAATTATTTTGCAAAATCTCGAAGTTAATGGAATTGATATACAGCCATCTAGTCATTCTAAGGCTCCGGAGTGACGTTTGCTCTTTTCCACGACATTGTGACAGTACCATCATTAATTGATTTATGATACAAGGTGAGTTGGCTCATGGCTCAAGTTTTAATGGCAAATGCGGGAATACCTTCGAGTCCCGGCGCCTTTTTTCTATAAATCTGTCGCATTAAATTTCCACTTCCATCAACTTATATCTAGATGGGACTCATCTCCGAATCAATGCGCGAGGTAAAATCGTTAACTTGACCATTGTCTACTGTAAAATATTTCTGGTATTGGGGGTTAAGTAAGTTAGCTATTTCTGCGGATTAATTTACGGCAATTCCCTCTTCACTTACAAGGCTAGGCACAGGAAACTGACCTCCACGATTCTCACCCACTTACGACCAAAATTCTTTCTAATCGCCACCTAGTGATTCTAACAGGGTTCGAGATCTATATTCCGAATATTCCTTTCGTGTTTCTTCCTTAACTAGCTTGCACACTTTTCTATAGGTTTGTTCTCGGAGATCCTGGTTCTCACCGCACGCTTCAAGTTTTCGCAAGTGACTCTTTGCCTCCTACACAACGCTTGAAAATTAGTGTTCGTCCACCATGCCCTTTTGCACTCACACACTGTTTTAGTCGGGACATATTTACGTGTTTAAAAATACCTACTTTGATTATCCGAAGAATCTTTAACTATCCAATTATCATTTACTGTATTTACACCCGAAAAAAATCATCCATGCCATCGTTAATACAACCCTTACTTAAACTTCGAAAAAATTGCATTGCGAATTACATATTGTCTTGGCGGCTTAAGAGATTCAACCTCTACTACTTTCATCCCTGCTATTATGATATTATGGTCTGAAATACCGTCAACTACAATGAGGCTGATTATTATTTGTGGGTGGGAAGTGGCTAGTAAATCTAAAATGTTACTTTGCCCCGTACGAGTCTTCGTCATATTTACCTGATCTTAAGCATGCAACGAAAAAGTATGAATTGATTTTGTGAAATTTTTCACTCTCTGCTAGTGCTGCAGCATTTAGATTATCCCTATTTATATGCATAGATAAAAAACTTCTTTCTAACGCGTTGATTGGATATTTTATTTTCTCACTAATTATCTCCTCGGATAAATGAACTATACAATCTATTTTGCAATCGGGAGGACGTATCAGAAACAAGGTAAACAATTGGAGCGTGATGTCAGAGAATGAAATCTCAAAGAAACCAGGGACTAAGTGGACAGAAGAGAGGAAAAGAATTCACAGGGAAAGAATGAGGGAAGTTTGGAGGATCAGAAAGAACAATTAAAAATAAGTCAGAATGCTTTGCGTGATCCAAGTAGGGTCTATACGCACTTAATAATAATAATAAAGGTGTTTGAAAATGGTTATAACATAACTGGAACATCGCAAAGGTAAGCGAAAGGAAAATTATTAAACAGAAAATAGAGAAATCTATTATTTTACGCGAAATTAAATTCATCATAATAAGGAAATATTAAATTCAAGAGACGAAATTAAATTTCAAATATGTAAATGCAAAAATAAAGCCAATGACCTCTAGTGGTCGAGGCAGTTGTAGTTTTACGAAAAAAAAAAACAATAATCTTATATATCTATAAAAATGGCTGTATGTATATATGTATGTGTGTATGTATATTCCAGATAGTCTTGAAAACTAGACGTCGCGCAATGTTCTAACTGTTAACATCATTAAATGTCATCCCGGGGCTGATCAAGTGGTACTTTAAATTTGCGTTAAGTCCACAGCTCGAACCCAGACGAGTAAAACAGTTTTTTCATAAGAAATACACGTAAAGTTCATTTTTTTCGCTATAGGGTTCATTTCTTTTGCAAAACTAAATTAGAAAGAACAGTCGTAGGAAGTCGAAACTAGCATCAAAAGAAGGGAAACAGATTAAAGATTCTTATTTTGGTCGTGGAATATCGTTTTCTGTTCGAAATTGCGAGAATTTTGATAAAATATACGAACATTTTGTCTTAATTTCCATGCAGTAAACAACTCATTCCCTTGACGATCAAGGCGATTGTTGATTCCGAGCTCAAGCGTAATTCCATAAGAAGACGTGGAAAATTTTTAAAATTTCGAATTTTGTTGACGAGTCTGTAGCGACCAAGTTTTATTTATATCAGCATAATTGTTTACCGTCTTTTTCGTAAAATAAATGAGTTTCATATTTGTGGTTTACCAAAAATTGATTTTTCTCGATCGATTCAACGGACTGCGTATAAATATCCTGGTAAGTTGCGGATTTATTGAATATATATTCTTCTGAATTAAGTATTAAATCTAATCTATTTGCAATAATGTATATTTAGCGATTTCTGTAAATGGAGTTAGCGAAGAACGTAAAGATTTCCCAGATTCGGTGTTTGTAATCTTTGAAGAGTTGAACGACGAGTTGTAAAGTTGTAGCAAACCTCGAGCATCGTATGATAGACCAAAAAGGTAAAGAAATTTTATTTTGTTATATGCAAAATGTAAAAATTGATTTATTCGTTGTTTTTAAGTGCTTCCACTCCATGTTCATTTACTATTCTTCTGTTATTGGTGTTTAATTTTTGTTCCTATTTTGGTATTGCGATAACTTTCGTGTTATTTGTCTTCCGTGTATATGTTGCATGTATTAAGATTGAGAAGCAAGTCAGCTCCATAATACACTTACCTTCCGCAAAGTATATTCATCGGTGCTTATTAGAGCGATATATTCTTTATTTCTGTCATTTATGTTTGATTCATAAGTACCCTTGTACCTGTCTGAAAATTTTTCTTTAAACGTGGTACGTATTATCTTAATGTGATATTACAATATATCTTTATATTGCCTCAGTTGGAGATATTTTTCATTCAGAGTATTTGAGATTGAATATTGAGTTGGTGCGGCTTTGTGGACATCATTGTAACTTAAATTTATTGGTATTTTGGATTGAAAAGTCTGGTATTTCCTATCTATCAAAAATTGTGAAGAATGTGTTACGATCATGGTGTTTATGAAATGTAACATCCCCGTTGAGAATCAACGGGCACTTCTGCTAGTTAATGAATAAAATGTAGCTACATTGGGGTACATTGAAAAGTTTCATTGTGCCCCTTTTGCTTGTGTGCCCCAAACCCAGCCATTGTTGTTCAGCACTCTCCCGACCTGTTTGGGGAACGAGTGGAAAAACGAAACTCATGCAAAATTATCAGCAATAGCTATAGAATATATTGCAACAACATTTGAAAAAATGAATTACACTTACCGGTGAGGAAGAAAACAGTGAGGCGTAAAAAATTAGTCTGCGCACCAAAAACACACACCTTTCAACTTGACACATTTTGATTCCCTGAAACGACAGGGGAGAGGCGATGGGAGTTGACCACAGTCTTTCTGTCGGGAAGTGGTTGATCTAGACCTTCTCTGCGATCTCCAGTCTGAACTTTTTCATTGTGCCCCGTGTTTCATTCTGCACAACCTTCCCCTACTTCACAAATAGTCAAACCAAACATTTTGAATGCATTTTTATTTCCAAATCTGCATTATATTTTATTGCAAGTCATGAATTATTTAAATCGGATAATCAATAGATGAATAATTACTGTTAATCAGGAAATATTTAGCATTTAAAAGTATTTTGTGTGGATTTTAAATCTTTTCCGTTCGCCGTATCAGTAGTTGCCGAAATAATATTTCTGGGTCAATCCAAACCAAGTGGTCCAGAAAAAAAATAATTCGTTGCTTGACCATCTCATAAAAAAATGATATTTGGCGAGTAGATACCTTTAAGTTTAGAGAGCTCCAAAGTAATTTTTAAATATTTTTAGTGTTTAATGTTTGGAAATAGCAGCCATTTTAGTACTTGGCCGTACGCGGTTACGCGGTCCAACACAACCAGTGTTGGACCACTTGGTATGGATTGACCCTTCTGTCATCTTTTTTGATATATTACCTCAATTCGTGGGTTTCATGGATGATTCATCGATGGATCGTTTCCAATATTTACGCGTATGATTAATGGTAATTCATAAAGACGTGAACATGAATACTATTAAGTCTATAGACACCCCAAACTTTTTACATTTTATTTCTAGCAATAAATAGCTATTTACGTTCATAATTGAAATAACTTAGGTATTTCAGATTTCAGAAAGGTACGAGTACATTAATTTCTTAATATCGGAATTTAGAAAATGAAGAAATAAAACTTTGTAAATATTATTTCTTCATTATTTCAATGGCTTTCCACAAAGTAACGCCTGAACATTTAGATTCCATTAGAATTTAGTTTGGTCAACAGTAGAGAACTGAAAAACTTTGCTTTTCTTTGAGGCCACCATGAATCTGCCGATGCAAAGTAACCGTAGCATCTGTTCGGCTGCCAATCTGTCTTGAATATCAGCTAGAGATTAAGATATATTCCTTATCTGCAACCTCGCCCTCCTATTCCATTTCACCACTCGTGAGGGGAAATCATTCCCTCCTGGGGGGTTACCACGAAAACGTCGAGTATCGAGAACTCGATAAAAACATGGCTGCTTGGACCGAAAAAACGTCACAATCTACAGAATGCGTCTTCCGAGTCACCATGAAATATTTTTGCTCGATACTCGACTCGTTTCTCTGTCAAGTACCGACCGTCTGGGAACGAGTGGGTCTGAGCACTCGTTTCACAGATTTTATGAGTCGAGTGAAGCTGTCACTTTGAACAGTCGCTATTTTTCTGACAATTTTATATAATATAATTATATTGTCATTAAGGAGGAATTGTTCTCTTCGAATATGTGTGTTTTATACTTGTATATTATGAATTATATGAACTTAAACTTTAAGAATTTTAATAAGAAGTCCAGAGTATTTCACCTGTGATCGTTTTTAAAACTGCTAATACTATCTACCTATCCAATATAAAAATTTGGTTTTTCCCTCAGTTGCCCTTTGTATCATAAGCACGAATACAAATCATTTGCTATTTAGTTTAATTAAACCAAAACTTTGCAAAACATTTTTTAAGTTGAACGCAACCTCTGATAAATGCCATCGTGCAGTCCAATGTATGTGTAGGCTAAAAAATGTATAAGGTAATAACACTGTGTAGGTAAATATTATATACATTTTCGTGAATATTAAAGGTAGTGTGAGTAGCTAATGAAGTTAGAATGTAAGAATTATTTGTTTTCCGAAGAATTAGCGTTGTTGGTGTTGGAGCAACGCGATGACTTTGGGTTTGATAGTTATTATTGTAATATTTGTGGATAATAACACTGTACAGGTAATACAGTAATATATTTTCGTGAATATTATAGGTAGTTTGAGTAGTTAACGAAGTTAGAATTATTTGTTTTTCGAAGAATTAGCGTTGTTGGTGTAGGAGCGACGCGATGACTTTGGGATTAATTGTTATTGTTGTAATATTCGTGGATAATAACACTGTACAGGTAATACAATAATACATTTTTGTGAATTTCAAAGATTATGTGAGTAGCTTGTGAAGTTAGAATGTAAGAATTAATTGCTTATTTAAAGAAGTAGCTTTTTGGAGCGAGATGTTGTTCATTGTTTAGTATTAACGCCCCGAAGTTAATGTGATATAGTATTTTAAATAATCTACATATTAAAGGTTGTAGTATGCACCAATTGAATGTAGATATTGGAATCCTTTCATCAATCAAAGTAACACGGAGTTCGGACGATGTCCCCATTCCGTTTGAAAATGTTCGCTGCGCAGTTAATACTTTAACTCATATAATATATATTCAAAGGTTGTTAATAGTGTCTCTCTATATTCGGAAACATGCTTTTTGCAAGTGAAGAAATTAAGATCCTTAAGAACTGTGAAAGAATGGCTATTCTCACATGGAGATGTGGAAGGAATTTAGAGAAAACACATTTCATGAACATAATTGAACTAATATGTAGAAATAATCATCATATCTTCCTACCCGATAACGAGCCTGTATACTATCTATGGTAATATGCTTATTCAGTTAACATGATAACTAATTGAATACGTGTTTTTGCGTTCATTATACTGCCCGGGCTGCGGAGCTGGTGGCACGTAGGATTTACGAGGGATATAGGGTTTTTTTAGGTTAGACTATTATCAGAGTACGCCACCTCAGGTAGTTTTAGAGTCCAATTCTTCCGGTTTAAATGAGAGCGATATAACGCAGATAGAGTTGCGAGGGAAAAATTTAAATCTAAAGGGACATAAAAATATTCAGAAAGTACATTCAGTGGTAGGAATTATAGATAACACCCACGTAAATAGGCAAGTAGAAACGCATGATCTTAGTCCCCGAAATAGAAACAGTAGCATTGACAATAAAGAGAAATTCAATTCAAAAATCGTTACGGTTATTCCAAACAGAAATCCAACTTTAAAGCGCGAACTCAGAGATCTAAGAATAATAGTCGTGAATTGCAGAAGCATACGTAATAAGCAGGTGGAATTTCTTAACCTTACAAGGAGCACTTGCGCGGATATTATTCTAGGATCTGAGAGTTGGTTAAGCGAAGAAATTAATTCAAGCGAGATATTTCCTCCAGATTATGTGATATATCGCAAAGATAGACAGGGTAGAGTAGGCGGTGGAGTTTTTATCGCTGTAAAGAACCATTTGATTAGTCAGCGAGATGAGTTTGTAGAAAATAGCAGGAGCGAAATGATTTGGTGCTCGATTTTAAGACCTAACGGTAGTAAGATTTATGTTTGTTCATTGTATCGTCCTCCCGATGGCGAAATTGATTGTATTGACGATTTATCCGGGACGTTACAGATAATCGGTGAAAAAGTAAAAGATCCCATCATAGTTGTAGGAGGAGATTTTAACCTACCATATATTAATTGGCGGAATTTAACATGCTCCAACTCTAGTAGAGAGAGAAAAGTTTCTCAAAAATTAATCGATACTTTCTCGTTGCATGCGATAGAACAGGTAAACATGACGAAGACTCGAACGACTCGTGCGGGTGAAGGTAACATCCTAGATTTACTAGCCACCACCCACCCACAATTGATAGCTAATCTCGACATTGTTGACGGTATTTCAGACCATGATGTCATAATGGCGGAGATGAAAGCAGTAGCGGTTAAATCTCTTAAGCCACCGAGGCAAGTATATGTAATTCGCAAAGCTAATTTTTCGGAGTTTAAGGTTTATATTAACGAGTGCAAGGATGATTTTTTCCGCTTCTTGGGTGCAAATACAGTAAATGATAGTTGGATAGAGTTTCTCCGGCTAATCAAAGAAGGTTTAATTAAATTTGTTCCTACTAAGAGCGTGCGTGAGCGTTAAGAGCCACGGTGGACGAAACCTAAATTACGAGCATTACATAGGAAGCAAAGAGTCATTCACTCGCGATGGAGAAAACTCAAAGCATGCGGAACGAACCATGAGCTCGAAGAACAAAACTATAGAGAAGTGCGAAAGTTAGTTAAGGAAGAAGCGCGAAAAGAATACCAGGAATATAAATCTCGAACCCTATTAGAATCATTAGGTGGCGATCAGAAAGAATTTTGGTCATACGTGCGTGAGACCCGTGGAGGTCAGTTTTCTGTGCCTAGCCTCAAAAGCGCAGAGGGAACTACCGTAAATAAATCAGAAGATAAAGCTAACTTACTTAACAGGCACTACCAGAAATGCTTCACTGTAGACAATGGTCAAGTTAAGGATTTTACCTCGCGCATTGATTCAGAGATGTGTCCCATCGAGATATCGGTTGATGGAATTGGAAAAATATTGCGAGATATTGATAGGGAAAAGGCGCCAGGACCCGAAGGTATTCCCGCTGTTGTAATAAAAACTTTAGCCGATGAAATTGCTCCGCTTCTACAGATTTTCTATCAGAAATCATTGGATGAGGGAACCGTCCCAATGTCGTGGAAAAAAGCTAATGTCACTCCGGTGCCTTTCTTAGGGCGCGCGTCAAAACCAGATGATTATAGGCCTATTTCATTAACTTCAATTTTTTGCAAAATAATGGAGCATATTATAGCGAGCTCTATCATGCGCTTTCTTTCTGAAAAGGGAGCAATCAGTCAGAGCCAGCACGGATTCCGTAAAGGTAGGTCTTGTGAGACCCAGTTAGCGCTTTTTATGAATGACGTATCTAAAGCAGCAGACGGCGGTGTTAGATCAGACGCAGTTTTCCTAGATTTCAGGAAAGCTTTCGACACAGTTTCTCACGAAAAGCTTATCCAAAAGCTGAGTGCCTACGCGATCGACGAAAAAGTTATCAGATGGACCAAATCTTTTCTAGAAAACAGATCTCAGCGAGTTGCGTTAGATGGAGTTTTATCCGAAGAAATAAGTATCTCATCAGGAGGTCCACAGGGAAGTGTTCTTGGTCCAATCTTATTTCTAATTTACATTAACGACCTCGTAGATAACGTAAAGAGTAAGGTTAGATTATTTGCCGATGATACCCTGATATACAGAGAGATTTTGACAGAAAACGATTGCAATGTGCTTCAAAACGACCTGGACGTAATATCAGGATGGTGTAAAGATTGGCAGCTGGATTTAAATATAAATAAATGCGTTGCCATGAGTTTTACGCGCTCCACAAACATAATTCCCGCGCAGTACCAAATCTCAGGTCATCCATTAGAGTTAGTGCACGACAACAAATACCTAGGAGTCACGTTTAGCAGTAACTTATCTTTTAAAGAACATATTCGAGATGCGATAGGAAAAGCGAATAGAATGCAAAGATTAACTGGTAGAACGTTGAGAGGATGCTCATCGAGAGTCAAAGAAATAGCTTACTTTTCTCTTATTCGTCCGAGTCTTGAATACTGCTGTGCGGTTTGGGACCCACACGAAGTAGGTTTAGTCTCAGATTTAGAGATGGTCCAGCGTAGAGCAGCCCGATTCGTTTGTGGGGATTTCAGGTTTGATAGCAGCGTTACGGCAATGATAGAGTCCCTCAGTTGGAATTCACTACAGATGAGAAGATCTGAATATCGTCAGAAACTTTTCGAAAAGTTCAATCGTTCAGAATTTATAGACGAAGTAAGTGAAATGTTAGTGCCAGTAAGGAGCGAACGCGATCTCCGAGAGGCATCGACGAAGCGTTATAGGGAAGTAATCGCAAGGACGGATAATTACTTTTGGTCGTTTTTTCCCCAAGCTATTAGAGATGCTAATAGGTAGGAATGAATAATGGTGGTGTATTACACCCCCTGCCATACGCCTCTGGCGGCTCGCGGGGTATATATCTAAATCTAAAAATCTAAAATACATTTATCATAGCACTACATTCAAGAGCTAATGTGATGCCTAAATATAAAATACTAAATAAAAATATGTACTAGTTTTAATAGTATATGCTAGTTATAAAATAGAAAGTTGTATTTGCCAGGGAAACATCTGTTCAAGGGTATGAATAATAATAAATTGATGAATAATAAAATAATAATTAACGCTTTTAGGCAGAGTCCTAGAACGAACATATGAAATTGCAAGGAAAATCGGACTTGAAAAAAGTCTGACAGGGCCGGGAATCGAACCCGACCAGAACATTGTTCTGGTCGGGTAGCCTAGATGGTTAAGGCAGCCTCCCGGTTAGAGGAAGATCCCGGGTTCGATTCCCGGCCCTGTTAGACTTTTTTCAAGTCCGTTTTTCCTTGGGAATTTTCCTGGGTGCACGCCCTTATGTGCAAAGTCACCTAAACCCTTTCCTTATATGAAATTGCATTATAAATGCACTCTCATTACACTCGACTCATTAACTAGTACGAGTAAATTAACGCAATTCAAATATTATACGAGACGTACATGAAGTTCTACATATTCATTTACCATGTTAAAAGGCCGTAATAAAAGTTAGCTTCCCTGTAAGGACAAAAGTCATCTGTTTACATATAAGGTTCGACGGAAACGGCGCTGGCGGTTTCTATCGACGATTTCTATTGGCTGGAGACGGCAACTTCACTCCTTCGTCCGGAAACTCCCGAAGTCTACTAGGGAACGAAAAGAGTTGGAAACGAGTAGTCTGTCATAACTCGTCACTCTATTCTCGACTCGTTTTCGATTATTGGAGCTCGTTTACGATTCCGAGTCCGAGAACCGAGCGAAAATTTCATGATAACCCCCCTGACGATGGAGATTTTTGCCAAGTAATTGAAGTGACTGTAAACTTTGGATTCTCTTCTTGGTATTCACATCCCTTTAAGACTGCTGGATAACACGCATGAAAATCCGTTTGTAGGCCGTTGGCATTTAAATCGCCATGATGGCGTGCACATCGATAAGATATTTTTGTTTTCACCCAAAAAATAAAAATCATTGAAGAATTCGACCTTTTTCAATGGCACTCGGTTACAAGGAGAGATAGTAAAATTTCTTCTCGAACGCAGTGTAACTTTATACTATTACTTTGAATTCCGATACTGTTTATGTACGGAAGTTTTAAACTTTTTTGAAACGCAAGCAAAATGCACAGCGTTTTTCGCGACAAACTTCTACCAAGAAACTGGCGCTGCAATCTATTTACACTCATTTTCCCTCACACACCCTCCTTCGCAGGAACTTCAAGTTGTGTGACTGTTTTTCAGCAGTGTGGTATAATAGTGTGCGAATTCGTGATGATGCCTCAGCTCAATTCGATAAAAGTATCATTTATGGGAAAATAGAGATAAGTGGTTTGGCACGGATTATGGATTTGTAATGATTTTAGGGAAGGACCGATATCAGTCGTTAATCTCTGGAGTTCTCCGTTCTGACTCGCCCTATCATTACAATTATGATCATGTCGGACACCACTTAATAGTTTTGATGAGCACTATACTGCCCAAGCTGCTGAGCTAGTGGTGCGTATAATTTAGGAGGTAGGATTTTGTAAGGTTAGAGGTTAAACAGATTACGCCACCCCAGGTAGAATTAGTGTCCAATTCTTGCGGTTTAAATGAGAGCGAGATTAGAATTAGAATTAAAATTGTGAGGGAAAAATTAAAATTCAAAGAGAATAGCCGTCGCAGGATTTTGCGAGACGTTACAGCGAGGTAGTTTCGATGTTCACAGCTCGAATTATCTCCCTCAAAATGTGTGGGCTGCAATGGCAGAATAGTGATATAAGGCCAACAAACTGTAAACTGATGTAACACCATCGAAATCAGAAAGAAAAAATCTGATGTGGCCAGCACATGACTTTCTCCATTTATAAGATGTACATATTTATCTGCGACAGTAATTTCGAACTCTATATTCCATCTAAACTTGGAGGATGAGTGATTAATATGTATATTATTATCTTTGACGCCAAAAACATTATAAATAATATTTTTCGGGACATGATCGATGAAAAACGATGGAATTGGCCTTTAGCCCATAGAGCCCAGAGCGCCCACAAAGTACATAATCAGCAACTTCCGGTTTATCAGTATTACATGAATACCTCCTAAACAATCAGTGATGAAAAAATATGTTTCCAACAAATATTATAGTAAATTTTATTTTATGTAACTTTTGTAATTAATAGTATGTACCTAAATATCATAGTTTTGGAGATATTTTGAAAACCGGAAATGAGCTTTGAAGAAAGAAGCTCAACTTCCGGTTGACTGATTTACTCCAAAAACTAATCAACTCTAACGACACCAACCAAAATACTATATATGAAATTTGGTGTTGATACTATGAATGATTCTCATGTTAGAGCGCCCAAAAAGTACATATCAGCTACTTCCGGTTTATCGGTATTTCACGAATAACTCCTAATCAACCGGTGATACAAAAATATGTTAAATACAAAAGTTATAGTAAATAACATTATCTAAAATTTTTATAAGGTATACAATACACGTTTATATCATATTTATGGAGATATTTTGAAAACCGGAAATGAGCTTTGATGAATGAAGCTCGACTTCCGGTTAACCGATTTACTCCAAAAACTTATCAACTCTGACAGCACACAAAACAGTACTATATATGAAGTTTGGTATTGATACAACCACTAGTTTTTACGTTAGAGCGCCCACTAGCACACACACACATACAGACATCATTCCGAAAATGGTCAAAACGTGTTCTAGGGACCCCAAAACGTGTATTTCCGTTGAAATCTCGGAGTCGAATTTTTTCATGAAAACAATACTTTCTCTATACTTCGTATATGGAGAAAGTAAAAATAGCAAATTATCAAAACATGTGTAAGACTTGTTAAATCCATGCCGATAAGGCTTCAACATGTCCTGAATAATGATGTATGCAAATCAACTCAACACATTCTAATTAGTAATTAGATACATTTATTAAATTTGAACAGAAACTGAGAAGTCCATGTTAGCAGATTATAAATAAAATGTATTAAGTCAGATGTTCATAAAATACCTACCCAACATGACTTTGGAATCTAAAACGTTCTGATTTACCGATAAAATACAACTTTTAAACTAAACTCTACCGTCAAAATCGTCGTTTTTATCATTCTACCTTAATATTGATGAATTTTATGGGATTTTATCTGATCATTTGGAAAAATTTACCACTAAAGGTGGTTAACATGAACAGTAAGTGTAACTTATAATTTCTTAGCAAAACGAGTGCAATAACATCAATTTCCTTAGCCTAATGGTGAGGAAGGAGCTTTGAATTAGCCAGAGGACAGTTTCTGCTGGGCGGCTGTAAAAAGGAGGGTCCACTGTCCAGCTGATATAGGCAAGAAAAGGAAAATATACCTGGCACCTGCAATACTTGATGGCACTTCATCATATGGTTAAAGCTTTTCACGCGAAGTATCGAAACCTGAATGCATTTCTACGTAAATTCCTCCGCGCGAAGGCAACACAAATGGCTCATGACTGAGGTCACCGAGCTCCATGTTACATAATGTAGGAAAAGTCCGATATATGTGCAGAAATTATTCGGTTTTTGTCAAACCATATTTGTTTAAACTTTGGAATTGGTGTTTTTCCTCTCAATTCCGGATGGACAAAGATTTCGTGTATTTTAGGTAACGAATGGTGTATATAAAATTATATTAAGAATTTCTTTCGTCTGCATGATTAAATTGGGGAGAAATTATATCCCGTAGAAAAAATACAATTGTACTATAGTTAGTAACTCAGTATTCGCTCTGACGATTACTTGATTTCAAATTGCTGAATGAAAAACTTAAGACGTGTAATAAAAAATTTCCCTTGGTAAGTCGATCGCAGTAAATGAATATCCAATGTTTGAACGGTACGTATGAATATGGTCCATAATGCTGAAGCCTTTCCGGAATCCTGATTGTTCTCTAGCCTGGGCTGAAGACAGGGTCATCTAAGGACGTTCAGCTATTATCCTTATGAATGTTTTATAGACAACTGGAAGGAGGCTAATGGGGCGATAGTTCTTCAAATTTTCTTTGCTTACTTTCTTGTGCAGAAGGGCAATCCTTGCGCGGTTCCATTCCTTGGGAATCATTCCTTGTTTTAGACAATTACTAAATAATTGTGTTAAAACATTAGCAATCTCTGTTCCTCCAACTTTCAGATACTCCGCCAAAACCCCATCTGCTCCTCCTGCTTTCCCATTCTTCATCTGCTTAATCGCCGCCATTACCTCTTCTGGGAGAATTGAGAGGAGATTTTGTGAGCTCTGGCTTTCCTCTTGGTTTTCCTCTTCGGTATTTTCCCTCCTCTTGTATAGGTTGCCTAAGTATTCTGCTACTGTTCTCAATATTGCTGGTCTGTTATACATTGTTGTGCCATCTCCCTTCTGTAAGGCTAAAATCTTTTACTTGCCTATTGCTAGGCGTCCTCTGGCCCTCTTTATGCTCTTGTTATTTTCTATGGCCTCTGGAGCAACTTTTTCATTAAAATTCCTCACGTCTTCCTGGATTGCTACTCTGATGGCTTTGCAAAGCTAGGCATATTCAATGTTATCTCTTTGAGTGTCTGAATTCTTCAGTTCCTTCCGTCGTTTCATCATTTGCCGGGTTCTATCACTAAACTTATTATCCTTAGGTTGTCTTGGCATGCTTGCTGCTTCCTCTGCCGCTTTCTTCACGACTTCCATAACTTTGGATTCGAGTTCTTCCTCCTGAAGTGCTGAGAATCTATTTCTTAGATCCAGCTGAAACTCGTTCTTTTGTTGTCTTCTTAATTGCGTGAAAATGTTAACTCATATAATTTATAAATTTGCTTGAAAAATCAGGAAAAAAATATCGCAAAAAGTTCAAAATATTTTGACAGGAACTTGTTATTTTCTAAAAATAATTTTATACACGGTTACTTGTATTTACTTCCCTAAAATTGAAATCCCTGTCTACTAATTTGCGATGCGTAAACTTCCGTGGAATCGAACAGATGCCCACTAACATTCTTAGTTTACATTGGTCGATTCTTCAGTTCAGATGACATTTGAAAGAAAATTTCTTTCATCAACCCCACAAAAATGATATTATCCTTACATAGCAATAAAAATAATGTGCTAATAGAAAACTGAATCAGCGATGTCGGTGATTTGGTCGTTGGTCAAGGGTTACTAGATCTACAGCGATTCGGACTCGCGTTAACTTGATCATTGGTAGAAATATGAGATTTACTTCATAACTGATTGTTGTTGTTACATAGAATGCAGTTTTTTGTACTATTTTGACTTTTTTTACGCAAAAAATAGCACGTGATGCCATGTAAAGAAGACAGCAAAAACTCTCTCCCTTTTAACTCCATATCTCGAAAACGGTTAGAGAAATTGTTCCCATTCCTTTGAGATAATTATAATTGATACATTCAAACGTTTTTCCAAATTTTGTACGCAGTGTGTATCTAAAACAAACAATCAAAAAAGTTGATAGCAGGTCAAAATTTTTGTGTTCAATTTCTTAATATTTTCGGTGTTAGTTTATTCAAATAAATATTGGAAACAATTGGAAAGGTGATGTATTTGCTTGGTACCATTACACAGAAGGCCAAAGTAAGTAAGACAGGAAAAAAATATTGAATTCTCCTGGATAGAAGTCGAGATATAGCCATATATATAAAAATGAAATGATGTTCGTGACGTCGTCTAAAACTCGAAAACGGCTCGACCAATTTGAATCATTTTTTTTTTGTTTTGTTCGCCTCGGTACGGAGGTGGTTTAGGAAAAAGAAAATTAGGAAAAACCCAAAAGGAATAGCCGAAAAATCGAAAAAGCATTTCCATAAGAAATGCACGTAAAGTTCATTTTTCTCGCAGCAGGCTTTATTTAATTTGAAAATTTAAATTAGAAATAATAGTCGTACAAAGTCGACTCAAGCACCAAAAGAAGGGGAATAGAATAAAGATTCTTATTTTGGTCGTAAAATATCGTTTACGAATCGAAATTTCGAGAATTTTGTTAAATGCCTGAGTTTTATATCAAAATTTCGAGGTTGTAAACAACCCATCCTCCTTGACATTGAAGGCGATTGTTGATTCCAAGTTATTTATCCATCAAAATGCATTAAGAATATAATTCAAGTTAAAATTAATCCTGCTAATAAGTGATACACTTTATGAAGAATAAAAAATTGCATGAGATTTTAACATTTGCTGTTACGAACAATATCCTGTGAAGAATCGCACGGAAAAAAGTACGAACATTAAAAGTTTAATTTTTTACAATTTTCTTTAAACGTCAGTAGCAACCAAGTTTGATTTATAACAACGTAATTGTTTACTGAATTTTTAGTTAGAGTTTTAAAACGGTTTTATTCTCTTTGTACTCGAGGACTTAGTATACTATAGAAATTCCCTCTAAAGAAGTATTGCTGGTATATGGTTTGCCTTTAGTCCTATATTAAACAGTAATTTTTTTCAGATATGTTACTGTATGCATGAAAATGTCACCTTCGAATATTTTAACTATAGGAATCGTGTCCCTGAAATTCAGTTATTTGCTGATATCAACGAAAACAATCGCAAATGACTAACAGAATTCACAAAAATTGAATCATTCCGATATTTATATTAAAAATTGGTTTTGTTCTTCTTGGTACATCTTCTTTCTATTGGAGTTCGTTGCAGAGACAATCTATGACATTGTTCCATTTATAATCAACGGTAACACCGCTAGTATGATATAAAAATTCTATTTTCGAAAACTGGCAGGGAACGACCAGGAATGCATTTCCTATATCATTGTTTCTTTTGCAAATGTTTCATATAACTGACAGAGATTTACAAAAATAAAAAAATAACATTGAATCCTTAAAAAGCTGCTCCACATACCCATAATGACTTAAAAGTTTCAATTTTGCATAAAAGTTTACTACTTTAAGCGCATACTGAGCGATGTGTGCTAGTTTAACTAAATTCCCATGCAGTTTTAAAACAGTTTTAGAGTTTTGAAAGTTTCATTATCAAAAATACCCAATTAATGAAAATTCCTTCTAAGTACAGATGGGGCTCTATATCTGATTTATTATAAATATATCTTCATCACCCGTTTTTTCTTAACTGGTAAAGAAAGCAGTATGAAAACGATACTAGTTGGGTCCTATAGGACTCTCAAGAAAACATTAGATAAATTATGTATATATATATATATATATATATATATATATATATATATATATATATATATATATCTATTATATATAGATGCTTCTCCGGATTCATTCATATATATAGCTATATAGATAGGATACAAATTCACAGGCTAAACCACAAGCGTCATTGACTTGAAATTTTTATGACATATTGGCCATAACGTGAAACCCCCAGGAAAAAAGCGACTTTGATCCTCAGTGTCATGGGTTCGATTTCCTATATTTATGGTCTTGGACTTTTGAAAACATCAATGACTTTCACAAAAAATTACCTGGGTTCGATGCTAGGACGATGCAAAGATCTGCCCTTTAAAATACATGGGAGCTGTTTTTCATTATTTTTTGATGCATTTCTCGAAATAATAGGAAGTTCGTGCTTAATCGGAAAGTGTAAGGTAAGAATTGGTTTAAGAAAAAAAATTTCATAAGACCGTACTATTCCTGGGTTCGATGCCAGAGCACATTAACATTTCTCTCATAAGGAATATAAGGGAGAAGTAAGACTTCGATTGAGGCAGTTGCAGCCAATATTTCTGCTTGAATTTTCGCACATAGTTAAAGAATAATATCTTCTATTATGTTGCATAGGAAGTTTCACCAGAAAGACCCGGGTTCGATGCCGGGCGGTAAATATGTCTCCCGTTTAAAATACATAGGGTTAGTATTTCATTATTTTTTTGATGCACTTATCGAAATGATAGGAAGTTCGTGCTTGGCTGGAAGATGTATGGTTAAAACTGGTTAAAGAAAACAGTTTTCAGAAGACCGTAATATTCCTGGGTTCGATGCCAGACCACATTAACATTTCTCTCATAAGAAATATAAGGGAAAAGTAGGACGTCGTTTGATGCAGTTGCAGATAATATTTCTGCTTGAATTTTCACAGATAGTTAGAGATGGTGATTTTCTATTGTGCTGCATAGTAAGTATCACCTGGAAGACCTGGGTTCGATGCCGGACGAATAAATTGCTGCGAATAATCAGAATATTTTCAATCCATTTTTTTTTCTTTTGACGGCCTTCCCGATATGATACCGACATGAAATTAGTGTTGTCTATCTGCTTGCAGTATGCAAGCTACATTTTACTCGTCTATTATATATAGATGCTTCTCCGGATTCATTCATGATATACCCAGATAGGATACTAATTCACAGGCTAAACTACTGGCGTCATTGACTCGAAATTTTTACCACGTATTGGCCATAACGTGAAACCCCCAGGAAAAAAGCGACTTTGATCCTCAGTGTCATGGGTTCGATTCCAGAGGGCCCCAAAGTCCCGATTTTTCCCGTTTAAATGCATTACCGTGATTTTCGGGAATAAAAAAAAAATACTTTCCGGATAGGTAGAGAAATAAAACTCTAGGAGCCTATATATATGGTAATGATCTATCGAAATCATAAATGAGTTTTACGGAAAATATCCTAAGTTCGATGCTAGGTCGAGGCAAAAATCGGCCGTTTAAAAAGCATTGTGGCGATTTTTATGATTTTTTTTGGACCCTTTCCCGATGGCATGGATACTTGAAATTCGGCATGAGGTTGGAGATCATAAATTTATTTCATAATCAAATTTTTTGTATTCGCTGATGGTCCTTGGTTCGATCCCAGAGGGCCATTTACATTCCTCAATGCATTTCTTATGGAGATAACGGAGACAAATTTTAGGTACTTCCCGGCATGATATCGATTTCAAACTTTGCACAAAATAAGATCAAGTCCTTTAAAATCATATTGTGCATTCACAGCGTAAATATATTTCCTGGGTTCGACACCAGGCGTCTCTTATATCAGTAGTTGATCCGATTTTTAATAATTATTTTGAGCCCTATCCCAATAATATAGAAACTTGAAATTCGGCAAATAGATAGAGATCATAAATAACTTTTATGAGCATGTTTTAGATTTCCAAGATCGTCCTTGGTTCGAATCCAGAGCGCCATTTACATTCCTGAAAAGTAGAACGTCGTTTGAGGCAGTTGTAGCCAATATTTCTGCTTGAATTTTCACACATAGTAAGAGATGGTGATTTTCTGTTGTGCTACATAGTAAGCTTACCAGGAAGACCCGGGTTCGATGCCAGTCAATTAAATTGCAGCGAATTTTAAGAATATTTTCAATACCTTTTTTTTTTCTTTTGAGGGCCGTCCCGATATGATGCCGACATGAAATTATTGTTGTCGATCTGCTTGCAGTATGCAAGCTACATTTTACTCGTATATATATATATATACCCCCTCCTCATCACTGCCACAGTTCATTGCCTCATCGGGGCGGAGGGGTGTTAACGGAGGTTGGAGGCGATGCATAGCCCAGGTTCAACCATGCTAAGAAGGCTACAACAATATCGCCGGCCAAATAATGAAAGTGGCATTCACCAACCGGCAGTAGGACAGCCTGGTGAATTATTGTCCTAACCCCCCCAAATAGAAGTACAATTTTCATGATGAGCTTCTTTAATGGAAATTTATCCGGACGTAAAAGCACCACCCATTCGGATGTCCGGGAGGTGGTGGCATTGAAGAGGTCCATCATGAAGAAAAGAATTACTACCCTGCAATTCACAACCTACAACTGCCGCAGCTTGAAGAGTGAAGAACGACTGCTGGAACTACTCAATGAAGCAGAGAAGATAAAATGGGATATCATCGGTCTCAGCGAAGTCAGAAGAAAATCAGAGGAGCTACTTACACTGAAGGAAGGACACTTATTCTTTTACAGGGGTACCAAGGATGGAAGAAATGGAGGCGTTGGATTTTTGATCAACAAGAGATGGAAGGATAATGTGGTCAAAATCGAAGGTGTATCAGATAGAATTTGTAAACTCATACTGAAGATCAATGAGTGTTACTCAGAACAGGTCATCCAAGTCTACGCACCAACAGCGGCAAGCAGCGAAGAGGAAATTGAAAACTTCTACCAAACTCTCGGCACTGAACATGACAAGGAGGCCCACTACTATAAAGTCATTATGGGAGATTTTAATGCTCGTGTAGGGCAGCGGGAAACTGATGACACTGTCGCAGGACAATATGGACTGGGCCAGAGAAATGAGCGAGGTCACCGCTTAGTAGAGTTTGCAGAATGCACCAATATGTATATAACAAATACATACTTTAAGAAAAATCCTACAAGGAAATGGACGTGGAGAGGTCCCAATGGAACAAAAAATGAAATAGACTACATATTGGTAAACAGACTCTACACTGTAACTAACTGTGAAGTTTTGAATAATTTCAACACTGGAAGTGACCACAGAATTGTTAGATGCAGAATCAATATTAACCCCCGAATGGAACGAAAGAAGTTGGTTTCTTGCAAGAAGGAGGAGATAAATATTGATAAACTATCAGATAACGAGAAAAAGTTTCAGCTGGAACTTAGAAATAGATTCTCAGCACTTCAGGAGGAAGAACTCGAAACCAAAGTTATGGAAATTGTAAAGAAAGCGGCAGAGGAAGTAGCAAGCATGCCAAGAAAACCTAAGGATAAGAAATTTAGTGATAGAACCCGGAAAATGATGAAACAACGGAAGGAACTGAAGAATTTAAACACTCCAAGAGATAATATCGAATATGCCGAGCTTTGCAAAGCCATCAGAGTAGCAATCAAGGAAGACGTGAGGAATTTTAATGAAAAGATTGTGCAAGAGGCCATAGAAAATAACAAAAGCATAAAGAGGACTAGAAGACTCCTAGCAATTGGTAAGAAACAGATTTTAGCCTTACAGAAAAGAGATGGCACCACAACATATAACAGACCAGCAATATTGAGGATTGTAGCAGAATACTTTGGCAACCTATACAAGAGGAGGGAAAATACCGAAGAGGAAAACCAAGATGAAAGCCAAAGCTCACAAAATCTCCTCTCAATCCTCCCAGAAGAAGTAATGGCGGCGATAAAGCAGATGAAGAATGGGAAAGCAGGAGGAGCAGATGGGGTGTTGGCGGAATATCTGAAAGCTGTTGGAACAGAGATTGCTAATATTTTAGCACAATTATTCAGTAATTGTCTAAAACAAGGAATGATTCCCAAGGAATGGAACCACGCAAGGATTGCCCTCCTGCACAAGAAAGGAAGCAAAGAAAATTTGAAGAACTATCGCCCCATTAGCCTCCTTCCAGTTGTCTACAAAACATTCATGAGGATAATAGCAGAACGTCTTAAGATGACCCTGTCTTCAGCCCAGCCTAGAGAACAAGCGGGATTCCGGAAAGGCTTCAGCACTATGGACCACATCCACACATTACAGGAAATTATAAACAGAACGAATGAATACGAGATGCCACTCGTCCTTTGCTTTGTAGATTATGAACAGGCCTTCGACTCGGTAAGTACCTCCTCCACTCTGAAAGCTCTGAAGAATCAAGGGATAGATTCTGAGTACATCCGCCTCTTGCGCAGTGTCTACGAGAATGCCACAGCTTCTGTAATGCTTCATGAAGAGACCGATTAATTCAAGATTGAGAAGGGAGTTCGACAAGGTGACGGTCTATCTCCCATCATGTTCACAGCCATTTTAGAAGAAGTTTTTAAAACCCTTGATTGGGAAGAGAAGGGGTTAAGAGTAAATGGGGAGTACATCAGTCACCTCCGTTTTGCAGATGATATAGTACTCTTTGCAGCTAACGCAGAAGATCTAACTTCAAGACTTGAAGAGCTAAACACAGCAGGACAGAAGATAAGCCTCAGGATAAACCTAACAAAAACAAAGGTAATGTATAATTCTTTTACAGTACAAGAGCCAGTCAAACTTCAAGGAAAACCTCTGGATATTTGCTTGGAATACACATACCTGGGACAACTTGTAACAACAGGAGAGAAAAACAGGATTAATGAAGTAAACAGAAGAATGAAACTTGGCTGGAGTGCATTTGGTAGGAACTCGCACATCCTGAAGTCAAGAATGCCAATGGTTTTGAAGAGGAAGGTCTTCAACCAAAGCATTTTACCTGTCTTGACCTATGGAAGTGAAACTTGGGTGTTAAATGCTGCAATAATCCAGAGACTTCAGACAACGCAGAGGAGCATGGAGCGCTGCATGCTGGGAATCACAAGAAGAGACAGGAAACGAAACACTTGGGTGAGAATGATGATTGGAGTTACAGACATAATAGTTAAGGTAAGATCACTGAAATGGAGGTGGGCCGGCCATATTGCAAGAAGAAACGACAACCGTTGGACATCTGCCGTTCTCAACTGGATACCAAGAGATGTGAAGAGACCAAGAAAACGACCTATGGACTGGTGGAACAGAGACATCATCAAGTACTTAGGTGTAACGTTTCAACGAGAAGCTCAGGACAGAGAAAATTGGAAAGTACTTGGGGAGGCCTACATCCGACGTCGGATTGAAAATGGCTGATGATGATGATGATATATATACGATGTCAGTAACATAAGATAAGTAATGCGTTGAGGCAAAAGTTGAAAATGAATTTATCTCTCTCCCCGATGAGATAGAGGTATTAAATTTGGGGATTCATTAAATGTATCGAAATTATTTCAACAAAGGCAAGGTTCGACCTCGATCTATTATATATATAGAATTCTAACCATGTTCCACAAGTGCCACTGATTTGAAATTTTTACGACATATTGGCCATAACGTGTAACCTCAAGGAAAAAGCCGACTTTGAACCTCGGTGTCATGGGTTCGATTCCAGAAGGTCCCAAAGTCGCGATTTTCTCCGTAAGGATACATGGCGGGGATTTTCGAAAATTGTTTTGGTGCACTTCCCAGAAAAGTTAAGAGTTGAAATTCAAGGGATCGCTAGAAGCCGTGCAACCCCAACGTAAATCAAAAAGACATCGCCGAATATGGTCCATGATTCGATGCTAGGTCGGCGCAAAAATCGGCCGTTTAAAATGCATTGCTGCGATTTTGAAGATATTTTTTGGATCATTTCCCGATAACATGGATACTTGAAACTCGGCACGTGGATAGATATAATGAATATATTTCATAATCAAATTTTACACGTTCGCTGATGGTCCTTGGTTTGATCCCAGAGGGCCATTTGCACTTCTCAATGCATTTCTTATGGAGATTACGGAAACACATTTTAGATGCTTCCCGTTATTATATCTACTTGAAACTTTGCATAAGATAAGATCAAGTAATTACTAATCAAACTGTGAATTCACAGCTACCAATGTTTCCTGCTTTCACCACCAGGCGTCTCTACAATCTGTGAATGATCCGATTTTTAAGAATTTTTTGGAACCATTTCCCAATTATATAGAAACTTGAAATTCAGCATACAGATAGAGATTATAGATACATTTCAGGGACATGTTCTAGATTCCCACGATCGTCCTTGGTTCGAATCCAGAGAGCCATTTGTATTCGTGAAAAGTAGAACGTCGTTTGAAGCAGTTGTAGCAAATATTTCTGCTTGAATTTTCACACATAGTTAGATATAGTGATCTTCTATTGTGCCGCTTAGTAATTTCACCAGGAAGACCCGGGTTCGATGCAAGACGCTAAAATTGAAGCGAATTTTAAGAATATTTTCAATCTTTTTTTTTTCTTTTGAGGACCGTCTCGATATGATGCCGAAATAAGAAATATTGCCGATCTGCTTGCAGTATGCAAGCTACATTGCACTCGTAACTTATAGGTATATCCGGAGAAGCGTCTATATATAATAGATATATATATATATATATAGGGGATCAAATTTCTAGCCATGTTCCACAAGTGCCACCGACTTGAAATTTTAACGAAGTTATGGCCATTACGTGTAACCTCCAGAAAAAAGCCAACATTGAACCTCGGTGTCATTGGTTCGATTCCAGAAGGCCCCAAAGTCCCGATTTTCTCCATAAGGATACATGGTGGAGATATTTAAAATTTTTTAAATAATACTTACCGGACAGGTAGAGAATTAAAATTCAAGGAGCTTACAGATATGGTCAAGAACTATTATAAACATTAATGACTATTAATGAGAACGTCCTGGGTTTGATGCCAGAGAGATGCATAAATCCCGCATTTAAAATGCATGGGGATAGTTTTTCATTAATTTTTTTGATGCACTTATTGGAATGTAAGGATTTTCTCGCTCAGCTAGAAGATATATATTAAGAATTTGTTTAAGAAAAAAAAATCATTAGACCGTACTATCCCTAGGTTCGATGCCAGAGCACATTAACTTTTCTCTAATAAGGAATATAAGCGAAAAGTAAGACGTCGTTTGAGGCAGTTGTAGCCAATATTTTTGCTTGAATTTTCACACATAGCTGCTAAATATAGCAAAATTTCTGCATGTTCAAAGTATGAATATAAAATTCGTGCACAATTCACTGGAGAAAGTTGGCAGCTCTGATCCAAGCAAGCACGAGTATCGAACAGATTTAGTCAGAGTGAGAGTGGAGTGTGGTAGCCTGCACCCTGTCTGTGTTTTGTGCGATGCAAATTATCAACAGGTCATGGCTTCGAATCTAGGTGAAATGTATGAAAGGCCTTTAAAACTGAAATAGTTTATTAAAAAGTGAATTATTATTTGGAACTAAATATCTTTCTTTCCTGAATATAAGCCCAAAACTTTTCACAAACCACTCGTTATGTAACGGAGTGGGGGGAGGGGTCCTCCTGCTACATGGGGGAGGGGGGGGGTTAAAAATTGGAGAATTTTTCGTTACGTAATTTGTGAACGATCCGTAAAGAAATATATTGAATAGTAAAAGGAAAGAGAAAAAGGAACTACATTCTGCCTTATGCTGTTGTATTTTAGGCGCATTCCACAAGCAACTTAAAATTGCAGATTAAACAGCAATTGAAATTTTAATTTATCTTTGAAGTTAGACATGGTAAAAAATTCGAGGAAATATTACGAATACAGAATCAATCAAAGAGCGAAATTCGTTGCAAAAAGGGAATTCTTGAATGTTTGAGAAGATATAGCTTAAATTAGTGATCATAGATTTTAACTGAATAAAGAGTACAGTATAGAATATTTATTTTTACGCTCAATAATATGTATTTCAACATTTTACGTACCGTTTTTGTACTTGTAAAGTACCTTGCTTGAACACAGTGCCAGATTCTGCCAATCAAAAATCTTTGGTCTTGCTTTCACTGCTTGTCACTCAGTTAATTTTCTTTGGATGGATTTGCAATTTGTGAATGTGCTGGTAAAAGATGTGTATAGCATATTTATTATAAAAATTTGTTTATAATTTGGGAGTTGCATTTACAATTAGTAATAATGTAAACCTCTGCTAACGCTGAAACGAAGAATTCGATTAAAACTGAAGTTATACCGTTTTGATCGCAAGAATGACATAATGACAATCTTTTTATACCAAGTTACTAGAACATTTCAGTATCAACAATATGGATAGATATTTATTTCCAATTTTCTCCCGTTTCTCGGCTTGCGCTCCCCCCTCTCCTCTTCTTTGCCCAGCTTTCCCCTCTCACGGTCGACCTGCCTGTTACAAACTCGCCGGTTTGCCGAAAAATTTAAATAAATATTCATCGATAGTGATGATACTGGTATGTTTTAGTCCATTTGATGTACTTATTACACAAATTTCCATGCAATTATTTCTCTCACAACGGATCTTCTCCTGATTTGATAGATTTAGTACTATCGAAATTAGCCGAGTTTTACAACATTGTCCAGTTCTACAACGCATGACGGAATTTCAATTTTTTTGAAGCAACATTAGGGGACTCACCTCTCTGCTCAATCCATTATTCTCAAATTGTTAGAATCATGCTCACTAGTCAATGGCTCGCTGTACAAAAGTAGGTTTTGTTGTTGCCTAATACGATATAATATTCAAGGTAAATACTAACCAAGTGTTGAAAGTGGACATCTGTGGACCTCTGCTATACGCCACTGGTGGCTCGCGGGGTGCATATCAAACTTTGCTAATTTCTTGGCAACCAAAGGGACGAGCCCTCACCACAACTCCAAGTTACTCTGACACTAAAGCGGAAGTCTTTTGACGAACGCCATTTCTTTTCCATTATTTAGACACTTCCTTCAATGTTTTCAGTGGATAGGAAAAGAGAAATGAACTCCAATTAACTTCAAATTCATACTATAAAGGTTAAGGCGTGTGAAGTTTACTTCTTCAGTGGAACCGACTTATCGTCTACATGGAGGTAAACGAAGAAATACAGCTCAAGTTACTGCCAGAAGTTCTGGTTGGGGAGCCCGAGAGAGGTTTTGGTCTAATCGATTCTGCAGCATACGACACTTCGGGTGAGAGGTGAGGAAGAATTTCGATCCACCTAATTACGACATTCGTCTACGGCGTGATATTTACAATCGGATGCAAGGACCTCGACAAATGTTACAAGATTACGTGCTGTTGGTGAAGAAGATGAACGATCGATTGTAGGAACCATTTCCCTAAGAGCAGTTAGTGGAATTAATATTTGGAAACCTAAATCAAGATTATTTTTGTCACCTGACCCTTAAACCTAACAGTTTAGAAGAACTTATCGAATGGGGGCGTCGTTATGATGAGAGAGGGTAGTGGCAGAATCCTATCGCCATCCCCCTCCAGCGGACGAAACGGTGGACGAAGAATTCACTTTCCGTCCGAGCAACGCAGTCGCGGCCGGGAATCACCGTTTTCAATCATCGCAACCGGAAAGTCTTGCAGCGCAGGGGAGGAGAAACGGCCTGGAAGGCGCCGCCGCGAAGGCCAGAGTCCGACAACCGCGGTTCCCGACCGCGATCAGATTACGTGCCGGGAAACGAATAGAACGCGGCGGGCAAAGTCCACGAGCTCACGGTGGGAAGACAGTGGCTATCTGTAGGCGGATTGCCGCCTCAGAAAAAGATTTTGCGTCTAAAATTGGAGTTTTGATCAACGCGTTAGTGTCGACTGCTATGTTGGATTCCGGCGCCTTCCGTTCCTGCGTGGACGATCGTTCCCTGAAAAATAAAATATATTGCCAGAGTTCGCCCAGAGTTCACATTGTGTTGTGGCGTAGATGGTAAACCCATCAAAGTAAAAAATAAGGTCATTTTACATGTAAAAGTTGGGGGGTTATCTTGGGACCACGAGTTCCTTATCCTCCCTACGATGCCCGTGTCAGTAATATTAGGAGTAGACTTTATGGGCAAAACCGGTAATATCTTAAGTTTTATTAGCTATACCTTCTCCTTTCAGAGCCAACCGGGGTTAGAAAGGACACACACTCTGTCCAGAGCTCCATTGAGATGCAGCAGCTCACCCTTATGACACTCAATGTCAGGTTGGTGAAGGGCATTACTAAGAGGGATCATCTCACGGATTTCCTTTCTACACACCAGCCAGACGTCGCCTTTCTTCAAGAAACGAACTGCGTGGAATCTTCGTTGGAAACGCTAACACAGTACGCGTTTTTCTTTACCCCATCCTTGTGAATCATTCGGGTGCGGCTATTGTAATTAGAAGGAACGTTCTCGCGGCGGCGGGTCCACCGGTCGTCATCCGAGATGGATATGCGATCGCCTTAACACTCATCTTCAGGGACCGAAAACAAACAGACCTGACGTTGCTCTCAGTATACGGCCCCCACGACCAGAACGGAGCCATAGAGCTGGTGGAAGCGACCAGCTCATTTCTAGACATGCACGCGGGACTCGACAATAAGACAGAGAGAGTGACGGTGGTGGCAAGATATTGCAACATCGTCCTCTCGCTCCATGCTGACCAAGCATCCGGTAGAGAAACATCCGAGATACGTGGCATCCCACAGGTCCCTCATCGAGGACTATGACCTGTCGGGCGCATGCTAGGAGTTGAGACTGGGAGAGGAGAGCTTTACGTTTTTAGAGGGTGACGTCTCTGTCTCAAGGATTGACAGAATATACGTCTCTACCCAATATGTGAAGAAACTCAGCCGGATTGAAACCGTCCGCTCTTTCACAGATCACCGAGCGATACAAGTCAAGCTAACCCTGTCGTGCGCGATCCCAAGGCCGCCGTATTGGAGGTTCTCAAATGACCTGTTGCAAGACTAACATTACAGGTCTTGCATGGGGCTCACAAGGGCTGTGGTCGGCGTCCGTGCGGTGGAATCGGCTGCGATGAGATGGGAAATACTGAAAGAGGAAGTGAAGGCACATAGTGTTGATTACTTAAGGTTTCAGCAGTCAGAGCTGAAAAGGAACCATTCAGAGGGACTGGAAATCAGGAGGGCCAAGCTATTCTAGTAAGAAAAGGGTGGGAGCAGATTTTCTGAAACGACGCCCCTGCGTTTCCCGAAGTAGAGAGGTGGTCCTGTAAAGTTGACCCCAAGTTACTCGAGTGACTCACCAGGAATTGGCAGACTATCTGCGAGCCAGAAATCTTTAGAACTCACGTCCTGGAACATCTCCATGATTTCCATCTTGATGAGTTTGCGTCTCCATTTTATCCCACAGGCCAATCTCGAACAAAATGCTCTCCATATATTGCTCTCAGAAACAACAAAAAGGAAGGAATCGAACTCCCAGTTGCACTAACCGCAAAAGCACAAGTCATAAATGTTCCTCTCTCACCGGATGTGAGGGTGCCGATTGATTTAAACCCTCTACGAGCTACAATCGTATTAGGTTTGTGGACAGTTGTAAGGCCTGTTTTTGTTAAAATTCCGTATATCTGAAGGACCCAATACAAGGCGTTCGTTAACAGTCACTAAATTGTTAAAAAAATCTACGTTTGCTCCTTTGAAACTCTTAGCGCGTGAGAGCTTCTCATCTGAATCCCGGGCTCGATTCCCGCCCCGTCAGACTATTTTCAAGTCCGTTTTTCCTTGGGTTTTTCTTGGGTGTACGCCCTTATATGCAATATACCTTTAACCCTTTACTATAATGTTTCCTCGCACATATATTGCTGCTTACCATAGTAAAGGACAAGGTGACTTATTCATTAATTTTCGCTAAAATATAGTGAATTACACTTTGCCTCAGCTGTTAAACTATTTATTTAAGTCTGTAACGCTGTACCGAGAGCGCAGGAACGCGATGATACATTTGCAGGGTAAAAATTTCGGAGAAAAATGACTTACAGGTGTTGAGCAGTAGGCCTGTGGACGTGGAGGAATTAACCTTTGGTATTTCAACGCTGCATTGTTACATTAAATTTTTTGAATGTCTGTCACACATATCTCATCGGTTGAACCGTAAACAGTGGCAGTTGAGGGTACAATTTGATGACTGTGACGTTAATTTCTTAAGAAGTATCAATTTGACACCTCATAATATTTACAAATAGGTGCGTGGTAACCAAAAATTATTACACCAAGAGGGGAAGTAAATCTGCAAAGAGAATTAAGGGAAAAGATCGAGGATGTAACCAAGCCGGGATATGGAACCAACAACGATGGAAACACAGCAAGGCGTTTCTTTCAAAGAACAAATTTATCAGCTGTAATTACAGGTGCGAATTTGAGATATTTTTCCCAATTACATCCTTGTTTTTTTTTTAAATTAGGTGGAGTAAATACATGGGTAAATTGTGAAATTTAGAAAAAGAAAAGTTTTCTTAGTGCAATTAATTTCTTTGTATATTCTTAGATGTCATCTTTTTCAAGTGCATGTTTCTTATGTCGACTATTATTTTTCAATACTTAATAATTAAAATTTACTTATCAGAGATCGGCAAAAATCTCATCAAAAGATTATCTATATATATATATATTGGGGGCAGTCTCAAACAGTTTCAATTTAAACGAAAAAGCATTCGCTGAATACTGCTGGGCTACCACTGAGTTGTATGTGGAGCTATATCCTTGGTACCACATGCCACCGACTGCTCATAAATCCTAATACATGGCATTGAAATCTTAAGGGAACACAAAATTTATGGATTACAATATGAACGAAAATTTGACAATGAAGGAATGTACAGAGAAAGTTTTATAAAACATTACAGAAGGAGTTTTTTTCCTCATATAATTGAGATTTTCTGGAGTAATTCTAGCCTTCAATGTGTATAGAGTATCAATTCATAGTTATAAACCACTAAAAATACTATTCAGAAAAGTGTTTCTCCGCATGTCCTCTCCTAACCAAGATAGTCTCGGAGGTTGGCGCTCCGCCGAGCGGATATTGCTCTTGCATCGCCATCGAAAAGTCGCTTTATTTATCGGCGTCGCAAATTGTTGCAAGATTTTATTTCAGTTTCCTTTTCAAAAAGCTTCAAAGAACATTGCGGTATAAGTTAGGCCGTGTACATCGTGGTACACACCTGGACAAAGTTAACGCATCACCGGTCGTTAGGATCGCTAGGGAGGTGGTGCATTAATTTTGGCCAGGACTGTACATCAGACTGTACTGCAACGGCGCGAACGACTTGGGGTTATCAAAATTTTCTATTAAGATCATAGCACTTTTGCAGCATCCATTAAATTTGCAACGGAAAAATATATAAGAACGTGTACGATAATATAAAGGAACTAGCAAGAGAAATGGACGTATGGATTAATGGTCACGAATGAGAGGTAGGGTAGAAAAATATTTCACTGCCGAAGACGAGACTAGTATGTATTTGGAAGAAGCTCTCAGGCTGCCTCTGCGTCTATATAGCAAGGCACAAGACCAAGACCCTGATAATCCTGAGCTTACATAACTTTTAACCACGGCGGTCGGTCGCAGAAAGAAGGTGAGGGAAAGGATGGGAAAGAAAACAGCGGCACTATCCTATTTGGAAATCAGGAATCCGAAAACGCTAAACATCATTCTAGGGTAAAACGATTACAGTTATTGTGTAACAGTATGATAGGTTTCTTGATTTAAATATGAAGAATGAAACTATGTCTTCCAAATAACGAAATTTTCGAATCTCTCTGTATAACCGAGTACTAGTTCAACAAAAATTATCGAATTTTATGTATGTTTAATAATTTTTTTCTCAATTATGATTCGCATAATAAAAAAAACCCATTTGGGATACTCCATAGGCTCATAAATACGATTTCAGGCAGTTGCCAGTTACATCGCTACGTCGGCATTTAGAATGATAAGAAAATTCTGTTTTTACCATTCGACGCAGGAAATATGTATTAATGTATTCGAAATGGGCTTTTTTGATTATGCGGATCATAATTGAGAAAGAAATAGTAAACATACACAAAAAACGATCATTTTCGTTTAAGTAGTACCCGGTTTTGAGGAAGGATACGAAAATTTCGTTTTTTTAAATACAGAATAGTATCGTCTTTCGCAGTGAATGATTTTTCTACCTCTTCTTCCGTGGCTATGCGTGTTGCTCTTTCGCACTAAATGCTATTTGCTGATTTTTATGATTACACTGAAAACGGTTGATTGTACTCAAAAGAAACTATTTGCATGCTTCATCATACGAACGTAGAATTATGATAGGATATCAAGTATTCTGATTTATTAAGATTTTTGGCAGGACCGAATGCAATACATGACACGGAGAAATTAAAAAAGTTGTAGCTATGGTATTTATTTCATTTTTGACAATAATTTGATTGGAATGTAATGGTTTTACTGTCGTAGAATTCATTAAAATTTCTTTCTTTTGGTACTTATCTCGATTTCGCACGACAATTATTTCTAATGTAATTATGCAAAAGAAAAACTCTGCCATGCAATACAATTGATTAAAATGAACTTTACGTGCATTTTATATGAGAGGGGATTCGATTTGTCCAGAGTCGAGCCAAGGATATCTTGGACAAACAAATATCAATTTGTAATACTCCGCTGGACTTTTAATGACTCCCAAAAATTTATAATTCTATCACGTTGGAAAATGTATGAAATTGATGTTCGAAAATTTCTACCATGCATTTCTTACGGGAGTGACTGACATTGGATGAATAAATATATAAACATATATATTAGGTGATTATTATATAAGATGAGTTTTTGTAGTAAAAACAAAGAAAATACTCGCGAGTTTGATAACGTTCGCTCTTTTTATAGATTTACTTAAACAGCTACAAAAATGTACTATTCTATTTTACTATTCCGCGTCATTTGTCTTTGCCATTCTTCTGTCCATAAAATGATCTGCTAGTCTCCGTGTTTTTGGATGTCAATAAATGATCTCCTTTTGGTCCATTGAAAGTATTATTGGAACCGAATCTTGGATTTTCTAAAGTATTTATTATCTCTCTCGCAATTTTGTCTTTGCAGATTTTTCAGATCACAAAATAACGATGCCTTCTCGTTGACAGATACTTTGAAAGCATTCCTTTGTTAATTAGTTGTGTTTTTCTAAATAGTTAGGAATATTCTCTTTTTTAATTATAATTTTATTCATTGGCAATAATCGAAAAATTGCATTTACCAGGATTATATCACCATTGATTATATAATTAAATAATTAATGAGATGTATTGGTTTAAGAAAGCGAAATATAACGAAACTGAGGTAGAACGAACAATTCAAGAGGATGTCTTTCATATAGAAAGGTTAAACATGTAGGAAAAAGAAATCAAGCTGACAAGTTTACAAGTCAACAGTTCACTTCGGAGTGAATATACGTAACGTATAATCAGATGGATGAAAGTGAAATAGAAATAAAGACGTAGAAATGAACCAAAGAAAGACTTCGGAAAATTATAAACACATCCTCACAGTAATACAAGAGTTGCATATACAACAAAATAATTTTTACGCCCCTCATTTTTGCTAAAATTCTCCAAAAACGCTCCCTAAAGTTATTTTTTCCTTCCTTGCATGATAAATATTTCAATTCTCGAATAGTTAATCGTGAATAAAAACTTCTATTTGGCCGTAGGCATACCCCATCACAGGCAGACCCTGTGATTTTTTAATCGTAACTAAGAATAATAAAATCGTAGAATATTAACTAATCTTCGTACAGCCTATCATTAATTCTAATACTTATATATATGAAGTTTAAATTTCTACTTTATTCGGATGGGAAAACGTACGAACTCGTGTTCGGCAATCATATTCGACGTTGAGGGGATGCTTACGGTCACGGAATTTTACAGAACCTTCATATCAAGAGGGTAATATGAATTGTAATTTACATTTAGATATGTATTATATATTGACGTTTCTCCAGATATACATATATATACACTCACTCACGCACTCACTCACTCATTCATTCACTGGGGATCAAAATTATAACCATGTTCTACAAGTGCCACTAAAAAAGGACGACTTTCACCCTCAGTGTCATGGGTTCGATGCCAGAAGGCTTGGGGCCTCCAGATTTTTTCTATAAGGATTTTTTTCCAGTTCAGATTTTTTCTATAAGGATCCATTGCGGGGATTTTTGAAAATATTTTGAGGCACCTCCCGGCAAATTAGAGTTGAAATTCAAGCTGGTGGATCAGATACTGCTAATGTTTTAGCACAATTATTAAGTAATTGTCTGAAACAAGGAATGGAACCACGCAAGGATTATCCTTCTGTAATAGAAAGGAAGCAAAGAAGATTTGAAAAACTATCGCCCCATTAGCCTCCTTCCAGTTTTCTTTAAGACATCCATAAGGATAATTGCTGAACGTCTTAAGATGACGCTGTCTTCAGCCCAGCCTCGAGAACTAGCAGGATTCCGTCCGTACATCCGTCTCTTGCGCAGTATCTGTGAGAATGCCACAGCTTCTGTACTGTTCTGTAAGGTGACGGTCTATCTCCCATCTTGTTCACAGCCGTTTTAGAAGAAATTTTTAAAACTCCTAATGTGGAAGAAAAGGGCTTAAGAGTAAATAGGGAGTACATCAGTCACCTCCGTTTTGCAGATGATATAGTTCTCTTTGCAGCCAACGCAGAAGATCTAACTTCAAGACTTGAAGTTGGATCTTTAGAAGAACTTAACACAGCGGGACAGAAGATAGGACTCAGGATAAACCTAATAAAAACTAGGGTAATGTATAATTCTTTTGTAGTGCAAGTACCAGTCAGACTTACAGAAAAACCTCTGGGTGTTTGCTTGGAATACTCATACCTTGGACAACTTGTAACAACATGAGAGAAAAATAGGATTAATGAAGTAAACAGAAGAATGAAACTTGGCTGGAGTGCATTTGGTAGGAACTCGCACATCCTGAAGTCAAGAATGCCAATGGTTTTGAAGAGGAAGGTCTTCAACCAAAGCATTTTACCTGTCTTGACCTATGGAAGTGAAACTTGGGTGTTAAATGCTGCAATAACTCAGCGAATTCAGACTACGCAAAGGAACATGGAGTGTGCTGGGAATCACAAGAAGAGACAGGAAACGCAATACTTGGGTGAGAATAATGACTGCAGTTACAGACATCATAGATAAGGTAAGTTCACTAAAATGGAGGTGGGCCGGCCATATTGCGAGAAGAAACAACAACCGTTGGACATCCGCAGTTCTCAACTGGATACCAAGAGATGTGAAGAGACCAAGAAGAAGACCTACGGATAGGTGGAATGGAGACATCATCAAGTGCTTTGTTTTAACATGGCAACGAGAGGCTCAGGACAGAGAAAATTGGAATGTATTTGGGGAGGCCTACATTCGATGTCGGATTGAAAATTGCTGATGATGATGATGACATATATCCTCTAATCACTGAGACTGCATTTCACAGTTTACTATGTTACTTGTAAGTCAACTATTACTTTAAATTGCGTCTTTATCGTTTTCACATCGTCACGTTTACAAATATCCAAATAATACAAAATAAATCGGAATTGAATCCACTTAATTACATTAACTACAGCATCTACTTTAAAATTCGTTTCTATTTTTCGGTAAGGGTTTGAAGACTTCTTCAGGCAACGTGATCCATTTTTTGACCAATATCTATTATATATAGATGCTTCTCCGGATTCATTCATGTATCTATTATATATAGACGCTTCTCCGGATTCATTCATGTATATAGATAGATAGATAGATAGGATACTAATTCACAGCCTAAACCACAAGCGTGATTAACTTCAAATTTTTACGGCGTATTGGCCATAACGTGTTACCACCAGAAAATATACGATTTTGAACCTCAGTGTCATAGATTCGATTCCAGAGGGACCCAAAGTCCCGATTTTTTCCGTTGAAATGCATTGCTTTGATTTTCGGGAATTAAAAAAAAATACTTTCCGGATAGGTAATGAATCGAAACTCAAGGATCCTATATATATGGTAATGATCTATCAAAAGCATAAATGACTTTCCAGGAAGATATCCTGGGTTCGATGCTAGGACGTTGCAAATATCGGCCATTTGAAATACATTGAGGTAGATTTTCATTATTATTTTTCATGCACTTATTGAAATGATAGGAAGTTCTCGCTTATATGGAAGATGTAAATTAATCATAGGTTTTTGAAAAAAATGTAGATAAGACCTTACTGTTCCTGGGTTCGATGCCAGAGCACATAAACGTTTCTCTTATAAGGAATATAAGGGAAAATTTGGACGTCATTTGAGGCAGTTGCACCTAATATATCTGCTTGAATTTTCACACATGATTAAAGGATGTGATCTTCTTTAATGCTGCATAGAAAGTATTACCAGAAAGACCCGGGTTCGAAGCCAGATGGTAAATATATCCCCCATTTAAAATGCATTGAGTTAGTTTTCATTATTTATTTTGATGTATTTATGGAAATGATAGAAAGTTCTTGCTTTGCTGGAAGATGTATATTAAAACTCAGCTTAAGAAAAACATTTAGATACGAAATGCTGCTCCTGGGTTCGATGCCAGAGCACATTAAAATTTCTCTCATAAGGAATATAAGGGAAAAGGAGGACTTCGTTTGAGACAGTTGCAGCCAATATTTTAGCTGGAATTTTTACACATAGTTATAGATGGTGATCTTCTTTTTAGCTGCATAGTAAGTTCACCAGGAAGTCCGGGTTCGATGCCAGACGATTAAATTCAAGTTAATTTTAAGAATAATTTCAATCCTTTTATTTTTTTGAGGACCGTCACCATATAACCCCGATATGAAATTAAGGTTGTTGATCTGCTTGCAGTATGCAAGCTACATTTTACTCGTCGATTCTATATCGATTATATATAGATGCTTCTCCGGATTCATTCATATATATAGCTATATAAGTATACGAGTAAAATGTAGCTTGCATACTGCAAGCAGATCGACAACACTAATGTCATAACGGCATTATATCGGGACGGTCCCGGAAAGGAAAAAAAGGATTGAAAATATGCTTAGAATTCGCTTCAATTTAATCGTATGGCATCGAACCCGGGTCTTTTTGGTGAAATTTCTATGCAGCACATCAGAATCTTCTCTAAATACGTGTGAAAATTCAAGAAGAAATATTGGCTGCAACTGCCTCAAACGAAGACCTACTTTTCACGAATGTTAATAGCTCTCTGGATTCGAACCAAGGACGATCTAGAAAATATGAAATAAGTTTTCGAAATGTATCTATAGGTTCTATATATATGCCGAATTTCAAGTTTTAATATTATTGGGAAGGGGTTCAAAATAATTCTTAAAAATCGGATCAGTGACTGATTGTAGAGACGCCTGGTGTCGAACCCTGGACGTATTGGAAGCTGTAAATGCACAAAATGACTTGCTAGGACTTGATCTAATTTCATACAACGTTTGAAGTCGATATCATACCGGGAAGTACCTAAAATGTGTTTCCGTTATCCCCATAAGAAATGCATTGTGGAGTGCAAATGGCCCTCTGGGATCGCACCAAGGACCATCAGCGAATATGTAAAATTTTATTATGAAATATATTTATGATTTCTAACCCCATGCCAAATTTCAAGTTTCCATGCATTCGGAAAGGGGTCCAAAAAAAATCTTAAAAATCGCCACAATGCATTTTAAACGACCGATTTTTGCCCCGACCTAGCATCGAACCCAGGATATTTTTCGTAAAACTCATTTATGTTTCCGATAGATCATGACCATATATATAGGCTCCTTGAGTTTTGATTCTCTACCTATCCGGAAAGTATTTGTTTTTAATTCCCGAAAATCAAAGCAATGCATTTAAACGGGAAAAATCGGGACTTTGAGCCCCTCTGGAATCGAACCCATGACACTGAGGATAAAAATCGCATTTTTTCTGGTGGTTACACGTTATGGCCAATACGCCGTAAAAATTTCAAGTCCATCACTCTTGTGGTTTAGGCTGTGAATTTGTATCCTATCTATCTATATATATGAATGAATCCGGAGAAGCATCTATATATAAAAGAAGATAGATAGGATACTAATTCACAGGCTAAACCACAAGCGTCATTGACCTCAAAGTTTTACCACGCATCGGCCATAACGTGTAACCGCCAGAAAAAATGCGATTATGATCCTCAGTGTCATAGGTTCGAATCCAAAGGGCCCCTAAGTCCCGATTTTTCCCGTTTAAATGCATTGCCGTGATATTCGGGAATTTTTAAGAAATACTTTCCCGATAGGTAGAGAAACAAAACTCAAGAAGCCTATATTTATGGTCTTGGTCTATCAAAAACATCAATGACTTTTACAAAAAATATCCTGGGTTCGATGCTAGGACGATGCAAATATCCGCCCTTTAAAATACATGGGAATAATTTTTCATTATTTTTTTTGATACACTTATCGAAATGACAGGAAGTTTGTGCTTGGCTAGAAGATGTATGGTAAGATTAAGTTAAAGAAAAAAAAATTTAAGACCGTAATGTTCCTGGGTTCGATTCCAGAGCGCAATAACTTTTCTCTCATAAGGAATATAAGGGAAAAGTAGGACGTCATTAAAGGCAGTTACACCTGATATTCCTGCTTGAATTTTCACACATAGTTAGAGATGGTGGTCTTCTGTTGTACTGAATAGTAAGTTCATCAGGAAGACCCGGGTTCGATGCCAGACGATAAAATTGCAGCGAATTTTAAGAATATTTTCAATCTTTTTTTTTTCTTTTGAGGGCCGTCCCGATATGATGCCAACATGAAATTAGTGTTGTCGATCTGCTTGCAGTATGCAAGCTACATTTTACTCTTATAGCTATCTATTATATATAGATGCTTCTCCGGATACTAATTCACAGCGTAAACTACAAGCGTTATTGATCTGAAATCTTTATGGCATATTGGCCATAACGTGAAACCCCCAGGAAAAAAACGACTTTGAACCTCAGTGTCATGGGTTCGATTCCAGAGGGCCCCAAAGTCCCGATTTTTCCCGTTTAAATGCATTGCTTTGATTTTCGGGAATTTTTAAAAAATACTTCCCGGATAGGTAGAGAATAGAAACTCAATGAGCCTTTATATATGATCATGATCTATCGAAAAAATTAATGAGTTTTACGGAAAACAACCTAGGTTTGATGCTAGGTCAAGGCAAAAATCGGCCGTTTAAAATGCATTTTGGCGATTTTTAAGATTTTTTTTCGACCCTTTTCCGATGGCATGGAAACTTGAAATTCGGCATGGAGTTGGAAATCATAAATATATTTCATAATCAAATTTTACATATTCGCTGATAGTCCTTGGTTCGATCCCAGAGAGCCATTTACATTCCTCAATGCATTTCTTATGGAGATAACAGAAAAAGGTTTTAGGTACTTCCCGGCATGATATTGACTTTAAACTTTGTATGAAACAAGATGAAGTCCTAATAAATCATACTGTGCATTCACAGCTACCAATATGTCCTTGGTTCGACACCAGGCGTCTCTACAATCAGTAAAATATCCGATATTTAAGAATTAATTTAGACCCCTTCCCAATAATATTAAAACATGAAATTAGGCATATAGATAGAGAGCATTGATCCATTTGAAAAACACGTTTTAGATTTCCTTGATCGTCCTTGGTTCGATCCCAGAGAGCCATTTACATTCCTCAATGTTTTTCTTATGGAGATAACAGAAAAAAGTTTTAGGTACTTCCCGGTATGATATCTTCTTCAAAATTTGTATGAAATAAGATCAAGTTCCAACAAGTCATTCTGGGCATTCTAAGCTGCCAGTATATCCTGGGTTCGACACCAAGCGTCACTACAATCAGTCACTGATCCGATTTTTCGGAATTGATTTAAACCCTTTCCCAATAATTTTAAAACATGCAATTAGGCATATCGATAGAGAACATAGATACTTTTCAAAATCATGTTTTTGATTTCCTAGATCGTCCTTGGTTCGAATCCAGAGAGCCATTTACATTTTTGATAAGTAGGACGTCTTTTGAGGCAGTTGGAGCCAATATTTCTGCTTGAATTTTCACACATAGTAAGAGATGATGATTTTCTCTTGTGCTGCATAGTAGGTTCAACAGGAAGGCCTATGTTCGATGGAAGACGATTAAATTGCAGCGAATTTTAAGAATCTTTTCAATCCGTTTTTTTTTCTTTTTAGGGGCGTCCGGATTTGATGCCGATATGAAATAAGTGTTGTCTATCTGCTTGCAGTATGCAAGCTACATTTTACTCGTATTTATAAAAGATTTCTTAACGATATGAATCCTTTGTTTCCTCAGCTTTAAATTCCCCTTCTGATCCCCTCGTGCAATATATTGTTGTTTCTCTCTTCTGCTTTTTAATTCCATACATGCCTCTCCTCCGTTTCTGACCTGAAAGATACCTACAATTCTATTTACTCTCTGCCTTTTTTCTGACGTCTCCCATCCGAGAATCTCTATCATTTTCGTAACGCTATTTTCTTTCCTATATATCCCTAAGGCATTCCCAGCTCCTCTCCGTTGAACTTACTCTGATATTAATTTTTCATGCGCGTCCCGCACTTTCGTTGAGTATTCTTATAGAGGTCCTACTATTATCTTACAGCCTAACTCTTTTGCTTCCTTACTTCTTCTAACTCTTGCTTCCTTACTGCTTCTAACTCTTGCTTCCTTACTGCTTCTAACTCTTTTGCTTCCTTACTGCTTCCTTATATGTTTATTATCAATTAATGTAGAATTTAAAACGCTTTAGACACGTTTCTGTCTATGTGGATTCCCCTTTTCAATTAATTAGCTATTATAACCCCAAGTACCTGCATTTTTTCACCCTGGGAATTATCTCTCCATTTAGCTCATAACTAATTTTATAATTTATGAGTTTACCTTCATTCCATTTATAAAAAATTTGATGTGGCCAGCACATGACTTTCTCCATATATAAGATGTAAATATTTATCTACGACAGTAATTTCGAACTCTATATTCCATCTAAACATGGAAGATGAGTGATTAATATATATATTATTATCTTTGACGCCAAAAACATTATGAAAATGTTTTTCGGGTCATGATCGATGAAAAACGATGGAATTGGCCTTTCGCTTATATCTTATATAAGAATAATCTTATATAAGAATAATAATAACAATAGATTAATAATAAATAATTGATAATACTAAAAAAGTCAGTAGTCATATTCTCTCTTCTGAAGATGCTACACGTATAGTAGAACCCCGTTTTTACGAACCTCGATTTTACGAAGTGACACAGTTTTACGAACCATTCCGCCGGTCCCGATCTTTGTACATGTAAAATGACCTCGGTTTTACGTAAAACCTCGATTTCATGTTTTACGAAGTGAGAAGCCGGTCCCTAGGAGTGACTGAACCCCGGTTTTACGAAGTATTTGAAATGGTTTTGTCGCACTGAGCTTAATACAATGGGATGACCATCGCCGTAAACAGGAGCAGCTGAATCCAGATCCTCTATGTTGGGAGGACCGTCATTCCATGAATTTTAGATGGGAAAATGTGAAAATTTCGTGGAATACAAACATTTTGATTACAGTTTTCGCGAAAAATTATAGCTTATAAGACGTAACGGTGCTCTTTCTTTCTTCATCAAGCTTTCTGGTAATATCGCGAATCCGCGACGTGGGATCGTATAGATCAACAGTTTCCAGGAGTTTAACTCTGTGTAAACTCTCAGTAACTTGGACGAGAGATTGAGAAAATAAAGCATGATAAAAATTTGTTTTCGACTTGGGGAGTTTTGGGCTCAGGTCTTGGCTGCTAAATTGGAGTGCGACTATTTAAAATCTCAAGGCTGGTGCAGGGATTTCGGATTTTTAATTGGTTAGTAAAAGATTGAAAAATAATGGTTGGATGGTGGACACCCTGAAAAATGTTTGTCTCCAAGCGAGGAAAAGTCGCACGCGTTCAGTCAGAATCACTCTCTGCGCGAGGTGGCCTGTGTTGTGATATCCTGTGTGCCTATTAGTAAAATAATGGATAAAACATCGCTGACCAAGAAAAAGAGGAAGTCCCTGAGTTTGGTTACCAAAAGGTCAATTAGAAAGGAGGTACGTGATGGCGGGCAGACAAAAACAGAAATTGCTCGGAAGTATGGCATTTCTTTACCTACATTGGCAGCAATCGTCAATTCAAGTGAAAAAATTTTGAGTCACACAAAAACATCATTAAAAAAAATCTGATGTGGCCAGCACATGACTTTCTCCAATTACATAAGATGCAAATATATACCTACGACAGTAATTTCGAACTCTATATTCCATCTAAACTTGGTAGATGAGTGATTAATTTATATATTATTATCTTTTACGTTACAAACATTATAGATTATGTTTTACAGGACATGATCGATGAAAAAGGATTAATTTAGCATTTCGCCCATAGAGCCCAGATTGCCCACAAAGTACATATTCAGTCACTTCCGGTGTATCAGTATTTCATGAATAACTCCTAAACAATCAGTGATACAAAAATATGATTCAAGCAAAAATTATAATAAATAACATTTTCTAAAACTTTTGTATTTAATAGTATATACCTAAATATCATATTTATGGAGATATTTTGAAAACCGGATATAAGCTTTGAAGAATGAAGCTCAACTTTTGGTTAACTGATTTACTCCAAAAACTAATCAACTCTAAGGACACCAACTAAAATACTATGTATGAAATTTGGTGTTGATACAATGAATGGTTTTCATGTTAGAGCGCCCACAAAGTACATATCAGCTACTTCCGGTTTATCGGTATTTCACGAATAACTCCTAATCAACCGGTGATACAAAAATATGTTAAATACAAAAGTTATAGTAAATAACATTATCTAAAACTTTTATAAGGTATACAATATACCTATATATCATATTTATGGTGATATTTGAAAACCGGAAATGAGCTTTGTTGAATGAAGCTCGACTTCCGGTTAACCGATTTACTCCAAAAACTAATCAACTCTGACAGCACACAAAACAGTACTATATATGAAGTTTGGTATTGATACGACCACTAGTTTTCACGTTAGAGCACCCACTAGCACACACACACATACAGACACACACACACACACAGACATCATTCCGAAAATGGTCAAAACGTGTTCTAGGGACCCCAAAACGTGTATTTCCGTTGAAATCTCGAAGTCGAATTTTTTCATGAAAACAATACTTTCTCTATACTTCGTATATGGAGAAAGTAAAAACACCTATCAACGGCTTTAAAGTCTTCTTGTAATATTTTAGTATCGTTTATTGTTTACCTCTCTATAAATAATGAATCGTCTACAAAAACCCTAATTATAGATTGTATACCCTTCGATAAGTCTTTCATATAAATAAAAGTAATGGATCAATTACATTTCCCTAGGGAACTCCTGACGTTATTTCTATTGTTTGTATTTTGTCGGATAAAATATCTCCTACTTTTACTAGCTGTGATCTACCAATTAAGAAATTTCGCAACCACGATTTAACCCTCCCGTCTATACCCTTTTGATCAATTTTTGCTGACAACTGGTGATGCGGTACTACATCAAATGCTTTGGAAAAATCAATTGCAATGACATCCACATCCTTTTGAATAAGATATGTTGGTATAAACCCAGCAACTGCGAGTCAAATTAATGTTGATATTTACGCAACCACCCAGTATCCTTCCAGAACATCCTACGATAATCCACGACTAGTCTTTCCATTATCTTGCATACTACAACTATCAAACAGTTCGGCCTTGAATTCCCTCTTCGTAGATATAATTATATTTACTTAGAGTAAATATTACTTCAGCAATTTAAAATCTGAGTCATTGGACGCAAAAAGAGGAGACAAAGAGATACAAAAAAGAAATAAAGAGAAAGAAGAAAAACACAAACATTAATAGGAAAGTATGGAGTACAATTTACACTTTAACTAATAAAAAGAATCATTAATCACTCTTTTCAGAGTGTCATTGACCGCTATCATTATTCGAGAGTGCGGCTCAAAACGACAAGCATCAACCCGTCCAAAGGGTTCACGAAAAAGAAGCGTCTGCCTAGACCTTCTTGATGTGACATTAAAATTTAGCTTGCTACGGAGATAATTCAAACTTCAAAATTTGAAAGTTTCGAAAATAAGGACCACCGTAATGAGGACGTATCAGGATGGAATTTACTAAGGTATAAGGGACAGTTGAAGAAAGTGTAATCTTTCGAACCGTTTTCGCGCTCTCAAGCAACTTTGCTTTACGAATTAATGCAAGCGTATGTTTCATCGAACTCAACTGAATTTTCCATTTAAATGCGCATTACCTTTTGCGGGGCTTCCAGTTAAACAATAGTACTCACCATGACAAAATGTTACTCTTAATCGAGGAAAGGAAAAGCTAATACTACCGGTTAGCTTCCTTACTTGCTTCTTTCAGCCAAGAGGGGTTGTAGGATGAGTTAACAACCTCGAGACACTTTTTTTTCTGTTACTTGGAATTCCAGCAACCGGTATCACTCCGCGCCCAGGCGAAGAGGAATGCTTTTGAATTGCATCAAGAGTGCGTTACTAAGAGAAATTTATGCTCTGCTTGCTATTGAATCAGCCATTAGAAAGTTAAACTTCATAACACGATGGAACGTTCATCAAAACTATCGAACGTTCGAAATTTATTTTGATACAGAGGCAAATTTTCTGATGCTCGCCCTGCAAATTACATAATCACGTTTATTTACTCTAAATTGATGGTAGATTGATGCAGAAAGCACTTCTTCTTTGATTGAATCATATATTACAACGTACTACTTCTGTGAAATTAAAATAATCGAAAATGTGAAACTTAAATTATGATTGTTCACCGTTGACGTATGACGAACTTCAAGTTCAAAGAGTTGTGAATGGCATATCGATCAAAAAGTGTTATTATAATTATGATAACCGTGCAAATATATGAATGGCGAAACTTTTATGATACATATATACACACCAGTGTATGTATATATACTCTTCATCCAGTAGTAGTAGAATTGTAAAAGTGCTTCGACTGCTTAGGTGATTTCGCACGTGGGCTCCGAGAATAGAACCCGCTTACATCAAAGCCGAAGGCTGTCCGGGAGACTAACTCTTCATCCACTTTTTATATTAGGAATATGACAAGATTATAAGAAGCTAACATAGCTGAGATGGTCTCGGCCTTTACTTGGTGGTAGATCATAACGAATACTATGAGAAAACAAACTTTAATATATACTAAACCACTTAATTGTTGTATTGCTACATTAATTTGTTTTTCAAATCATACAAATATTATGTGAACGAATAACCCTTGTTAAAATACATTAAATTAACATCAGATTAACGGGTTTTAAAAATCTGGTTTATAAAAATCGGGTTTATACTCTACCATCCCGGGTAATGAAGAGTATACTCTTTAGACTTTAAATCGTCCATAAAGCTCAATAAGAGAGCAAATTGGTTTGGAATTTTCATGTTCCCAACTTGGGATGCTCCGATAACAGCCCAAAAATCGACGCGATTCTAATGTAAGCATTTAATAATGGTAATTTCACTAATCACAACTTAACCATTTTACTTACGAACCATCGTAAACAAACACTTAGTAACTTCCACAATTTTATTTCAAACGACCAGTTTCGTCAACGAGTTGACATCATCAGGTACATGTATAGAAATTTCCGGACATTTATATGATAGAGGAAAGGGGGGGTTAGGAGGATGGAGAAGAGGGGGAGTTAGAAGGAAACGAAGTAGCAGATACGGAAAGGAGTGGGGAGGGGTTAGGAAACAAATATTCATTTGTAAGCATTTCCTTCTTTCTGCTCGTAATCTCGATTATTTCGAGAGCGTCGAGGCGGCGTCCTTTCGTCTCTCGATGAAGGAGTTGAGGCTGAAAGACGCTGCTGTTTAGCGACTCTTGGTTCTCGAGTTTTTATTGAACATACACACACACACACACACACACACACTCTATTTTAAATTATAGATTCTTCAGAAGACAAATATTCGTTGAGGAAACCTTCGCGAGGTACAAAGCAGGATATTCACAACATTGGACACGGAAACGCCATTTGGAAATTCCAGAAAAAGTACAATACCAATTTCCACTCTCGCGCAATTCTCACCTGAGCAAAACAAAATTTTCAGTGATTTCTTTCAATAAAATGATGAGTAATGGACTACAAATTTTCAGTATATTAATGCAAAGAAACAAAATAGGGTGAGTTGATACATTTAATTATCTTGGTGTTTATATAGAGTTTATATATCCACATATTTTTACTAAAAAGGTGCCCATTGAAGTAGGCTACATTGTATTGTTAAAAAATCTAACATCTTAACTTATAATGCTATTGCGTGGCAACACCTGAAATCCTACTGTACAGTGTTGCACATGATAAGCCAGGGTAAATTTAAAACTCTATTTATTGCAAATAGACTTAAGAAGAGCAATCTGAAGGGTCAAGGCGATACAATAAATTACCTGATAAAATTTCAAAGGAATGAAAATTGTTAACTTTTTCAAAAATACAATTGCTAATTTTATCAAAATTGGTGATATTAATGCTTCATGTGTATGTACATTCAACATATTTGAGTTAAAAGTGTTCTAAATTGCTCTAAGCTCTATATAAATCCAATAATTAATGATAAATCTTATTTCTAATTCCTAATAATGATGATTGATAATGATATGCGTTACAACTTCAGTATTTTTAGGTACTCATTTTGATTGATAATAGTACAGTTATCATACATATTGTAGGCTGTTGTGGGACTCAAAGAGAATTTCAAAACTAGGAAACAAACTGGCCAGGAAGTTTCCATGATAGTAGGATTTTTCAGAGTTCTTCTTCTTCAAAGAAAGATAGAATTAAACTCCAAAATCTCCATATCCTAACCAGGAAAATGATTTTACCATTCCTCTTCATGGTCCCATTTTCAACGTAAATTAAAGATCAATTAAACACCTCCAACAAAGAACAACAAGTTTAAGGTGACGCGAGATTTGAATTTCATTTGTCAAAGATACCGTATCCGTTCAAAAGTTAGACGTCATCGAAAAGAAATATCGCATTTATGAAATAACAAGGCACTTATATATTCCAAAATCTCATTGTCTAAGGAATATGGAAATAATTGTGAATCAGAAAACATATGACATAAATTTACAACTTTTAATATTATCATTGTATTGATTAAAGTTCTACGTTACATCAATTTCTCATACTACCTTGAACAAATAGATCATATCTGTCATTCACGGATTATAGATTCTAGCAAATAAAGACAAATCCATGAATCTCTGATTCCTGAATAAGTGATTGTTCGGTGAATATGTTGTAAGAATACTTCTTCGAAATAATGAGAGATTTGACAATAATCACTTATTCGTGAATCTATGATTTTTCGGCAAATAACTATGTGACTATGGATACCGCCGTAAGATATTGTTCACAAACTCTCATCCAGCGAAATCCTATTCATGCTCATTCAATGGTAATATTGGACAAAGTTAGTCTAATCTAGAGAATATTCTGTTTCTCAATTATGTTCGTTTCATTTTTATTTATTTACTATTGATACATTTCCTGTTGTAACATTTGAAACTCATCTCGCAATTAGTTTTAATTTGTGAGATACTGAGTTTTATGTAAATATGTCACACTTGTTCATTCTTTTTTGTATACCTCCATCAAATTTTCTTCTTGTCTTTTATAACTCTTTTAAAACTAGGAGGACGGGAGTTTCGCTCTACCTAGGACGGCGGCGGTCATTTTGACCGCCTACTTTTAAAATTCGTAATTAAATACTTTTATTTGTTGCAAAGACGTGAATTTTGCAGACCTTTATAACGTGACTTTTGTGCAAGATGCTTTACCTCATAATTTGTTTAAATTTTAATTAATTAAACAAAACGCGGACCGATGTCCTAAAACTGCAGAGTTTTATACTCTGCAATATTTTTCTTACTCAAACTAGTCCAATGAAACTCATGTTTTCGGAATAAGTGGTAGAAGGTTTGAATTGTTGATAAAAGTCAGTCACGTTACGTCAAGATTGCTATGCCATCTGACGGAAAGCATATAAAACCACTCGTTCGCGCCTCGGGAAAAAACTCCAGCGAATACGATTGCGGAAGAATTTTTCGAATTAGGTCGTGAAAAATTCCAACCTGGGGTTTTCGTCCACGTAAAATTGTATTGTAACATTTACAAATGCATAAAACCACTTTCAGCAGGGTTACCAACTTATAAGTATTTATCATTATAAAATGTTCTTCCAATGATTTTCTCAGATAAATATCAAACTTATATCTCAAATTTACATTCAGTTATCTTTCTTGAACAATTAAAATTAATTTCAGGGATACTAACTTTATGAAACAAGACTGCCAACCGTCAGACTGGATCTCTAAACAGAGAGTTATGCGTTTGCAGTATAAGTAAATAAAGAGATATTTTGAGTACAGATCTGTTTCATGTGATTAGTCGAAACTCTTTGGGATCCCGAATTAGTTTATAAACTACAAAGAAGCAGGGTGGCCAACATCTTCGGCTGTAAAGTCAAGGTAGCGATCAGATCTTCATGGAAAACCTAATAATTTATCATGCATTTAACGGGAATGGATTCTTATTTGCTAACCTATGCATTGACGCAATATTAACAACCAAAACAAAAGTAACAACAACAATAGTCATTTTCTAGTGTTATTCCACTTGTCACCTCTCTTAGAACTACCAAATGTAGTCATTTTGACTCCTACCTTATAACTGTTCATTTTTGCAGTTTATCTCTGATTTTATAGATACATTGCTTTATTTTATCATTTTCCTTTATTATTGTAATTCTTCAAGCATGGTATTTACAAAAAATGATGTGTTTTTTATTAATGTTAATTTTATAATTTATACCCGCTAAGTCTACAGTATTTTCAAACGAGTGGATAGGCCATCCCCGAGTGTATGTTCTTGTGGTATATTTACGTGCCATTTGGTCTACGACTTCTACTCCGTATTTAGTTTCATTTGAGAGCTTCACCGTTTCAGGAGTATTCTTAGCGGAATCGCTAGGAACGCCGAAATCGCGATGGAAGTAACTAAGAATTATGATATTCTTGTTTGGTTTACCTTGATATACAGTAAGTGTGAAATCATCATTGTTTCTAAAAAGTTTAGAGTTATACAATTTTTCTTTCATTGATTTGATCTCTTTTGGTACTTCTCGTCTTTTTTTATTCACCGTTCCCACAATGTTGCCTTAGTACAATTGTACCTTGGCATTTTTGCTGTTCAGCGAGTTTGACTGAAGTAAAATAATTATCAACGGTAATATTTTGGCCTTTTTTCAGAAATGGTTGCATTAATTTCAGTACTACGTGGTCAGCAATCGGCATGGCGTAAATTATCCTTTCCAACATGAGTAAAGCCATTTGCAAGATATTTGCTATCCTTTTCAACAGCTAGCCAATATTTATGGCCGTATTAGTTTTGTTGGGGAAAAGTTGTTCATCAAACGTAATTTACGGACCGGGTTTGTAGCAAGCTATGTAATTATCAATGAATCTATCCCACACTGTTGAAAAGAGAGCGAAATTGTCAGTTTTGAGTCGCTGGGATCGATTAGAATTCTCATCAAATCTTAGATATTGCAAAATGTTTACAAAACGGTTCCTAGACATCGTCGTTTTACAAAATTATGGTCCGCAGTCTTTTGACCAAATACTTGTAATAGAGTGATCATTCTTGCCTGATATTCTGCGGGCGTAAAATATGGCAATACATGCATCTAGCTCTTCATCGGAAAGAGAAACATCTTCATCATTTTGCCTGCGTGCTTCCTCAATTAAATATCGCTTTATGTGAGTCAGTATAAACGAGTCGATAAATAATCGCCATGCACTCATAGGACTATCACCAGCTATATTTTTTCTCGCGTGTCTTGTAGGTCCAGGCGCTTCTCTAAGTATATTTTGGTTTGCACGCCTACCAGGTAAGTGTTCTCTAATCTTCAGCAGTTGCTATTGGAATCCATCAGCTGACATAAGCCTGGTTCCTGGAGAGTCATCATCGCCTACTGTGGTTGTATTTCTTTCCTCCTTCGTCTTCACGACCGCAGTCATCTTTCGAGGAGGCAATTTTGCCTTATTTTGTTGATTGTTTTTGTACTCGGCATGGAGGATTGCTGATTTCGTCTGAATCTTCAGACTCAATATAATTTTTTTGAGGAATAAAGTCTTCGTCATCGTCAGAGTCGAAATTATATTCCGTTTTCCATTCCGATTCACCTTCTGGTACTGAATGCAAAATAGAAAGGATTTCATCAGGCTTTAGCCTAATTCTTCAGCCATAGCCATATTCTTCAGCTATAGTTTCAGCCATAGCTTCAGCCATAGCTTCAGCCATAGCCATATTGCCAGTCAGGAAAAATTAAGGCCGTACTTAACAGGAGTTGTACAGTCCACTCGAGAGTTCACTGGATTCACTAATGCAAATCAAGGGCAGCGCACGATTGTCATGTGCGGCGCGCGGCCTGGTAGGGCCGAACATACTAGGACAGTAATTTGTTTCTTTCCAATGGTATATTTTCCTGGTACATCATTATATCAATTGAAGGATACAAAGTTACTTTTTCACGTTTGAAAATCAACTTCCATATAATCAAGGCTGAAATAATGGAGCATGTTAGACAGTATTGCGCTGCAGCAAGAATGATGGGTGACGAGAATGGAGGGGGATTGGGAGCAAAGCAGACACGACGGCTCCCAAACACACAAATTTGAAAGCGTTTCCTGTGGATTGCATATTCACCGCTTTACCGCTAGGTAAAATAATATCAGGACATTCACATTGTTTGTAGTTCCAAACGCGGACCCGTAAAATAAGAAATGCCTTCAAATATCTCGCAAACGTTTACCAAAAAGAATGATAATTATAGATTTAAGTCAACAATTGATTAATAACAATTATGGACATAAAAAATAAAAACCTGAACAAATATCACTATTTGGTGAAAAGACTAGCAAAATACAGTAGGGAGTCAAAATGACTGTCTGGTAGTCTGAGGTAAATTTTGAAAAATGTGTATTATATTCATCAAAAACTATTTTCATCGCAAAGCATTCTTTTGAGTAAAAAATTAGTAAAAGTCAATGAATCTCAAGCCGGAATTCATAAAAGTTTAGTTAGGGCAGAGAAATGAAAATCGCGGGGAGTCAAAATGACTCCATCGGTAGTTCTAGTGTTAGAGATCCAGTCTGACGGTTGGCAGTCTTGTTTCATAAAGTTAGTATCCCTGACATTAATTTTAATTGTTCAAGAAAGGTAACTGAATGTAAATTTGAGATATAAGTTTGATATTTATCTGAGAAAATCATTGGAAGAACATTTTATAATGATAAATACTTATAAGTTGGTAACCCTGCTGAAAGTGAGTGAGTAAATTAAGTAAATAAGATCATATCTCAAGATATTTTCCTATGTGATAGTTACCAACAGAATATTCTCTTAAAAATATGGAGCCTACACCAGTCCTTTATTCCAAAAATGTCCCTAAGAAAACTCGGAAAACTTATCTCTCCAACTTTATCTTTCTGACTTAACCTTGATGATAATCGGTCATAAGAAAAGTAAAGGAGAGCTGGTACTACGCTTTTGTTTTAGTAAGAGTATAATACGCCGTTAGTGCTTAGTACTCTGTCAAACGGGATTCATAAGTGAATTAGATGAAATTCAGGCCGATTAGTAAACAATTTTTGGGTTGGATTTGCTAAACGTGGTTATTTCTTGCGCCACACCGAGAAATATATCCTCTGAAATAGTGAAAGAAAGAGAGTGACAAATTTTTCTTTTTATGAGCGTTTTCTTTTTATGAGCAAATTATATCATTCATAAATTATGCGTGTTCATATTTCAATAATTGAATTAGATATCTTATAATTTTTAATGTATGAGAAAAAGCATAAAATATTCCTTATAATCATTTGTAGGGGCATTCTCCCCTTTCCTCTTGAATACGACCCTACAACTCACATCCCCATAATTGCAAAAATTCATAGAGCGTTATTTTCTCACCATTCCGTTGTAAAATTTACTTAAGTCTCAATTGTTTTTACAGGTCCTTGCGTGCCAGCTGCCCTTACATTCCATCTACTGCTTACCTCTGAACCTTCCAGCGAGGGTGTCCACTCTGCCAGAAGGATCTTACAAGGATAGCCTGCTTTCCGGCAAGGATTTCCTCTCCGTCTACGTCAGATCATCCCATCGTGTAGCCTCTTCGGACTCCTCGCAAGCCGGCCAACAAGTTCCACCAACTCCAGTCACAAGGCTCCCAACGACTGACAGCAGTGAGAGTGTGACCCTACCACTGGACGTGAAGGATTGCAAGGAAAGCGATCCTTGTAATCCCAGGGTCATTTCGGTTAGGGTATCTTCGTCTGTGAGCGGAACGACCCCGAGAAGGGAGGGGCCGGAATCTCCTCCACCAACGTCATCTCCTGTTCGAAGCATTTTCACATCCTTTTTGGATGCCTTTGCCGAGAACTCGAGAAGATCCAGGGCTACGACTCCATCACCATCTCCTCCTACGCTCTCGTCGTCGGGGCAAAGCGAAGAAGCTGCCGTCACTTACGAAGTGAGTGTATCCAGAGGAGTTTCCGCAGCCGACATTCAAGAAGAAGGTAGCGCAGCAGAAGAAGAGCAGAGAGTTGAGGACATATTTGTGCCTCTAACACCTGATTCTCGCTACGAGTTCTCTCAACCTGACCGACTGCAGTTCACATCCTTACCTCCTCCTGCGCCATCGTCAGGAGCTATTCAAGAGAAGAGCCAACCCTACCAGCAAGACAATACAGAATCCTATGACCTAAAGAAATCGTTCGAGAAGGAAGACTTGGAAATAAAATCTCCGATCGCTGAAAAAGTAGACTATTCAAAGGAAAGTACGTCTATTTCGTTGCAGGAGGAAAACAATGAGGGTTCCTCGACGCAGCAGGAGAAGGAAACTTTAGAACCGATTAATTCCTCCACTAGAGACCGGATGCAATACTCGACCGATCACCAACCACTACGATCTAAGATAGATTCTGGAAGTAGTTTCGAGAATAGGTATCAATCTTTACAGCAAAGCATCCTCGCGCAAGGAAGTGACGAGGGAGACCGCGGAGAAATGCCCGAAGAGGAAAATTCTCAAGAGGTATCCTTCTCTCCTTCCCTGCAAGAGCAGCAACGGCGAAGGCAAAAGAGTCTATTCCATCATTACCTCCGACACCAATTTCCCAGAGAGAGTGGCTTCGTATCTGGAAGTCGTCAGCGCGCTTCCTTCGAACAGCATTTTTCTGAGAATGAGGCTAGATATCTGGCACCCGAAAATCCTCACTCGCATCAAGAACCGGAAGAGATGAATTACGAGGTCGCCGAAGAGGTGAGCGTGATGAGTCGCGGGAGAGTCCATGGTCTTCAACCGTCATCCTCGCAGTCCTTGGCACCTGTGACGGGAGGCCCCGATTCTCTCCGCGTTTTAGACAGGGACCTCGATGCCAGGAAAGCGGCTGCTGCCAATCAGAAGTTCGGATATGTTGTGGAGGGTCGAAACTATAGGAAATATCGTGTGGAGGAACGGACGTCAGACGGTTTCATCGTCGGAGAGTATGGAGTTGTTAACCACAATGATGGCGTGTTGAGAGGTGTCCGCTATACCGCTGATGGAACCATTAACCCTCGTCTCATTTACGAAGCACTCATGAAGTTTCTCTCACTTTGAGTTGACTGTCGCGTAACGTGATCGAGGGAGATAATACCTCTAAATTGTTATGGTATGGAGCTATGGAATTGGACTTGATGCCAAATCGATTTGAATTTCGAATACGATGCTTAAAACGGTTTATATGAGAGGTTTCTCCTCATCTTCTATTTAGTTTAAGTTTGAAAAAACGAAAGACCGAGAAAGAATTTTGGAGTATGATTTTCTTTGGTTTGAGTAAGGTGTGCAAGAAATTTCGAGTTTCAATATTATTACAGAATTGTTACCTACGTAACTATAGCAGGCGACGTTAACTTTATAATATAATATGATACCTCCAAAAATATTTATTGCGTTTTACCTAAGATGAGGCAATTAAAATTAACTTATAAAAAATCTAGAACTCCTCTTTGAGATGCCAGTTTAAAAATAGTTTATTGGTATATTAATATGAATATTTGCGGAACAGGGCAGTTGGAGCTGCAAGGCGCCTTACAAACAATTGGTGTTACGACAACGTGGTGCAGGCGATATGAATTATCTCCAATTAATTTGTCACTGCACTTGACGAGGGCGATGTAAAAGCTATGCAGCAAATGAAGCAATACACGGCAAAAAATAGGACGAGTGAATCAACCTGAAGGAGTTGATAAAAATTGAAAGAAGCAAGAAATTTGCCATGAGCGATTAAAATTTGAATATACACTGATTAGGAAATAATTTTAATTCAATCGGAACATTAAAACTAAAGAAAAGAGTCACCAAATCGATTTTATTCCTTGTTATACAAGCGTTTTATTGTGATAATCATATAATCGCATTTGGAGACAACCGTGACATAGAAAGCATTTTGATAAACGGAGGCTGTTGTTTAATTTATATTTACAAGAAAATCGAAAAGTTTCTCTGGGAAATCCATTTGCAGCTTCTTTGCTGCACGAAATCACTCGAAAACGTCAAATATGGTAAATTATTTGCCCATTCTTACCATTTTGTAATTCATTTAATTCCTAAAGCTCAACCTACTTTTAGAAATAAAAAGCAGAAATTGAGCTCTTTAATTTGACATATTCAGATGGGGCAAAATTAGAGTAATTTACTCGTTAACTTTAATGTATTGCTGAATTCTTGAAAATAAAGAAACAGAATTACCACTGTAAGGAAATATTTTGAATATTCCGGTTGTGTGTCCTTTCAATGTACAAAATATTGTTGAAAATAAAGATGGAAGAGATGACGCATTAGAAAACTTTTATTTCATTATTAGTTTAGTTACTCATTTTAATGTTTTCGAATAAATGATATTTTTTTCCCTCTTGGTAATCAATATTATTTACTTATTGTTATTTATTCCTATCATTCCTTATTCGTTGGTTCTAAGCCTGCCTTATCTTGATACTGCTGGGCTAATTGGTAATTCATGAAATAAATTAAAATAACATTTTACGTACGTAAAAATAAATATAGATACAAATCTCGGGGAAACGTAGTTTTCTGCCCATATCTGTGGGCTATACATTTGCATAAGTTGGAAAAATATATTTTATTCTATTTATGAACGGAAAAAGATGCAATTCCCTTCTCTTTGATAAGCTACAGGTTTTGTAGAATATTGCACTGCCTGTGAATTACCATTGTGGCCGCACTTGATAGCTTACTGATTCCTTAAAGTTAGTGTAGATTTTAGATTTAGATATATGCCGCACGAGCCAACACAGGCTTAAGGCAGGGGATGTAATAACACAATCGATACTTAATCCAACCTATTAGCCTCTCTAATAGCCTGGGGAAAATCGACCAAAAGTAATTATCTTTTTTTTCTATTACTTCCTTTTAACGTTGTGCTGATGCCTCTTCGAGATTTCCTTCGTTCTTTACTGACACTAAAAAATCAGTTCATCCTTATTTTCAACCTTCTTTGGCTTCATTGATACTATATTAGAATATTTGTGTATTATTTTTTGCGGTGGCAGAGTGGTTAGCGTACTAGTACTCCAACGCTATGGTACCGGATTCGAATTCCGGCTAGTCGGTTTTTCTGTTTAGGGAATGGTGGTGAATGTTTTTGTTAATAGGAATAATAATTGGATGTGATTGGGATCTTTTTGTTTCCATTTGAGAAGTTATTGCAATTCGGTGGATTAATGTAATTTTTTGTTTTTACAAACCCTTATGTTTAGCCATCGTTTAACTCTCCCAATTGAAAAGCGTTCTGTTATCAGGAGAAATAAATTAGGAATATTTTTTCAAGATCACTAGATCCTCTTTACTCTCACGACTCTTATAGATTGTATATTCCATGTTTTTGGATAGTTAAAATGTAATATAACAACTCAGAACAAAAATTCATACACCTAGTTTCGACATTCCACTCAACGACCAATATTTACCAGTAGAAGGAAGGAAAAAATTATTTTACGGAGTGTTCGGCAGAGTTTTAGCAAAAATGCATACATTTGTTTTATATGAAGCTCTTGAATTACTGTGTTGTCTGTATTATTTTTCAAAATCTTTCTTTGGTTAATTTCTGTCTTTGTTTTCTATTTTCACCTTTAACCCATTCATTATATGTTACATATCTTCACCCCGAAGGGAATGTCAACATGATTTCAGAGTATCAAATAGGATAAATTTACTTTTGTTTCCGTGCTTCATTATTTAAATTCAATATTGTTTTTTTTTTGAGATGTGAATATCTATTTTTCCTTGAGAGTTCAATAAATCACAATTCGTACAGTACATACATTGTTAGTTAAGAATATTTGGGCAATTCGGCTGTTCTCTATAATAATTTCGAACGTGATTGTCTATGTTCACCTAAAACTCAAGAAACAGTATGAGTAAATACACACACGTGGTTAAAATTCGATGTCTCGTAGTTGATTTATTATAATATTCCTGTTATCTTCCGTTTGATTTGGAACAAGTTAAAGCGTTTGCGTGAGAAATGCATGTAAAGTTCATTATTTTTTACTTTCTGTTGTGATTCATTAGTCATATTGGTCAATTAGTTATATTGGCTGTTATTGAATTACAATGAAATAAATAAATTTCAATCTTTCTCAGGTTGTTGTAGAATTAAACTAAATAGAAACATCGCAATAGATTGAAAATTTTTATAAGAAATAATTATGATATTCTTATCATCGATTACAGGTTTCGCTAAAAAATTCACGGAAATTTGATAGTATTAAAATTAATGCTTTCGATATGTTCCATCGAACCAACTGATACGAAATATTTCAAATTATTTTCTAAACAACTACATTTAATTGAACTAATTCCACCTTAAAAATAATCGGGTTCTTTAACTAAATCCTGTTATAAATGTTGATTGGTATTAAAGCAGAGAATTATCGTAATGAGTTTGATAAACATATTGACCAATGTGTTTATAATATTTGTTCACATCTGTAATGATAAGAATAGAAATGCTTGAATTAATAAGAATGCTTGAATTACTTTACACAATAGCAATCGAGAAGGTAAATTTTCATTTATTGAATGTTATATTAACTGTATTATTAACTGGGGTCATTAATCATCTTTAAAATAATCTATTTGTCTTCAATTTTTCTTCCTTTACTGCTGATTGGTCAGCTTACTTCTTTTTCCTACATGTTTAACCTTTCTATCTGAAAGACATCTTCTTAAATCATGCATTCTACCTCGGCTTTGGTTTATTCCGCTTTCTTTGTATTAATCCATCAAATTAATGATTTCATTTATGTAATCAAGAGTAATTCAATCCTGGTAAATGAAATTTTTCGATTATTGCCAATGAATAAAAATTACAATTAAAAGTTTAAAGAAAATGTTTTACTATTTAGAAAAAAACACCTAATTAACAAAGGAATGCTTTCAAAGTATCTGTCTACAGGAAGGCTTCGTTTTTTGGCGATCATAAAAGTCTGCAAAGACAAATTTGCGAAAGAGAGATAATTAATACTATGGAAAATCCAACATTCGGTTCCAATGTTATTTTGAATGGATCGAAAAGAGTTTAGATTGGCGTTTATTGACAGCCGAAAACGCGGAGAGAGACTAGCAAATCATATTATGGACGGGAGACTGCTACGACCTATCACGCGAAATTGAGTAAATTGTTGTTGCAGTGTAAATGAATCTATAAAAGGAGCGATTGTTATCTAACTCGCTAGTATTTTCTTTGCTTGTACTATAAAAAGTCATTATTATACAACGGCAATGGAAAATTGAATGTTAATGAAGATTGATTAAAATAAAAATCAACAAGATAAATAATAATTTATGCAATCTCTCCTTCTCGTACGATAGAGTATGTAGAAGTATTTACCTTTATTGCAAGGATTGTTAACACTGTTCTTTTCTATCTTTTATATATTCTTTTTATATATTCTATTTGTATGATAACTTATTTTCGTTCTTCTTATTATATCCTATCAGATGTATACGTTTGTCTGAGTTTCTGTTGGTTGAGTACAATCAATCTTTTTCAGTGTAATCATCAAAATCAGCAAATGACATTTAGTGCGAAAGAGCAACACGCATAGCCACGGATAAGAGGTAGGGTAGAAAAATCATTCACTACGAAAGACGAGACTAGTCTACATTTGGGAGATAGTCTCCGACCCCTTTCACATACGACGGTTTTGTCCGTCCGATAGGTAATAGAATGGTCATTAAAGGGTAATGTTAATGGCTTTCTGGGATCAAACCAATGAACATCAATGAAACCTTAAACGACTTTATTTGGGCTCGCGCATAACCTTTAAACGAAATGTATCACTTTAAATAACTCAAACAAACAGGCCTGGTTTTGACCGTTACAATGTGTATATATATATATATATATATATATATATATATATATATACATTTATTTTACTCGCATATATATATATATATATATGCGAGTAAAAGCTAACAAGCGTAATGATGATACAACTAAGTCCATATCATATCGAGAAAGACCTCAACAGAAAAAAAGAATTTAAAACACGCCGCAATTTATTTTAAATAGGAGAAATTTATACTTACCTGACGTTAAACTCAAGCACCTTTGGTGACAGTTTTATAGATATCAATTAAGAAGAGCGAGTTTTCTGGGACCTCTGTGATTTTGAATTCTCTATCCTACCGAGATGTAGCTTAAAATATATCGAAACTGTATCATAAATAAATTGAAATTCCCACCATGCGTTTTAGATAAAGGAGACGCCCGGTGTCGAACCCAGGATCTTATGGAAGATATGAATATACAGGGTGTCCCAAAAGTCATGGACCAAACGAAACACAGAGGTAGAACATTACCTGGGCTACAGGTTTGCCATTCATCTTGGTGTCCGCTCTTCTTTTGTTTTCGAGTTACGATATTTTTTGTATTTTCTGAGAAAACCATGACTTCCCAGACATTTGTGGTCATGGTTACGTAAGTATTTGAGATGCATTGTTTAATTTTTTCTTTAAAATGGTAAATAGTTGTTCCAACTGACGAAAGAATAGTTTTTACCCTTACTCATACCGTTTAGCCAAAATAAAATTTCAAATTCTTAAATTCTCAAAATTCCGAACTTTGATAAAATATTTGAGGGCAATTTAAAAAAAAATCTCAATAAAAAAAATTTTTGCCACATAGCTTAAAAACTTTTTCAATGCATCAACTATTTACCACGTAAATTTTATTGGGTAACTCTATGGTAGAACGTCGTTTGAGGTAGTTGCAGCCAATATTTCTGCTTGAATTTTCACACATGATCTTCTATTGTAATGCATAGTAAGTTCACCAGGAAGACCCGGGTTCAATGCCAGACGATGAAATTACAGCGAATATTAAGAATATGCCGAATTTTAAGTTTCTATATTATTGGGAAAGGTTTCAAAATAATTCCTAAAAATCGGATCAACTTCTGATTGCAGAGACACCTGGTGTCGAACCCAGGACATAGTGTAAGCTGCGAATGCACAGTTTGATTTGTAAAGATTCTCTTCTATCATGCAAAGTTTGAAGTCGATAGCATGCCGTAAAGTACCTAAATTTTGTCTCCTTTATCTCCGTAAGAAATGCATAGAGAAGTGCAAATGGCCCTCTGGGATCGAACCAAGCACCATCAGCGAACATGTAAAATTTGATTATAAAATATATTCATGATATCTATCCAGGCGCTGAGTTTCAAGTATCCATCTTATCGGGAAAGAATCCAAACAAAATCTTCAAATTCGCCGCAATGCATTTTAAACGGCCGATTTTTGCCCCGACCTAGCATCGAACCATGGACTATATTCTAAGATGTCTTTCTGATTTTCGTTGGATATGCACGGCTTCTAGCGATCCCTCGATTTTCAACTCTTTCTAACTACTGGAAGTGCCTTAAAAAAATTTTCGAAAATCCCCGCCATGTATTCTTATGGATAAAATTGCGACTTTGTGGCCTTCTGGAATCGAACCCATGACACTGAGGTTCAAAGTCGGCTTTTTCCTGGAGGTTACACTTTATGGCCAATACGTCGTAAAAATTTCAATTCAGTGGCACTTGTGGAACTTAGTTAGAATTTTGATCCCTAATGAATGAATGAATGAGTGTATTTATATATAGGTACGAGTAAAATGTTGCCTGCATACTGCAAGCAGATCGACAACACTATTTTCATGTCGGCAAAATAAAGGGACGGCCATCAAGAGAAAAAATGGATTGAAATTTTTCTTAAAATTCACTGAAATTCCATCGTCTGGCATCGAACCCGGGTCTTTACTGGTGAACATACTATGAAATACAATAGAACATCACCATCTCTAACTATGTGTGAAAATTCAAGCAGAAATATGGGCTACAACTGCCTCAAAAGAAGTTCTCATTTTCGCAAATTTAAATGGCTCTCTGGATTCGAACCAAGGACGATCTTAGAAATCTAAAATATGTTTCTGAAAGTTATTTATAATCTCTATCTACATGCCGAATTTCAAGTTTCTATATTGTTGGAAAATGGTTCAAAATAATTATTGAAAATCGTATCAGTTACTGACATTAGAGACGCCTGGTGTCGAACCCAGGACACATTGACAGCTGGGAATGCACAGTTTGATTTTTATACACTTAATCTATCTTAGTGCAAAGTTTGAAGTCTTTATCGTGTCGGGAAGTACCTATAATTTGTTTCCGTTATCTCCGTAAGAAATGCATTGAGGAATTTAAATGGCCCTCTGGGATCGAACCAAGGACCATCAGCGAATATGTAAAATTTGATCCTGAAATTTATTAATGTTCTACAACTCCATGCCGAATTTCAAGTTTCCATGCCATCGGGAAAGGGTCCAAAAAAAATCTTAAAAATCGCCACAATGCAATTTAAACGGCCGACTTTTGCCCCGACCTAGCATCGAACCAAGGATATTCTCCATAAAACTCATTTATGTTTTCGATAGATCATGATCATATATATAGGCTCCTTGAGTTTTGATTCTCTACCTACCCGGGAAGTATTTTTTTTTAATCTCCGAATATCAAAGCAATGCATTTAAACGGGAAAAATCGGGACTTTTGGGCCCTCTGGAATCGAACCCATGACACTGAGGTTCAAAATCGCAATTTGTTTGGAGGTTATACGTTATGGCCAATATGTCGTAAAAATTTCGAGCCATTGACGCTAGTGGTTTAGCCTGTGAGTTTGTATCCTCTCTATATATATATATGATATCTATATATAATAGATATGAATGAATCCGGAGAAGCATCTATATATAATAGATATCCGGAGAAGCGTCTATATATATTACGAATAAAATGTTGCTTGCATTCTGCAAGCACATTGATAACACAAATTTTTTGTCGGCATCACATAGAGTGAGTCCTCAAAAGAAAAAAAAATGGATGGAAAATATTCTTAATTTCCGCTGCAATTTATTCGTCTGGCATCGAACCCAGATCTTCCCGGTCATACTTACTATGCAGCACTATCGAAGATCACCATCTGTAACTATGTGTGAAAATTCAAGTAAAAATATTAACTGCAACTGCCTCAAACGACGCCCTACTTTTCCCTTATATTCCTTATAAGAGAAATGCTAATGTGCTCTGGCATCGAACCCAAGAATAGTACGGGCTTATGAATTTTTTTTTCTAAAACCAATTCTTTTCATATATCTTCCAGCCAAGTACGAACTTCCCATCATTTCGATAAGTGCGTCAAAAATATAATGAAATACTAACCAAATGTATTTTAAACGGGAGACATATTTGCCGCCGGGCATCGAACCCGGATCTTTCTGGATATACTTCCTATGCAACATAATAGAAGGTCACTATCTCTAACTATGTGTGAAAATTCAAGTAGAAAAATTGCCTGTAACTGCCTCAAACGACGACTTACTTTTCCCTTATATTCCTTATGAGAGAAATGTTAATGTGCTCTGGCATCGAACCCAGGAATAGTACGGGCTTATGAAATTTTTTTTCTGAAACAAATTCTTAATATATATCTTCTAGCTGAGCGAAAAGTTCCTAACATTCCGATAAGTGCATCAAAAAAATTAATGAAAAACTATCCCCATTCATTTTAAAAGCGGGATTATGCATCGTCCTAGCATCGAACCCAGGACGTTCTAATTAGTTGTCATAAACGTTTTCAATAGATCTCGACCATATCTGTAAGCTCCTTGAATTTTGTTCCTCTACCTATCCGAGAAGTATTATTTAAAAATTTTTGAAAATCGCCACCATGTATCCTTATGGAGAAAATCGGGACTTTGGGGCCTTCTGGAATCGAACCCATGACACCGAAGTTCAAAGTCGGATTTTTTCTGGAGGTTACACGTTATGGCCAATACGTCGTAAAAAGTTTAAGGCATTGGCACTTGTGGAACATGGTTAGAATTTTGATCCCCTATATATAACTTATCTATTACGAGTAAAATGTAGCTTGCATACTGCAAGCAGATCGGCAATAATAATTTCATATCGGCATCATATCGGAACGCTCCTCAAAAGAAAACAAAAGGATTGAAATTTTTCTTATAATTCGCTAAAATTTCATCGTCTGGCATCGAACCCGGGTCTTACTGGTAAACTAACTATGCAGCACAATAGGAGATCATCATCTCTAACCATGTGTGAAAATTCAAGCAGAAATATTGGCTACAACTGCCTCAAAAGACGTTCTAATTATCACGAATGTAAATGGCTCTCTGGATTCGAACCAAGGACGATCTTGGAAATCTAAAAGATATTTCTGAAAGTTATTTATGATCTCTATCTATATGCCGAATTTCAAATTTCTATATTATTGGGAAAGGTTTCCAAATAATTCCTAAAAATCGGATCAACTTCTGATTGCAGTGACACCTGGTGTCGAACCCAGGACACACTGATAAATGTGAATGCACAGTTTGATTTGTAAAGACTTGCTCTTCTATCATGCAAAGTTTGAAGTCGATAACATGCCGGGAAGTACCTAAGTTTTTTTCCCGTTATCTCCGTAAGAAATGCATTGAGAAGTGCAAATGGCCCTCTGGGATCGAACCAAGGACCATCAGCGAACACGTAAAATTTAATTATGAAATATATTGAACATATATATCCACGTGCCGAGTTTCAAGTATCCATGTTATCGGGAAAGGATCCAAAAAAAAATCTTCAAATTCGCCACAATGCATTTTAAACGGCCGATTTTTGCCCCGACCTAGCATCGAACCATAGACCATATTCGGCGATGTCTTTTTGATTTTCGTTGGATATGCACGGTTTCTAGCGATCCCTCGAATTTCAACTCTCTCCTTTTCCGGGAAGTGCCTCAAAAAATTTTCGAAAATCCCCGCCATGTATTCTTATGGGGAAAATCGCGACTTTGGGGCCCTCTGGAATCGAACCCATGACACTGAGGTTCAAAATCGCAATTTTTCTGCCGGTAATACGTTATGGCCAATACGTCGTAAAAATTTCATGACGATGACGCTTCTAGTTTAGGCTGTGAATTAGTATCCTATCTATCTATCTATCTATCTATCTATCTATATCCTTGAATGAATCCGGAGAAGCATCTATATTTATATTTAATAGATATAGACGTTTCTCCGGATATACCTATCTATTATATATAGATGCTTCTCCGGATTCATTCATATATATACCTATATAGATAGATAGGATACAAATTCACAGCCTAAACTACAAGCGTCATTGATCTGAAATTTTTATGACATATTGGCCATAACGTGAAACCCCCAGGAAAAAAGAGACTTTGATCCTCAGTGTCATAGGTTCGATTCCAGAGGGCCCCAAAGTCCCGATTTTTCCCGTTTGAATGCATTGCCGTGATTTTCGGGAATTAAAAAAAAATACTTTCCGGATAGGTAGAGAAGTAAAACTCAAGGTGCCTATATTTATGGTCTTGGACTTTCGAAAACATCAATGACTTTTACAAAAGTTATCCTGGGTTCGATGCTAGGACGATGCAAAGATCTGCCCTTTAAAATACATGGGAGCCGTTTTTCATTATGTTTTTAGATGCACTTATCGAAATGATAGGATGTTCGTGCTTGGCTGGAAGATGTATGGTACGAATTAGTTTTAGAAAAAAATTTTCATAAGACCGTACTGTTCCTGGGTTCGAAGCCAGAGCACAATAACGTTTCTCTCATAAGGAATATAAAGGAAAAGTAGGACGTCATTTGAGGCAGTTGTAACCAATATTTCTGCTTGAATTTGCATACGCGGTTAGAGATGGTGTTTTTCTTTTGTGCTGCATAGAAAGTATTGCCTGAAAGACCCGGGTTCGATGCCGGGCGGTAAAAATATCACCCATATATAATACTATGGGGTATCTTTTCATAATTTTTTTATGCATTTATCGATATGTAAGGGAGCTCTTGCTTAGATGGAAGATGTATATTAACACTTTGTTTAAGAAAAAAAAATAGATAAGACCATGCTGTTCCTGGGTTCGATGCCAGAGCACATTATAATTTCTCAAATAAGGAGTGTATGTGAATAGTAGGACGTCGTTTGAGGTAGTTGCACCTAATAGTTTTGCTTGAATTTTCACACATAGTTTGATATGGTAATCTTCTATTTTGCTGCATAGTAAGTACACCAGGAAGACCGGGGTTCGCTGCCAGGCGATTAAATTGCAGCGAATTCTACGAATATTTTGAATTTTTTTTTCTTTTGATGTCCGTCCCGATATGAAATTAGTGTTGTCGATCTGCTTGCAGTATGCAAGCAACATTTTACTCGTAATAGATATATAGACGCTTCTCCGGATATACCTATATATATATACACTCATTAATAGGGGATCAAAAGTTTTACCATGTTCCACAAGTGCCATCGACTTGAAATTTTTACGACGTGATGGCCATGACGGATAACCTCCAGAAAAAATCCGACTTTGAATCTCAATATCATGGGTTCGATTCCAGAAGGTCCCAAAGTCCCGATTTTCTCCATAAGGATACATGGTGAGGATTTTCGAAAATTTTTTTGAGGCACTTCCCGGAAAAGGAGAGAGTTGAAATTCGAGGGATCGCTAGATGCCGTGCATATCCAAAGGAAACCATAAAGACATCCTCGAATATTATCCTTGGTTCGATGCTAGGTCGGGGCAAAAATCGGCCGTTTAAAATGCATTGTGGCGATTTTTAAGATTTTTTTTGGACCCTTTTCCGATGGCATAGAAACTTGAAATTCGGTATGAGATTAGATACTATAAAAATATATCATAAGCAAATTTTACATATTCCCTGATGGTCCTTGGTTCGATCCCAGAGGGACATTTAAATTCCTCAATGCATTTCTTACGGAGATAACGGAAACAAATTTAAGGTCCTTCCCGGCACGATATCGACTTCAAACTTTGCATATAAAAAGATCAAGTCCATACAAATCAAACAGTGCATTCACAGCTATCAATGTGTCCTGGGTTCGACACCAGGTGTCTCTGCAATCAGAAGTTGATCCGATTTTTAGGAATTATTTTGAAACCTTTGCCAATAATATAGAAACTTCAAATTCGGCATATAGATAGAGATCATAAATAATTTTCAGAAACATTTTTTAGATTTCCAAGTTCGTCCTTGGTTCGAATCCAGAGACCCATTAAAATTCGTGAAAATTAGAACGTCTTTTGAGGCGATTGTAGCCCATATTTCTGCTTAAATTTTCACACTTAGTTAGAGATTGTGATGTTCTATTGTGCTGCATAGTAAGTTCACAGTAAACACCCGGGTTCGATGCCAGACGATGGAATTGCAGCGAATTTTAAGTAAAATTTCAATCCATTTTTTTCTTTTGATGGCCGTCCCGATATGATACCGACATGAAAATAGTTTTGTCGATCTGCTTGCAGTATGCAAGCAACATTTTACTGGTATATATAAATGATTGATGCTTCTCCGGATTCATTCATGATATACCCAGATACCCAGATACCCAGATACCCAGATAGGATACTAATTCACAGGCTAAACTACCGGCGTCATTGACTCGAAATTTTTACCACGTATTAGCCATAACGTGAAACCCCCAGGAAAAAAGCGACTTTGATCCTCAGTGTCATAGGTTCGATTCCAGAGGGCCCCAAAGTCCCGATTTTTCCCGTTTAAATGCATTGCTTTGATTTTCGGGAATTAAAAAAAAATACTTTCCGGATAGGTAGAGAATCGAAACTCAAGGAGCCTATATATATGGTCATCATCTATCGAAAACATAAATGAGTTTTACGGAAAATATCCTGGGTTCGATGCTAGGTTGGGGCAAAAATCGGCCGTTTAAAAAGCATTGTGGCGATTTTTAAGATTTTTTTTGGACCCCTTCCCGATGCCTTGGAAACTTGAAATTTGGCATGGGGTTAGAAATCATAAATATATTTCATAATAAAATTTTTTGTATTCGCTTATGGTCCTTGGTTCGATCCCAGAGGGCCATTTGCACTCCACAATGCATTTCTTATGGGGATAACGGAAACAAATTTTAGGTACTTCCCGGCATGCTATCGACTTAAAACTTAGCATGATAGAAGAACCAGTCTTAAAAAATCAAACTATGCATTCATAGCTATCAATGTGTCCTGAGTTCGACACCAGGTGTCTCTGCAATCAGAAGTTGATCCGATATTTAGGAATTATTTTGAAACCTTTCCTAATAATATAGAAACTTGAAATTTGGCATATAGATTGAGATCAATAATAACTTTTAGAAACATTTTTTAAATTTCCAAGATCGTCCTTGGTTCGAGTCCCGAGAGCCATTTACATTCGTGAACATTAGAGCGTCTTTTGAGGCAGTTGTGGCCAATATTTCTGCTTGAATTTTCACACATAGTTAGAGATGGTGATCTTCTATTGTGTTTCATAGTAGGTTTTCCAGTTAGACCCGGGTTCGATTCCAGACGATGAATTTTCAGCGAATTTTAAGAAAAAATTAAATCCTTTTTTTTTCTTATGAGCACCGTCCCGATGTGATGCCGATATGAAATTAGTATTGCCGATCTGCTTGCAGTATGCAAGCTACATTTTACTCGTATATATATATGAATGAATCCGGAGAAGCATCTATATATAATAGAAGATATAGGGGATCAAAAGTCTAACCATGTTCCACAAGTGCCACCGACTTGAAATTTTTACCACGTTATGGCCATGACGTGTAATCTCCAGGAAAAAGCCGACATTGAACCTCGGTGTCATGGGTTCGATTCCAGAAGGCCCCAAAGTCGCGATTTTGTCCATAAGAATACATGGCGGGGATTTTCGAAAATTTTTTTGAGGCACTTCCCGGATAAGGAGAGATTTGAAATTCAAGGGATCGCTAGATGCCGTGCATATCTAAAGGAAACCATAAAGACATCTACGAATATTATCCTTGGTTCGATGCTAGGTCGGGGCAAAAATCGGCCGTTTAAAATGCATTGCGGCGATTTTGAAGATTTTTTTTGGATCCTTTCCCGATAACATAGATACTTGAAACTCGGCACGTGGATATATATCATGAATATATTTCATAAACAAATTTTACATATTCGCTGATGGTCCTTGGTTCGATCCCAGAGGGCCATTTGCATTTCTCAATGCATTTCTTACGGAGATAACGGAAACAAAATTTAGGCAGTTCCCGGCATGCTATCGACTTCAAACTTTGCATGTTAGTAGAGCAAGTCCTTAGAAATCAATCTGGGCATTCACGGCTATCAATGTGTCCTGGGTTCGACACCAGGTGTCTCTGCAATCAGAAGTTGATCCGATTTTTAGGAATTATTTTGAAACCTTTCCCAATAATATATAAACTTGAAATATAGCATATAGATAGATATCATAAATAACTTTCAGTAACATGTTTTAGATTTCCAAGATCGTCCTTGGTTCGAATCCAGAGAGCACTTTACATTCGTGAAAATTAGAACGTCATTTGAGGCAGTTGTAGCCAATATTTCTGCTTGAATTTTCACACATAGCTAGAGATAGTGATCTTCTTTTTTTCTGCAGAGAAGCTCACAGTAAAGACCCGGGTTCGATGCCAGACGATGAATTTTCAGCGAATTTTAAGAAAAATTTCAATCCTTTTTTTTTGACTTTGAGGAACGTCCCGATATTATGCCGATATGAAATTAGTATTGCCGATCTGCTTGCAGTATGCAAGCTAAATTTTACTCGTACCTATCTATATATATGAATGAATCCGGAGAAGCATCTATATATAATAGATATAGGGGATCAAAATTCTAACCATGTTCCACAGGTGCCACTGCTTTGAAATTTTTACGACGTTATGGCCATGACGTGTAACCTCCAGGAAAAAGCTGACTTTGAATCTCGGTGTCATGGGTTCGATTCCAGAAGGCCCCAAAGTCCCGATTTTCCCCATAAGATTACATGGCGCGGATTTTCGAAATTTTTTTTGAGACACTTCCCGGAAAAGGAGAGAGTTGAAATTCAAGGGATCGCTAGATGCCGCGCTTATCTAAAGTGAACCATAAAGACATCTACGAATATTATCCTTGGCTCGATGCTAGGTCGGGGCAAAAATCGGCCGTATAAAATGCATTGTGGCGATTTTTAAGATTTTTTTTGGACCTTTATCCGATGGCATAGAAACTTAAAATTCGGTATGAGTTTAGATACCATGAAAATATATCATAATCGAATTTTACATATTCGCTGATGGTCCTTGGTTCGATCCCAGAGGGACATTTAAATTCCTCAATGCATTTCTTACGGAGATAACGGAAACAAATTTTAGGTACTTCCCGGAACGATATCGACTTCAAACTTGGCCTATAGAAAGATCAAGTACATACAAATCAAACAGTGCAATCACAGCTATCAATGTGTCCTGGGTTCGACACCAGGTGTCTCTGCAATCAGAAGTTGATCTGATTTTTAGGAATTATTTTGAAACCTTTCCCAATAATATATAAACTTGAAATTTAGCATATAGATAGATATCATAAATAACTTTCAGTAACATGTTTTAGATTTCCCAGATAGTCCTTGGTTCGAATCCAGAGAGCCATTTAAATTCGTGAAAATTAGAATGTCTTTTGAGGCAATTGTAGCCCATATTTCTGCTTAAATTTGCACACTTAGTTAGAGATGGTGATGTTCTATTCTGCTGCATAGAAAGTATCACTGGAAAGACCCGGGTTCGATGCCAGACGATCATATGTCTCCGAATTTTAAGAAAAATTTCAATCTTTTTTTTTTCTTTTAAGGACCGTCCCGATATAATGCCGATATGAAATTAGTGTTGTCGATCTGCTTGCAGTATGCAAGCAACATTTTACTCGTATTTAATAGATATATAGACGTTTCTCCGGAGATACCTATATATGTATAGGGGATCAAAATTCTAACCATGTTCCACAAGGGCCACCGACTCGAAATTTTTACGACGTTATGGCCATGACGTGTAACCTCCAGGAAAAAGCCGACTTCGAACCTAGGTGTCATAGGTTCGATTCCAGAAGGCCCCAAAGTCCCGATTTTCTCCATAAGGTTACATGGTGAAGATTTTCGAAAATTTTTTTGAGGCACTTCCCGGAAAGGTAGAGATTTGAAATTCAAGGGATCGCTAGATGCCGCGCTTATCTAAAGGAAACCATAAAGACATCTATGAATATTATCCTAGGTTCGATGCTAGGACGGGGCAAAAATCGGCCGTTTAAAATGCATTGCGGCGATTTTTAAGATTTTTTTTGAACCCTTTTCCGATGGCAGAGAAACTTGAAATTCGGCAAGGCGTTAGATATCATAATTATATTTCATAATCAAATTTTCTTATATTCCATTATGGTCCTTGGATCGATCCCAGAGGGCCATTTACATTCCTCAATGCATTTCTTATGGAGATTACGGAAACACATTTTAGGTGCTTCCCGATATTATATCTACTTGAAACTTTGCATAAGATAAGATCAAGTCATTACTAATCAAACTGTGAATTCACATCTACCAATATTTCCTGGTTTCACCACCAGGCGTCTCTACAATTAGTAAATTATCGGATTTTTAAGAATTTTTTGGAACCATTTGCCAATTATATAGAAACTTGAAATTCAGCATGCATATAGAAATTATAGATACATTTCAGGAACATGTTCTAGATTCCCACGATCGTCCTTGGTTCGAATCCAGAGAGCCATTTACATTCGTGAAAAGTAGAACGTCGTTTGAGGCAGTTGTAGCAAATATTTCCGCTTGAATTTTCACACATAGTTAGATATAGTGATCTTCTATTGTGCCGCTTAGTAAAATCACCAGGAAGACCCGGGTTCGATGCAAGACGCTAAAATTGAAGCGAATTTTAAAAATATTTTCAATCCTTTTTTTTTTCTTTTGAGGACCGTCTCGATATGATGCCGAAATAAAATAATAATACCGATCTGCTTGCAGTATGCAAGCTACATTGCACTCGTATAATAGATAGCTGCTTCCCCGGATTCATTCAAGGATATAGATAGATAGATAGATAGATAGATAGGATACTAATTCACAGCCTAAACTAGAAGCGTCATCGACTTGAAATTTTTACGACGTATTGGCCATAACGTGTAACCGCCAGAAAAATTGCGATTTTGAACCTCAGTGACTTGGGTTCGATTCCAGAGGGCCCCAAAGTCCCGATTTTTCCCGTTTAAATGCATTACTTTGATTTTCGGGAATTAAAAAAAAATACTTTCCGGATAGGTAGAGAATCAAAACTCAAGGAGACTATATATATGGTCATGATCGATCGAAAACATAAATGAGTTTTACGAAAAGTATCCTGTGTTCGATGCTAGGTCGCGGCAAATATCGGCCGTTTAAAATGCATTGTGGCGATTTTTAAGATTTGTTTTGGACCCCTTCCCGATGGCATGGAAACTTGAAATTCGGCATGGAGTTGAAGATCATAAATATATTTCATAATCAAATTTTATATATTCGCTGATGGTCCTTGGTTCGATCCCAGGGAGCCATTCACATTTCACAATGCATTTCTTATGGAGATAACGGAAACAAATTTTAGGTACTTCTCGGTAGGCTATCCACTTCAAACTTTGCATAAAATAAGACCAAGTCCTTACAAATCAAACTGTGCATATACAGCTTACAATAGATCCTGGGTTCGACACCAGGCGTCTCTACAATCAGTAACTGATCCGATTTTTAAGAATTATTTTGAACCCGTTCCCTTTAATATTGAAACTTGAAATTCGACATCTAGATAGAGATTATAGATGCATTTCAAAAACATATTTTGGAATTCCAAGATCGTCCTTGGTTCGGATACAGAGAGCCATTTACAATCGTGAAAAGTAAAATGTAGTTTGAGGCAGTTGCAGAAAATATTTAAACTTGAATTTTCACACATAAATGGTGATCTTCCGTTGTACTGCATAGAAACATCACCAGAAAGACCCGGGTTCGATGCCAAACGATTACATGCCTGCGAATTTTAAGAATATTTTCAATCGTTTATTTTCATTTGAGGACCGTCCCGATATAATGCCAACATGAAATTAGTGTTGTCGATCTGCTTGCAGTATGCAAGCTACATTTTACTCGTACCTAGATATACACTCACTCACTCACTGGGGATCAAAATTCTAACCATGTTCCACAAGTGCCACCGACTTGAAATTTTTACGACGTTATGGCCATGACGTGTAACCTCCAGGAAAAAGCCGACGTCGAACTTAGGTGTCATGGGTTCGACTCCAGAAGGCCCCAAAGTCGCGATTTTCCCCATAAGATTACATGGCGGGGATTTTCGAAAATGTTTTGAGGCACTTCCCGGAAGAGTTGAGAGTTGAAATTCAAGAGATCGCTAGATACCGTGTATATCTAAAGGAAACCACAAAGACATCTACAAATATTATCCTTGGTTCGATGCTAGGCCAGGGCAAATATTCTCCCGTTTAATTTACATTGCGATTTTTAAGATTTTATTTAATTACTTACAGATGACTTAGAATCTTGAAACTTGGCACTTGAATATATCTATTATATATAGATGCTTCTCCGGATTCATTCATATATATAGCTATATAGCTATATAGGTATATAGATAGGATACAAATTCACAGGCTAAACTACAAGCGTCATTGACTTGAAATTTTTATGACATATTGGCCATAACGTGAAACCCCCAGGAAAAAAGCGACTTTGATCCTCAGTGTCATAGGTTCGATTCCAGAGGGCCCCAAAGTCCCGTTTTTTCCCGTTTGAATGCATTGCCGTGATTTTCGGGAATTTAAAAAAAATACTTTCCGGATAGGTAGAGAAGTAAAACTCAAGGTGCCTATATTTGTGGTCTTGGACTTTCGAAAACATCAATGACTTTCACAAAAATTATCCTGGGTTCGATGCAAGGACGATGCAAAGATCTGCCCTTTAAAATACATGGGAGCCGTTTTTCATTATTTTTTTAGATGCACTTATCGAAATGATAGGATGTTCGTGCTTGGCTGGAAGATGTATAGTACGAATAAGTTTTAGAAAACAATTTTCATAAGACCGTACTATTCCTGGGTTCGAAGCCAGAGCACAATAACGTTTCTCTCATAAGGAATATAAAGGAAAAGTAGGAGGTCATTTGAGGCAATTGTAACCAATATTTCTGCTTGAATTTGCATACGCGGTTAGAGATGGTGTTTTTCTGTTGTGCTGCATAGAAAGTATTGCCTGAAAGACCCGGGTTCGATGCAGGGCGGTAAAAATACCCCCCATATATAATACTATGGGGTATCTTTTCATAATTTTTTATGCATTTATCGATATGTAAGGGAGCTCTTGCTTAGGTGGAAGATGTATATTAACACTTTGTTTAAGAAAAAAAATAGATAAGACCATGCTGTTCCTGGGTTCGATGCCAGAGCACATTATAATTTCTCACATAAGGAGTGTATGTGAAAAGTAGGACGTCGTTTGAGGTAGTTGCATCTAATAGTTTTGCTTGAATTTTCACACATAGTTTGATATGGTTATCTTCTGTTTTGCTGCATAGTAAGTACACCAGGAAGACCAGGGTTCGCTGCCAGGCGATAAAATTGCAGCGAATTCTACGAATATTTTGAATCCTTTTTTTTTCTTTTGATGTCCGTCCGATATGATGCCGATATGAAATTAGTGCTGTCGATCTGCTTGCAGTATGCAAGCTACATTTTACTCGTATCATAAATATATTTCATAATAAAATTCTAGAACTCGCAGATTCGCACTGCCCGGAAAGGTAGAGATTTGAAATTCAAGGGATCGCTAGATGCCGCGCTTATCTAAAGGAAACCATAAAGACATCTATGAATATTATCCTAGGTTCGATGCTAGGTCGGGGCAAAAATCGGCCGTTTAAAATGTATTGCGGCGATTTTTAAGATTTTGTTTTAACCCTTTTCCGATGGCATAGAAACTTGAAATTTGGCGTGGGGTTAGATATCATAATTATATTTCATAATCAAATTTTACATATTCCTTTATGGTCCTTGGTTCGATCCCAGAGGGCCATTTACATTCCTCAATGCATTTCTTATGGAGATTACGGAAACACATTTTAGGTGCTTCCCGATATTATATCTACTTGAAACTTTGCATAAGATAAGATCAAGTCATTACTAATCAAACTGTGAATTCACGGCTGCCAATGTTTCCTGGTTTCACCACCAGGCGTCTCTACAATCAGTAAATGATCCGATTTTGAAGAATTTTTTGGAACCATTTCCCAATTATATAGAAACTTGAAATTCAGCATACAGATAGAAATTATAGATACATTTCAGGAACATGTTCTAGATTCCCACGATCGTCCTTGGTTCGAATCCAGAGAGCCATTTACATTCGTGAAAAGCAGAACGTCGTTTGAAGCAGTTGTAGCAAATATTTCTGCTTGAATTTTCACACATAGTTAGATATAGTGATCTTCTATTGTGCCGCTTAGTAAGTTCACCAGTAAGACCCTGGTTCGATGCCAGACGATGAAATTGAAGCGAATCTTCAGAATATTTTCAATCCTTGTTTTTTTCTTTTGAGGACCGTCTCGATATGATGCCTAAATAAAATAATATTGCCGATCTGCTTGCAGTATGCAAGCTACATTGCACTCGTATGTATATATACATATCTATTATATATAGATGCTTCTCCGGATTCATTCATGTATATAGATAGATAGAGAGGATACAAATTCACAGGCTAAACTACCGGCGTCATTGACTTGAAAATTTTACGACATATTGACCATAATGTGTAACCACCAGAAAAATTGCGATTTTGATCCTCAGTGTCATGGGTTCGATTCCAGAGGGGCCCAAAGTCCCGATTTTTTCCATTTAAATGCATTGCTCATATTTTCAGGAATTTTTAAAAAATACTTCCCGGATATGTAGAGAATCGAAACTCTAGGAGCCCTTATATATGGTCATGACCTATCGAAAACATAAATGACATTTACGGAAAATATCCTGAGTTCGATGCTAGGACGATGCGAATATCTGCCCTTTAAAATACATGGGAGTAGTTTTTCGTTATTTTTTTTATGCACTTATCAAAATGATAGGAAGTTCGTGCACAGCTGGAAGATATACGGTAAGAATTAGTTTTAGAAAAAAATTTTAATAAGCCCGTTTTATTCCTGGGTTCGATGCCAGAGCACAATAATTTTTCTCTCATAAGGAATACAAGGGAAAAGTAGGACGTCCTTTGAGGCAGTTGCAAGCAATATTTCTGCTTGAATTTGCATATGTAGTTAGAGATGGTGATTTTCAGTTGTGTTGCATAGAAAGTATTGCCGGAAAGACCCGGGTTCGATGCCGGGCGGTAAATATATCCCCCATATATAATACATTGGGGTAACTTTTCATAATTTTTTTAATGCATTTATCGATATGATAGAAAGATCTTGCTTACATAGAAGATGTATATTAAGATTTAATATATGAAAATAAAATAAATAAGACCATGCCGTTACTGAGATCGATGCCAGAGTACATAAACATTTCTCTCATAAGGAATATAGGGTAAAAGTAGGACGTCGTTTGAGGCACTTGCAACTAATATTTATGCATGAAATTTAACACATAGTTAAAGATGGTGATCTTCTATTGTGTTGCATAGGAAGTATTGCCGTGAAGACCCGGGTTCGATGCCAGACGATTAAAATGCAGTGAATTTTAAGAATATTTTCAATCTTTTTTTCTTTTGAGGACCGTCCCGATATAATGCCAACATGAAATTAGTGTTGTCGATCTGCTTGCAGTATGCAAGCTACATTTTACTCGTATATATATATATATATGGGATCAAAATTTTAACCATGTTCCACTAGTGCAACCAACTTGACCATTTTATGACATATTGGCCATAACATGTAATCTCCAGAAAAAAATCCGACTTTGAACCTCAGGGTCATGGGTTCGATTACAGAAGGCCCTAAAGTTGCGATTTTCTCCATAAGGATACATGGTGGGGATTTTCGAAAATTTTTAAATAATACTTCTCGGATAGGTAGAGAATCAAAATTCAAGGAGCGTATGGTTATGGTTAAGAACTATCAAAGACATTAACCGTTTCTAATGTAAACATACTGTTTCGATGCTAGGATGATGCCAAAATCCCGTATTTAACCCTCCAAGGACGAGAATAATTTTTTCTTAAAAATTACCCTGATTTTAGTATATTGGTATTCAGATGACCTAAGTTAATAACAGAAAATTGTTTAAAAAAAGTTAACAATAATAGGTTCGTTGCAAATGCCCGTTCCCATATGGGCACGTCAGTCCTTCCCACTACTACTATTACGCACGCCATGATGAAATTTAAAAAAAGCATTTTATTGAAAAAAATCATATTTATTTCAAAAAATATTGTATGAAATGGTTTTTCTTGGAAGATATAAGTATTTGTTTTATAATTATTTTGTTAAGTACTTTGTAAAACATTTAACACAGAGCCCAACATCGCACTTATTACGCATTGTTCTCCCACGACTCTCGCACTCTTCATATGCACAGCGTTTTCCCTTGTTCTGCGGTATGTCACCAATTACACCGATTAATTGATCATACCATAACTCTTGTGTGGAGCCAGTTTTTGATGTGGAAGCCATGCTGAGTCGTCCACCGAGTGGTTTTTATTCCGTCTTGTATCGAGTAAAGTACACCTGAGCAATCTCCCGTCTAAACTCTAATTTTGTCCTTGGATCTAAGGATTTCCTTTTATTATTATTATTATTCGATTGTCTGAGTTGCAAATAATTTATATAAATCATATCTTACCAATATGCAGTGAATTTACATGAATTTGGTCAGTTCCATCCATATGCTTATTATACTGGGATATGAAGTAGGGTTATGGAAGCTGAATAATTTTCTTTTGTTTCCTATAAAACCTTTTAGCTTTCATCAACGGCGTAACTCCATACGCTGTTGAGGCTGCCACAATTACCAAATTGTCCAGCCATTTAGTGATTTTCTATTCCTTCACATGTAGAAATAGCTGTGATGCTCTTTCCACTCTCCTCTTTTAGATCATTTTTTGGTGGTAGCGGACAATCTTTCGGAATCCGGTTCTTTCTGATTCGCCCAGTTCCATTGTAGCCACATCCTTTCAAATGTGGCAATAAATTCTTTCGTATAAATTATAAATTGAGCTAAATAAATTAATGCTATTATATTATTTCACATACAACTTCAAATTATAATAACCGAATCTTATCGATTTACCTCTACAACATCGCTTGCAGCTGTGTCTTCCGTAGTATCTTATCATCTCTTCTTCATAATCTAAGAACTGGGAAGGCACCAAATGCTGCAAACATCTCTGTGTAATTATTTTCATCATAGGCCAGACTTTGTAGAACCCATCGCTTGACTGTCTAACTTAGTATTATCCGCTAAGTGTAAAAATTTCATTATTTGGATGAATCAGTCCCTCCTCATCGCTCTACTAACCAATTCAATATGTACATCCTTTTTCGCGTCCCAGTAATATTTTTTCCAGGAGAATGTTGTACCCGGATACTATCAAAATGCCAATGACGGCTCGCATATCCTCTACTGTAATTTGTGGACTGGGGCAATTAAAAAATCGGGCGTAATTCTCACTTTGTTCCACTATGAATGCGACGAAATCGTCATCGATAAAGAGCTCTAGCAATTAGATGCAGCTAAGTTTAGAGAATGAAAAGTAATCTGCTTCAGAAAAACTTCCCGTCCACTCAATGCTGCCCTTTATCCATTTTCTCCGCACAATTGTTTTTGCCCCATCGTCTTCTCCAGCACCGATACTTTCGTTGGTTGCCAACCGAATTTCGGCTTGTGCCCTAATTTGCTTACCAGTAAAATTGTCAACCAATCTTCCCTCATCTTCATCAGCCAATGCTTCATCAGTTCGCTCATTTTCTTCTGTTGGAGAAATGAAGAAATTGGTAACATCTACCTCACTCTCTTCATCCTCGTCAAGGATTCGGAGAGCCTCCGTCAGTGAAGTCGACTCATGAAAACTTACATTTTTCCTGAATAGAAACTATAACACCTCTGATGATATAATTTTATGTGAAGCTAATAAAATTTGAAAGGATTTGTATATCTAGTACAATAATCATTTGCTAATATATGTTGTTGCCGCTTCTACTATATAAATTTAGGTTTTCCGAGCTTTAGTTCATAAATATGCATAATAATTGCCATAGTCTTCTTGTCACAACTTAAAACTAAAATAATTCTTAACTTAAGTCCACCAAAAATAATGTATTATGTCGCAAAATATTCTTTTATATAGTATATATAGCTTTCCTTGACAGCCATCGGCAAGGAAATCGCGTAGTAGTGGGAAGGCCTGACGTGCCCATATGGGAACGCAGCAATAAACAACGTTATAACAATAACAAATAACCTCAAACTCTGCTCTATTTAATTTCTTTCGATGATTAGAACATCATACTAAAGGTATACAAGCAAAAGACTACTTTAAATTAAAAACAGTAAAACTTATAAAAATTAGTTGCCAGAAGGATCCATCTCAAAATTTCGCTGTTTTTTGAAAAATCACAAGAAATATTTCCCTTGACTTAAATGCACCAAAACTCAAATGAAAGTAAGCTTTGGACCCTCTTAGCTCACAAAATATCGTTTACTGACCATTTTATGACACTCAAGATATTGTTTAGCTACCTAGAGAACCCAGCTGCAGTCCGTTCCCATATGGGAACGTCAGTCCTTTAAGGGTTAAAATACATGGCGATAGTTTTTCATTATTTTTTTTGATGCATTTATCAGAATGTTCGGAAGTTTTCGTTCAACTGGAAGATATATATTAAGAATGGGTTAAAGAAAAAAAATATGTAAGACCATGCTTCCCTGGGTTCGATGCCGGGGCACATTAAAATTTCTCTCAAAAGGAATATATGGGAAAAATACGACGTCGTTTGAGGCAGTTGCTATATATATATATATATATAGCAATATATCTACCTGAATTTTCACGCATAGTTAGAGATGATTATCTTCTGTTGTGCTGCATTGGAAGTATCACCAGATAGATCCGGGTTCGATTCCAGGCGGAAGATATATCCCCCGTTCAAAATACATTGAGGTAGTTTTCATTTTTTTTATGTACTTACCAAAATAATAGGAAGTTATTGATTTGCTAGAAGATATATATTAAGACTTGTCTTAAGAAAAAAGTTAGATAAGACAATGCTGTTTCTGGCTTCGATGCCAGAGCCCATTAAAATTTCTCACATAAGGAATATAAGAGAAAAGTAAGACGTCGTTTGAGGCAGTTGCAGCCAATATTTATGCTTGAATTTTTACACATAGTTAAAAATAGCGATCTTCAGTTGTGCTGCATAGAAAGTATTACCAGAAAGACCCTAAATAAAATAAAGACCCTACCTAAAAGACAATAAATCGAAGTCGAATTTAACAAATAAGGTTTATTGCTTGTATAACAATGAATGCTTCAAATCGGTGACTGAGTGACGATTGACTGAAGAGTGACTGATGGCTGCTGCCGACTGGTTGCCGAAAGACTACGGCTGACTGCCGATTGACTGCCAATGACTGACTTAAGACTGAAGAATGACGACTGTCGGAAGAAGAAAGAGAGCAGCAATCTCGCCAGGTGTCGCTTCCGTCTTCCAGCAGACGATACAAACAAAAGAGCGTTCGTTTGCGTGAACATACCGCCCGGCTCGTTGCGTCCATCTGCAACGACTATCTTTAAACTGGAATCATAAAATTAAAAGAATAAAGCAAATAATAACAATAGAAAAAATAAACATTCTTGAGTGGATTACCGCCCGCCGTAAAGGGCTGGTTTCCCAATAAAGGCTGCATAATAACCCTTGGCCGTTGAATCGACTGGCAAGGGTATCAGTTTTATGAGTGGTCGCATCAATTCAGTCCCGGCTGTCTTCACTGTTGCTACTCGAACTAGGTCATCTCTTCCTGGGTGCAGTGCGATGATCTTTCCCATCGGCCATCTCGTCGGAGGTGTTATTTCGTCCTTGATGAGCACGATATCTCCTATCTTGAGACGTTGTATAGGTTTCAGCCACTTACTCCGCTGCTGCATGTGGTGAAGAACGTCCTTTTTCCAAGTCTTCCAAAATGCATTCCACATACAAGTGATCAGTTTCCATCTTGAAGAAACGTTTGGTTTAAGTCGACTTCCAAAAAAGGTGAGGGTGGAGAAAGTAATGACGATCCGATTAAAAAATGACCTGGAGTTAGAATAGTAAAATCACTTGCTTCACTATCAATTACTGTTAAAGGCCTTGAATTGAGACAAGCTTCGATTTGTAGAATTAAAGTTAACAGTTCCTCGTATGTAAGCTTAGCATCACCTAAGACTCTCTTGAGATGGTATTTGAAGCTCCGCACTGCTGCTTCCCTCAAGCCGCCAAAATGAGGTGCTCTTGGAGGGATGAATGACCAATGAGTCCCATCTTTGGCAATCTGCGAAGCCACTTCTGCACTGAAAGATGAGGTTTCTGAGAATAAATGCTTGAGTTCCTGCGAAGCTCCTCGAAATGTTGTGGCGTTGTCGCTGCATAAAACTGTGCATATTCCTCTCCTAGCAGTAAATCGATGATAAGCTGCTAAGAAAGATTGTGTGGTTAAGTCGGTGACAATTTCTAAGTGAATAGCTCTAGTGACCATACAAATAAAGATTGCTATGTATCCTTTGTGGGATCGATTACCCCTGCCCTTAGCTGTTCTCAAGAATAGTGGACCAGCATAGTCAAGCCCAGTATAAGAGAATGCTCTTTGAGGGGTTAGTCTCACAGCAGGTAGCGGTGACATCATCTGCGATAAAGGTTTTGAAGCGAATCTTGCACACTTAACACAATTTCGATAGACTGCCTGGATTAATCTTCTGCCTCCAACATTCCAGTAAAATGTACTTAAATAGCTTCTCATTAGCTGAGGACCACCATGTAGTGTGGTTGAATGAGCTTCCTCAACAAGCAACCTAGTGAATTTACTTCTTTTAGGAAGAATGATCGGGTGTTTCTCATCAAAGGAAAAGGAAGAATATTGCAAACGGCCGCCTACTCTTAAGAGGCCCTGTTCGCACAGGAAAGGGGACAATCGTCTTAAAGCACTTCCCTTCTTTAAAGTTTTACCCTTGAGAATGCGAATGATATCTTCCATGAAGAATTCCTGCTGTACCATTTTCCAGAATAGAGTCTTAGCTTTAGTTAACTCAGCCGAAGTTAACCATTTACGGTTTCTCTCAGAACTTGGTAAACGCCATCGACCATAGTAAGCCAATGTTCTAATGATTTTTGTATAAGATAAGAATCGTTCAAAATAGTGCAAAAATGATTCGTCAACACTTGAGTTACAGACTAAGACCTTAGGCTTCCGTTCAATATCCGTTGAGGTTTGAACTGACTCAATGGAAGGCCATTCTTTGCAATCAAGTGAAATCCATCTTGGGCCATTCCACCATAATTGAGAATTGCGAACTTTTTCGGAAGTATATCCTCGAGTAGCACAATCTGCCGGATTATCTGCTGATTTCACATGGTGCCATTGACTGAAAGGGCATGTTTCAAGTATTTCGCTTACTCTATTCGCGACAAATGACTTCCAATTTGAAGGATGTCCTTTTAGCCAACATAAAACTACTTGAGAATCAGTCCAGCAATGAACACTACTCGGTTTGAATGATAATTCTGAAAGAATATGCGATATGACTCTAGCCAGTAATAAAGCTCCACATAACTCCAACCGGGGTAGACTGACTGTCTTTATAGGTGCCACCTTGGCTTTAGCAAAGATAAGTTTTGCAGTACCTTGTCTTTGACAATAATAAACGGCTGCTGCATAGGCTCGTTCCGATGCGTCTGAAAACCCATGAAGTTGCCAATGATCTTCCGTGTAGGTTCCAAACCATCGTGGGATCTTCAGGTGCTGCAGGTCTAACAGTTGATTTGTTAGCAAGGTCCAAGTATTTTCGTATTTGCCGGTAATAGGAGTACCCCAATTCATTCCAGCTATCCATAAGTCCTGTAAGAGTATTTTGGCATTGATTAATACGGGTGATAACCATCCTAAAGGATCGAATAGTCTAGCGACTTGTGATAGAATTATTCTTTTAGTTACGACCGACGAGGTCGTTAATTGGTCCATTCTAAAAGAAAAGAAGTCCCTCTTGGGTGACCATCTGATACCGAGTATGGGCAGTAACTCAGGTGGTTCAATAGCCTTTTCCATTGGGTGGTAGCTCTGAAGATTTTCGAGGAGTGCTATGTTATTTGATGACCATTTCCCCAAGGGAAAACCAGCGGTTTCCAGGATTCCAATAATTTGATGTCTCTTCTTTAGAGCATCTTCGATGGTATCTCCACCTGAAAATATATCATCGACGTAAGTCTGACGTCGCAGAATTGCAGATCCTTCTGGAAACCTTTCCTCTTCATCCTCTGCCAATTGTAGTAATGTCCTGATGGCCAGGTAAGGTGCTGAGGCTGTTCCGTATGTGACCGTTGTCAGCTTATAGTCTTTTAGGGGTTGTGCAGGATCTGACCTCCATATGATGCGTTGGTATGCGTCTGCATCATCGTCCTTAACTAAAATTTGTCTAAACATTTTTACGATGTCAGCACTGAATACAAATTTATAAAACCTCCAAAGAGTTAAAATGCTAGTTAGATCAAGTTGTAATTTAGGACCAGTCCTTAAGAAGTCATTAAGAGAATATCCTGTGTAACAACAACGAGATGCATTAAATACAACCCTTAGTTTTTTAGTGCCATCATTGCGAATGACTGCATGATGTGGCATGTAGTATGAAGGTTTGTGAACATCTTGGTGTGGTACTTCCACCATATGTCCCAATCTTTCATACTCCTCCATGAAGTGTAAGTAGGCAATCCTTAATGGCTCCTTGCTTTGTCTTCGACTTTCCGCCTTCAGGAATCATCTACATAAGAACGAATCAGAATCGTATTGGCTCGTTGTTCCTCTCGAAACACGACAGCGTAGCGGAGGACGGTGCTCCGCCAAGCGGATTTGGTCCTTGTAGCGTTGTCGAAAAGTCGATTTATAAATTATTGGGGCAAGTTGGGGCAAGATTTTATTTCAGATTACCTTTAAGAAAGGTCCATAGCTTATTGTGGTGTAAGTAATCCCGTGTCACACGGTGTCTCAATCTACTATTTTCCTCGCTTTAGGTAAGATTTTGTTCCAAAATAAGGGTCCGCCATTTTGTAATGTAAAGTATATAAAGATTCGACAGAGCTCATTGAAACCAAGTCTTATGAAGGACAAAAAACATATTTATAATACGGAATCATATTTTACCCGATGATATTCCTAGTTTGGGTTCACAATCGACTTGAAGTTGAAGAATTTCGCGAAAAATCGGAAACTGGAAATTTTCGCGAAAATTGGTCAACTTTGACCCCTGTAGAATTGTAACGCGTGAGATTCAACAAAAGTGATTTCGCAGTTATATTCAGAATTTATTTTAAAATGACCATGCGAAGTTTCAAAGTCCTCACTCAAAAAAAGCACTATCTCATTTTTGGCCAGCTTTTTTCGATTCTAGCCCACTGTGCAGTTCTTGCTTAGGCAGAAGATGTATATTCATACTTTGTTTGAGAAAAAAATGAGATAAGACCATGCTGTTCCTGGGTTCGATGCCAGAGCACATTACAATTTCTCTCATAAGGAATGTAAGGGAAAACTAGGACGTCGTTTGAGGCAGTTGCAGATAATATTTCTGCTTGAATTTTCACACATAGTAAGAGATAATGATTTTCTGTTGTACTGCATAGTAGGATCGCCAGGAAGGCCTAGGCTCGATGCCAGACGTTTAAATTGCAGCGAAATTTAAGAATATTTTCAATCCTTTTTTTTTAGAGCCGTCCCGATATGATGCCGACATGAAATTAGTGTTGTCGATCTGCTTGCAGTATGTATGTATGTCCATCGATTGTACTCGTATATATATATAGGTATATCCGGAGAAGCGTCTATATATAATAGATCTGATAGGTGTAAAATGTTGCTTGCATACTGCAAGCAGATCGGCAACACTAATTTCATACCGGCATCATATTGGGACGGTCCTCAAAAGAAAAAAAAGGATTGAAAATATTCTTAAAATTTGCTGCAGTTTAATCTTCAGGCATCGAACCCAGGTCTTCCAGGTGAACTGACTATGCAGCAGAACAGAATATCAGCATCTCTAACTATGTGTGAAAATTCAAGCAGAAATATTGGCTGCAACTGCCTGAAACGACGTCCTACTTTTCACGAATGTAAATGGCTCTCTGGATTCGAACCAAGGACGATCTAGGAAATCTAAAACATGTTTTCAAAATATATCTATGATTTCTATCTACGTACCGAATTTCAATTTTTAATATTAAAGAGAAAGGGTTCAAATAAATTGTTAAAAATCGGATCATTTACTGATTGTAGAGGCACCTGGTGTCGAACCAAGGACATACTGGCAGCTATTATTGCTCATAATAATTTGATGGGACTAGATCTTAATTCATACATAGTTTCAAGTAGATATCATGCCGGGAAGTACCTAAAATTTGTTTGCGTTATCTCCATAAGAAATGCATTGAGGAATGTAAATAGCCCTCAGGGATCGAACCATGGACCATCACTGAATATGTAAAATTTGATTGTGAAATATATTTATATTCTCTAAATCCATGCCGAATTTCAAGTTTCCATGCCATCGGGTTATGGTCCAAAAAAAAATATTAAATATCGCTACAATGCATTTTAAACGGTCGATTTTTGCCTCGCACACACCTAGCATCGAACGGTGGACAATATTCGAAGATGTCTTTTCGATATTCGTTGGATATACACGGCTTCTAGCGATACCTTGAATTTCAACTCTGTACTTTGCCGTTAAGTTCCTCAAAAAAAATTTCGACAATCCCCACTATGTATCCTTATGAAGAAAATTGGGCGTTTAGGGCCTTCTGGATTCGAACCCATGACACTGAGGATCAAAATCGCAAGTTTTCTGGTGGTCACTCGTTATGGCCAATACGCCGTAAAAATTTCAACTCAATCACACTTGTGGTTTAGGCTGTGAATTTGTATCCACTCTTTTATCACACATGATATATGAATGAATCCGGAGAAGCATCTATATGCGAGTAATATTTTGCTTGCATACTTCAAGCAGATCGACAACATTAATTTTATATCGGCATTATATCGGGACGGTCCTAAAGAGAAAAAAAATGGATTGAAAAGATTCTTAATATTCGCTGCAATTTATTCATCTGGAGTCGAACACGGGTCTTTCCGGTGTTACATACTATGCGGCACAATCGAAGATCACCATCTCTAACTATGTGTGAAAATTCAAGCAGAAATATTGGCTGCAACTGCCTTAAACGACGACTTACTTTTTCCTTATATTCCTTATGAGAGAAATTTTAATGTGTTCTGGCATCGAACCCTGGAACAGCATTGTGGTATCTAATTTTATTTTCTTAAGCCGAGTCTTAATATACATCTTCTAGCGAAGCAAGAAATTCTTATTATTTCGATAAGTACAACAAAATAAATAATGAAAACTAACTCAATATATTATAAATGGGGGATATATATACCGTCTGGCTTCGAACCCGGGTCTTACTGGTAATACTTTCTATGCAGCATTAAAGAAGATTACCAACCTTAACCATGTGTGAAAATTCAAGCAAAAATATTTGGTGCAACTGCTTCAAAGGACGTCCTACTTTTCCCTTATATTCCTTATGACAGAAATTTTTATGTGCTCTGGCATCGAACCGAGGAACAGTACGGTCTTATCTAAATTTTTTTTGTAAAACCGATTCAATGGCAAAACGCTCGACCCTAGTGCTTACTAAACAATACCTCATCTTCTGATCGTGCATGAATGCATTCTACCGTAGATTTAAATTTGAATTGAAATTTAAATGTAGATTACAAACGTTTTCTTGAATAAAGCCTTAATCAGTATCACATTAAAGTTAAATTGATACTAATAAAGCACATATACCTTAAGATAATACTGGGGCATCTTTCCCTAAAAGAGGTGGGGCGTCTCTCCTTTCAGTATGGGAGAGATACCATTGCAGCCAGTGAGGCTACACTTTGTCCAAGATGGCCAGTCACTGCACGTGGATATTAGATGGACCTATACCTTTAAGTTTTCTCCCTTTAATTCAAAATATTCAAACATTTAAACTGATACCAACCAGAAACATTATACTCTATCATATAACAGGGCGGAAAAAAGTACCTACTTGATATGATGCTATAAAACCTCGTAAAATGAATTAATCTCCGTGAAACTCTTGCAGATAGAGATAAACTCTTGTATGTACCTTCCAACTAACTGACGAACACCGTCATTAGAGCAATCTTGTGGTTTTCCTTAAAAATACTTCGACTGGGGCATCTCACCCGGAATTACCTTATACGGGAGTAAGTTGACGCGGTGGTTATTGATAGAACGCTGGATAGAAAATGTTTTAAAGTTAGAAAACAAAGTGTCGGGCATCCTCAGGTTAGCGTTCTCAGGCCATTGCTTATTCTAATTTATATTAACGATATACCTAAGAATATGAAATCTGAAGTCAGACTGTTTGCTGATAACAGTATATTATATAGACAGGTAAGTGAGAGACGGGTCTACGAAATATTGCAAAATGATCTAAAACAGCTAGCTAAGTGGAAGGATCCTTCAGCAATTCAGCCTAGCGATCAACTTCAGCAATTTTAACATATTTTCCGGAAGAAAGCCCAAAATAAATAACTACACACTGAACAACGAAATAATTCTCACCATACCCAAGTGTAAATATCTAGGTGTTAAAATATCCGAAAATCTTAAATGTGGAAGTCAAGTTGAAGATATTAGTTCTAAAGCGCATAGAACTCTCCACTTTCTTATGGCGAAGTGGGAGTTGACTCAGAGGAAGGGCGTATAAATCCCTGGTTAGGCAGATAATTGAATATACGATCAGAGTTTGGAAACCGCAAGAAGCGGAACTAAATAATAAAAGGGAGGGCGTGTAAGGATGACGATTATTTACGTAATCGGAAAGTACAAGAAAGATGAAAGAGTTGGTAAAATGTTAAGGGCGTGAACAGGAAACCGACGTGGCAAAATATTCTTTTGTCAATAGAGGTATAAGGAAATGGGATTCTGAGCGACCCTCCTGAATCCTGGTTACCTTCGGAATGTTCCAGAGAACTATTTTTAAACTAAATCTTTTTATCTTTAATATGAATCGAATGTTGACTAGATTTTTTAAGTTTCGCCCTAAAGAATTACTTTTTGGTTACTATACACTTATGTAGAGTATGTACACAATGTATTCTATCAGAAATCGTGGATAATGATTTACGTGGTAATGGTGGTGAAAATTAATAACCTCATAACTATCACGAAATTACCAACTGTTGCTATCCAGAGACAATACCGGATATTTTAGATTTATATATATCCCCCGCGAGCCTCCAAAAGCGTACGGCATGGGAATTATTTTGTTATTTATAAACAAAGGATCGACTAACTTTGAAATTAGCTTTAGGAATTTGAAAATGAATCATGTTTACCCTAACTGTATTCAACCGAGTAGGTTTATGCAATGCTCATTGCTCACATATTGTGACTAAAACTGACTTAATTTGATTTCAGTTTTGGGGAAACCGAAGCGGGTTTACGCAGTTTTTCAAATATTATTTTTATCTTCTCGATTGTTGCATTACTTACAAGTTTTTTATACTCATACCTTCTAAGGACTATAAAGGATACGAAATAAGATTCTGATTACCACGAAAACATCTTGTTCTATGATCCTTTGCAACTTCGAGTTTTTATTATCAGTCAATGAAGTTTAGAGTATGTTAATATTTACCTCTCTTCTAAATTTTAGGAGGGTTCACTTGCCGTATTTTTAATGCCATTATGTTTTGTTCGGAATTTTTAAATCATTTTCATGGAATTCACTATCACTCCTTGAGTAGTTCAAATAATCTCATCTCACCTAGAGTATCGTATCCCAATTATTGGCCGAACGATTGATTAACGGACCACTAAATGTTTTTGTTTCGGGATGACTCTCTAGCTAGAGTTAAAGGAAATTAAATCCAGCCTTTTAAATAATCTCATAATTAAGTACCTTTTAAATACGTATACAATTATACATGCATTATTGTTCAATCTTTCGTTAGGTTCCGGTGCATTAACTTTTAAATATATCACACTATTAACAACCTGATCGTATACAGTAAATACGCTTCCCATGCTAACCACGGTAAACTACAGGAGCTCCACCATGGAAGGAATCATAAAAAACTTAAATATGACAGAAAGTATTCTTTTAAGCATTAGCATAGATATCAGTGGCAATAAAATCATACATGAAAGGAAAAGGAAAACTTCCAACCTTGTTCTTCCCTTAACTAGACGAAAACTGCAGAAAATCTACACAGTGGCCGTTCAATAAGGAACTTAAAATTATATATTTGTACCATGATGTGTGCCTTTGTCCATAGATAAAGAATATTCACATAAAAATAAATATTTCGAAAAGACATAGCCACAGTTCGAAGGTGAGTGAAATAATATGAGAAATGAACGAGATCTCTCTTTGGGAGAAAGGCCGAGTGGGTGCTAACTATCCAAGCCACAGGACAGCTTCTAGGGCGTGGCCCACGAAACTACCTCATTCCCGTTCCTCCTTGGCTTGCTGGGCGACCTTGATAGTAACACGTGACCAATGGGCAGCCCCACTGTTTGAGGTTCCTAGGGCAAGAGATCTCAGCCTTCCCGGCTGTGATCGCTTGCCCATAAGTCGCACAAATGTGCTCTGCTGATGACGTACTCCGGAAGTCCAAAGCACTTACAACCAAGATTCATACTCTCGAGGTTTTTACCTAATAATAGAGTGATTTTCAACGCCCTCTGATACCATATATAACATTGATATCTTTGGGAAAAAGTTGGCTTCGGTTGTTTTTGCGGACTGGCCTTAGATTTTCGATCCTTTTATAATATTTTTCACGAGACACGAAGCCCAGCGACTTAAATGACATGAGAGGAATGAACTCCGAATATTGCAGTGCTAAATTTACAGCCCACAATATTGAAACATTTACGAACTTTTATTTTTTGTATTCATAAGCACTTCTTTAAAGCTAACGATAAGCGTAAACGCTACTGTAAACGCTAATTCTAAGCAAGTCTTTTTTATTTGCTTTTTAACACTGCCAGTTGAACTAAACGAAGTTCAACTTTACTTTCGAATAAGTTATCACATCCCAATTCATTTTTAGCGACCAAACTTTATTATTGATGTTAATTTGATACTCGAGCGCAAAGTATTACTGTAAAAGATACAATTTATCCACCATGACACATGAGAACTTAGATCGGAATACTTACCAATCAAGTCCTTCAGAAGCAACAAATTTCTTAGTAACTGAATTTCCATTACCTACTCTTCACACGAAATAGAACCATTCACCCTAAAGAAGTCCTTTCAAAGAAGAAATAAAAATAAACACCGTTTTTTTGCTCAAAACTTAACCCAAAGAGTTATCGAAGGCGAAAAATTTAGTTATTCAGAAATATCATGTCTGTGCTACCGAAGACTGAACTAAATCGTAACATCTGGAATTAACATTTATTTATTCAGATGACGGTAACTAACCGAAATACTTAATATTTTATCCATGATTTCATGAGAATATATATCGCGAATATATATCGAATATATAAAGCACAGAACGGCGGATATTCATTCCATACTTCTGTCAAAAGAGTGTTAGTTCTAGAATATATTTTAATATCAAGAATAGAGCTATACAGCTGCGGGATAGTTTGCGGTTTTTCCTGACAATAGATGTTCTCAATTGAACAGAATCATGGGCTTCTGCGATTCTAAGAATATATCTCTAACATTTTCCAAGCTCTAAATCCATAAATAACCCCGCAAGCCCAAAATAATCGCATTTTTCCCTGAGGTCATAAGAACAAAAGTGTCCAGAAAATGAGAGCAAAGGCTTTTTCAGAAGTCAATAGTTAACTAAAGAATCGAAAAAACTAAATTACAAAGTTTCGTAGAAAAATATCCACCCTTACGGAGGTAAAAGGCCATCAAAAATAGTAATTATTAGCCGAGTTCCCAACTTATTTTTCCCACGGTGCATTATGGGTAGGCGGGCAATTTGAATCTTCAAAAAGTGATTAAGCGTAGTGAGTACATTGCGAAAGCATGGAAACGTCTATTTTAGTGATCTTTATTTTCTTATTAAGTTGATATTCCAGAAGATAGGAATTTATTATGATAATTGAATTATATTTATGTAAAAATAAAGATAATTTTCTGTTATTATTTGCATTTATTTCATGGTTTTAAATACAACCCCGTTCAATGATAAATTATTTACTTAAATAATGAGATTTCATTATCAGTGCAAAGAAATGTTAAGCAAAATACTTTCTTAATAATTAATTAGAGATATCATAAACGAGGAGTGAAAAATTATGACATGACTAGGACTCGATCCCCTGTCTGCCACTTTCTGGGCAGGTGTTCTAACCACTAAATTACCATGCCACTTACGAACGCCACTGCAAACGAAATTCGGCTACGACTACTCTTAAAATATGGGAACTCATAGTTCACGAAAGCAATTATTTCTATAAAAGAAAAACGCGAGCGAAATTTGATTAAGGTTTCCTTGTACTACTTATCATATAAAAGGGAAATCCTTGGTGACAATCGCAAACATCTTCAGGTCTTCGAACACCTCGTTACAGCTACGAATTATTCTTATTATTCGTTTCATTGTACCTTTACCACAAGAAGTTATGTTACAATGGAAACGTCAAACCTTTACTTTGCGATTGCAAGCTTTATCATATTATTCAGTCTACGATGGTCTCGTTATAATATTCGTAACTTATGTGCTAACCGAGGGTAAAGCATGCTCTTTGGTATTTATATCTATTCGCTGTCTTAGCAACGATTGGAATGTAACAGAATTATACCAGAGCCTAGGCAAATTTTTCTCCTTTTCAGAGCCTTTCCTGGTCGTTAAGTTCTCTGCGACGCAATTGTTCATTAAACTTTCGTTTACGCCTTATATAGATTAATCCGTATTGTGCTCTCTCTATCTTCGCTGTTTCGTATTATGTCGACAAGGAGGGGAATGCCAATGAACGCCAATGAAAATAAGGAAGAAATTTATTGCGCTCTGTCATTCGTAAGGGTATGAAAAACCAATTCCGATCAGCCTTGGTGCTTTGCTTCGTGAATCATAAAAATGCAGTTTCGCTTTCCTGCCTCATTCTGAATCTCTGTGAAGAGAAGTGAGAGTTACTAGCATATATACACGCACAAGTTTGATTTTGCTTTCCCTTTCCGTTCCTTTGTCGATAAAATTGTTTTCAAAATTAGCGAGCAGTATTTAGTAAAGATTTCCGTTTATCTCGATGTTTGGTATCAATGACCTTGAATTTTTTCACTTCGATCTTCATTGTTCGACGTGGTGTATTACCTACCTCGGACGAGCCAAGGAATTCAATATACATTTAATTGTATCACGTAGCCGGTAACATTATACTTTAATTTGATATCGGTAAATATCTCATAATGTGAAATTTGACCTAAATCTTAAGTTAATGCCACTAGCAAATAAATTCCAATAATAAAGGTTTCTTTCCGTGCTCATTTGCAAACGGAGAATATACATTTTAGAAAATAGAAGTATACGAGTTTATTCACAGAAAAGACCTTTGAGGCAATCCATTTTTTCCTCTCAATGAATGAGTTTGAATTAGTGGTGGGCGATTCCGATTCGATTTATCAGAAAATCGATAATATCAATACGATTTACGATATTTTCGAATCGACTTTTTAAATCCAATTCAGATTCAATTTTCTTACAACTGAATCCGATTTTTTTCCGATTCGATTTTTTTCCAATTTGATTTTTTCCGATTTGATTTTTATAGGATTTGATTTTTTTTCCGATTTGATGTTTTCCGATTTGATTTTTTTCCGATTTGATTGTTATCCGATTTGATTTTTTCCGATTCGATTTTATTCTGATTCCAATGCAATTCAATGTGAATCGATTCATCTTTATATATCGGATACCAGATGGCAGTATCGTAGTATTCCCATTAATATGATTTGGACTATTTGGATTATATTATTTTCAAAAATAGGACACGAGATGGCACTACTCGCAGTACCGCTTATTGTTGTAGCAGAAGCACTAGCTATGACAATAATGTCATGGTATTTAACCTAAAATGCTATGTAAAGGAAAATTATAAATTAATTTACGTTATTCAGTATTGATATTCGTCAATATAAATGGATTTAACACAATTTTTGAGAGTAGATGACGAACATGATGTATATTCTTCACATCCAATTCCTGGAACTCTCCTGCAGTCATGTTAATCTATAAACATACATCGTTTTTAAGTGTTATCTGTTGTTATTTCCTTTCTTCCTTTTAACGATATGTAAACGTTCATATGTAATAGATTTTCACTGTATTCATTAGGACTTTTTATACTAGTAATTTGCGACAGTTATTGGTATCCCAAATCGCGGTTCAAGAATTCTCATCACGTGACTTCAATATCCAATAGAATCCTAGGAATTCGTTACCAATATTATTACGATATGAATACGATTCCGATTTTATCTTAATTCATTCCAATTCCAATACTAGACGATTCAAATCGATTCGAATCGATTTCAGCAATATCATTTTTAAAGTGAATCGATTCATGAAAATCGATTCGAATCGATTTCGCTGAATCGCTTCTCTGCTCCGAATCGCCCATCTCTAGTTGGGAGTGTCCGCCATCGAAGCCATGACTTCCTGCGTATGTGAAGTCGTAGAGACCCCTCTTCTTGTGCTGTTTGGTGTGCTGTTTAGCGTCCTCGGCAGACGCGAGGGTGACCTGAGCCATGAGGAGGGCACACGTCTGAAGAGATAGAAGAAATTCAATGACGTGATAAACTCTATTTGCTTACCATTACTCCAAGCGAACTCACCAATAGCGTCATGGTCGTTGAATGGACGATGTCGGATGTATGTTGAGCCTCAACTGACTTCCCTGGCTTTCACGGCTCCTTTTATATTACAGATGCGTGTAACCAACAGAAAAAAGCCGACTTTGAACCTTCAATGTCATGGGTTCGATTCCAAAAGAACATGCTGAATTTCAAGCTTCCATGCCTTAGGGAAGAGGACCAAAAACAATCTTAAACATCGCCACAATGTATATTAAACGGCAGACTTTTGCCCGAGCTAGCATCGAACCGTGGACAATATTCGAAGATGACTTTTTGATTTTGGTTGGATATTTACGGCTTCAAGCGATCCTTTGAATTTCAACTCTCTACTTTTCCGGGAAGTGCCACAAAAAAATTTTCGAAAATCCCCACCATGTATTCTTATGGAGAAAATCGCGACTTTGGGGCCTTCTGGAATCGAACCCATGACACACAGGTTCAAAGTTTGCTTCTTTCTGGAGGTTACACGTTATGGCCAATACGTCGTAAAAGTTTCAAGTTGGTGGCACTTGTGGAACATCGGTAGAATTTTGATCCCCTATGAATGAATGAATGTATCTATTATATATACGAGTAAAATGTAGCTTGCATACTGCAAGCAGATCGACAACACTTATTTCATGTCGGCATCCTATCGGGACGGTCTTCAAAAGAAAAAAAAGGATTGAAAATATTCTAAAACTTCTCTGCAATTTTATCGTATGGCGTCGAACCCGGGTCTTCCTGGTGAACTTATTATGCAGGAAAACAGAAGATCTTTATCTATGTGTGAAAATTCAAGCAGAAATATTGGCTGCAACTGCCTGAAACGACGCCCTACATTTCACGAATGTAAATGGCTCCCTGGATTCGAACAAAGGACTATCTAGGAAATCTAAAACATGTTTTTTAAATGTATCTATAATTTCTATCTATATACCGAATTTCAAGTTTTAATATTATTGGAAAAGGGTTCAAAATAATTCTTAAAAATCGGATCAACTACTAATTTTAGGGACTTCTGGTGTCGAACCCAGGACATATTGGCAGCTGTGAATGCACAGAATTACTTGATAGAACTTGATCTTATTCCAAACAAAGTTAAAAGTCGATATCATGCGGGGAAGTACCTAAAATTTGTTTCCGTTATCTCCATAAGAAATGCATTGAGGAATATAAATGGTCCTCTGGGATCGAAATAAGGACCATCAGCGAATATGTAAAATTTGATTATAAAATATATTTATGATATCTAATTCCATGCCGAATTTCAAGTTGTCATGCGATCGGGAAAAGGTACAAAATATATCTTAAAAATCGCCACAATGCATTTTAAACGGCCGATATTTGCCCCGACCTAGCATCGAACCATGGACAATATTCGAAGATATCTTTTTGATTTTCGTTGGATATGCACGTGTTCTCGCGATCCCTTGAATTTCAACTCTCTACTTATGCGCTTTAATGCGCTCTGGCATCGAACCCAGGAACAGCATTAGGATCTAAATGTTTTTCTTAAGCCGAGTCTTAATGTACGTCACTTAGCAGGGCAAGAATTTCCTATTATTTCGATTAACACATCAAAAAAATAACGAAAACAAACTCAATGCATTTTAAATGGGGATTATATTTACCGTCTGGCTTCGAACCCGGGTCTTTCTGGTAATACTTTCTATGCAGCACTTAAGAAGATCACATCCTTTAACCATGTGTGAAAATTAAAACAGAAATATTAGGTGCAACTGCCTCAAATAATGTCCTACTTTTCCTTTATATTCCTTATAAGAGAAAATGTTCTGTGCCCTGGCATCGAACCCAGGAACAGTACGGTCTTATCTACATTTTTTTTGAAAAACCAATTCTAAATATACATCTTCCATATAAGCAAGATCTTCCTATCATTTCGATAAGTGCATGAAAAAGAATAATTAAAATCTACCTTAATATATTTTAAATGGCCGATTTTTGCATCGTCCTGGCATCGAACCCTGGATATTTTCCGTAAAACTCGTTTATGTTTTTATAGATCATAACCATATATATTGGCTCCTTGAGTTTTGATTCTCTACCTATCCGGAAAGTATAGTATAGAAGGGATCTATCAATAGCATTAATGAATTGTACAGAAAATGTCCTGGGTTCAATGCTAGGACGATGCAAAAATCTGCCGTTTAAAATACATTGAGGTAGTTTTTCATTATTTATTTTGATGCACTTATCGAAATGATAGGAAGTTCGAGCTTGGCTAGAAGAAGTATGGTAAGAATTACATAAAGAAAATAATTTTAGTCAGACCGTACTACTCTTGGGTTCGATTCCGGAGCACATTAAAATTTCTCTCATAAGGAATATAAGGGAAAAGTAGGACTTCATTTGAAAAAGTTTCACCCAATATTTCTGCTTGAATTTTCACACATAGTTAGAGGTGGTGATCTTCTGTTGTGCTGTATAAAAATTATTACCAAAAAGACCCGGGTTCGAAGCCAGGCTATAATTATATCCCCCATTTGATATACATTTAGTTAGTTTTCATTATTTATTTTGATGCACTTATCGAAATGATAGGAAGTTCGTGCTTGGCTTGAAGATGTATCGTAGGAATTGGTCTAAGAAAAAATTTTAGATAAGACCAAACTATTCCTGGGTTCGATGCCAGAGCATAATAACATTCTCTCATAAGGAATATAAGGGAAAATTTGTACGTCGTTTGAGGCAATTGCGGCAATATTTATGTTTGAATTTTCACTAATAGTTAGAGATGGTGATCTTATGTTGTGCTGCGTAGTATGCTCGCCAGGAAGACCCGGATTTGAACCCAGGTGGTAAATATATCCCCCATTTAAAATACATTGAGATATATATTGAGACATAAATGACTTTAACAAAAAATATCCAGGGTTCGATGCTAGAACGATGCAAAAATCGGCCGTTTAAAATACATTGAGGTAGTTTTTCATTATTTTTTTTGATGCACTTATCGAAATGATAGGAAGTTCTTGCTTATATGGAAGATGTATATTAAGCATAGGTTTTTGAAAAAAAATAGATAAGACTGTACTGTTCCTTGGTTCCATGCCGGGGCACATTACAATTTCTATCATAAGGAATATATGGGAAAAGTAGGACGTCGTTTGAGGCAATTGAAGCCAATATTTCTGCCTGAATTTTCGCACATAGTTAGAGGTGGTGATTTTCTGTTTTGCTGCATACGAAGTATCACCAGAAAGACCCGGGTTCGATGCCGGGTGGTAAATATATCTGCCATATAAAACACATTGGGATGGTTTTTAATTATTTCTTTCATGCACTTATCGAAATAATAGGGAGCTCTTGCTTAGATAGAAGATATATATTAAGACTCGGTTCATGAAAAAAAAATTGATACGACCATGCTGTTCCTGTGTTCGATGCCAGAGCACATTGCAATTTCTCACATAAGGAATATAAGGGAAAAGTATGACGTCGTTTGAGGCAGTTGCAGCCAATATTTCTACTTGAATTTTCACAGATAGTTAACCCTTTGAAACCCAAATTATTATTTTTTGATAAAAAAAATATTTTTTTGTTAAATGTATCATCTTTCATCTTTAAGAAGCTAAAAACCTTTTTCCAATTGTTTTCCCCCATTGGTTTTTTAAATACAGACATGTGACGTACAGGTCACATTGGGCTTCAAGGGACACAAAATAACCAAAACTAATTCTCATCAAGAATTTTTATTAGAATGACAAGCGATGGGTTACACTATAAATTTGGAGAGTACATTTTATATTATAACATATTATAATTGTTAATTATCAAAAAAGTTGTAAATTTATAACTAACAAACACTATGTATTATGAAATATTTGGTAACATTTTTTTTTCACAGTCAAACATAGGTGTACCTTGCACTTCATACAAATTATCTGAGTAGCAGATTTAACACACACTTTACATCGTCCACGTCTTTCGACCATGTCCGGAGTATGACCTAAGCCATCAAATCTTACGTCCGCAATTGGATTGGGGGTTACATTGAACCTATAATGTTTAGAGGCACTCGGAGAAGGAGAATCTGCACTAGGACGTCCCCTTTTCCGCGAGTCGGCTTTTCCAGCCCTTGTAAGTCCAAACGCAATTTGGGACTGAAAGGCAAGTAGAGAAAGCTCAACTTTTTCCTTTCTTTGTTTGCAATGCCGCCGGTAGAGTAACCATCCATTGGCAATAGATACACTGAGGTACCAAAGAACTATTCGCATATACCATCTATTGGACCTGACATTTATTCTGTATAGCTCCAGAAGCATGTCCATCAAATCTACGCCACCCATAAATTTGTTATATTCGCAAACTATTTTTGGCCGAGGTACGTCTATGAATATATTTTCAGATCTGCTGAAGCGGTGGCATTTATCGAATGGCTCTATGCAAGCATAAGATGATAAAACATTAATGCTCTTGTTATCGAACCATCTAACAAGCGCAATATTGCTCGTCGTCTCTATGCGCCAATCAAGTGACCCACGTCCATATGTTTTTAATTCAGCCTCTGTTTTCAAGGGACAATTACCCATTCTGTCCGCACGAACTGTACCGACGAAGAGTATACCCCTTGCCTTCAAAGCTTTTGCTAGCGATATTGATGTAAACCAATTGTCTGCTGCAACCTTGTAATTCTTGTTTTCAGGGAGGTTTTCAACGCCATTACAATATCTCCTGAAAAGCCAAGGCCATAACTATCACAGGTGTTTTTTCCAGCATACAATTCAAAGTCATACATAATGCCTGATTCACCGGCCCTTGTAAGAACTTTATATCCCCACTTATGAGGTTTATTTCTCACATATTGCTTTAGGGTGTGACGACCTTTGAAGGGGATGATTTGCTCATCCACTGCATTATGTTCTTCTGGGGGAATCGTTAGAAGAGCCATTCAAAGTGATGACAGCAAAGGCCTAACCTTGAAAAGTTCATCAAATTTTTGGTCATCTTATGGAACAGCTTTGGTATTGTCCACTAAATGAAAATAACGCCAAAGCTGTATGAATCTATTACGACTCATAATTTCTGCTACAGGAGGATACCGGCATTCATTTGACCAATACAACCTTATGGATGGCATTTTGAGTATGCCCATATGAATTAAAATTCCTAATAACTGTTCGTATTCATCTACTGAAGCATTCAAAGTTACCCCATCTTTTTGCAATGCATACATATTAGACTGCTCACAGATCAAGAAAATAACATCCTCACTAAAAAAAGACTTAAAATATTCCAGTGGAGTCATTTGTTTTTTCTGGGGGATTAGGCAATGTCTCCAACAATTCGGCATTTGGAGGGACAAAAACAGACTTTTAAAAATTTCCATTGGGTTTTTTTCTTACTAGCCGTTGGTGTCATGTCTCTGGCACTGGAATTGGAGGATAAACTTAACGAAGACTCAGCTGCACTTGCCAATAGAACAGGTGAAGTATCGGCAGTTCTTGGCACAGCATGCTCCTTATCAGTGGGTGCTAGTTCCATTTTAGATGAATCATCTTCTTTCTTTAAAACAGATAATTTTTAATCTTTAAAAAGATAAGTTTTCTACGATATTGTACTTGGAAAATAAGACGACAAATACGAAATACAGAATAATCAAATATTTAGAGGGAACTTCACTGTTATAGAAATTGAGGAAAATAATTGGTACTGACCTCCTCTCCAAAATAGTCAATTTTCTGCTGTTGGATTTTGATGCGCTGAATTAAATTCATAACTGCCTCTTCGTCTGCCTGGCTTTTAGCTGAAGAAAAGACTTCATCTTCATCGGAATTGTCTTCACCATCAGTGCTTCAGGCACCATCCCCAGGAATGTCCACGTACACAATATCCTCCTCGGCAAGATTTAGAAATTTTTCGATTTCGGAATCGCGCAGTCCACTCATATTTGAAATTTAGAACCAAGCACTCACTCAATATAGAAAGGATCAACGAATTAACAATTCACAAATGCAGTAACAGTTGGATCCTAGCACCTTACTTGCACAATGCCAACTGAGGTGAGCCAACAGCCAAATGGGGGGAGAAATCCAGTGCCTTATTTACACTATGTCAGCCAGAAAATTTAAAACTGAGAGGATTGAAGCACATTGCTTACAAAAAGGCAACTAAATGACTATATATTGGAGAAGAATCGAACAATATACTAACAAAATGTCAGCTAGAAGTCTGAGGATGGAGACCGTCGGCTACTGGGCGTATCGCAACATTGAAAGCCCAATGTGACGTAGAAGTCACATGAATATGTAAGGCAATTGTGAAGTGAGAACATGATATTCGTGGTAAAGCAAAATTTAATGATAAAGAAGAGACTTAAGGGTAACACAAAATATTTTTGTATTCGAAGCTTAACTTTCGTTACTTGTTTAAAAAGAAATCAAACTTACGGAAATATGTTGTCCCGAAATTACGTGTACTCGCATTACGAAAAAAGCTTTAGTCCGGCCATATGCTTAAGATTGGAAAAAAATAACTCCAAAATGCATAGGAAAGGCAATAGTTATTATTTTAACGCAATTAGTAAATGTTTACATCCCATAGCATTAATGTTATTGCATCATATGTTACATGTGACGTGTAAGTCACACTGGGCGCGAAAGGGTTAAAAATTGCGATTTTCTGTGGTGCTGCACAGTAAGTAATAAATTAATTGGTTGGACAGATATTTGATTGACATTTTTTAAGATAAGTAGGATATTATTATAGAAGGAATATTGGTAGGATAATTATAATTAGTATTTCACTTCTTAATTTTGTACATTCAAATCATTTGATTCTGTTGTGTGCCTACTTAATTAAATCTGATTGCTTGACATTTTGCCAGAAGTTGAATCATAACAGCTGCATAGTATGTATTTATCTCAATTGATTTCTAGTAAACAGTGGCGGATCTAGGATCGAGCTGTGGGGGGGGGGGCTTGAGAGTTGGGATTAAAGATTCATTTTCTATACATCGATTTTTGTAAGAAATTTTATAGAATTAAACTCAGTATACATATATGAATTATGCTTATTATTATCTATCGTTGTAGATAAACAATATTTTTTTCAAATCTCAATAGTATGAACGATGATACATATGATAATAGTAATTATTCTTCATGTTGACTTCTGGGTTGGGGTACATCCACCATAACCCCCCCCCCCCTGGATCCGCCACTGCTGGTAAATAACCTATATATGTGATTTATTCAAAGATGATGATTGAAATGAATGCTGTAAGTTATTAAATACTGATATTCCATTCCAGAAACATAATGTGGATTATTGTACACGTTTTAGATGAACAAGGCCTTGCTGTTCTACCGATGTGTTGGTACAGTAATGGTGAATGCAGGTGGCCCAATCGCAAGGAAAGGGAGCCTATAAAATGCCTGGTGGAAAAGAAGGCCAATCCAGAAGATTCTTGGCTAACATACAAGTCCAGGACACTTGGTAACACATTTTATGGTGAGTAAATTTCTAACAATAGTTCAATTTCTTGAGACCTTCAACTCTGCATGCCTGTTATGGTATAGCTGTGCATGTTATTGTGGATGATTTTGATGCAATAAATCTATGAATGAGTGAGCCTCAAGTAATGGGCATTTAACTTTACATTATTAACCTTAAATATGTCAGATTGTTTTAAAACAGTTAAGGGGGCAATATTTGTGTTTGAGGTGAGATCATCAGAGAAACATTGTTTTCATGAATTTATATAATATTATTACTTTTTTATTCAAATTTTTATAGATAATCTTTTGAAAGAACACAATAAATGTGCACTCGTCGAAAGTACTAGTGCCTTGAAAGTGGAGCCTGAGCACGGCAAAGGCAAAAGAAATACATGCCATATTGAGTACAGCTCAGAGAGTGAGGAAGAAAACAGAAGCTGTGCTAATGTGATTGAAGGATTCCCTTTGCCACCAACTCTGGGGAAGACTGCATCTCAAAAAGTAGGGGGTAATTCTTGTTTCTCTTCAGCTGACGCTCCTAGGGAAGATGGGAAAAATTGACATAAGTTTTTCAATATGTAAATCAATGGCCTAACACTTATTGCAGCTATAGTAAATGTACTTTCAACTTGCAGGTTTTAAAGAGGAGGTACTGAGGACACTTACTTTTCTAAAGTACACACTAGTGGATGTAGGCAAGAGGCTGAGTGCTCTATAGAGACACCGGTTTCTGCTTTGAGTGGTGATGCAGCAGCTGGGGAGGTAGCAACATCACTCCTAGGACCCTATTGTGGCTCAGATGCAGTTAGAGGAGAAGAAACTGCAGGATAAGTTGTACAAGAAGCAACTGGTAAGAAATTAATTTTATATTTGTTGTGTTTTAGTAGTTTTCATTACTATAGGTAGCTGTAGTGTCTTTTCTTCATAGGTTTCAGAGTTTAGAATAATCGGTGGACATTCACCAAAAGTTTTAACAAGAAGGGTATTGCGGGCAATGCTCGCAGATACAGTAGCTGCAGAATATAGCTGGGAAGGCTTCAAGACAAGAAGGTCTTTTCAAGACTCCTGCTGAAGGATGTACTATTTGGTATCCAGAAAAGGATCTTTTTGCTCAGTTCATCACATGTTAATGTGTAAAGTACATACAAGTCAATAAAGTAAATGTGAAGTGTACATGTTCAACAACTTATTTGAGTACTTCCATATATATTTTCAAGAATATAAATGCTTGATTTGGATTAATTACTGTTTAACAATACAGATGCAGTTAGGATATCTAAATGGAGCTCAACGACTGACAAAGAGATAGAGACTTATGTCAAAGACTGGGTGCGGCATGCATCTGGAGGGAGTGATAAACCTGTGTCAGAAAAGGAAAATGTAATATGCAACGAATAATAAATCAATTATTTATTAATAATAAGAGTCACAAATATACCATAAGCTGTCAAAAAACTGAGAAAAAGTCTTGACGTACATTTCACTACTACAGTAGAACCTCAATTTTACGAAGTTGAAGGGACCCAAAAATTTCCGCTTTGTAAAATTCGGGCTTTGTAAATTTGAGGTTTTCTTTCAAGCAATTGAAATCTCTACAATACCAATCCAGGTTCAGTAACACAGTGCATAAAGTTAAATGGGATTGAAAAGAAGGTAATATTTCAATAAAATGAATTATACATCCAGTTTAATGTTAATACAACAGAAAAAAATTCTAAACTTATTACTTTTTAAAATAATCACAAATTATTTTTTTTTGTTTTTTTTTGGAAGTTTCAATGGAAGATGAGGTACTTTTCTCATTTAATCAGTTAATACCTGAAAGGTAATAATTGAATGATTGAAACAATTCATCCTAATCTTCTTCGTCTTCACTAAATTCACTGCAGTTATATGTCATGACATGAGAGTCACACTTGACATATGACTCAGCACGAGAGGATGCATCTGGAATGTTTTGATTTAGTTGTGCCATTTCTTTACTAAGGAGGTCCTGTAGTGTGGGAACCTCCACTAAGTCCTCTGTCTCTATAATTGATGTGTCACCAAAACCAGCTTATCTCCAACAGTTGGAAATAGTGTTTGCAGTGACACTGTCCCATGCTCTGGCAATTCCTCGCACAGCATGGAGCAATGGCCATGGAGGCACATCTTGCACATCAGAGGCTTGATATGCAACTAATGTATGCGTACTAAAGCTTTGCTTATAGAAAGCTAAACTGTGCAAGTCTAAACCTGTCAAATAATTATGAGGATGAAGTCAAACTAATTTCTGTTACAAATAAGAGTCACAAGCTTATTCTCAGGAAGAAAACAATATATATCACATGCAATTCTCTGTGTGCACTATAGTAGAAGCAGTAGTAGTAGTAAGCGCTTTGAACGCTTAGGTCATTTTGCCCATGCGCTCCCACCAGAATTTGAAATCAGAACTGATTCCTCATGAGTCACAAGCGTTACCCTCATGGCTCTCCAGGAGCCAATCTGCAGTATATATGCTTCAAATTGAAAGGATTTTAAAATTAGACTACGATTATACTGATTCTCTTTATAGCATGGACATTATTTCAAAGCCTAGGAGACTCACTTATGTCAAAGTGAATGAAACTCACAGCCATGAATTCCAGGGAACTAGCTCGTAAATATTTAAGAACATAATATTTAAGTCATTTAAGAACTTTACATAAGTTAATTTGAAACTCCCTCTTTTTTATATGCGTTCTAATACGCTGACGTTTAGCGGTGATTTTCGAGAATTACTTACTCGCGGTTACTTTAAACGATCTTGTCGCATGACAAATCACAAGTCGCGATCGCAAATTCTTACCTAACGTCGTAAAACGCTTTTAATTAATAAATTACTTATTGAAAATGCATCAAAATTTAAGTAATAGTAACGTATTACTACAAATTTAGTATTCTTTAATTAAACTAATTTCCATGACAGCTGCAACGAAGAACTTCCACAGGAATGCTACATTCAAGTAAAAGGTTTACCAAAGTTCTGCGATGGGGTTGCGGCGGCTATCATATTGCTAATATTAAATAATTCCAGAGAAAATATGGAGGTCGCAAAGGATATAAATATAATATATATCCTTTGCAACGACGAGTAGGTATTTTTTATACACAAAATGATAGAAAAGAAATAGAACTTAACAAGCGTCCGAAGATAGTGCTGGACGAGAATAGGGAGGTAAACCATTTTCTTTTTAATTTTTTTAATTGAATAATACTATGAAAAATGAACAGTGGCAGCGGAAAGAACATTGAAATCGCAAAATTAGGGCCGTAAACAGCGCGTGAAAAATTGGAATTTCGGAGGGCTGCTCAAACGCTCCGAAGTTTCCCGAAGAGTTCCGAAGATACGCTGACGTCATACAGACCTAACCGCTACCGGCATACGTTGTCAGGATCTCTTATTCTGCCTTAGTGGCCTTAGTATTTCGACTTCTGGAGTGCTGAGCTTCGAAAAAATGGCATACAAAGCATACAAATATTGTTTTGTACCATGCTGTACCTCAACCACTGTCAAAACCCCGGGAAAATCATTTATTGCTGTTCCAATGGACTCCGGCACAAGAAAGAAGTGGTTCCTGGCTGCGAGGAGAGCAGACAAGAAGATCAGCCCTAAAACAAATTTTTACTGCTGCGAGGATCATTTTAATGCAAGTTGAAAACAATAATGTTTGCATGCATTGTAAGTCAAATGTACGACTGGTGTCTTAGATATGAGGATTATCGCAATATGACCCTTTATTTTGCTTGAAAGCAAATACGCGCTGACGTCTAAAGAACGAACGATGGCATTTTTATGTTTCATGAGTGATACTTTCTGAAGCTTCTGGTGGTTGCTTATGTGATGCTGTTGAGGAAATGTAAGAGATTACATCAATAGATTAATGCGCTTTGGATTGCGTTACGGAAACGTACAATTTATATTGTTCACGTTTATAGAAGACTACGACTGCCAAACATGAAAGAAAGTGCCTTTAGTAGGAGAAATGATTCTTCTCAGCTACAGTATTTCTACATACACATGTTTATGATTTTACGATTCCCGATTTTAATGTTACGAAAGATTTCGTTTTCTATTGCATTATTTGAAAATATAAACTTCAAATCCAAACTCAGTTTGAAGCTTTTTAGCTTCACATTTACATTATGTTGTAGCCTCTTTCTTTAAAATCCAATGACGAAACAGCGTAACAGCTACTGAATACAGCCATTGTTGAAACTTGATCAGCTATACAAGGTCGAGTATCCATATAGGTATCCCAATAAGACTGAGCATCATTTCATTTGTAAGCTCTCCTGCCTATTGATTGGTAAGGAAATCGTAAGACTTACGAATTTTTGAGACAGCCATTCATTGTGTTCAATATTTATTGCTCAGTCTGTGTTCTCTTTCATTCTCTTGGAATTCTTCTTCTATAGGCATGTTGTTTGACTAACTGGATTGATTTTTAGGTTAACTTTACCTGTGTTTGTATTACTGTGATAATATTTGGATTGAATCTCTTATTCCATACAATTTTAGAATATGGTAAGTAAATTATATTGTTGTTACTTGTTTGTACCAGGTTGAAGAAGACTTTAGCAGTATCATAAAGCACAGAAAGTGGAACACACAGCTAGCCACAAAAAACTGCAACTTAGTGAGGCCACCCAGTGTCAATGCTGGTTCCAAACTCACTCAACCTGAGGTTCTGCACACAAAAAGGATAGCAGCATTGAGAATACATGTAGAGAGACTAGTGAAGAGGTACAGGGAGTTCAAAATACTATTACCTCATTCTACAGTGGACCATTCCCTCATTTGTTGCTTGGATGACAAAGTAATAACATCCACTAGAATAATAAATTTACAGAGAGAGTTGTTAAAGAAGTAAGGTAATAATATGCTTTGCTTATGTATGTAACATATTTTACAACTGTAACATTCAACTTCAATCAAATAAAGTGTAAAAGAGGTTTTGTTTACAATAAAATGTTTTATATGCTATGTTAAGAAAAAATTTGCAATCAAAATATCATTATAACACCCAAATTTTCAAGTTCTTTTATACATGGACGTAAATCGGGGGAAAACACCACTCTTCCAAAACTTGGTTGTTCGATTGAGCCTTCACGAAACAATTTTCCATCGCCTTTTCTCTTCTTCGACGTTTGCCGGAATATATATGAAGTTTTCAGCTAAGAAAACACTTCCAAAAAAAATGTAAAAATGTATCGGAGAGGATCACCCAAAACACAGCTCTATCACGGAATCAACTCGCCTAACAGCACACTTTCACCGTAGCGCCGCTTGCTTTCAATGTGTATGACGTCACAGTCAACCGTACTCGGTTTCCCGCCGAAAACCTTCCGTTTCAAAAGTGTTCAAATTTCATGAAGCATTAAAAAAATAAATACGGCAGCAATTTAAAAATAGTTTTCACTGTTGATATCTATTCAACTTACATTATCATTTCTAAATATTAAAATGCGTATTTTCACATGAGGTTTACCTCCCTATTCTTCGGTAGTGGACTTTAAAGGTATAAATTATTTCTATTTCCAGCGGTTGAATCTTACTGGTGCTATTTGGACTCAGAGAAAGTACTTTGACGTTTGGTAGTACTAGTCCGCCTATTTTATGAACTGGGGCATTATCTACAAGAAGTAGAATATTGCGATTCTTTCATGCGCTTTTCCTCTGCAAGAAGATAATTTGCTTCTGAAAAATGTCATCCATGCTTTTCTATTACTTTCATACAACACAGGCAAATTTTTCACGTTCTTGAAGCAACGGGGAGTTCTTGATTTTGCAATCAAAACTGGTTTCAACTTTTCAGATCCATCTTGATTACATATCAGCATTACTGTAACCCTATCCTAAGATTTTTTACCTCCGCGACATTTCTCACCACGGGTCCCGAGGGTGGAGTCAGGTAATGCCTTGAAAAACAAACCTGTTTCATCCAGGTTGTATATATCTCGAGGGAAATATTTAGACACAATGTCATCGTTTATTTCACGCCACTTCTCAACGTCATTTGTGTTGACCTTACCTTCTTCTTCACAGATTTTCATTGAAGTGATTCCGTATCTTTTCTTGAATCTATCAAGCCATTTGAGGCTTTGAAGTTGTCGCACTTCAGTTTAAGAGCCAAAACCTGAGCCTTCTCCTTCAGAATTGGTCCACTTATAGGCAATTTGCACGCACGAAACTTTAAAAACAATTATGCTGCTGCCCATCAGTTGATCAAATTGTGACGATGAGACGTACTTTGTTACTTTCTTCATATACGAAGTATAGAGAAAGTATTGTTTTCATGAAAAAATTCGACTTCGAGATTTCAACGGAAATACATGTTTTGGTGTCCCTAGAACACGTTTTGACTATTTTCGAAATGATGTCTCTGTGTGTGTGTGTGTGTGTGTGTGCTTGTGGGCGCTCTTACGAGAAAACAATTAGTTGTATCAATACCAAATTTCGTATATAGTACTGTGGTGTGTGCTGTCAGAGTTGATTAGTGTTTGGAGTAAATTGGTTGACCGGAAGTCTAGCTTCATTCATCAAAGCTCATTTCCGGTTTTCAAAATATCTCCATAAATATGATATATATGAGCATTGTATTTCCCATAAAAGTTTTATATAATGCTATTTACTATAACTTTTGTATTTAACATATTTTTGTATCACTGGTTGATTAGTAGTTATTCGTGAAATACCGATAAACGGAAGTAGCTGTTATGTACTTTGTGGGCGCTCTAATATGAAAACCATTCATTGTATCAACTCCAAATTCCATATATAGTGTTTTGGTTGATGTCTTTATAGTTGATTAGTTTTTGGAGTAAATCGGTTAACCGGAAGTCGAACTTCTTCTTCAAAGCTCATTTCCGGTTTTCAAAATATCTCCATAAATATGATATTTAGGGATATATTGTTATTCACAAAAGTTTTAGAAAATATAATTTACTATAACTTTTGCTTGAATCATATTTTTGTATCACTGATTGTTTAGGAGTTATTCATGAAATACTGATACACCGGAAGTGACTGAATATGTACTTTGTGGGCAATCTGGGCTCTATGGGCGAAATGCTAAATTAATCCTTTTTCATCGATCATGTCCTGTAAAACATAATCTATAATGTTTGTAACGTAAAAGATAATAATATATAAATTAATCACTCATCTACCAAGTTTAGATGGAATATAGAGTTCGAAATTACTGTCGTAGGTATATATTTGCATCTTATGTAATTGGAGAAAGTCATGTGCTGGCCACATCAGATTTTTTTTAATGATGTTTTTGTGTGACTCAAAATTTTTTCACTTGAATTGACGATTGCTGCCAATGTAGGTAAAGAAATGCCATACTTCCGAGCAATTTCTGTTTTTGTCTGCCCGCCATCACGTACCTCCTTTCTAATTGACCTTTTGGTAACCAAACTCAGGGACTTCCTCTTTTTCTTGGTCAGCGATGTTTTATCCATTATTTTACTAATAGGCACACAGGATATCACAACACAGGCCACCTCGCGCAGAGAGTGATTCTGACTGAACGCGTGCGACTTTTCCTCGCTTGGAGACAAACATTTTTCAGGGTGTCCACCATCCAACCATTATTTTTCAATCTTTTACTAACCAATTAAAAATCCGAAATCCCTGCACCAGCCTTGAGATTTTGAATAGTCGCACTCCAATTTAGCAGCCAAGACCTGAGCCCAAAACTCCCCAAGTCGAAAACAAATTTTTATCATGCTTTATTTTCTCAATCTCTCGTCCAAGTTACTGAGAGTTTACACAGAGTTAAACTCCTGGAAACTGTTGATCTATACGATCCCACGTCGCGGATTCGCGATATTACCAGAAAGCTTGATGAAGAAAGAAAGAGCACCGTTACGTCTTATAAGCTATAATTTTTCGCGAAAACTGTAATCAAAATGTTTGTATTCCACGAAATTTTCACATTTTCCCATCTAAAATTCATGGAATGACGGTCCTCCCAACATAGAGGATCTGGATTCAGCTGCTCCTGTTTACGGCGATGGTCATCCCATTGTATTAAGCTCAGTGCGACAAAACCATTTCAAATACTTCGTAAAACCGGGGTTCAGTCACTCCTAGGGACCGGCTTCTCACTTCGTAAAACATGAAATCGAGGTTTTACGTAAAACCGAGGTCATTTTACATGTACAAAGATCGGGACCGGCGGAATGGTTCGTAAAACTGTGTCACTTCGTAAAATCGAGGTTCGTAAAAACGGGGTTCTACTGTACGTGTAGCATCTTCAGAAGAGAGAATATGACTACTGACTTTTTTAGTATTATCAATTATTTATTATTAATCTATTGTTATTATTATTCTTATATCTTTTTGATCCAGGTAAATACCAAATTATTAAGAAAATGGTTGTTAGACTACTTAAATTGTTAGTGAATGAATAAGGATTTCCTACAGTCAGTGAATTCTAGTGGTTGATATTTCATTCAAAGTTAATGTTGGACCTTAAAGATACAAGCATTTAAATCGTTGTTTTGTAAACATTTAAATTGCTGTTTTAAGTGTATCCTTGCTTATCATGAATGGTGAGTCTACATGAAGGTTGATAGTGCGGTAAAGGAATAAAAGAGTGACATTGAAAGAAATTAAAGTAAAAGGATTTTTCCTCATGTATTATATATACGAGTAAAATATTGCTTCCATTCTTCTTCACAACTTATCTTGGGAAGCACGTTTATACCAGTTGACATCTAAACTTAATTCAGCCTGTTATTTTCTGAGGTTCCTTCGAAGTTCTGTTTCTACTGAAGGCTTACTTCAACTCTACTATGGCATTATTCAGTCTAAGTTATTAAATGGTTTACTTTTCTGGGGAAACTCCACTAACAGATATAAGGCCTTCATAGCCCAAAAGAGAAGTCTCAGAATTATTGCTGGTGTTCACCCTAGCTCACGCTCTTGCCCTCTCTTTAAAAATTTAATATTTTACCTTTACCCTGCTTATATATTTTCTCTGTTGTCGTACATATAAGAAGTTCCTTGCCAATGTACTCTACCAATTCCGATTTCATTGTTATAACACTAGGTTAAACTCAGATCTCCATCTTATTTTTAATAGAACTAAACTTGCTGCCTGTGGACCTCGTTCCCTTGGCTTACGTTTGTATAATAAGCTGCCTATTGAATGTAAAATTACTGCTTCACTCTCACAATTTAAAAGAAATGTAAAAAAATTTCTTCACATGAAAATGCATTATTTTATTAATGGTTATTTTAATGATTCTTTTGTATGATTTAACAAGACTTTATATCTTTGACGTGGCTATATATACTAACATGACAATGGCTAACATTGTTAGGCTAATGTTTATTGTTAAGACTTCATAACTTAATTTTTCAATGCTTATGGTTGGTAAGAAAGCAAATAGTTTGTAATAATAAAATTCACATGAAGAAAGCAATCAAAAGTTGGCTTAGAAGCAGTGGCAGCGCATGACTAATAAAACATCTTCAGGAATATGTAGAAATCCCTTTTCCCTTATACTCTCTTCATATTCTTTAAAGGAAACCATTTTATAAAGAGCTGATTTCAAATGTCAACAAGCATGAAATCTTGTGAATTATGTGAATATCTACATTGGGTTAAATCAATTAACTTGAACTTTGACCAAGATATTATGGAAAAAATGCATAAACATTGGAACAACAGAAAATAGAAACTCGTTACTCCTCAACTAAAGACATTCTATCCACTATATATTCATGAACTTGCATCTGCATAACTGGTTGATCATAATATTCTCTGAGGTTACATTTCAAAAATTAATTATTCTATTCCCATGTGTTTCAGAATTTAAAATTATGCAGTTTTTAAGTATTAGGTCTAAGAAGTAGGAGGCATCTGAATATTATTCCAATGAATGTAAAATATTACATTGGTGCTGCTGTTAGCAATAATCATGGTATTATTCCAATAAATTAGAGATGTTGAAGTGATATCAAGGAGAAGAATTTTGTGTTAAACGAGTAAAGAAAGTTTAATTTTTTAGCTCAAATCGGCTGCTTTTTCTAAATATGAAATCTTCCCTACTATAACTACCAAAAAATACTTGTCTAAAGCTCTTTTGGGATAAATATGAGAAATTATCAGATTTACAAACATAGGGAAATTTTTACAACCATTTTAATTTAAAAAATTGAGAATAGCATGCTTAAAACATAGTTAACTTCTAATAGCACATAATTGCTGAGCATAGCATCACAGGCAGTGTAAATATGTCCTTTGGATTCTTCTAGAATTATACAAAGGGATAAATCAACCAAAAAGGAATACTTCAGTGTTGGCAGATGATAAACTTGATGTATAACTTACTGCATAAGATGCAGGGTAACCAGTTAGATTAATTTTTGGACACAACTGTCCATCCAATGTAAACAGGAGCCATACCGTTCATGTAAAATATGTCAATATTCATAAACAACAAAGAAATTTATTTAGTAACATCCCATTGCCAAAACAGCAAAATTTGAATGTTGAAATGTTAACAAAGGGAATGGATATATGCAATACATAGGAGATGAAGATAGTTATAATAATACTTTATTACGGATCTTATAAACCCAAATTCCTTTTACAATATATAAAAGTACAGATACAAAAAAAATCACACAGCAGATAAATGACAATATATAAGGCATTTAAATATAACTTTTAAATTCAGTTTTTTAAGAATAAAATATCAAAAAATGTGTATTCATATATACAAAGCAAAAAAAATAAAAACAAGTCAAATGATTGATTTCAATAAACAATATATAATAAACCATGTATGATACTAACACTTATGTAAAGTTTGCATACCAATTATATAATTAATGAAATAAACGTACAAATACTCAGTGTTATGAACATATACTAACTATACTAAAACATTTACGACATTTAATATTCCTGAAAGTTACATTTAGCAGTATCAATCATTGAGTTATAAAATTAGTTCACTAAAATATTTTTGTGCTGCCTCGAGAAAGGTCGTTTAATACATGATAGCTTACCATTCTCTATATACTTTATCCTCTCCTGCAGTCCAGCGTTAAATGGTCATTTATTGCACACAATAAGAACGGCTTTAATACCGATTTAGATGAAATTCTTTTCGGCATTGGTTATTTTAGCACTCAAAATATAAAATTCTAAGATAGAAAGTTTACATGAAAGTAATGTTTTCTCAGCTGAATAGTATTCTTAAATTAATGAAAGACATACGTTTTGATGTACAAGGGGGGGGTTATATTTTTTCAATGTGAGGTTTGTTATTTTATATTTTCTATTGAAAAAAAATTGTGTGAAGTGCCTCAAAAAAATTTTCGAAAATCCCCGCCATGTATTCTTATGGAGAAAATCGCGACTTTGGGGCCTTCTGGAATCGAACCCATGACATCGAGGTTCAAAGTTGGCTTTTTCCTGGAGGTAACACGTCATGGCCATAACGTCGTAAAAATTTCCCGGAAAAGTAGTGAGTCGAAATTCGAGGGATCCCTAGATGCCTTGCATATCTAAAGGAAACCATAAAGACATCTACGAATATTATCCTTGGTTCGATGCTAAGTGGGGGCAAAAATCGGCCGTTTAAAATGCATTGTGGCGATTTTTATGATTTTTTTTCGACTGCTTCCGGATGGCATGGAAACTTAAAATTCGGCATGAAGTTAGATATCATAAATATATTTCATAATCAAATTTTACATTCGCTGATGGTCCTTGGTTCGATCCCAGAGGGCGATTTATATTCCTCAATGCATGTCTTTCAGAGATAACGGAAACAAATTTTAGGTACTTCCCGGCACGATATTGACTTCAAACTTCGCATAAAAAAGATCAAGTCCATACAAATCAAACTGTACATTCAAAGCTATCAATGTGTCCTGAGTTCGACACCAGGCGTCTCTAAAATCAGTAACTGATCCGAATTTCAATAATTATTTTGAACCCTTTCCCGACAATATAGAAACTTAAAATTCGGCATGTATATGCAAATCATAGATAAATCTCAAAATCATGTTTTAGATTTCCATGATCGTCCTAGGTTCGAATCCAGGGAGCCATTTACATTCGTGAAAATTAGAACGGCTTTTAGGCAGTTGTAGCCAATATTTCCACCTGAATTTTCAGACATAGTTAGTGGTGGTGCTCTTCTGTTGTGCTGCATAAGTAATATTACCAAAAAGACCAGGGTTCGATGCCGGGTGGTAAATATATCTGCCATATAAAACCCATTGGGAAGTTTTTTTATTATTTCTTTCATGTACTAATCGAAATAATATGGGGGTTCTTGCTTAGATGGAAGATGTATACTTAAGATATTCTTAATGTAAAATTAAGAAAATACCGTACTGTTCCTGGGTTCAATTCCGGGGCACATTAAAATTTCTCTCATAAGGAATATATGGTAAATGTAGGACGTCGTCTGAGGGAGTTTCAGCCAACATATCTGCCTTAATTTTCATACATAGTTAGAGATGTTGATGTTCTGTTGTGTTGATAGTAAGCATGACCTGAAAGACACGGGTTCGATGCCAGACAATTAAATTGCAGCGAATTTGAAAAATTTTTTCAGTTCTTTTTTTCTTTTGATTACCGTCCTGATATGATGCCGACATGAAATTAGTGTTGTCGATCTGCTTGCAGTATGCATGCTACATTTTACTCGTATAAGTTATATCTATTATATATAGACGCTTCTCCGGATATCTATTATATATAGACGCTTCTCCGGATATACTTATATATATACACTGCGGATCAAAAGTCTAACCATGTTCCACAAGTGCCACCGACTTGAAATTTTTACGACGTTATGGTCATGACATGTAACCTCCAGGAAAATGCCGACATTGAACCTCGGTGTCATGGGTTCGATTCCAGAAGGCCCCAAAGTCCCGATTTTCTCCATAGGGATACATGGTGGCGATTTTCAAAATTTTTTAAATAATACTTCCCGGACAGGTAGAGAATGGAAATTCAAGGAGCTTACAGATATGGTCAAGAACTATTAAAAACGTTAAAGACTACTAATGAGAACGTCCTGGGTTCAATGCTAGGACGATGCAGAAATCCCGCATTTAAAATGCATGAGGATAGTTTTTCACTAATTTTTTTGATGCACTTATCGGAATGTAAGGAACTTTTCCCTCAGCTAGAAGATATATATTAAGAATTTATTTCAGAAAAAAAATTTTACAAGCCTGTACTATTGCTGGGTTCGATGCCAGAGCACATTAACATTTCTCTCATAAGGAATATAAGGGAAAAGTAAGTCGTCGTTTGAGGCAGTTGCAGCCAATGTTTCTGCTTGAATTTTCACACATAGTTAGAGATAGTGATCTTCTATTATGTGGCATAGGAATTATTACCAGAAAGATCCGGGTTCGATGCCCGGCGGCAAATATGTCTCCCGCTTAAAATACATTTGGTTAGTATTTCATTATATATTTGATGCACTTATCGAAATGATAGGAAGTTCATACTTGGCTGGAAGATATATGAAAAGAATTGGTTTTAGAAAAAAATTTTTATAAGCCCGTACTATTCCTGGGTTCGATGCTAGAGCACATTAGCATTTCTCTTATAAGGAATATAAGGGAAAAGTAGGACGTCGTTTGAGGCAGTTGCAGTTAATATTTCTACTTGAATTTTCTCACATAGTTACAGATGGTGATCTTCTATAGTGCTGCATAGTAAATATGACAGGGAAGACCTGGGTTCGATGCCAGACGAATATATTGCAGCGGAAATTAAGAATATTTTCCATCGATTTTTCTTTCTTTTGAGGACTCACTCTATGTGATGCCGACAAAAAATTTGTGTTATCGATGTGCTTGCAGTATGCAAGCAACATTTTACTCGTACTTATATATATATATACACTCATTCATAGGGGATCAAAAGTTTAACCATGTTCCACAAGTGCCATCGACTTTTAATTTTAGTCCCGATTTTCTCCATAAGGATACATGGTGAGGATTTTCGAAAAATTTTTTGAGGCACTTCCCGGACAAGTAGAGAGTTGAAATTCGAGGGATCGCTAGAACATTTTAACATTTTAATTTTTATTTTATATATATACGAGTAAAATGTTGCTTGCATACAGCAAGCAGATCGACAACACTAATTTCATATCGCCATTATATCGGGACGGTTCACAAAAGAAAAAAAAACGGATTTAATTGTTTCTTAAAATTCCCTGAAATTTCATCGTCTGGCATCGAACCCGGGTCTTACTGGTAAACCTACTATGAAACACTATAGAAGATCACCATCTGTAACTATGTGTGAAAATTCAAGCAGAAATATTTGCTACAACTGCCTCAAAAGACGTTCTAATTTTCACGAATGTAAATGGCTCTCGGGACTCGAAACAAGGATGATCTTGGAAATCTAAAAGATGTTTCTGAAAGTTACTTATGATGTCTATCTATATGCCGAATTTCAAGTTTCTATATTATTGGGTAAGGTTTCAAAATAATTCCTAAAAATCGGATCAACTTCTGATTGCAGAGACACCTGGTGTCGAACCCAGGACATATTGTAAGCTGTGAATGCACAGTTTGATTTGTATAAATTTGCTCTTGTGTCATGCCAAGTTTGAAGTCGATAGCATGTCGGGAAGTACCTAAATTTTGTTTCCGTTATCTCCGTAAGAAATGCATTGAGAAGTGCAAATGGCCCTCTGGGATCGAACCAAGGACCACCAGCGAACAACTAAAATTTGATTATGAAATATATTCATAATATCTAACCTCATGCCGAATTTCAAGTTTCAAAGCCATCGGCAAATGGTCCAAATAAAATCTTAAAAATCGCCGCAATGTATTTTAAACGGCCGATTTTTGCCCCAACCTAGCATCGAACCATGGACAATATTCGAAGATGTCTTTTTGAATTTCGTTAGATATCCACGGCATCTAGCGATCCCTCGAATTTCAACTTTCTACCTTTCCGGGAAGTGCTTCAAAAAAATTTTCGAAAATCTACACCATGTATCCTTATGGAGAAAATCGCGACTTTGGGGCCTTCTGGAATCGAACCCATGACACTGAGGTTCAAAGTCGGACTTTTCCTGGAGGTTACACGTCATGGCCATAACGTCGTAAAAATTTCAAGTCGGTGGCACTTGTGGAACATGGTTAGAATTTTGATCCCCTATATATCTATTATATATAGACGTTTCTCCGGATATCTATTATATACGAGTAAAATGTAGTTTGAATACTGCAAGCAGATCGACAACACTAATTTCATGTCGGCATCATATCGGGATGGCCGTCAAAAGAAAAAAAAAATTGATTGAAAATATTCTGATCATTCGCTGCAATTTATTCGTCCGGCATCGAACCCGGGTCTTCCTGGTGATACTTACTATGCAGCACAATGGAAGATCACCATCTCTAACTATCTGTGAAAATTCAAGCAGAAATATTATCTGCAACTGCCTCAAACAACGTCCTACTTTTCCCTTATATTTCTTATGACAGAAATGTTAATGTGCTCTGGCATCGAACCCAGGAATAGTTAGGTCTTCTGAAAACTGTTTTCTTAAACCAGTTATAACCATACATCTTCCAGCCAAGCACGAACTTCCTATCATTTCGATAAGTGCATCAAAAAAATAATGAAATACTAACCCTATGTATTTTAAACGGGAGACATATTTACCGCCCGGCATCGAAACCGGGTCTTTTTGTTGAAACTTCCTATGCAACATTATAGAAGATATTAATCTTTAACTATGTGCGAAAATTCAAGCAGAAATATTGGCTGCAACTGCCTCAATCGAAGTCTTACTTTTCCCTTATATTCCTTATGAGAGAAATGTTAATGTGCTCTGGCATCGAACCCAGGAATATTACTGTCTTATGAAATATTTTTTCTTAAACCAATTCTCACCTATCACATTCCGGCTAAGCAAGAATTTCCTATTATTTCGAGAAGTGCGTCAAAAAAAATACTGAAAAACAGCTCCCATGTATTTTAAAGGGCAGTTCTTTGCATCGTCCTAGCATCGAACCTAGGATATTTTTTGTGAAAATCATTGATGTTTTCGAAAGTCAAAGACCATAAGTATAGGCCCCTTGAGTTTCATTTCTCTACCTATCCGAAAAGTATTTTTTTTAAATTCCCGAAAATCACGGCAATGCATTTAAACGGGAAATATCGGGACTTTGGGGCCCTCTGGAATCGAACCTATGACACTGAGGATCAAAGTCGCTTTTTTCCTGAGGGTTTCACGTTATGGCCAATACGTCATAAAAATTTCAAGGCAATGACGCTTGTAGTTTAGCCTGTGAATTTGTATCCTATCTATATAGCTATATAGCTATATAGCTATATAGCTATACGAGTAAAATGTTGCTTGCATACTGCAAGCAGATCGACAACACTAATTTCATATCGGCATCATATCGGGATGGACATCAAAAGAAAAAAAAAATTCAAAATATTCGTAGAATTCGCTGCAATTTAATCGCCTGGCAGCGAACCCCGGTCTTCCTGGTGTACTTACTATGCAGCAAAATAGAAGATTACCATATCAAACTATGTGTGAAAATTCAAGCAAAACTATTAGGTGCAACTACCTCAAACGACGTCCTACTATTCACATACACTCCTTATTTGAGAAATTATAATGTGCTCTGGCATCGAACCCAGGAACAGCATGGTCTTATCTATTTTTTTTTCTTAAACAAAGTGTTAATATACATCTTCCATCTAAGCAAGAGCTCCCTTACATATCGATAAATGCATAAAAAAATTATGAAAAGATACCCCATAGTATTATATATGGGTGATATTTTTACCGCCCGGCATCGAACCCGGGTCTTTCAGGCAATACTTTCTATGCAGCACAACAGAAAAACACCATCTCTAACCGCGTATAAAAATTCAAGCAGAAATATTGGTTACAACTGCCTCAAATGACGTCCTACTTTTCCTTTATATTCCTTATGAGAGAAACGTTATTGTGCTCTGGCTTCGAACCCAGGAACAGCAAGGTCTTATGAAAATTTTTTTCTAAAATTTATTCGTACCATACATCTTCCAGCCAAGCACGAACATCCTATCATTTCGATAAGTGCATCTAAAAAAATAATGAAAAACGGCTCCCATGTATTTTAAAGGGCAGATCTTTGCATCGTCCTAGCATCGAACCCAGGATAACTTTTGTAAAAGTCATTGATGTTTTCGAAAGTCCAAGACCATAAATATAGGCACCTTGAGTTTTACTTCTCTACCTATCCGGAAAGTATTTTTTTTAAATTCCCGAAAATCACGGCAATGCATTCAAACGGGAAAAATCGGGACTTTGGGGCCCTCTGGAATCGAACCTATGACACTGAAGATCAAAGTCTCTTTTTTCCTGGGGGTTTCACGTTATGGCCAATATGTCATAAAAATTTCAGATCAATGACGCTTGTAGTTTAGGCTGTGAATTTGTATCCTATCTATCTATATAGGTATATATATGAATGAATCCGGAGAAGCATCTATATCTATTACGAGTAAAATGTAGCTTGCATACTGCAAGCAGATCGGCAATACTAATTTCATATCGGCATCATATCGGGACGGTCTTTAAAAGAAAAAAAAAGGATTTAATTTTTTCTTAAAATTCGCTGAAATTTCATCGTCTGGCATCGAACCCGGGTCTTACTGGTAAACCTAGTATGAAACACAATAGAAGATCACCATCTCTAACTATGTGTGAAAATTCAAGCAGAAATATTGGCTATAACTGCCTCAAAAAACGTTCTAATTTTCACGAATGTTAATGCCTCTCGGGACTCGAACCAAGGACGATCGTGGAATTCTAAAATATGTTTCTGATAGATATTTATGATCTCTATCTATATGCCGAATTTCAAGTTTCTATTTTAGTGGGAAAGGTTTCAAAATAATTCCTAAAAATCGGATCAAATTCTGATTTCAGAGACACCTGGTGTCGAACCCAGGACGTATTGCAAGCTGTGAATGCAGAGTTTGATTTGTAAAGACTTACTCTTGTATCAAGCAAAGTTTGAAGTTGATAGCATGTCGGAAAGTACCTAAATTTTGTTTCCGTTGTCTCCGTAAGAAATGCATTGAGAAGTGCAAATGGCCCTCTGGGATCGAACCAAGGACCATCAGCGAACATGTAAAATTTGATTATGAAGTATATTCATGATATCTATCCACGTGCCGAGTTTCGAATATCCATGGTATCGGGAAAGGATCCAAAAAAAATCTTCAAAATCGCCGTAATGCATTTTAAACGGCCGATTTTTGCCCCGACCAAGCATCGAACCATGGACTATATTCTAAGATGTTTTTCTGATTTTCGTTGGATACGCACGGCTTCTAGCGATCCCTCGAGTTTCAACTCTTTCTCTCCCCGGGAAGTACCTCAAAAAAAGTTTCGAAAATCCCCGCCATGTATTCTTATGGAGAAAATCGCGACTTTGGGGCCCTCTGGAATCGAACCCATGACCCTGAGGATCAAAATCGCAATTTTTCTGGCGGTTACACGTTATGGCCAATACGTCGTAAAAATTTCAAGTCAATCACGCTGGTGGTTTAGGCTGTGAATTAGTATCCTATCTATCTATCTATATAGGTATATACATGAATGAATCCGGAGAAGCATCTATATCTATTACGAGTAAAATGTAGCTTGCATACTGCAAGCAGATCGACAACACTAATTTTATATCGTCATCATATCGGGTCGGTCCTTAATAGAAAAAAAAGGATTGAAATATTTCTTCAAATTCGCTGAAATTTCATCGTCTGGCAATGAACCCGGGTCTCTCTGGTGAACTTACTATGCAGCACAATAGAAGATCACCGATTCTAACTATGTGTGAAAATTCAAGCAGAAATATTTGGCTACAACTGCCTCAAAAGACGTTTTAATTTTCACGAATGTAAATGGCTCTCTGGATTCGAACCAAGGACGATCTTGGAAATCTAAAACATGTTTCTAAAAGTTATTTATGATCTCTATCTATATGCCAAATTTCAAGTTTCTATATTGTTGGGAAAGGTTTGAAAATAATTCCTAAAAATCGGATCAATTTCTGAATGCAGAGACACCTGGTGTCGAAGCCAGGAAATACTGTAAGCTGTGAATGCAAAGTTTGATTTGTAAGGACTGGCTTTTCTATCATGCAAAGTTTGATGTCGATAGCATGCCGGGAAGTACCTTAATTTTGTTTACGTTATCTCCGTAAGAAATGCATTGAGAAGTGCAAATGGCCCTCTGGGATCGAACCAAGGACCATCAGCGAACATCTAAAATTTGATTATGATATATATTCATGATATCTATCGACGTGCCGAGTTTCAAGTATCCATGTTATCGGGAAAGGATCCAAAAAAAATCTTAAAAATCGCCGCAATGCATTTTAAACGGCCGATTTTTGCACCGACCTAGCATCGAACCATGGACAAAATTCGAAGATGTCTTTTTGATTTTCCTTGGATATGCACGGCTTCTAGCGGTCCCTCGAATTTCAATTCTCTCCTTTTCCGGAAAGGGCCTCAAAAAAATTTTGGAAAATCCCCGCCATGTATTCTTATGGGGAAAATCGCGACTTTGGGGCCTTCTGGAATCGAACCCATGGCACCGAGGTTCAAAATCACATTTTTTCTGGCGGTTACACGTTATGGCCAATACGTCGTAAAAATTTCAAGTCAATCACGCTTGTGGTTTAGGCTGTGAATTAGTATCCTATCTATCTATCTATCTATATAGGTATACGAGTAAAATGTAGCTTGCATACTGCAAGCAGATCGAAAACACTAATTTCATGTCGGCATCATATCGGGAAGGCCGTCAAAAAGAAAAAGAAGGATTCCATTTAGCAGATATATGGCTCCAACTGCCTCAAACGACGTCCTACTTTTCGATAATGTAAATGGCTCTCTGGATTCGAACCAAGTACGATCTAGGAAATTTAAAACACGTTTTTGAAATGTGTCTATGTTTTCTATCTATATGCCTAATTTCATGTTTTAATATTATTGTGAAGGGGTTTAAATTAGTTCTTAAAAATCGGATAATTTACTGATTTTTAGAGACGCCTGGTGTCGAACCCAGGAAATATTGTTAGCTGTGAATGCGCAGTATGACTTATTAGGACTTCATCTTATTTCATACAAATTTTAAAGTCGATATCATGCCGGAAAGTACCTAAAACGTTTTACTGTTATCTCCATAAGAAATGCATGGAGGAATGTAAATGGCCCTCTGGGATCGAACCAAGGATCATCAGCGAATATTTAAAATTTGATTATGAAATATACGTATGATCTCCAACCTCATGCCGAATTTCAAGTTTCCTTGCCATCGGGAAAGGGTCCGAAAAAAAATCTTAAAAATCGCACCAATGCATTTTAAACGGCCGATTTTTGCCTTGACCTAGCATCGAACCCAGGATATTTTTCGTGAAACTCATTTATGTTTTCGATAGATCATGACCATATATATAGGCTCCATGAGTTTTGATTCTCTACCTATCCGGGAAGTATTTTTTAAAAATTCCCGAAAATCACGGCAATGCATTTAAACGGGAAAAATCGGAACTTTGGGGCCCTCTGGAATCGAACCAATGACACTGAGGTTCAAAATCGCAATTTTTCTGGAGGTTACACGTTATGGCCAATATGTCGTAAAAATTTCAGGTCAATGACGATTGTGGTTTAGCCTGTGAATTTGTATCCTCGCTATATATATATATATATGGATACATGAATGAATCCGGAGAAGCATCTATATATAATAGATACATGAATGAATCCGGAGAAGCATCTATATATAATAGATATATGAATGAATCCGGAGAAGCATCTATATCTATTATATATATAGACGCTTCTCCGGATATACCTATATATCTATTATATATAGATGCTTCTCCGGATTCATTCATGTATCCATATATATATACGAGTAAAATGTAGCTTGCATACTGCAAGCAGATCGACAACACTATTTTCATGTCGGCATCATATCCGGACGGCCATCAAAAGAAAAAAAAAGATTGAAATTTTTCTTAAAATTTGCCTAAATTCCATCCTCCGGCATCGAACCCGGGTCTTTACTGTGAACTTACTATGCAGCACAATAGACCATCACCATCTCTAACGATGTGTGAAAATTCAAGCAGAAATATGGGCTACAACTGCCTCAAAAGACGTTCTAATTTTTACGAATTTAAATGGCTCTCTGGATTCGAACCAAGGACGATCTTGGAAATCTAAAAAATGTTTCTGAAAGTTATTTATGATCTCTATCTATATGCCGAATTTAAAGTTTCTATATTATTGGAAAAGGTTTCAAAATAATTCCTAAAAATCGGATTAACTTCTGATTGCAGAGACACCTGGTGTCGAACCCAGGACTCTTTGATAGCTGTGAATGCACTGTTTGATTTGTATGGACTTCATCTTTGTACATGCAAAGTTTGAAGTTGATATCGCGCCGGGAAGTACCTAAAATTTGTTTCCGTTATCTCCGTAAGAAAAGCATTGGGAAGTGCAAATGGTCCTCTGGGATCGAACCAAGGACCATAAGCTAATATGTAAAATTCGATTATGAAAAAAATTCATGATATCTATCGACTTGCCGAGTTTCAATAATCCATGTTATCGGGAAAGGATCCAAAAAAAATCTTAAAAATCGCCGCAATGCATTTTAAACGGCCGATTTTTGCCCCGGCCTAGCATCGAACCAAGGACAATATTCGAAGATGTCTTTATGGTTTCCCTTAGATATGCACGGCATCTAGCGGTCCCTAGAGTTTCAACTCTCTGCTTTTCCGGGAAATGCCTCAAAAAAATTTTCGAAAATCCCCGCCATGTAATCTTATAGGGAAAATCGCGACTTTGGGGCCCTCTGGAATCGAACCCATGACACTGAGGTTCAAAAACACAATTTTTCTGGAGGTTATACGTTATGGCCAATACGTGGTAAAAATTTCAAGCCATTGACGCTAGTGGTTTGGCCTGTGACTTTGTATCCTCTCTATATATATATCTATTATATATAGATGCTTCTCCGGATTCATTCATATCTATCTATTATACGAGTAAAATGTTGCTTGCATACTGCAAGCAGATCGACAACACTATTTTCACGTCGGCATCATATCGGGACGGCCCTGAAAAGAAAAAATGGATAAAAAATTTTTCTTAAAATTCACTGAAATTCCATCGTCTGGCATCGAACCCGGGTCTTTACTGTTTAACTTACTATGCAGCACAATAGAACATCGCCATCTCTAACTATGTGTGAAAATTAAAGCAGAAATATGGGCTACAACTGCCTCAAAAGACGTTCTCATTTTCACGAATTTAAATGGCTCTCTGGATTCGAACCAAGGACGATCTTGGAAATCTAAAAAATGTTTCTGAAAGTTATTTATGATCTCTATCTACATGCTGAATTTTAAGTTTCTATACTGTTGGGAAAGGGTTCAAAATAATTATTGAAAATCGGATCAGTTACTGATATTAGAGACGCCTGGTGTCGAACCCAGGATACATTGAAAGCTGGGAATGCACAGTTTGATTTTTATACATTTAATCTTTCTTAGTGCAAAGTTTGAAGTCTTTATCGTGCCAGGAAGTACCTATAATTTGTTTCCGTTATCTCCGTAAGAAATGCATTGAGGAATTTAAATGGCCCTCTGGGATCGAACCAAGGACCATCAGCGAATATATAAAAATTGATCCTGAAATTTATTATTGATCTTCAACTCCATGCCGAATTTCAAGTTTCCATGCCATCGCGAAAGGGTCCAAAAAAAATCTTAAAAATCGCCACAATGCAATTTAAACGGCCGATTTTTGCCCCGACCTAGCATCGAACCCAGGATATTTTCCGTAAAACTCATTTATGTTTTCGATAGATCATGACCATATATATAGGCTCCTTGAGTTTTGATTCGCTACCTATCCGGAAAGTATTTTTTTTTAATTCCCGAAAATCGAAGCAATGCATTTAAACGGGAAAAATCGGGACTTTGAGGCCCTCTGGAATCGAACCCATGACACTGAGGTTCAAAATCGCAATTTTTCTGGAGGTTATACGTTATGGCCAATATGTCGTAAAAATTTCAAGCCATTGACGCTAGTGGTTTAGCCTGTGACTTTGTATCCTCTCTATATATATATATATATATATATATGAATATATGATATATGAATGAATCCGGAGAAGCATCCATATATAATAGATATAGATGCTTCTCCGGATTCATTCATGTATCCATATATATATACGAGTAAAATGTTGCTTGCATACTGCAAGCAGATCGACAATACTATTTTCATGTCGGCATCATATCGGGACGGCCATCAAAAGAAAAAAGTGGATTGAAATTATTCTTAAAATTCGCTGAAATTCCATCGTCTGACATTGAACCCCGGTCTTACTGGTGAACCTACTATGAAACACAATAGAACATCACCATCTCTAACTATGTGTGAAAATTCAAGCAGAAACATGGGCTACAGCTGCCTCAAAAGACGTTCTAATTTTTACGAATTTAAATGGCTCTCTGGATTCGAACCAAGGACGATCTTGGAAATATAAAAAATGTTTCTGAAAGTTATTTATGATCTCTATCTATATGCCGAATTTGAAGTTTCTATATTATTGGCAAAGGTTTCAAAATAATTCCTAAAAATCGGATTAACTTCTGATTGCAGAGACACCTGGTGTCGAACCCAGGACTCTTTGATAGCTGTGAATGTACTGTTTGATTTGTATGGACTTGATCTTTGTACATGCAAAGTTTGAAGTTGATATCGTGCCGGGAAGTACCTAAAATTTGTTTCCGTTATCTCCGTAAGAAAAGCATTGGGAAGTGCAAATGGTCCTCTGGGATCGAACCAAGGACCATAAGCTAATATGTAAAATTCGATTATGGAATAAATTCATGATATCTATCGACGTGCCGAGTTTCAATAATCCATGTTATCGGGAAACGATCCAAAAAAAATCTTAAAAATCGCCGCAATGCATTTTAAACGGCCGATTTTTGCCCCGGCCTAGCATCGAACCAAGGACAATATTCGAAGATATCTTTCCGATTTTCGTTGGCTATGCACGGCATTTAGCGGTCCCTCGAGTTTCAACTCTCTGCTTTTCCGGGAAGTGCCTCAAAAAAATTTTCGAAAATCCCCGCCATGTAATCTTATGGGGAAAATCGCGATTTTGGGGCCCTCTGGAATCGAACCCATGACACTGAGGTTCAAAATCGCAATTTTTCTGGAGGTTATACGTTATGGCCAATATGTCGTAAAAATTTCAAGCCATTGACGCTAGTGGTTTAGCCTGTGACTTTGTATCCTCTCTATATCTATTATATATAGATGCTTCTCCGGATTCATTCATATATATAGCTATATAGCTATATAGCTATATAGATAGGATACAAATTCACAGGCTAAACTACAAGGGTCATTGCCTTGAAATTTTTATGACGTATTGACCATAACGTGAAACCCCCAGGAAAAAAGCGTTTTTGATCCTCAGTGTCATGGGTTCGATTCCAGAGGGCCCCAAAGTCCCGATTTTTCCCGTTTAAATGCATTGCCGTGATTTTCGGGAATTTAAAAAAAATACTTTCCGGATAGGTAGAGAAATAAAACTCAAGGTGCCTATATTTATGGTCTTGGAATTTCGAAAACATTAATGACTTTCACAAAAAATATCCTGGGTTCGATTCTAGGACGATGCAAAGATCTGCCCTTTAAAATACATGGGAGCAGTTTTTCATTATTTTTTTTTATGCACTTCTCGAAATAATAGGAAGTTCGTGCTTAGCCGGAAAGTGTAAGGTAAGAATTGGTTTAAGAAAAAAATTTTCATAAGACCGTACTATTCCTGGGTTCGATGCCAGAGCACAATAACGTTTCTCTCATAAGGAATATAAGGGAAAAGTAAGACTTCGATTGAGGCAGTTGCAGCCAATATATCTGCTTGAATTTTCGCACATAGTTAAAGATTGATATCTTCTATTATGTCGCATAGGTAATTTCACCAGAAAGACCCGGGTTCGATGCCGGGCGGTAAATATGTCTCCCGTTTAAAATACATTGGGTTAGTATTTCATAATTTTTTTGATGCACTTAGCGAAATGATAGGAAGTTCGTGCTTGGCTGGAAGATGTATGGTTAAAATTGTATTCAGAAAATAATTTTTATAAGACCGAACTATTCCTGGGTTCGATGCCAGAGCACATTAACATTTCTCTCATAAGAAATATAAGGGAAAAGTAGGACGTCGTATGAGGCAGTTGCAGATAATATTTCTGCTTGAATTTTCACAGATAGTTAGAGATGGTGATCTTCTATTGTGCTGCATAGTTTGTATCACCAGGAAGACCCGGGTTCGATGCCGGACGAATAAATTGCAGCGAATAATCAGAATATTTTCAATCCATTTTTTTTTCTTTTAACGGCCTTCCCGATATGATGCCGACATAAATTAGTGTTGTCGATCTGCTTGCAGTATGCAAAATACATTTTACTCGTATATATATATATATATGAATATACGAGTAAAATGTAGCTTGCATACTGCAAGCAGATCGGCAATACTAATTTCATATCGGCATCATACCGGGACGGTCCTCAAAAGAAAAAAAATGGAATGAAATTTTTCTTAAAATTCGCTGAAATTTCATCGTCTGGCATCGAACCCGGGTCTTGCTGGTAAACCTACTATGAAACACAATAGAAGACCATTATCTCTAATTATGTGTGAAAATTCAAGCAGAAATATTGGCTATAACTGCCTCAAAAAACGTTCTAATTTTCATGAATCTTAATGCCTCTCGGGACTCGAACCATGGACGATCGTGGAAATCTAAAACATGTTTCTGAAAGTTATTTATGATCTCTATCTATATGCCGAATTTCAAGTTTCTATTTTATTGCGATAGGTTTCAAAATAATTCCTAAAAATCGGATCAACTTCTGATTTCAGAGACACCTGGAGTCGAACCCAGGACGTATTGCAAGCTGTGAATGCACAGTTTGATTTGTAAAGACTTGCTCATGTATCATGCAAAGTTTGAAGATGATAGCATGCCGGAAAGTACCTAAATTTTGTTTCCGTTATCTCCGTAAGAAATGCATTGAGAAGTGCAAATGGCCATCTGGGATCGAACCAAGGGCCATAAGCGAACATGTAAAATTTGATTATGAAGTATATTCATGATATCTATCCACGTGCCGAGTTTCGAATATCCATGTTATCGGGAAAGGATCCAAAAAAAATCTTCAAAATCGCCGCAATGCATTTTAAACGGCCGATATTTGCCCCGACCTAGCATCGAACCATGGACTATATTCTAAGATGTTTTTCTGATTTTCGTTGGATACGCACGGCTTCTAGCGATCCCTCGAGTTTCAACTCTTTCTCTCTCCGGGAAGTACCTCAAAAAAATTTTAGAAAATCCCCGCCATGTATTCTTATGGAGAAAATCGCGACTTTGGGGCCCTCTGGAATCGAACCCATGACCCTGATGATCAAAATCGCAATTTTTCTGGCAGTTACACGTTATGTCCAATACGTCGTAAAAATTTCAAGTCAATGACGCTTGTGGTTTAGGCTGTGAATTAGTATCCTATCTATCTATCTATCTATCTATCTATCTATATAGGTATATCCATGAATGAATCCGGAGAAGCATCTATATATAATAGATATATGAATATATGATATATGAATGAATCCGGAGAAGCATCTATATATAATAGATATATAGAGAGGATACAAACTCACAGCCTAAACCACTAGAGTGATTGAGCTGAAATTTTTACGACATATTGGCCATAACGTATAACCTCCAGAAAAATTGCGATTTTGATCCTCAGTGTCATGGGTTCGATTCCAGGGGGCTCCAAAGTCCCGATTTTTCCCGTTTAAATGCATTGCTTTGATTTTCGGGAATTAAAAAAAAATACTTCCCGGATAGGTAGAGAATCAAAACTCAGGGAGCCTTTATATATGGTCATGATCTATCGAAAACATAAATGAGTTTTACGGAAAATAACCTGGGTTCGATGCTAGGTCGATGCAAAAATCTGCCGTTTAAAATGTATTGTGGCGATTTTTAAGATTTTTTTTGGACCCTTTCCCGATGGCATGGAAACTTGAAATTTGGTATGGGGTTAGATATCATAAATATATTTCATAATCGATTTTTATGTTTCCCCTGATGTTCCTTGGTTCGATCCCAGAGGGCCATTTACATTCCTCAATGCATTTCTTATGGAGATAACGGAAACAAGTCTTAGGTACTTCCCTGCATGCTATCGACTTAAAACTTAGCATGATGGAATAACCAGTCTAAACAAATCAAACTATGCATTCATAGCTATCAATGTGTCCTGGGTTCGACACCAGGTGTCTCTGCAATCAGAAGTTGATCCGAATTTTAGGAATTATTTTGAAACCTTTCCCAATAATATAGAAACTTGAAATTTGGCATATAGATTGAGATCAATAATAACTTTCAGAAACATTTTTTAAATTTCCAAGATCGTCCTTGGTTCGAGTCCCGAGAGCCATTTACATACGTGAACATTTGAGCGTCTTTTGAGGCAGTTGTAGCCAATATTTCTGCTTGAATTTTCACACATAGTTAGAGATGGTGATCTTCTATTGTTTTTCATAGTAGGTTTTCAGTAAGACCCGGGTTCGATGCCAGACGATGACATTTCAGCGAATTTTAAGAAAAAATGATATCCTTTTTTTTTCTTTTGAGGACCGTCCCGATATAACGCCGATATGAAATTAGTGTTGTCGATCTGCTTGCAGTATGCAAGCTACATTTTACTCGTTATTATATATAGATGCTTCTCCGGATTCATTCATATATATACCTATATAGATAGATAGGATACAAATTCACAGCCTAAACTACAAGCGTCATTGATCTGAAATTTTTATGACATATTGGCCATAACGTGAAACCCCCAGGAAAAAAGCGACTTTGATCCTCAGTGTCATGGGTTCGATTCCAGAGGGCCCCAAAGTCCCGATTTTTCCCGTTTAAATGCATTGCCGTGATTTTCGGGAATTTAAAAAAAATACTTCCCGGATAGGTAGAGAAATAAAACTCAAGGTGCCTATATTTATGGTCTTGGACTTTCGAAAACATTAATGACTTTCACAAAAAATATCCTGGGTTCGATGCTAGGACGATGCAAAGATCCGCCCTTTAAAATACATGGGAGCAGTTTTTCATTATTTTTTTTGATGCACTTCTCGAAATAATAGGAAGTTCGTACTTAGCCGGAAAGTGTAAGGTAAGAATTGGTTTAAGAAAAAAATTTTCATAAGACCGTACTATTCCTGGGTTCGATGCCAGAGCACAATAACGTTTCTCTCATAAGGAATATAAGGGAAAAGTAAGACTTTGATTGAGGCAGTTGCAGCCAATATTTCTGCTTGAATTTTCGCACATAGTTAAAGATTAATATCTTCTATTATGTTGCATAGGAATTTTCACCAGAAAGACCCGGGTTCAATGCCGGGCAGTAAATATGTCTCCCGTTTAAAATACATAGGGTTAGTATTTCATTATTTTTTTGATGCACTTATCGAAATGATAGGAAGTTCGTGCTTGGTTGGAAGATGTATGGTTAAAACTGGTTTTAGAAAACAGTTTTTAGAAGACCGAACTATTCCTGGGTTCGATGCCGGAGCACATTAACATTTCTCTCATAAGAAATATATGGGAAAAGTAGGACGTTGTTTGAGGCAGTTGCAGGTAATATTTCTGCTTGAATTTTCACAGATAGTTAGAGATGGTGATCTTCTATTGTGCTGCATAGTACGTATCACCAGGAAGACCCGGGTTCGATGCCGGATGAATAAATTGCAGCGAATAATCAGAATATTTTCAATCCATTTTTTTTTCTTTTGACGGCCTTCCCGATATGATGCAGACATGAAATTAGTGTTGTCGATCTGCTTGCAGTATGCAAGCTACATTTTACTCGTATCTATTATATATAGATGCTTCTCCGGATTCATTCATATATATACCTATATAGATAGATAGGATACAAATTCACAGCCTAAACTACAAGCGTCATTGATCTGAAATTTTTATGACATATTGGCCATAACGTGAAACCCCCAGGAAAAAAGAGACTTTGATCCTCAGTGTCATAGGTTCGATTCCAGAGGGCCCGAAAGTCCCGATTTTTCCCGTTTGAATGCATTGCCGTGATTTTCGGGAATTAAAAAAAAATACTTTCCGGATAGGTAGAGAAGTAAAACTCAAGGTGCCTATATTTATGGTCTTGGACTTTCGAAAACATCAATGACTTTTACAAAAGTTATCCTGGGTTCGATGCTAGGACGATGCAAAGATCTGCCCTTTAAAATACATGGGAGCCGTTTTTCATTATTTTTTTAGATGCACTTATCGAAATGATAGGATGTTCGTGCTTGGCTGGAAGATGTATGGTACGAATAAGTTTTAGAAAAAAATTTTCATAAGACCGTACTGTTCCTGGGTTCGAAGCCAGAGCACAATAACGTTTCTCTCATAAGGAATATAAAGGAAAAGTAGGACGTCATTTGAGGCAGTTGTAACCAATATTTCTGCTTGAATTTGCATACGCGGTTAGAGATGGTGTTTTTCTTTTGTGCTGCATAGAAAGTATTGCCTGAAAGACCCGGGTTCGATGCCGGGCGGTAAAAATATCACCCATATATAATACTATGGGGTATCTTTTCATAATTTTTTTATGCATTTATCGATATGTAAGGGAGCTCTTGCTTAGATGGAAGATGTATATTAACACTTTGTTTAAGAAAAAAAATAGATTAGACCATGCTGTTCCTGGGTTCGATGCCAGAGCACATTATAATTTCTCAAATAAGGAGTGTATGTGAATAGTAGGACGTCGTTTGAGGTAGTTGCACCTAATAGTTTTGCTTGAATTTTCACACATAGTTTGATATGGTAATTTTCTATTTTGCTGCATAGTAAGTACACCAGGAAGACCGGGGTTCGCTGCCAGGTGATTAAATTGCAGCGAATTCTACGAATATTTTGAATTTTTTTTTCTTTTGAAGTCCGTCCCGATATGATGCCGATATGAAATTAGTGTTGTCGATCTGCTTGCAGTATGCAAGCTACATTTTACTCGTATACCTATATAGATAGATAGGATACAAATTCACAGCCTAAACTACAAGCGTCATTGATCTGAAATTTTTATGACATATTGGCCATAACGTGAAACCCCCAGGAAAAAAGAGACTTTGATCCTCAGTGTCATAGGTTCGATTCCAGAGGGCCCCAAAGTCCCGATTTTTCCCGTTTGAATGCATTGCCGTGATTTTCGGGAATTAAAAAAAAATACTTTCCGGATAGGTAGAGAAGTAAAACTCAAGGTGCCTATATTTATGGTCTTGGACTTTCGAAAACATCAATGACTTTTACAAAAGTTATCCTGGGTTCGATGCTAGGACGATGCAAAGATCTGCCCTTTAAAATACATGGGAGCCGTTTTTCATTATTTTTTTAGATGCACTTCTCGAAATGATAGGATGTTCGTGCTTGGCTGGAAGATGTATGGTACGAATAAGTTTTAGAAAAAAATTTTCATAAGACCGTACTGTTCCTGGGTTCGAAGCCAGAGCACAATAACGTTTCTCTCATAAGGAATATAAAGGAAAAGTAGGACGTCATTTGAGGCAGTTGTAACCAATATTTCTGCTTGAATTTGCATACGCGGTTAGAGATGGTGTTTTTCTGTTGTGCTGCATAGAAAGTATTGCCTGAAAGACCCGGGTTCGATGCCGGGCGGTAAAAATATCCCCCATATATAATACTATGGGGTATCTTTTCATAATTTTTCTATGCATTTATCGATATGTAAGGGAGCTCTTGCTTAGATGGAAGATGTATATTAACAATTTGTTTAAGAAAAAATATAGATAAGACCATGCTGTTCCTGGGTTCGATGCCAGAGCACATTATAATTTCTCACATAAGGAGTGTATGTGAAAAGTAGGACGTCGTTTGAGGTAGTTGCACCTAATAGTTTTGCTTGAATTTTCACACATAGTTTGATATGGTTATCTTCTGTTTTGCTGCATAGTAAGTACACCAGGAAGACCGGGGTTCGCTGCCAGGCGATTAAATTGCAGCGAATTCTACGAATATTTTGAATTTTTTTTTTCTTTTGATGTCCGTCCCGATATGATGCCGATATGAAATTAGTGTTGTCGATCTGCTTGCAGTATGCAAGCTACATTTTACTCGTATATATATATGAATATCTATTATATATAGATGCTTCTCCGGATTCATTCATATATATAGATAGGTATATAGATAGATAGGATACAAATTCACAGCCTAAACCACCAGCGTGATTGAGTTCAAATTTTTACTACGTATTGGCCATAACAATTAACCGCCAGAAAAATTGCGATTTTTATCCTCAGTGTCATGGGTTCGATTCCAGGGGGCCCCAAAGTCCCGATTTTTCCCGTTTAAATGCATTGCTTAGATTTTCGGGAATTTTTAAAAAATACTTCCCGGATAGGTAGAGAATTGAAACTCTAGGAGCCTTTATATACGGTCATGATCTATCGAAAACATAAATGAGTTTTACGGAAAATAACCTGGGTTCGATGCTAGGTGAAGGCAAAAATCGGCCGTTTAAAATGCATTGTGGCGATGTTTAAGATATTTTTTTGACCCTTTCCCGATGGCATGGAAACTTGAAATTCGGCATGGAGTTGGAGATCATAAATATATTTCGTAATCAAATTTTACATATTCGCTGATGGTCCTTGGCTCGATCCCAGAGAGCAATTTACATCCTCAATGCATTTCTTATGGAGATAACAGAATTAGGTTTTAGGTACTTCCCGGCATGATATCGACTATAAACTTTGTATGAAACAAGATGAAGTCCTAATAAATCATACTGTGCATTCACAGCTTACAATATGTCCTGGGTTAGACACCAGGCGTCACTACAATCAGTAAAATATCCGATATTTAAGAATTAATTTGAACACTTTCCCAATAATATTAAAACATGAAATTAGGCATATAGATAAAGAGCATTGATCCATTTAAAAAACATGTTTTATATTTCCGAGATCGTCCTTGGTTCGAATCCAGAGAGCCATTTAAATTCGTGAAAAGTAGAACGCCGTTTGAGGCAGTTGCAGCCAATATTTCTGCTTGAATTTTCACACATAGTAAGAGATGGTGATCTTCCATTGCGCTGCATAGTAAGTTCACCAGTAAGACCCGGGTTCGATGCCAGACGATGATATTGCAGCGAATTTTATGAATATTTTCATTCATTTTTTTTTTTTGAGGACCGTCCCGATATAATGCCGATATAAATTTAGTGTTGTCGATCTGCTTGCAGTATGCAAGCAACATTTTACTCGTATGATATATGAATGAATCCAGAGAAGCATCTATATATAATAGATATAGAGAGGATACAAACTCACAGCCTAAACCATAAGAGTGATTGGGCTGAAATTTTTACGGCGTATTGGCCATAACGTGTAACCACCAGAAAAATTGCGATTTCGATCCTCAGTGTCATGGGTTCGATTCCAGGGGGCTCCAAAGTCCCGATTTTTCCCGTTTAAATGCATTGCTTGGATTTTCAGGAATTTTTAAAAAATACTTCCCGTATAGTTAGAGAATCGAAACTCAAGGAGCCTTTATAAATGGTCATGATCTATCGAAAACATAAATTGGTTTAACGGAAAATATCCTGAGTTCGATGCTAGGTCGGGGCAAAAATCGGCCGTTTAAAATGCGTTGTGGCGATTTTTAAGATTTTTTTTGGACCCCTTTCCGAATGCATGGAAACTTGAAATTTGGCATGGGGTTAGAAATCATAAAAATATTTCATAATCAAATTTTTTGTATTCGCTTATGGTCCTTGGTTCGATCCCAGTGGGCCATTTGCACTCCACAATGCATTTCTTATGGGGATAACGGAAACACATTTTAGGTACTTCCCGGCATGATATCGACTTCAAACTTTCCATGAAATTAGATCAGGTCCTAGCAAGTCATTTTGTGCATTTACAGCTTCCAATACGTCCAGGGTTCGACACCAGGCGTCTCTACAATCAGTCACTGATCCGATTTTTAAGAATTATTTTGAACCCATTCCCAATAATATTAAAACTTTAAATTCGGCATATATATAGAACATATAGATACATTTCGAAAACATATTTTATATTTCCTAGATCGTCCTTGGTTCGAATCCAGAGAGCTATTAACATTTGTGAAAAGTAGGTCTTCGTTTGAGGCAGTTGCAGCCAATATTTCTGCTTGAATTTTCACACGTATTTAGAGAAGATGATCTTCTGATGTGCTGCATAATAATTTCACCAAAAAGACCCGGGTTCGATGCCAGACGATTAAATTGAAGCGAATTTTAAGTATATTTTCAATCCATTTTTTCCTTTCTGGGACCGTCCCGATATAATGCCGTTATGAAATTAGTGTTGTCGATCTGCTTGCAGTATGCAAGCTACATTTTACTCGTATATATATATAGACGCTTCTCCGGATATACCTATATATATATATATAGGGGATCAAAATTCTAACCATGTTCCACAAGTGCCACCGACTTGAAATTTTTACGACGTTATGGCCATGACGTGTAACCTCCAGGAAAAAGCCGACTTTGAACCTCGGTGCCATGGGTTCGATTCCAGAATGCCCCAAAGTCGCGATTTTCCCCATAAGAATGCATGGCGTGGATTTTCGAAAATTTTTTTGAGGCACTTCCCGGAAAAATAAAGAGTTAAACCTGAAGGGATCGCTATATGCTGTGCATATCTAAAGGAAACCATAAAGACATCTACGAATGTTATCCTTGGTTCGATGCTAGGTCAGGGCAAACATTCTCCCGTTTAATTTACATTGCGATTTTTAAGATTTTTTTTAATAACTTCCAGATGACTTGGAAACTTGAAACTTGGCACGTGGATATATATCATAAATATATTTTATAATCAAATTTTAGCAACCCGCTGATGGTCCTTAGTTCGATCCCAGAGGGCCATTTACATCTTACAATGCATTTCTTATGGAGATAACGGAAACAAAATTTAGGTACTTCCCGGCATGCTATCTACTTCAAACTTTCCATGATACAAGAGCAAGTCTTTACAAATGAAACTGCGCATTCACAGTTTACAATATGTCCTGGGTTCGACACCAGGTGTCTCTGCAATCAGAAGTTGATCCGATTTTTAGGAATTATTTTGAAACCTTTCCCAATAATATAGAAACTTGAAATTCAGCATAAAGATAGAGATCATAAGTAACTTCCAGAAACATGTTTTAGAATTCCAAGATCGTCCTTGGTTCGAACCCAGAGAGCCATTTAAATTCGTTAAAAGTAGAACGTAGTTTGAGGCAGTTGCAGCCAAAAATCCTGCTTGAATTTTCAGACATAGTTATGGATGGTGATCTTCTGTTGTGCTGCATAGTAATTTCACCAGAAAGACCCGGGTTCGATGCCAGACACTTAAATTGAAGCGAATTCTAAGAATATTTTCAATCATTTTTTTTCTTTTGAGGACCGTCCCGATATAATGCCTATATGAAATTAGTGTTGTCGATCTGCTTGCAGTATGCAAGCTACATTTTACTCGTATATATCTATTATATATAGACGCTTCTCCGGATATACCTATATATAAGTTATATATATATATATATATATATAGGGGATCAAAAGTTTTACCATGTTCCACAAGTGCCAAAGACTTGAAATTTTTACGACGTATTGGCCATAACGTGTAACCTCCAGGAAAAAGCCGACATTCAACCTCGGTGTCATGGGTTCGATTCCAGAAGGCCCCAAAGACCCGATTTTCTCCATAAGGATACATGGCGGGGATTTTAGAAAATTTTTTTGATGCCTTTCCCGGAAGAGTAGAGAGTTGAAATTCGAGGGATCGCTAGATGCCGTGCATATCTAAAGTAAACTATAAAGACATCTACGAATATTATCCTTAGTTCGATGCTAGGTCGGGGCAAAAATCGGCCGTTTAAAATGCATTGTGTCGTTTTTTAAGATTTTTTTTGGACCCTTTTCCGATGGCATAGAAACTTGAAATTCGGTATGAGGTTAGATTATATAAAAATATATCATAATCAAATTTAACATATTCGCTGATGGTCCTTGGTTCGATCCCAGAGGGACATTTAAATTCCTCAATGCATTTCTTACGGAGATAAGGGAAACAAATTTTAGGTACTTTCCGGCACGATATCGACTTCAAACTTTGCATATAGAAAGATCAAGTCCATACAAATCAAACTATGCGTTCACAGCTATCAATGTGTCCTGGGTTCGACACCAGGTGTCTCCGCAATCAGGAGTTTATCCGATTTTTAGGAATTATTTTGAAACCTTTGCCAATAATATAGAAACTTCAAATTCGGCGTATAGATAGAGATCAAAAATAACTTTCAGAAACATATTTAAAAATTCCAAGATCGTCCTTGGTTCGAATCCAGAGAGCCATTTAAATTCGTGAAAATTAGAACGTCTTTTGAGGCAGTTGTAGCACATATTTCTGCTTGAATTTTCACACATAGTTAGAGATGGTGATGTTCTATTGTGCTGCATAGTAAGTTCACAGTAAAGACCCGGGTTCGATGCCAGACGATGAGATTTCACCGAATTTCAACAAAAATTTCAATCCATTTTTTTCTTTTGATGGCCGTCCCGATATGATGCCGACATGAAAATAGTGTTGTCGATCTGCTTGCAGTATGCAAGCAACATTTTACTCGTATATATATATGGATACATGAATGAATCCGGAGAAGCATCTATATATAATAGATATATAGGGGATCAAAATTCTAACCATGTTCCACAAGTGCCACCGACTTGAAATTTTTACGACGTTATGGCCATGACGTGTAACCTCCAGGAAAAAGCCGACTTTGAACCTCGGTGTCATGGGTTCGATTCAAGAAGGCCCCAAAGTCGCGATTTTGCCCATAAGATTACATGGCGGGGATTTTTGAAAAATTTTTTGAGGCACTTCCCGGAAAAGGAGAGAGTTGAAATTCAAGGGATCGCTAGATGCCGTGCATATCTAAAGGAAACTATAAAGACATCTACGAATATTATCCTTGGTTCGATGCTAGGTCGGGGCAAATATCGGCCGTTTAAAATGTATTGTGGCGTATTTTAAGATTTTTTTTGGACCCTTTTCCGATGGCATAGAAACTTGAAATTCGGTATGAGATTAGATATCATAAAAATATATCATAATCGAATTTTACATATTCGCTGATGGTCCTTGGTTCGAGCCCAGAGGGACATTTAAATTCCTCAATGCATTTCTTACGGAGATAACGGACACAAATTTTAGGTACTTCCCGGCATGCTATCGACTTCTAACTTTGCATGATAGAAGAGCAAGACTTAACAAATCAAACTATGCATTTACAGCTGTCAATGTTTCCTGGGTTGGACACACGGTGTCTCTGCTATCAGAAGTTGATCCGATTTTTAGGAATTATTTTGAAACCTTTCCCAATAATATAGAAACTTGAAATTTGGCATATAGATTGAAACGATTAATACCTTTCAGAAACATATTTTTTATTTCCAAGATCGTCCTTGGTTCGAGTCCCGAGAGCCATTTACATTCGTGAACATTAGAGCGTCTTTTGAGGCAGTTGTAGCCAATATTTATTGTAGCTTGAATTTTCACACATAGTTAGAGATGGTGATCTTTTATTGTGTTTCATTGTAGTTTTACCAGTTAGACCCAGGTTCGATGCCAGACGATGAAATTTCAGCAAATTTAAGAAAAAATTAAATCCTTTTTTTTCTTATGAGGACCGTCCCGATGTGATGCCGATATGAAATTAGTATAGCCGATCTGCTTGCAGTATGCAAGCAACATTTTACTCGTATATATATAATATATAATAATATATAAGTTATATATAGGGGATCAAAATTCTAACCATGTTCCACAAGTGCCAATTCCTTGAAATTTTTACGACATATTGGCCATAACGTGTAACCTCCAGGAAAAAGCCGACTTTGAACCTAGGTGTCATGGGTTCGATTCCAGAAGGCCCCAAAGTCGTGATTTTGTCCATAAGAATACATGGCGGGGATTTTCGAAAATTTTTTTGAGGCACTTGCCGGAAAAGGAGAGAGTTGAAATTCAAGGGACCGCTAGATGCCGTGCATACCTAAAGGAATCCATAAAGACATCTACGAATATTATCCTTGGTTCGATGCTAGGTCGCGGCAAAAATCGGCCGTTTAAAATGCATTGTGGCGATTTTTAAGATTTTTTTTGGACGCTTTTCCGATGGCATAGAAACTTGAAATTCGGTATGAGGTTGGATACTATAAAAATATATCATAATCGAAATTTACATATTCGCTGATGGTCCTTGGTTCGATCCCAGAGGGACATTTAAATTCCTCATTGCATTCCTTACGGAGATAACGGAAACAAATTTTAGGTACTTCCCGGCCCGATATCCACTTCAAACTTTGCGTATATAAAGATCAAGTCAATACAAATCAAACAGTGCATTCACAGCTATCAATGTGTCCTAGGTTCGACACCAGGTGTCTCTGCAATCAGAAGTTGATCCGATTTTTAGGAATTATTTTGAAACCTTTCCCAATAATATAGAAACTTGAAATTTGGCATATAGATTGAGATCAGTAATAACTTTCAGAAACATCTTTTAGATTTCCAAGATCGTCCTTGGTTCGAGTCCCGAGAGCCATTTACATTCGTGAAAATTAGAACGTCTTTTGAGGCAGTTGTAGCCATTATTTCTGCTTGATTTTTCACACATAGTTACAGATGGTGATCTTCTATTGTGTTTCATAGTAGGTTTACCAGTAAGACCCGGGTTCGATGCCAGACCATGAAATTTCAGCGAATTTAAAGAAAAAATTAAATCTTTTTTTTTTCTTTTGAGGACCGTCCCGATATAATGCCGATATGAAATTAGTGTTGTCGATCTGCTTGCAGTATGCAAGCAACATTTTACTCGTATACCTATATACACATTCATTCATTCATAGGGGATCAAAATTCTAACCATGTTCCGCAAGTGCCACTGACTTGAAATTTTTACGACATATTGGCCATAACGTGTAACCTCCAGGAAAAAGTCGACTTTGAACCTCAGTGTCATGGGTTCGATTCCAGAAGGCCCCAAAGTCGCGATTTTGTCCATAAGAATACATGGCAGGGATTTTCGAAAATTTTTTTGAGGCACTTCCCGGAGAAGCAGAGAGTTGAAACTTGAGGGATCGCTAGATGCCATGCATAGCAAACGAAAATCAAAAAGAGATCTTCGAATATTGTCCTTGGTTCGATGCTAGGCCGGGGCAAAAATCGGCCGTTTAAAATGCATTGCGGCGATTTTGAAGATTTTTTTTGGACCCCTTCCCGATGGCATAGAAACTTGAAATTCAACATGAGGTTAGATATCATAAATATATCTCATAATCAAATTTTAAATATTTGCTTATGGTCCTTGGTTCGATCCCAGAGGGACATTTATATTCCTCAATGCCTTTCTTACGGAGATAACGGAAACAAAATTTAGGTACTACCCGTTATGCTATCGACTTCAAACTTTGCATGATACAAAAGCATGCCTTTGCAAATCAAACTATGCATTTACAGCTTACAATATGTCCTGGGTTTGACACCAGGTGTCTCTGAAATCAGAAGTTGATCCGATTTTTAGTAATTATTTTGAAAGCTTTCCCAATAATATAGAAACTTGAAATTCGGCATATAGATAGAGTTCATAAATAACTTTCAGAAGTATGTTTAAGATTTCCAAGATTGTCCTTGGTTCGAATCGAGAGAGCCATTTACATTCATGAAAATTAGAACGTCTTTTGAGGCAGTTGCAGGCAATATTTCTGCTTGAATTTTCACACATAGTTAGAGATGGTGATCTTCTTATGTGGTGCATAGTATGTTTACCAGTAAGACCCGGGTTCGATGCCAGACGATGAAATTTCAGCGAATTTCAAGAAAAATTTCAATTTTTTTTTCTTTTGAGGACCGTCCCGATATGATGCCGATATGAAATTAGTATTGCCGATCTGCTTGCAGTATGCAAGCTACATTTTACTCGTATAATAGATAGACGCTTCTCCGGTTATACCTATAAGTTATATATAGGGGATCAAAAGTCTTACCATGTTCCACAAGTGCCACCGACTTGAAATTTTTACCACATTATGGCCATAACGTGTAACTTCCAGAAAAAATCCGGCATTGAACCTCGGTGCAATGGGTTCGATTCCAGAAGGCCCCAAAGTCGCGATTTTGTCCATAAGAATACATGGCGGGTATTTTCGAAAATTATTTTGAGGCACTTCCCGGAAAAGGAGAGATTTGAAATTCAAGGGACCGCTAGATGCCGTGCATATCTAAGGGAAACCATAAAGACATCTAAGAATATTATCCTTGGTTCGATGCTAGGTCGGGGCAAAAATCGGCCGTTTAAAATGCATTGTGGCGATTTTTAAGATTTTTTTTGGACCATTTTCCGATGGCATAGAAACTTGAAATTCGGTATGAGGTAAGATACCATAAAAATATACCATAATCAAATTTTACATATTCGCTGATGGTCCTTGGTTCGATCCCAGAGGGACATTTAAATTCCTCAATGCATTTCTTACGGAGATAACGGAAACAAATTTTAGGTACTTCCCGGCACGATATCGACTTCAAACTTTGCATATAGAAAGATCAAGTCCATACAAATCAAACTATGCATTCACAGCTATCAATGTGTCCTGGGTTCGACACCAGGTGTCTCTGCAATCAGAAGTTGATCAGATTTTTAGGAATTATTTTGACACCTTTGCCAATAATATAGAAACTTCAAATTCGGAATATAGATAGAGATCATAAATAACCTTCAGAAATTTTTTTTAGATTTTCAAGATCGTCCTTGGTTCGAATCCAGAGAGCCATTTAAATTCGTGAAAATTAGAACGTCTTTTGAGGCAGTTGTAGCCCATATTTCTGCTTGAATTTTCACACATAGTTAGAGATGGTGATGTTCTATTGTGCTGCATAGTAAGTTCACAGTAAAGACCCGGGTTTGATGCCAGACGATGGAATTTCAGTGAATTTTAAGAAAATTTTCAATCCATTTTTTCTTTTGATGGCCGTCCCTATATGATGCCGAGATGAAAATAGTGTTGTCGATCTGCTTGCAGTATGCAAGCAACATTTTACTCGTACCTATATATATATACGAGTAAAATGTTGCTTGCATACTGCAAGCAGATCGACAACACTAATTTCATATCGGCATTATATCGGGACGGTCCTCAAAAGAAAAAAAAAAAGATTAAATTTTTTCTGAAAATTCGCTGAAATTTATCGTCTGGCATCAAACCCGGGTCTTACTGACTATGTGTGAAAATTCAAGCTGAAATATTGGTTACAACTGCCTCAAAAGACGTTCTAATTTTTACGAATGTGAATGGCTCTCGGGACTCGAACCAAGGACGATCTTGGAAATCTAAAAAATGTTTTTGAAAGATATTTATGATCTCTATATATATGCAGAATTTCAAGTTTCTATTTTATTGTGAAAGGTTTCAAAATAATTCCTAAAAATCGGGTAAACTTCTGATTTCAGAGACACCTGGTGTCGAACCCAGGACGTATTGCAAGCTGTGAATGCACAGTTTGATTTGTAAAGACTTGCTCTTCTATCATGCAAAGTTTGAAGTCAATAGCATGCCGGGAAGTACCTAAATTTTGTTTCCGTTATCTCCGTAGGAAATTCATTGAGGAATGTAAATGTCCCTCTGGGATCGAACCAAGGACCATCAGCGAATATGTAAAATTCGATTAAGATGTATTTTTATGGTGTCTAACCTCATACCGAATTTCAAGTTTCTATGCCATCGGAAAAGGGTCCAAAAAAAATCTTAAAAATCGCCACAGTGCATTTTAACGGCAGATTTTTGCCCCGACCTAGCATCGAACCAAGGATAATATTCGTAGATGTCTTTATGGTTTCCTTTAGATATGCGCGGCATCTAGCGATCCCTTGAATTTCATCTCTCAATTCTTCCGGGAAGTGCCTCAAAAAAATTTTCGAAAATCCCCGCCATGTATCCTTATGGGGAAAATCGCGACTTTGGGGCCTTCTGGAATCGAACCCATGACACCGAGGTTCAAAGTCGGCTTTTTCCTGGAGGTTACACGTTATGGCCAATACGTCGCAAAAATTTCAAGTCAATGACGCTTTTGGTTTAGCCTGTGAATTTGTATCCTATCTGGGTATCTGGGTATCTGGGTATCTGGGTATATATATGAATGAATCCGGAGAAGCATCTATATATAATAGATATATATATGGGATCAAAATTCTAGCCATCTTCCAGAAGTGCCACTGACTTGAAATTTTTACGACATATTGGCCATAACGTGTAACCTCCAGGAAAAAGCCGAAATTGAACCTCGGTGTCATGGGTTCGATTCCAGAAGGCCCCAAAGTCCCGATTTTCTCCATAAGGATACATGGTGAAGATTTTCGAAATTTTTTTTGAAGCTCTTCCCGGAAAGGTAGAGAGTTGAAATTCGAGGGATCGCTAGATGCCGTAGATATCTAACGAAAATCATAAATACATTTTCAAATATTGTCCATGGTTCGATGCTAGGTTGGGGCAAAAATCGGCCGTTTAAAATACATTGCGGCGATTTTAAAGATTTTATTTGGACCATTTGCCAATTGCATTGAAACTTGAAATTCGGCATGAGGTTAGATATTATGAATATATTTCATAATCAAATTTTACATGTTCGCTGATGGTCCTTGGTTCGATCCCAGAGGGCCATTTGCACTTCTCAATGCATTTCTTACGGAGATAACGGAAACAAAATTTAGGTACTTCCCGACATGCTATCGACTTCAAACTTGGCATGACACAAGAGCAAATTTATACAAATCAAACTGTGCATTCACAGCTTACAATATGTCCTGGGTTTGACACCAGGTGTCTCTGCAATCAGAAGTTGATCCGATTTTTAGGAATTATTTTGAAACCTTTCCCAATAATATAGAAACTTGAAATTCGGCATATAGATAGACATCATAAGTAACTTTCAGAAACATCTTTTAGATTTCCAAGATCATCCTTGGTTCGAATCCAGAGAGCCATTTACATTCGTGAAAATTAGAACGTCTTTTAAGGCAGTTGTAGCCGATATTTCTGCTTGAATTTTCATACATAGTTAGAGATGGTGATCTTCTATTTGCTGCATAGTAAGTTCACAGTAAAGACCCGGGTTCGATGCCAGACGATGAAATGTCAGCGAATTTTAAGAAGAAATTAAATCCGTTTTCTTTTTCTTTTGAGGACCGTCCCGATATGATGCCGATATGAAATTAGTATTGCCGATCTGCTTGCAGTATGCAAGCAACATTTTACTCGTATATATATATATATATATATATAGGTATATCCGGAGAAACGTCTATATATAATAGATAGATATATGATATTTTTATATACTATATATATTTTTATATTATTAACGTATATATATTGTAACGAATTTTTCCTTCGATTACAGCAACAAAAACGTCCTTTATTCCAATTGACAATGCTTAATACAATCAAATAGCCCGAGGTAAGCTCTGCGGCGTTTTCCCGGTCCGCCGGAGCTCCGTTTCCTCTCTCTGGACTCCTCCACCGTCTTCTGCCCTCTTCTCCAGGCCTTCTGCCCTCTTCTTTCTGCCATCCGCCCTCTTGCGTCCGAATGTCACATTACCCACAACACAAAAAAAACACTCCCGAAAATCGCAACACTGACTTCCTCACTCATTGCACACAAAAAACACGAAATACAATATGGAAATGGGGGGGGGGGTTTACATTGTTACATTTGCCCCCCTAATTTTTTTTGTACAGCTAACAGCATAAAAAAGTTACCACCTGAGATACAACCAGCATAACTCGAGAAGGGCGAGTCTTTCAGATTCTCTGTTTTGAGCGCGCTTTTCGTCTTCCTCGTTATGCCTGGCACGTTTTGAAGGCTTTTGTGATGATATATATTTTACAAATACTCGCTAAAAGTCATTGCTTTTGCTGCGGTAGAAGCAGTATTGTATTATGAAATAATTAAATTCGTATTTCGTTAAATCGGCTCGAATCTCAAGCGTCAAGCTCTTCTTCTTAAAATATCGGACAAGAATTACTTTGGCTGCTCATAGTTCGTCCTAACATATATAATACATAACATTTTCCATTAATGCAGATTTATAATGAAATTGGTTATTTCAGTTAATGCTCCACGCAGGATGATCGTTTTCGCAAAGATTATGCTTAATTATGATACGATAATTAAGAGAATATGAACTACTGTAAATCAGGTCAACGGAAGTAGGAAAAATAAGAAAAAAACGTATATTATAAATATAATAATGGTGTTGCAGATTTGTGAAAAATAGTTAAGTAAGAAATACATTTAAATTGACTATCCGCGAGCCTCCATAAGGCTTATTGCAGAGAATGTGAAACACTCAACTATCTAAATAATTTACATATTTACGCACCTTATACTATATGTAAGATGATAACAATATAAACCATCTGTCCTCGCTATTATCTCGCTGTAATATTTTCACCATCTGGCTGTGAAAATAACGATCGTTGAGAATAGGGATAATGTCGTCGCGTATTTCGTCATGTAAATCACAGCTAAGGAATATCTCTAATAATTATTGTCTTTACAGAGTTATATTTTTAAAAGATACCCAGCGGAGGGCTCCGATCATTTTGGACTCACTGCTATCTAACCTGTAGTCTCTTAACTAACAGCTTTATATTTTACGCGCGAGAATTTCTTTTGGGTAATGAAATCAGAAGGACTAGTCGTGCATAGTCCAGCAAAGTGCAAAAAGAATTGAATAATATACTTGTAAATATTGAATTCCTTTATTTAAACCTCCGTCTAAAATTTTAAAATGCTAAAACGATTAACAGTTTCTACATAGAAAATAGGTATGAGCCAACAACTTTAAGCTGTTACAACTCCACTCTGAATATTCGCACGTGCATGAAAAATACATTTAAATCTATTGCTAAGGATCTCTGTGGCAAGCCCACCTTTTGGTGCTACGTCTGCTTTTAATGTTTTTGTCTACATAACGGTTAATCGGTAGCATGCATACCTTCCTTCTCAAGAAAACAAAGGGAGCTTCTCCGTGGGGGTGAGAGAGGAAAGAGAAAGGGTCTTCAATGGAGCGGTCACAGGTTCGTCTTCAGTGCCTCTAATTTTCGAGGCATCGTTTAAGGGTTTTGTATGAGAGAGAGAATTGCCTGAAAATGCCATTCTTCGTCCTGGATGGTGATATAAAGAAAAGTTCATCGAAGATGGAATATGAATAGGTTACTTCATGGAGACGATGATAGGAAAATAAACAATGGGAATACGGAATATTTTATGCTTACTAGGAAAAGAATGTTTATTCTCTTCAACTCTAAGGCATACATTTAAAAAATATGAAGATAATGTGGTAAACAGGCTCAGAAGTGATGTGCAGAGATCCTGGGATGTTGGCTATTTATAAGATTGAGAAAACGATTCAAGCCATTTTAGGACAAAATAATGCAGGTTAGAGGGTGACCGGAAAAATATGTTTTCAATGCTTCAGCCAGAAGGAATGTAAATTAGATCAACGATTCGAAAAAGTTCCGATTTTTGCGGCAGTTTGCAAGTTTCATTTTCCTAACATACTGAATTAGGTTTTATGTGAACTTACTTCTAAAACGTTCATTTGCATCCAAAATTCATAAACCATTAACAATAGACCTATCATAGTCGAAATTATTTATTATCAATGTAAATTTATTTTGCTTCGAAACTTATTGGCATAGGATAGGATATAATCATGTAGGCATATAAGAATATGCATACAATGTGCATACATTCATGCATACAATTAGAGCTTTTGCCAGTTGATCCCACACAAATGTCGAGCTATCACACATTTAAATTTCTGCACCTTCAAGACGTAAATGTCTTCCTTATCTTTAAACCAAGAAGTTTTAAGGAAGAATAGGTGAGGCTTGGAAACCAGCATTAAGATTCAGCAGTAATAGATTCTCTTGACACATTTCCCAAGAAAGGAAGCTTTACCCATCTTATTTAAGAGTAATTATGGGTAATAAGTATGAGATGTCAGTATTTCTAGTGCTTTATTCAGTAATCGCTGATGGACCAAATTGGCCTCTCATTAAAAAAGGAAGGGTAAAATACGAAGGCTAAATTTTAATTATTAAACAGCATTTACCGATGTAAGGGCAACTCAGATGAATTACGCCTGATTTAGCAGTTTTCCTAAATGTAATTTCCATAAAAATATAGCCATAGCTCAACGACTATAAGGAATGGTGGAAATAACTAAGGAAAAAGATTCACAATTTCTTACATAACGCAGTTTTACCAAGTAACGGCTTCTTCAATCAATTTGAATTAAAGGAAATTACTCAGAGAACTAGGACCAAAGAAAGCTGCATCCATTGCGAAGGAAATTGATTCCAATCATTGGGGGTAATCTAAAGATTATTGACATTCTGGGCAGACGTTTAGAACTAGTTCCCCTTAATGGATAAAAAAAGTTTACCTAAATATTGTGACCGGGTGTAATCGTTAAAATTACCTAAGCTATACGAGTATAATTTTATCATTGAGAATCTTCAAGGGATCTGAGAAGAGCCCATAAATGCTGTCGACAGTCTCCCAGACTGCCCATTTCTCGGACCGTCTATGCTTTCAGGAGTAGAATTAAGCATATATTAACCGTAGAAAGATCACTCCCGAAGAAATTTAAGCTTCGGAGCATTCTAATTCCAAAATTACGTTCTCAATATTTACATTCATCTTTTCAGGATTTTCCTTCTAACCAATGATTTTCATAAACCTTCAAGATACCCTTAGAAATCAATCAACAACAAAACGGGAAAATTTAAGAAATAGCTATTTGCTAGCTAGCTAAACTAGCGTTCCTTTGGTTCTTTTTCATTACTATCATTGAATGTATAGTGTTTTCAATCCTTTTATCACATTAAATGTTAGATACTGTTATTAGTTTCGTAGATTTTAAGAACCTTAAAAATTAACATAAAAACCACCAAGAGAAAGTGAATACATTTTTTCTCTCAGTGTTGATGATAGCCAAAACGTTAAACTCATCTTGATTCACTGATAAAATTTGCTAGTCAATCTCAACTGGTTTATAAAATATAAAATAAAGATGTCATTTAAATACGTATTTAAACACAATTATAATAGTCATTACTGTAACACACACGCAATAACTTGCCCATCCTGCGTCGAGTACTAATAAGTCATACTCTAGCTAAGTCTTAAATTTGGTTAGACGTCGATTAACATTGTCATGCAAAAGTAACAATTCCACGGATAGCGGTCTTATCATTTTTCGTAACTGATAAAATAAAAGATGGTCGGCTTAAAATACTGAGAACTTCGAGATAAACAAATTGTAATACTCTTCGGAGTCGATTGGTGGTTCAGTAAATAGCTAAAATAAATGAGAGAAGTAACTTTTGTGAAACAAAATTTCGAGAATTTTACCAAAAGGACGTCTACCGCTGGCCTTTTACTACAGTATTTACTGTGAGCCATTACTCTGAAACGATAAGGAATCCATGGATCCAATTTTTAGGACGGTAGTTTCATCAAGCGATTTATGATTATTTTCATTCAATCCACATCAGATAAACAGTGAGATTTCGTAAGTTATAGGCTGAAGAACCTACAACATTTCTAATCTGATGCTCTGCAGTCCCACTTTATGAGAGATTTATTTCTTCGAGTCATTCTTCTAATTGCGAGCTAAAAATTATACATATATCAGAGAAGGCTAGTGGACACATTATTTTAGATAAAATCAAAATGAATCGAGCAAATTTCAACCCGTCCTCTTCTCCCAACGAGAAAGTTTTTCCTTTCCATTCCCCTTTGGTAACAAAAGGTTTATCTTGTCCTTTTCCCCCACCTATTTCGTTTTGTCCTGTTTAACAGTTTTCCAAGAATTCTACCCTCTCACTTGCAGGTCACACTTTTGTTCCCTCTCATTCTTTCTTCTTTTTCAAGGCACACGCCATATGGAGAATCGCGTATTTATGTAAATGTTGAAGAAGGTGCTTGTAAACGTCAAAGCTAATTGTGAGAATTTGCTACAGTGTTGTTATAAGGATAATTCATTTTTACAAATTCTTGGATTATATAATCTATAGGAGTCACGAGAGTAAGGGGAAATGGTAATCTAGAAAAGATTATTCCTTATTTAAATCAATCGAATGAGCTTTAAATTTGGTGAACTCCATAGGTAACTAAACACAAGGAAATAAATAACTTTGTCAAAGTTACACGACTTTTTGTGTGGAAGATGTGGAACTTTTATTTCCTTGTGTTTATTCCTTAGTTATTTCTCTTCATGATAGAACGCTTTTCAATTGGGAAAGTTAAACGAAAGGGTTGTAAAAGGAATCAAATTAAATTATAATAATCCACCGAATTATGCACATATCTTATGTATTCAGCAAAATTCAGCCTGCATATGTTTCTGTCCGCAAAACTCAAAAATCACTTGGTCGATTGACTTGAAATTTTTATAGAACATTGCATTCAAATATATATATACGAAAGTGTTTATATTGTAAAAAATGGTGACACTTCGTCCTTGCTTCGATCCCAGACAAGTCAAAGCATTTCCGTAAGAAATGCACGTAAAGTTCATTTTTGTCGCTGCATGCTTCATTTCTTTTGCAAAATTAAATTAAAAATAATAGTCATACGAGATTGAGACAAGAACCAATAGCAGAGTAAATGAATAGAAAACCTTATTTTGGTCGTTTATTGTTGTTTCCGAATTTAATTTTCGAGATTTTTTACGGAATACAAGAAAATTTTTGTGAGTATAAACAGCCGGCCCCCCTGACGACAAATGCCATTGTTGAATCCGAGATCCTGCTTTTTGGCCAATTTGAAATAAAGAAGAAGAGAATAGTTGCTGGTTTCGTTCACATTGATGAGCATAATCAATCGTTGGAAGTGATTTAAACGATCGATTTTCGAAAAACGAAATGTGAGTTAATTTGATATCGAATTTTGTATTCAGTTAAATTCATTTGTATTGTTTTGGAAATGATTTAATAATCTGTTATCGAAAATTAAAGTGAGAGTGACTTTGATTGCTGCATTCCATTCGATTCATTTCTTTAGTTATCTTCCAGTCGATCGTCGTCAAATTCAATAGTACGCGTTAACACATCAAATGTTGCGGCAGTTAATTGATAGTAGTAAATGATTTTTATATAAATAACGAAAATTCTCCATCCAAACGCGAGAACCAAGCTAGCGTAACGGACCATGTCCTCCATCTTTCTTTTCTCTCCCTCCCTTCTCGAGAGAAAGGCTCGCCGGCCCGAAATTTGGACTTAGAATTTTTTGGTGGGTCAGGGGTGGTAACTTTTTTTTGCTGTTAGCTGTACAAAAAAAAAGATTTTTTTTTTACAACAAAAAATTACCTTTTATTTTACATAAATTCACCAAATAAACAAACAAACAGGTTAAGCAGGAGACTAATAAGGTTTTAAATTGCCAAAATTGTAAATCCCAATATCTCTGTCGTTGCCGTCCACAAGATGACAGGCATTTTGGCCGATTAGACGTGATACGCGAAACGGTCCCGAATATAAGTGGAAGAATTTGTGGAACAATTGAGCTTTAGTGTCCGAAACTCTAGGTGTTCTTAATAATACGGAGTCGTTAACCTTAAACGAGGTTATTTTTGTTTTTTGGTATTTTTTTCTTCTATCTCCGGCTTTGCGTAAATTACGTAACGTAATGATTTTGATTTCCGCGTGATCAAGTTCCTCCACTCCGGGAATTTGAAATTTTGCGTCATCTTCACGCGACGGACGCCGCCCAAAATGCACTTCGACTGGCGTATACCCGGTCGACTCATGAACAAGATTATTGAACCAGGAATTTATGTGCGGGATTAATTCAAACCAATTTCGATGATCGTCAACACAGAAGGTTCGGAATACCCGCGACAGTTCGCGCATCACCCTCTCGCTTGGGTTTGTTTGAGGTCTACGAATCGATGAATAAACCGTCTTGACCCCCAAATCGTTCAATGTGCGTTTCCAAATATGACTAGTAAACTGCGTGCCGTGATCCGACAGGATACGATCAGGCACACCACACACTTCAAAATAATTATTAACATTCTTATTCAAACAATTTTTTGCGGTAGGCTTATTTAACGGATAAATTTGGACAAATTTAGAGAATACGTCAATGACTACGAGAACATATTTATTCTTGAATTTTGTTTTTGGCAAAGGTCCATAAATATCCACAGCGTACATTTCCCTAGGGTTGGACGGAATAATATTTTGCAAACGTCCTTCCGCGTAACGGTTAGGGAATTTAGTTTTTTGACACAAGTCACATGTGCGTATCACATTCCGTACTATCCGTCCCATCGCCTTCCAGTGATACTTATCGCGGAGCCAAAACATTGTTTTGAAAACACCGCAATGACCATTATTTGCATGCGCAAACATTGCAAGATTTTTTTGCAAAGTTAGCGGGACACAAATTTTAAAATTTGTCTTTTCGTTTCCGATATTGATTAATAAAAGATTGCTCTCCAGACGGTAACTCTTGGAGCGAGACGAAATTTTCGCAAATTCATCATCGGTTTCTGGTAACTCATTACATAATTTACGGTAGATTTTCCCTAATTTGTCATCCTGTTTTTGCAACTGTATCAGTTGATTCGTGCTTTGGATCGGAAATTCGGGTAGGTGCAGATTTAAAGCTGCTGCAAGAAATTCGCCCGGTGACCGTTCGTCTACTGTCTCCTCAGTGGGATGACGACTGAACCAATCGGCAACTAAATTTTCTTTTCCGGGGCAATGTTCTATAGTAATGTCATAGCCTTGCAAGGCCATAGCCCAACGCGACAGGCGCCCATGGTTCAACTGGCAAGTATTTAAAAACACGAGTGCCTTATGGTCTGAAAGGATCGTTAATTTATGACCCAGAGTCATCGAGCGTAATTGATGTATATACCAAATGACGGCGAGAGCCTCTTTCTCTGTTGTCGTGTACGAAATTTCGGCACCTCTCAACGTACGGCTGACAAAAGCAATTACCCGCTGCTCAGAATTGTCATCTAACTGGAATAACACTGCCCCCAATCCACAATCAGAGCTATCAGTCTGCAAATACATCGTTTTTTCGAAGTCGGGATACTTTAACACAACACTTCGAAGGAAAATATTTTTCACCTCATCGAACGCAACCTGTGTATTCTCATTCCAATCCCATTTGACACCTTTTTTTAATAACACCAGTAAAGGGAACGTTACGTCAGAATATTTACGGCAAAATCTCGCGTAATAATTACATATTCCTAAGAATCCCCGCAATTGTTTAACATTGCGCGGCGGTCTTATTTCTTGTATGGCGCGTATCCGCTCAGGATCAGGAGCGATTCCTTCTGGGGTTAGCATATATCCAAGAAAGGGAATCTGCGCTCGACAAAACGTAGATTTCGACAGTTTTAATTTTATGCCCGCTTCATGCAATTTTTTGAAAACGATCTCCAAATGGCTTAAATGTTGAGGAAATGATTTGGACGATACTAATAAATCATCCACATAGTTAGTTACGTAGGTGCAGACTTCCGGGCCTAATATGGAATTTAAGCAACTTATAAGAAAAGCTCCACTGTTACGCAATCCAAAGGGAACACGATTAAAAACGTACACTACGGAGTCATATAAGAAAGCCGTGTACTTCCGGTCTTCAGGGTGCAACTCGAGTTGCCAAAATGCGGACGTCAAATCAGTCGTGGTAAAGTATTTAACTCCGTGAAACTTACTTAATAGATCTTCGATGCGCGGCGGTTCTTCCCTTTCAGGCACAGTAACGCTATTCAATTTTCGCGCATCTAGACAAATTCGCACTCGCCCGTCCTTCCTTTTTACGACAACCAAAGGGTTAATATAGGGACTGCTGGCTTTAGAGATGACTCCCAATTTCAACATTGAGATAATCTGTTCATCAACAAGACTCCTCCATGCAAATGGAATGGGGTACGATTTTACTTTAAAATACGTAGGGTCACTGACACGAATACGAAAGGTTTGCCCCTTTGCTAATCCGGGTCTATCGAAAAAAATTTCGCGATATTTAAGCAACAATCGAAACAACTCTTTCTTTTGACCGTCCTCTAAAACTCCGGATGCGGCCGCAGCTTCCTTGAGCTCGGTTTCGGTCGCATAGCAGTTTTTTTTACCGGACTCGGCCAAAAAAACATTATTACACATAATTTCCGAATTTTTTTTAGCCAAAATAAATTCTCCAATTCGAACAACGTGTCTTTCAAAGTCGATAACAACCTTATGGCGAGTTAGCCAATCGTTACCGAGAATCATAGGTTTTACCAGATTTCTTACAATCAACACGGGGACATCAAATTCACAGCCCCCCACCTTAACTCCCAAAAGCGCTTGCTTGTTGATTGGATTTGACTTTTTATTATTCGCGCAAATCAAGTAGGACTTATTAATCGGGAATACCGGGATAGTGGGATTTCGACCCCTGATGCTTTCAAACGTCTCTTCACTTACTGCCGACACCTCACTCCCCGTATCTATTAATGCACTGATGTCTATTCCATGACAGGACGCGTTAATTTCGGGACACTTGCGTCGGTTGATCTTACCCAGGTTTTCTTCGCTCAGGAGGTCCTCCATTGGATCTCCATCGAGGTAGCATATGGCAGCTATTGGCACACATTCCCTTGTCACTGCTTCCGAACCCCGGGAATGGTGGAGCTCGGAAGTGTCCAGTTTTCCTGGTTCCTCGTTTCCGTATCTGGCTGTCCGCGGGCCTGGTCCTCCGGACGCGATCTTTCAAATATATGAGCGTTCGGGTTTCTACCTTGGTTGCTACGTCCACAAGCACCCATTGGACTAGAGGTAGTTATGGGGTCTTGAATTGTCGCGAGCAGCGGACTTCCCCGTTGCTGTCCGTAATAGCCCCGCCATTCTCTCGAGCGGTCTAATGCACCCTCGCGCCTCACACTCCCAAGTTGCGGTGCCCCACGAATTTGACGGGCATTGCATTCCGGCGCTGCCTGATCGTAATATCCTAACAATTTGAGTAATCTCTCGGTAGTGGTCGGCTCGGCACTTCTCAGCAGATTTTGAATTTGCGGCGGGAACTGCAGGATTAGCATGTATATTAGCTCCTCGTCCCCAATCGGCGGCTCGCACGACCTCGCAGCTGCTATCTTTTTCATCGCGTATTCCTTCGTAGTTTCGCTCCCACCCCTTGAGAAATATCCCGTCATCACATACTTCCTATGGCGATGCCTCGCGTCGACATCCCAAAACGCGTCTAAAAATTTTGCTTTCAAAACATTGAAATCTTCGGGTACCGGTTCTACCGTAGACCCCCATAATTTAGCTTTTTCCTCCAAAGTTTGCATAAACATACGCGATCGAAAAATCCTAGGGATCGCTAACAGGGTGAAATAATCTTCTACTTCCCTCATGAATTTTATCGGATTCTCAAGATCTTCGCCGCGAAAAATCGGTTTAATGGCCCAAGTTGGTGACAGAGTTCCGACACTCCGGGTAACACCAGGGTATTCCATTTGATCTAGTTTATTATTCGCCAATTCCAACCTATTTTCGACTCGGTCGATTCTGGCCTCGGCCAGCCCGATTTTACCGGCATGCAGACTCAAACTGTTGCTGAGATCGCGAACTCGGCCTTCGACCTCGGCCGCGTCATTTTCTACGCGTTGGACCTTGTGGTCCTGCTCTTCTATCTTGTTCTTAAACGAAGCAATTAACTCGGCCCATCGACTCTCATTCCTTTCATCCCTTTTTCTTTTCTCTTCTCTATCTCTCTTTTCCCTTTCTTCCCTTTTTCTATTCTCTTCTTTCAAAAGCTGCACGAGCACATTAAGGTTACCCGCGTCCCCTTCAATAGCCTTCGGTGGCGTTGCCACATTTGCCCTAGACGTCTCAACATCGTCTCCCAACTGCATTCCCTGCATCCCCGGTACGAGACTCCCGGGGGTCTCATCAGCGTCATCAGATTCGGAAATCCGCACTGGGTCCCGGTAACTCATGTACGGATCTTTGGGTAGATCCATTCTACTATCAACAAATATCAAGAACTACCAATATAAAGAAGATAATCTATTTTACGCTAGATCAAAAATTAACAATTTTCAGCGGTCGACTGGCGACTTCCTAACGACCCACTTGATTGAATATCCCTATCAGTTATCCTAAACAAACGAGATTAAGAATTGGATAAAGGAATCTATTTCTTCACTCCTCCGAGGTCCATCGGGGAGACTTCACTACAGGTCATGGGATGGACCATGGAAAAGGAGAGTTAGTAACAGGGAAAATTAAAAACCTAACCAACGAAAGTAGACACAAAAAAAACAATTCTCTTACACGACTTTAACAAAATCTCGATCTAACACTAAACTAATTCAACCACTCGTACCTCCAATAACCGAATAGCGTCGTACTCCTGTTTGTATCCTGGTCACGCCACCAAATGTAACGAATTTTTCCTTCGATTACAGTAACAAAAACGTCCTTTATTCCAATTGACAATGCTTAATACAATCAAATAGCCCGAGGTAAGCTCTGCGGCGTTTTCCCGGTCCGCCGGAGCTCCGTTTCCTCTCTCTGGACTCCTCCACCGTCTTCTGCCCTCTTCTCCAGGCCTTCTGCCCTCTTCTTTCTGCCATCCGCCCTCTTGCGTCCAAATGTCACATTACCCACAACACAAAAAAAACACTCCCGAAAATCGCAACAGTGACTTCCTCACTCATTGCACACAAAAAACACGAAATACAATATGGAAATGGGGGGGGGTTTTACATTGTTACAATATATATATATTTTTATGACGTATTAACCATAACGTGTAACTTCCAGAAAAAAACCGACTTTGAACCTCGGTGTCAAAGGTTCGATTCCAGAAGGCCCCAAAAGTCGCGATTTTCTCCATAAGAATACATAGCGGTTATTTTCAAAAATTTTTTGAGGCACTTCCCGGAAAAGGAGAGAGCTGAAACTAGAGGGATCGCTAGAAGCCTTGCATATCCAACGAAAATCAGAGACACATCTTCGAATGTTGTCCATGGTTCGGTGCTAAGTCGGGGCAAAAATCGGCCGTTTAAAATGCATTGTGGCGATTTTTGTCCCTTTTCGGATGGCATAGAAACTTGAAATTCGGCATGAGGTTCGATATCATAAATTTATTTCATAATCAAATTTTACATATTAGCTGATGGTCTTTGGTTCGATCCCAGACGGCTATTATATTCCTCAATATATTTCTTACGGAAATAACGGAAACTAAGTATAGGTACTTACCAACACAATATCGACTTCAAATTTTCCATAAAGAAAGATCAAGTCCAAACAAATCAAACTGTGCATGCAAAGCTATCAATGTCTCCCGGGTTTGACACCAAGCGTCTCTACAATCAGTAACTTATCCAATTATTTGAATCACTTTTTTCCTCTATTTTGCCTTAGTTTTCGTGGATCATCCTTGATATGAGCGAAAAAAGCATCGAAAACGGATGATTTCACCGAAATTTATAGTTTTTTCTTCTATTTTGCCTTAGTTTCCGTGGATCATCCTTGATATGAGAGAAAAAAGCATCGAAAACGGATAATTTCACCGAAATATTTTTTTTTTCTGTTCTGCCTTAGCTTTCGTGGATCCTCCTTGATTTGAGCGAAAAAAGCATCGAAAACGGATTATTTCACCAAAATTTACCCTTTTTTCTTCTATTTTGCATTAGCTTTTTCGTGGATCTTCCTTGATGTAACGAAAAAGTATCGAAAACGGATAACGTCACTGAAATTTACACATTTTTCTTCTATTTTGCCTTAGTTTTCGTGAGTCATCGTTGATATGGGCGAAAAAATTATCGGAAATGCAGAAAATCTCCAAAATTTACCTTTTTTTCTTCTATTTTGTCTTCGTTTTGGTGCATCATCCTTGATATGAGTGAAAAAAGCATCGGAAACAGATAATTTAAGCGAAATTTACACTTTTTTCTTCTATTTTGCCTTAGTTTCGTGGATCATCGTTGATATTAGCGAAAAATGCATCGAAAACGGATAATTTCTCCGAAATTTACGCTTTTTTCGTCTATTTTTCCGTAGCTTTTTCGTGGATCCTTGATATTACTAAAAAAGCATCGAATATTGATAATTTTACCGAAATGTACACTTATTTCTCCTATTTTGCCTTAGTTCTAGTGGGTCATCCTTGATATGATCGAAAAAAGCATCGAATACGGAAAATTGCAACGGGATTTATACTTCTTTCTTCAATTTTGCCTTAGTTTTCGTGGAACATCGTTGACATGGGCAAAAAATGCATCGAAAACGGATATATTCAAGGAAATTTACACTTTTTCTTCAATTTTGTCTTAGTTTTCATGGATCATGCATGATATGAGTGAAAAAAGCAACGATAATGGATAATTTCACCGAAATTTACAGTTTTTTCTACTATTTTGCCTTAGTTTTCGTGAATCATCCTTGATATGAGCGAAATAACATCGAAAACGGATTATTTTATCGAAATTATACACTTTTTTCATCTAATGTTTCTTAGTTTTCGTGAATCATTCTTGATATGAGCAAAAAAGCATCGAAAAGGGATAATTTAACCGATTTATACACTTTTTCTTCTATTTTGCCTTAGTGTTCGTGGATCATCCTTGATATGAGCGAAAAAAGCAACGAAAACGGATAATTTCACCAAAATTTACACCTTTTTTTTCTATTTTGCATTTGTTTTCTTGGCACATCTTTGATATGAGCAATAATTGCATTCAAAACGGATAATTTCTCCATAATTTACACTTTTTTCTTCTATTTTGCCTTAGGTTTCGTGGATCAACAACTAATGAGCGAAAGAAGCATCGAAAACGGATTATTTCACCGAAATTTGCACTTTCTTTTTCTATTTTGCCTTAGTATTCGTGGATCATCCTTGATATGATCGAAAAAAGCATCGAATACGGAAAATTGCAACGAGATTGACACTTCTTTCTTCTATCTTGCCTTAGTTTCGTGGGTCATTGTTGATATGAGTGAAAAAAGTATCGGAAATGGATAATTTCTCCAAAACATGCTTTTTTTCTTCTATTTTTCCTTAGTTTTCGTATATCATCCTTGATATGAGCAATAAATGCATCGAAAACAGATAATTTCTCCGAAATTTACGCTTTTTTCGTCTATTTTTCCTTAGCTTTTTCGTGGATCATCCTTGATATTACTAAAAAAGCATCGAAAATGGATAATTTCAGCAAAATTTACACTTTTATCTACTCTTCTGCCTTATTTTTCGTGGATCATCCTTGATATGAGGAAAATAGCTATTAAAGCAGATAATTTCACCGAAATTTACACTATTTTTTCTATTTTGCCTTATTTTTCGTGGATCATGCTTGATATGAGCGAAAAGAGCATTGAAAACGATTTATGTCACCGAAATTTACACTTATTTCACCTATTTTGCCTTACTTCTCGTGGGTCATCCTTGATATGATCGAAAAAAGCATCGAATACGGAAAATTTCAACTCGATTTACACTTCTTTCTTCTATTTTGCCTTAGTTTTCGTGGATCATCGTTGGCATGAGCAAAAAATGCATCGAAAACGGATATATTCAAGGAAATTTACACTTTTTCTTCTATTTTGTCTTAGTTTTCGTGGATCATCCATGATATGAGCGAAAAAAGCAACGATAAAGGATAATTTCACCGAAATTTACAGTTTTTTCTTCTATTTTGCCTTAGTTTTCGTGAATTATCTTTGATATGAGCAAAAAAAGCATCGAAAACGGATAATTTAACCGATTTTTATAGTATTTCTTCTATTTTGCCTTAGTCTTCTAGGATCATCTTTGATATGGGAATAAAAAGCATCGGAAATTGATAATATCACTGAAATATACACTTTTTTCTATTTTTCTTTCTTAGTTTTCGTGGATCATCCTTGATATGAGTGAAAAAGGAACGAAAACGGATAATTTCACCGAAATTTACACTTTTTCTTCTATTTTGCCTTAGTTTTCGTGGATCTTCTTTGATATGAGCGATAAAAGCATCGAAAACGGATTATCTCACCTAAATTTTACACTTTTTTCTTGTATTTGGCCTTAGTTCTCGTGGGTCATCGTTGATATGAGTGAAAAAAGCATAGGAAATGGATAATTTCAGCAAAATTTACACTTTTATCTACTATTCTGCCTTATTTTTCGTGATTCATCCTTGATATGAGCAAAAAAAGCATCGAAAACGGATAATTTAAACGATTTATACACTTTTTCTTCTATTTTGCCTTAGTCTTCTAGGGTCATCGTTGATATGGGAATAAAAAGCATCGCAAATGAATAATATCACTGAAATTTACACTTTTTTATTCTTTTCTTTCTTAGTTTTCTTGGATCATCCTTGATTTGAGCGAAAAAAGCTTCAAAAACATATAACTTCACCGAAATTTACCCTTTTTTCTTCAATTTTGTCTTAGTTTTCGTGGATCAATCTTGATATAGGCGAAAAAATCGAAAACGGATAATTTCTCCGAAATTGATCCTTTTTTCTCCTATTTTACTTTAGTTTTCGTGGATCATCCTTGATACGAGCGAAAAAAGCATCGAAAACAGATAATTTATCAAAGTTACCCTTTTTTCTTCTATTTTGACGTAATTTTCTTTGATCATCCTTGATATTAGCGAAATAGAACCGAAAACGGATAATTTCACCGAAATTTACAATTCTTTCTCCTATTCTGCCTTAGTTTTCGTGGATCATCCTTGATATGATCAAAAAAAGCACCGAAAACGGATAATTTCACCGAAATTTACACATTTTTATTCTATTTTGCCATAGTTTAAGTGGATTATCGTTGATACGTGCAAAAAAAGCATCCAAAACAGATTATTCCCCCGAAATTTACACGTTTTTCTTCTATTTTGCCTTAGTTTTCGTGGATCATTCTTGAGATGAGCGAAAAAAGCATCGGAAACGGATAATTTTAACCAAAATTTACACTTTTTTCTTCTATTTTGTCTTAGTTTTCGTGAATCATCCATGATATGAGCGAAAAAAGCAACGATAAAGGATAATTTCACCGAAATTTACAGTTTTTTCTTCTATTTTGCCTTAGTTTTCGTGAATCATCCTTGATATGAGCAAAAAAAGCATCGAAAACGGAAAATTTAACCGAAATATACAATTTTTCTTCTATTTTGCCTTATTTTTCTAGGATCATCGTTGATATGGGAATAAAAAGCATCGGAAATGGTTAATATCACTGAAATATACACTTTTTTCTTCTTGTCTTTCTTAGTTTTCGTGGATCATCCTTGATATGAGCGAAATAAGCAACGAAAACGGATAATGTCACCGAAATTTACACCTTTTTTCCAATTTTCCGTTAGTTTTCGTGGATCATCCTTACATCCAAACATCCAAACGATATTGTATAATTTTAGCGAATTTCTATTTTACTGCCCCTAATTTTTCTTTCATTTTCGTAATTTTATCAAGATATCATCCAAAAAAGATACAAAAACTGATAATTTAAGCGAAATTTCAAATTTTCTTCTCTATTTTTCCTTAATGTTCGTCAATTTATCGAGATATGATTGAAATAAGCAATGAAAACGGATAATTTTAGCGATATATCATTTTTTCTTCTAAATCATTGCTTTATTTTTCGTCATTATATCGTGATATTATCATAAAAAGCAACGAAAATTGATAATTTCCGTGAAATTTAAATTTTTTCCTCTATTTTTGTTTTATTTTTCGTCATTTCATCAAGATATGAACGAAAGGGGTAATACAAACGAATAATATTAACGAAATTAAAATTTTTCCTCTATTTAGTTTTTATTATTTGTCATTTTATCGAGATATGATCGAAAAAAGCAAGGATAATGGATAATTTTAGCGAAATTTCAAAGTTTTTCCTCTATTTCGTTTTTATTATTTGTCATTTTATCGAGAAATTATCAAAAAAGGCAGCGAAAACGGATAACTTATAAGAAAATTCAATTTTATTCCCTCTATTTTGTCTTTTTTTTCGACATTTTATCGGGATATCATTGAAGGGCAACGAAAACGGATACTTTTTTGCGAAATAAAATATTTTCTACCCGATTTTGACCTGATTTTGTAATTATATCCAGGTATGATCAAAAAAAGCAACGAAAACGGAAAATTGTAGCGAAATTTATATTTTTTTCCTCTATTTTGCCTTTGTTTTTCGAAATTTTTTCGGGATATGATCCAGAAAAGCAACGAAAACGGATAATTTTTGTAAAATTTCAGTTTTTTCCTCTATTTTGTCTTTATTTTTCGTCATTTAATCGTGAATTGTTCGTAAAAAGGAACCGAAATCGGATAATTTTAGCGAAATTTCAATGTTTTTCCATTATTTTGCATTTTTTTCGTCATTTTATAGATATACTATCTTATAAAGAAACGAAAACGGATAATTTTAGTGAAATTTCCATTTTTTCCTCTATTTTGTCTTTCTTTTCGTCATGTTATCGAGATATTATCGAATAAAGCAACGATAACGGATAATTATTAGCGTAATTTCCCCCTTTTTCCACTATTTTGTCTTTATTTCGTCATTTTATCGAGTTATTATCTTATAAAGAAACGAAAACGGATAAATTTAGCAAAATGACAACATTTCTCCTCTATTTTGCCTTAAATTTCGTCATTTCATCAAGATATGAACGAAAGGGGCAACACAAACGAATAATATTAACGAAATTAAAATTTTTCCTCTATTTCGTTTTTATTATTTGTCATTTTATCGAGAAATTATCAAAAAAGGCAGCGAAAACGGATAACTTATAAGAAAATTCAATTTTATTCCCTCTATTTTGTCTTTTTTTTCGACATTTTATCGGGATATCATTGAAGGGCAACGAAAACGGATACTTTTTTGCGAAATAAAATATTTTCTACCCGATTTTGACCTGATTTTGTAATTATATCCAGGTATGATCAAAAAAAGCAACGAAAACGGAAAATTGTAGCGAAATTTATATTTTTTTCCTCTATTTTGCCTTTGTTTTTCGAAATTTTTTCGGGATATGATCCAGAAAAGCAACGAAAACGGATAATTTTTGTAAAATTTCAGTTTTTTCCTCTATTTTGTCTTTATTTTTCGTCATTTAATCGTGAATTGTTCGTAAAAAGGAACCGAAATCGGATAATTTTAGCGAAATTTCAATGTTTTTCCATTATTTTGCATTTTTTTCGTCATTTTATAGATATACTATCTTATAAAGAAACGAAAACGGATAATTTTAGTGAAATTTCCATTTTTTCCTCTATTTTGTCTTTCTTTTCGTCATGTTATCGAGATATTATCGAATAAAGCAACGATAACGGATAATTATTAGCGTAATTTCCCCCTTTTTCCACTATTTTGTCTTTATTTCGTCATTTTATCGAGTTATTATCTTATAAAGAAACGAAAACGGATAAATTTAGCAAAATGACAACATTTCTCCTCTATTTTGCCTTAAATTTCGTCATTTCATCAAGATATGAACGAAAGGGGCAACACAAACGAATAATATTAACGAAATTAAAATTTTTCCTCTATTTCGTTTTTATTATTTGTCATTTTATCGAGAAATTATCAAAAAAGGCAGCGAAAACGGATAACTTATAAGAAAATTCAATTTTATTCCCTCTATTTTGTCTTTTTTTTCGACATTTTATCGGGATATCATTGAAGGGCAACGAAAACGGATAATTTTTTGCGAAATAAGATATTTTCTACCCTATTTTGACCTGATTTTGAAATTATATCGAGGTATGATCAAAGAAAGCAACGAAAACGGATAATTGTAGCGAAATTTATATTTTTTCTCTATTTTGCCTATGTTAGTTGAAATATTTTCGGGATATGATTTAGAAAAGCAACGAAAAACGGATAATATTTGTAATATTTCAGTTTTTTCCTCTATTTTGTCTTTATATTTCGTCATTTAATCGTGAATTGTTCGTAAAAAGAACCGAAAACGGATAATTTTAGCGAAATTTCAATTTTTTCCACTATTTTGTCTTTGTTTCGTCAGTTTATCGATATATAATCGAAGAAAGCAACTAAAACGGATTATTTTATCCTAAATTTCAAATTTTCTTCTCTATTTTGTCTTAATTTTCGTCAATTTATCGAGATATGATCGAAATAAGCAATGAAAACGGATAATTTTAGCGAAATTAAATATTTTCTCCCCTATTCTGACCTGCTTTTGTAATTATATCGTGATATGTTCGAAAAAAGAACCGAAAACGGATAATTTTAGGGAAATTTAAATTTTTTCCTATATTTTGTCTTTATTTTTGGTCACTTTATCGAGATATATAAAAAAAGCAACCAAATCGGATAATTTTAGCAAAATTTCAATGTTTTTCCATTATTTTGCATTTTTTTCGTCATTTTATAGATATATTATCTTATAAACAAACGAAAACGGATAATTTTAGTGAAATTTCAATTTTTTCCCCTATTTTGTCTTTCTTTTCGTCATGTTATCGAGATATGATCGAATAAAGCAACGAAAACGGATAATTATTAGCGAAATTTCCCCCTTTTTCCACTGTTTTGTCTTTTTTTCATTTTATTGAGTTATTATCTTATAAAGAAACGAAAACGGATAAATTTAGCAAAATGACAACATTTCTCCTCTATTTTGCCTTAAATTTCGTCATTTCATCAAGATATGAACGAAAGGGGCAACACAAACGAATAATATTAACGAAATTAAAATTTTTCCTCTATTTCGTTTTTATTATTTGTCATTTTATCGAGATATGATCGAAAAAAGCAAGGATAATGGATAATTTTAGCGAAATTTCAAAATTTTTCCTCTGTTTTGGCTTTTTTTCGTTATTTTATTGAAAAATTATTAAAAAAGGAAGCGAAAACGGATAATTTTTAAGGAATTTTAATTTTTTTCCCTCTATTTTGTCTTTTTTTTTTCGTCATTTTATCGGGATATCATTGAATAAGCAATGAAAACGGATCATTTAAGCCAAATTTCAATGTTTTTCCATTATTTTGTATATTTTTTCGTCATTTTATAGAGATATTATCTTATAAAGAAACGAAAACGGATAATTTTAGTGAAATTTCAATTTTTTCCTCTATTTTGTCTTTCTTTTCATCATTTATCAAGATATGAACGAAAGGGGTAACACAAACGAGTAATATTAACGAAATTAAAATTTTTCCTCTATTTCGTTTTTATTATTTGTCATTTTATCGAGATATGATCGAAAAAAGGCAAAGAAAACGGATAATTTTTAAGGAATTTCAATTTCATTCCATCTATTTTGTCTTTTTACTTTCTCCATATACGAAGTATAGAGAAAGTATTGTTTTCATGAAAAAATTCGACTTCGAGATTTCAACGGAAATACACGTTTTGGGGTCCCTAGAACACGTTTTGACTATTTTCGGAATGATGTCTGTGTGTGTGTGTGTGTGTGTGTGTGTGTGTGTGTGTGTGTGTGTGTGTGTGTGTGTGTGTGTCTGTATGTGTGTGTGTGTTAGTGGGCGCTCTAACGTGAAAACTATTGGTCGTATCAATACCAAACTTCATATATAGTACTCTAGTGTGTGCTGTCAGAGTTGATTAGTTTTTGAAGTAAATCGGTTAACCGGAAGTCGAGCTTCATTCATCAAAGCTCATTTCCGGTTTTCAATATATCTCCATAAATATGATATATACGTATGTTGTATTAATAATTAAAGTTTTAGATAATATAATTTTCTATAACTTTTGTATTCAACATATTTTTGTATCACCGGTTGATTAGGAGTTATTCGTGAAATACCGATAAACCGGAAGTAGCTGTTATGTACTTTGTGGGCGCTCTAACATAAAAACTATTAGTTGTATCAACACCAAATTTCATATGTAGTACTTAACTTTATGCATTTAGAGTTGATTAGTTTTTGGAGTAAATCAGTTAACCAAAAGTCGAGTTTCATTCTTCAAAGCTTATTTCCGGTTTTCAAAATATCTCCATAAATATGATATTTAGGTATATACTATTAAAAATAAAAGTTTTAGAAAATGTTATTTACTATAACTTTTGGTTGAAACATATTCTTGTATCACTGATTGTTTAGGAGTTATTTATGAAATACTGATAAACCGGAAGTTGCTAATTATGTACTTTGTGGGCGCTCTGGGCTGTGTGGGCGAAAGGCCAATTTCATCGTTTTTCATCGATCATGTCCCGGAAAACATTATCTTTAATGTTTGTGACGTAAAAGATAATTATTAATATATATATATATATATATATATATATATATATATATATATATATATATACGAGTAAAATGTTGCTTGCATACTGCAAGCAGATCGACAACACTATTTTCATTTCGGCATCATATCGGGACGGCCATCAAAAGAAAAAAATGGAATGAAATTTTTCTTAAAATTAGCTGAAATTCCATCGTCTGGCATCGTACCCGGGTCTTTACTGTGAACTTACTATGCAGCAGCATTATGTGTGAAAATTCAAGCAGAAATATTGGCTGCAACTGCCTCAAACGAAGACCTTCTTTTCACGAATGTTAATAGCTCTCTGGATTCGAACCAAGGACGATTTAGGAAATATAAAATATGTTTCGAAATGTAGCTATAAGTTCTATATATATGCCGAATTTCAAATCTTAATATTATTGGGAAGGGGTTCAAAATCATTCTTAAAAATCGGATCAGTGACTGATTGTAGAGACGCCTGGTGTCGAACCCTGGACGTATTGGAAGCTGTAAATGCACAAAATGACTTGCTAGAACCTGATCTAATTTCATACAAAGTTTGAAATCGATATCATACCGGGAAGTACCTAAAATGTGTTTCCGTTATCCCCATAAGAAATGCATTGTGGTGTGCAAATAGCCCTCTGGGATCGAACCAAGGACCATCAGCGAATATGTAAAATTTGATTATGAAATATATTTATGATTTCTAACCCCATGCCAAATTTCAAGTTTCCATGCATTCGGAAAAGGGTCCAAAAAAAATCCTAAAAATCGCCCCAATACATTTTAAACGGCCGATTTTAGCCCCGACCTAGCATCGAACCCGAGATATTTTCTGTAAAACTCATTTATGTTTTCGATAGATCATGACCGTATATAAAGGCTCCTAGAGTTTCGATTCTCTACCTATCCGGAAAGTATTTTTTTTAAATTCCCGAAAATCTAAGCAATACATTTAAACGGGAAAAATCCTGACTTTGGGGCCCTCTGGAATCGAACCCATGATACTGAGGATCAAAATCACAATTTTTCTGGCGGTTAATTGTTATGGCCAATACGCAGTAAAAATTTGAACTCAATCACGCTTATGGTTTAGGCTGTGAATTTGTATCCTATCTATCTATATACCTATCTATATATATGAATGAATCCGGAGAAGCATCTATATATAATAGATATATATATATATATATATATATATATATATATATATATATATATATTTATCACTCATCTTCTAAGTTTAGATGGAATATAGAGTTTGAAATTACTGTCGTAGATAAATATTTAAATCTTATATATGGAGAAAGTCATGTGCTGGCCACATCAGATTTTTTTTCGTCATTTTATCGGGATATCATTGAAAAGGCAACGAAAACTGATAATTTTTTGCGAAATTTAATATTTTCTCACCTATTTTGACCTGATTCTGTAATAATATCGAGGTATGAACAAAAAAAGCAAGGAAAACGGATAATTGTAGCGAAATTTATATTTTTTCCCTCTATTTTGCCTTGGTTATTCGAAATTTTTTCGGGATTTGATCCAGAAAAGCAACGAAAACGGATAATTTTTGTCAAATTTCAGTTTTTTCCTCTATTTTGTCTTTATTTTTCGTCATTTAATCGTGAATTGTTCGTAAAAAGAACCAAAAACGGATAATTTTAGCGAAATTTCAATTTTTTCCACTATTTTGTCTTTTTTTTCGTCAATTTATCGAGATACGAGTAAATTGTAGCTTGCATACTGCAAGCAGATCGACAACACTAATTTCATAACGGCATTATATGGGGACGGTCCCGGAAAGGAAAAAAAGGATTGAAAATATTCTTAAAATTCGCTTCAATTTAATCGTCTGGCTTCGAACCCGGGTCTTTTTGGTGAAATTTCTATGCAGCACATGAGAATATCATCTTCTCTAAATACGTGTGAAAATTCAAGCAGAAATATTGGCTGCAACTGCCTCAAACGACGTCCTACTTTTCACGAATTTGCAATTTCAAGAAATTGCAATGTGCTCTGGCATCGAACCCAGGAACAGCATGGTCTTATCTAAATTATTATCTTAAACCAAGTCTTAAAATTCATCTCCTATCTTAGCAAGAACTTCCTATTATTTTGATAAGTGCATCAAAGTAAATAATGAAAACTACCTCAATGTATTTTAAACAGGGGATATATTTACCACTTGGCTTCGAACCCCGGTCTTTCCGGGTAATACCTTCTATGCAGCACAACAGAAGTTTGCCATTTTTAACTATGTGTGAAAATTCAAGCAAAACTATTAGCTGCAACTGCCTCAAACGACGACCTACTTATCCCTTATATTCTTTACGAGGGAAATTTTAATGTGCTCTGGCATTGAACTCAGGAACAGTATTTCGTATCTAAATGTTTTTCATAAGCCGAGTCTTAATATACATCTTCTAGCAACGCAAAAACTTCCTATTATATAGATAAATACAATTAAAATAAATAATGAAAACTAACTCATTGCATTTTAAATAGGGGATATATTTACCGTCTGGCTTCCAATCCGGGTCTTTCTGGTAATACTTTCTATGCAGGACCAAAGAAGATCACATCCTTTAACCATGTGTGAAAATTCAAGCAGAAATATTAGGTGCAACTGCCTGAAATGACGTCCTACTTTTCCCTTATATTCCTTATGAGAGAAAAGTTATTGTGCTCTGGCATCGAACCCAGGAATATTACGGTCTTATTAAAATATTTTTCTCAAACTAATTCCTACCATACATCTTCTAGCCAAGCACGAACTTCCTGTCATTTCGATAAGTGTATCAAAAAAAATAATGAAAAACTACTCCCATGTATTTTAAAGGGCGGATATTTGCATCGTCCTAGCATCGAACCCAGGATATTTTCCGTAAAAGTAATTTATGTTTTCAATAGATCATGACCATATATAAAGGCTCCTAGAGTTTTGATTCTCTACATATCCGGGAAGTATTTTTTAAATATTCCAGAAAATCAAAGCAATGCTTTTAAATGGAAAAAATCGGGACTTTGGGGCCCTCTGGAATCGATCCCATGATACTGAGGGTCAAAAGCGCGATTTTTCTGGTGGTTACACGTAATGGCCAATACGTCGTAAAAATTTCAACTCAATCACGCTCTTGGTTTAGGCTGTGAATTTGTATCCTATCTTTCTATATACCTATATATATGAATGAATCCGGAAAGCATCTATGTATAATAGATAGATATAATAGATATATATATATACGAGTAAAATGTTGCTTGCATACTGCAAGCAGATCGACAACACTAATTTCATATCGGCATCATATCGGGACGGTCCTCAAAAGAAAAAAAAGAATTGAAAATATTCCTAGAATTCGCTTCAATTTAAGCGTCTGGCATCGAACCCGGGTCTTTACCGTGAACTTACTATGCAGCACAATAGAAGATCACCATCTCTAACTATGTGTGAAAATTCAAGCAGAAATAAGGGCTACAACTGCCTCAAAAGACGTACTAATATTCACGAATTTAAATGGCACTCGGGATTCGAACCGAGGACGATCTTGGAAATCTAAAATATGTTTTAGAATTTTATTTATGATCTCTATTTATATGCCGAATTTGAAGTTTCTATATTATTGGGAAAGGTTTCTAAATAATTCCTAAAAATCGGATCAACTTCTGATTGCAGAGACACCTGGTGTCGAACCCAGGAAATATTGTATGCTGTGTGTGAAAAGATTGATTTGTATGGATGTGATCTTTTATTCCGCAAAATTTGAAGTCGATATCGTGCTGGGAAGTACCTAAAATTTGTTTCCGTTATCTCCGTAAGAAATACATTGAAGAATTTAAATGGCCCTCTGGATTCGAACTAAGGACCATCAGCGAAAATTTAAAATTAGGTTATTAAATATATTCATGATATCTAACCTCATGCCGAATTTCAAGTTTCTATGCCATCGGGAAAGGGTCCAAAAACAATCTTAAAAATCGCCACAATGCATTTTAAACGGCCGATTTTTGCCCCGACCTAAAATCGAACCATGGACATTATTCAAAGATGTCTTTCTGATTTGCGTTGGATATGTACGGCCTCTAGCGATCCCTCGAGTTTCAGTTCTCTACCTTTCCGGGAAGTGCCTCAAAAAAATTTTCGAAAATCCCCGCCATGTATTCTTACGGGGAAAATCGCGACTTTGGGGCCTTCTGGAATCGAACCCATGACACCCAGGTTCAAGGTCGGCTTTTTTCTGGAGGTTACACGTCATGGCCATAATGTCGTAAAAATTTCAAGTCGGTGGTACTTGTGGAACATGGTTAGAATTTTGATCCCCTATGAATGAATGAGTGAGTGTGTATATAGGTATATCCGGAGAAGCGTCTATATATAATAGATATATATATATATATCTATTACGAGTAAAATATAGCTTGCATACTGCAAGCAGATCGGCAATACTAATTTTATATCGGCAACAATCGGGACGGTCATCAAAAGAAAAAAAAAGGATTGAAAAAATTCTTATAATTCGCTGCAATTTCATCGTCTGGCATCGAACCGGGGTCATACTGGTGATCATACTATGCAGGACTATCGAAGATCACCATCTCTGACTGTGTGTGAAAATTCAACCAAACATATTGGTTACAACTGCCTCAAACTACGTTCTACTTCTCACGAATGTAAATGGCTCTCTGGATTCAAACCAAGGACTATCTAGGAAATCTAAAATATGTTCATGAAATGAATCTATGATCTCTATCTATATGCCGAATTTCAAGTTTATATATTATTGGGAAAGTTTTCAAAATATTTCCTAAAAATCGGATCAACTTCTGATTGCAGAGACACCTGGTGTCGAACCCAGGACACATTGATAGCTGTGAATGCACTGTTTGATTTGTATGGACTTGATTTTTCTATATGCAAAGTTTGAAGTCGATAACATGCCGGGAAGTACCTAAATTTTGTTTCCGTTATCTCCGTAAGAAATGCATTGAGAAGAGCAAATGGCCCTCTGGGATCGAACCAAGGACCATCAGCGAACATGTAAAATTTAATTATGAAATATATTGAACATATATATCCACGTGCCGAGTTTCAAGTATCCATGTTATCGGGAAAGGATCCAAAAAAAATCTTCAAATTCGTCACAATGCATTTTAAACGGCCGATTTTTGCCCCGACCTAGCATCGAACCATGGACCATATTCGGCGATGTCTTTTTGATTTTCGTTGGATATGCACGGCTTCTAGCGATCCCTCGAATTTCAACTCTCTCCTTCTCCGGGAAGTGCCTCAAAAAATTTTTCGAAAATCCCCACCATGTATTCTTATGGGGAAAATCGCGACTTTGGGGCCTTCTGGAATCGTACAATTTTAGAAAAATTTCAATTTTTCTCCACTATTTTGCCTTAATATTTGTCATTTCATCGAGATATGGCCAATAAAATCAACAAAATCGGATGAATTTAGAAAAATTTCAATATTTCTCCACTATTTTGCCTTAATATTGGTCATTTCATTGAGATTTGATCGAAAAAAGCAACGAAAACGTATAATTTTAGCTAAATTACAATTTTTTCCTCTATACTGTCTTTATTATTTGTCACTTTATCGAGATATGATCGATAAAAGCAACGAAAAGGGATAATGTTACCGATAATTAATACCTTTTTTTTCTATTTTGCCTTAGTTTTCGTGGATCTTCCTTGATATGAGCAAAAAAGGCAACGAAAACGGATAATTTCACCGAGATTTACACTTTTTTCTTCTATTTTGCCTTAGTTTTCGTGGATCATCCTTGATATGATAGAAAAAATCATCGAAAACGGATAATTTCACCGATATTTACAGTTTTTTCTTCTATTTTGCCTTAGTTTTCGTGGATCATCCTTGATATGAGCTAAAAAAGCATCGACAACGGATAATTTCAGCGAGATTTACACTTCTTTTTTCTATTCTGCCTTAGTTTTCGTGGATCATCCTTGATATGATAGAAAAAATCATCGAAAACGGATACTTTCACCGAAATATACAGTTTTTTATTCTGCTCTGCCTTAGTTTTCGTAGGTCATCCTTGATATGAGCGAAAAAAGCATCGAAAACGGATAATTTCACCAAGATTTACACTTTTTTCTTCTATTTTGCCTTAGTTTTCGTGGATCATCCTTGATATGATAGAAAAAGGCATCAGAAACGGATAATTTCACCGAAATATACACTTTTTTCTTCTGCTCTGTCTTAGTTTTCGTGGGACATCCTTATTATATGAGCAAAAAAAGCATCGAAAACGGAAAATTTCTCCAAAATTTACCTTTTTTTCTTCTATTTTGCCTTAGTTTTCGTGGATCATCCGTGATTTGAGCGAAAAAAGGATCGAAAACGGATAATTAGACCGAAATTTGCACTGTTTTCTTCTATTTTGCATCAGTTTTCGTGGATCTTTCTTGATATGAGCGAAAAAAGCTTCGAAAACGGATAATTTCACCGAAATTTACAATGTTTTCTTCTATTTTTCCTTAGCTTCTCCGTAAATCATCCTTGATATAACGAAAAACTTGAAAATAACAACGAAACCTAATAATTCTTAACAAAATTTGAATTCGTTTCCTCTATTTTGACTTTTGTTTCGTCATTTTATCGAGATATGATCCAGAAAAGCAACGAAAACGGATAATTTTTGTAAAATTTCAATTTTTTCCTCTATTTTGTCTTTATTTTTCGTCATTTAATCGTGAATTGTTCGAAAAAAGGGCCGAAAACGGATAATTTTTGTAAAATTTCAATTTTTTCCTCTATTTTGTCTTTATTTTTCGTCATTTAATCGTGAATTGTTCGAAAAAAGGGCCGAAAACGAATAATTTAAGCGAAACTTCAATTTTTTCCTCTATTTTGTCTTTCTTTTTGGTCATTTTATCGAGATATGTAAGAAAAAAGCAACGAAATCGGATAATTTTAGCGAAATTTCAAATTTTCTTCTCTATTTTGCCTTAATTTTCGTCATTTTATCGAGATATGAACGAAATAAGCTATTTAAACGGATAATTTTAGCGATATATCATTTTTCCTCTAAATCTAGCTTTATTTTTCGTCATTATATCTTGATATTATCATAAAAAGCATGGAAATTGATAATTTCCGCGAAATTTAAATTTTTTCCTCTATTTATGTTTTATTTTTCGTCATTTTATCGAGATATGATCGAAAAGAGAAACGAAAACGGATAAATTTTCCAAAATGTCAATTTTTCTCCTCTATTTTGCCATAATTTTCGTCATTTCATCAAGATATGAACGAAAAGGGTAACACAAACGAAAAATATTATCGAAATTAAAATTTTTCCTCTATTTCTTGTTTATTATTTGTCATTTTATCGAGATATGATCGAAAAAGCAAGGATAATGGATAATATTAGCGATATTTCAAAAATTTTCCTCTATTTTGTCTTTATTTTTCGAAATTCTATCGAGAAATGATCAAAAAAGGCAGCGAAAACGTATAATTTTAAAGGAAATTCAATTTTTTACCTTCTTTTTTGTCTTTTTTTTCGTCATTTTATCGGGATATCATTGAATAAAGCAACGAAAACGGATAATTTTAGCGAAATTTATATTTTTTCCCTCTATTTTGCCTTTGTTTTTCGAATTTTTTTCAAGACATGATCCAGAAAAGCAACGAAAACGGATACTTTTTGTAAAAACTTTCAATTTTTTCTTCTTTTTTGTCTATATTTTTCATCTTAATGACGATTTTTTTTAATTTTTCGTCTAAATCGTGAATTGTTCGAAAAAAGAACCGAAAACGGATAATTTAAGCGATATTTCAATTTTTTCCTCTATTTTGTCTTTATTTTTGGTCATTTTATCGAGATATGATAGAAATAAGCAATGAAAACCGATAATTTTAGCGATATATCATTTTTTCCTCTAAATCTTTGTTTTATTTTTCGTCATTTATCGAGAAATGATCGAAAAAAGCAACGAAAGCGAATAATTTTAGCGAAATTTCGATTTTTTCCTCAAATTTGTTTTTATTTTTCGTCATTTACTCCTGATATGGTCGAAAAAAAGAACCGATAACGGATAATTTTAGTGAAATTTCAATTTTTTCCTCTATTTTGTCTTTCTTTTCGCCATGTTATCGAGATATGATCGAATAAAGCAACAAAAACGGATAATTTTAGCGAAATTTCACTGTTTTTCCACTATTTTGTCTTTTTTCGTCATTTTATCGAGTTATTATCTTATAAAGAAACGAAAACAGATAAATTTAGCAGAATGTCAATTTTACCCCTCTATTTTTCCTTAATTTTCGTCATTGCATCAAGATATGAACGAAAGGGGTAACACAAACGAATAATATTAACGAAATTAAAATTTTTCCTCTATTTCGTTTTTATTATTAGTCATTTTATCAAGAAATGATCAAAAAAGGCAGCGAAAACGGATAATTTTTTAAGGAATTTCAATTTCATTCCCTCTATTTTGTCTTTTTTTCGTCATTTTATCGGGATATCATTGAGAAAGCAACGAAAACGGATAATTTTTGCGAAATTAAATATTTTCTCACCTATTTTGACCTGATTCTGTAATTATATCGAGGTATGATAAAAAAAAGCAACGAAAACGGATAATTGTAGCGAAATTTATATTTTTTTTCCTCAATCTTGCCTTTGTTTTTCGAAATTTTTTCGGGATATGATCCAGAAAAGCAACGAAAACGGATAATTTTTGTAAAATTTCAGTTTTTTCCTCTATTTTGTCTTTATTTTTCGTCCTTTAATCGTGAATTGTTCGTAAAAAGAACCGAAAACGGATACTTTTAGCGAAATTGCAATTTCTTCCACTACTATGTCTTTTTTTCATCAATTTATCGAGATACATAAGATAAAGGAAACGAATTCGGATAATTTTAGCGAAATTTCGATGTTTTTACTCTATTTTGTATTTCTTTTTCGTTATTTTATTGAAAAATTATCAAAAAAAAGGCAACGATAACGGATAATTTCAGCGAAATTTAATGTATCTTTCTCTATTTTGCCTTAATTTTCGTCAATTTATCGAGATATGATCGAAATAAGCAATGAAAACGGATAATTTTAGCGATATATCATTTTTTCCTCTAAATCTTAGCTTTATTTTTCGTCATTATATTGTGATATTATAAAAAAATAAATAGGAAATACAATAACTGTCTGCGACCACAAAATTGCGGACGCAGACAGTTATTGTATTTCCTATTTATTATGGAGAAATTCCACCAAGTATCGCCAGAAAGCGTCAATCGTGATATTATCAAAAAAGCAACAAAAATTGATAATTTCCGCGAAATTTCAGTTATTTTCCTCATTCTTTGTTTTATTTTTCGTCATTTATCGAGATATGATCGAAATTAGCAACGAAAACGGATAATATTAGCGAAATATCAAAGTTTTTCCTCAATTTCGTTTTTATTATATGTCATTTTGTCGAGATATGATCGAAAAAAGCAAGGGTAATGGATAATTTAAGCGAAATTTCAAAATTTTTCCTCTATTTTGTCTTTATTTTTCCTCATTTTATCGAGAAATGTTCAAAAAAGGCAGCGAAATCAGATAATTTTTAAGGAATTTCAATTTTTTTAACCTCTATTTCGTCATTTTATCGAGATATCATCGAAAAAAGCAACAAAAACGGTTAATTTTAGCGAAATTTAATATTTTCTCCCCTATTGTGACCTGCTTTTGTAATTATACCGAGGTATGATAGAAAAAAGCAACAAAATCGGATAATTTTAGCGAAATTTCAATGTTTTTCCTCTATTTTGTCTTTCTTTTTCGTTAATTATTGAAAAATGATCAAAAAAAGCACCGATAACGGATAATTTTAGCGAAATTTCAATGTTTTCCCCTATTGCCTTAATTTTCCTCATTTCATCGAGAAATGATCGAAAAAAGCAACGAAAAGAGATAATTTTAGCGAAATTTCAATTATTTCCTCTATTTTGACTATATTTCTGGTCATTTTATCGAGATATGCGAGAAAAAAGCGACGAAATCGGATATTTTTCGTTAAATTTCAATGTTTTTCCTCCTTTTTGTCTTTTTTTTCGTCATTTTATCGAGATATGATCGAAAAACGCAACGATAACGGAAATTCTGGCGAAATTTCAATTTTTCTCCGCTTTATTGCCTTAATTTTCGTAATATTTTCGAGATATTACCCAGAAATGGAAACGAAAACGGATGATTTTAGCGATATTCCTATTTTTTTTCCTGTAATTTGTCCTCCTTTTTCGTCATTTTATCGAGTTATGATCGAAAATAGAAACGAAAATGGAAAATATTAAATTGTTAAAATGGGAATTAGATATTAACGTAGGTAAATGCTCCGTAGTTACTCTCTTCGAAAAGGAAAAAATGCGTACAAATCACCCGTTCAAAATAAATGGAATTAATATAAGAGTCGTAGATTCAGTTGAATATCTCGGGATCAACATTACTAATAACTTAAATTGGAGCACGCATATTCGAAAAATCTGCAGCAAAGCAAGTAAAACTCTAAGCTTTGTAGAGCGTATTGTCGGTAAACGCGATGAAAAAGTGAGAGGGATGTTATTTTGCCTTGGTCAGACCCATTCTGGAATATGCGGCAAGTATATGGGATCCGGAGGATATGAAACATGTACTCGAGAAAGTGCAGCGTAAAGCGGTTCGTTTTGTTAAGAAATGCTACGATAAAAAAGCAAGCGTTACAAAAATGTTCTCAGACGTAGGTTAAGAATCCTGGAAAGAAAGGAGATTGGAAGCTAGGCTGCAATTGCTTAATAAATTCAGGGAAACTACATTTTCGGAAGATACAATCGGAATCATGCCACCCCTCTGCTACCTCGGTCGATCCGATAATGAGCGTAAGTAAAGAGAAATAGATGCTAGGACGAATAGTATTAAAAATTCATTCTTTCCGCAAACGGTACGCGACAATAACCGATTAAGTTAGTAGTATAGATTCCACTGGTGTTTACACCCCCTGCCAAACGCCGAAAGGCGGCTTGTAGGGTAATTTAGATGTAATAGACCACTAACCATCTTATAGAATTTAAAATTTCTACACAAACGGGATAATTGCGAAATTATTTGTGCATGCTTTTCTTACGTAGCATTACTAACAAATGACAATCTATTTTATATAAATCTATACACCGAGATTATTATACAGAAGCCCGTCTGCAACCCCTGCCATAGACCAGGATATTTAGAGACGCAAGTCCACTTACCACAGCACTGTTGGAATTCGATCAAAGAGTAGCATAGTATCCGAAATGCGTTAGCTGCGACTCAAGCGGGCATTTAATATTTACTTACCCTCCTTGCCGTAACTTCACGTCCTCTGCTGATTTTATTCCAATTTTGCACTAGCCTCCTATCTTTCCAGTCCAACGCAATTTTCCTTTTTATTCCCACCAGTTTTGGCAATTGACTATCGCATATCTTTTCAAAATCGACAAATCATTCCCGTATATACTCAAATCCTAGGATTACTTCGACAAGTACCCGCATTACCCCTTATTCCCTTCCCCATCTAAAAATCGAGTTTTCTCAGACTTTCCCTTTAATTAATTCTTAAATCCGACCATTAAGGCCCATTAGAAACCCTTCTGCCGCGTGAGATATTAATTTAATTGAAGGATTATCCCGACGTTCATCTTGTATTTGTATCCGAAATCGGATAGGCATACCGAAATCCTCTGGTCAATCTCATCGTAATTTTTCTACATTAATCTAGGAAACATTTCTATTCCTTGTCCTCCAGATTCTTATGAAAATAACTGGAATATCACAATTGCAATCTAAGATATCTCAGTTACAATATCGTTCTGTCCCATTCCTTGCTTCAATTCTTAATCTACGCTGGTATCAGCAGCTAATTAAGCTGGACGTACCTGCTACTGATTGTAATATAACCAAGTAATGGCCCACACCATCGATTTTACCCTGGTATGTTTCCTGTATATTTCCCCGACAATTGCTCAAAGGATTCTTTCCATCATCACCTTGTAGATTGCAGTCTTTTGGATGATATTTATCATAAAAGCACTGAAACCACAAAAACGATCTGCAGTGAGGACATTTTGTGAAAGCCGGTGTCTTGCACTGACAGGCTCTAACGTTTCATTTTCTCCGGCAAAGCAAAATCATTCACTTTTAAAAAGAATTCCCTATTAACAGTCCGGCGAAAGTTAATAGATAACGCAAATAATATGTCATTCCTCCCCCTACCCTCATCCCCTCCCTCTGCCCTCATCTCCTTCATTTATTTATTATTATCATTACAAAAATATCACAATTGGACTAATCGTCCGGTGGCAACACATATCACATATATTATACATACATTTATCCTATCTGTACATAATAAAATGTATCAAATAAAATACTTCTCTTCCCTCATAATACAAGTTTTTTCAGGGTTCCCAGTAGGTCTTCACGGCTACCGTAGCTGTCCCGGGGACAAGTCCCCACCGTACATCACCATACCAGGCGATCCCCTACTCCACCTGTACTCGTCAACGTAAAGCTCACTCGTCCTTAATATGTTTACCCAATCTTTTTACAAACTCCCTATGAAGTTTTGGGAAGGGCTCCAAGACTCCTGCAGGCAAATCATTCCAATCTGAAATAGATAGATTTAGAAAGGAGATTTTACAAACGTTTGTTCGCTGTTTCATTAATTTAAATTTATGTCTAAGGTCTTTTCTGCCGCACATTTTGTCATAGTGACTATGTTTGATAATTCCTCAAACGAATTAAGGGGGAACCTGGTTTAGAGGGTAGAAAAAATCAATTTTTTGAAAGTTATCTCATTCGATTAGAAATATATTCAGAAATATGTCACCAAAATTTCAGAGTCAAAGTCCGAATCGTTTCGCAGATATGGCCTCTGAGAGACCGTGCGCTCAGGAGACAGAGAAGCAGTCGCCAGAGCGCGCAACGCATCTAGACTCGCTCGGTCTCCAGATGATAAAAGATTATCGGATTTTACATTATCAGTCCCAAAAACCTGATTTTGGCTTTTATTTTCTTGTGCACTTCACTGCATTTCCTTCTCAGTGTTTATCTATCCGAAGCAAAGCGCCCATCCTCATATTTTTAAAACTGCTACTATATTATATGTTATGAATATAAAAAGTGTTACTAGTTATGAATATAAAAAGTGGTATGAAAAACATGAAAGTGAATGTTGTGCAAAACACTCGGGTTCAGAGGTTGATGCTGTCAAAGAAATTTTCGCGGCGTCCATCAAGAAGTACAGAGTAAAGTATTTGAAATTTATCGGCGAAAGAGATTCAAAAACGTACAAAGCTGTGGCCGATCTCAACCCTTATGGAAGCAAATATCCTGTCATCAAAAGCGAGTGTGTGGGTCACGTTGAGAAAAGAATGGGCACGCGATTACGGAATGTGCAAAAATCTGCGAAAATTGGTGGGAGGGGCAAGTTAACTACAGCGGTTTCACTCCTCTGTTGTCATTTTCATTGTTTCAAAATGAGTTTCTGAAGCAAAAAATTAATAAAGACATATATTCAGAAATTTATATGAATCTATAATCAAGCGAATTCCGACCTCCTCCATTCGCACACTATTTCAAATTATACTTTCTTGACAGACGATTGGGATCTTAAATACAATTTCTTTAGCCATCCGTGATTATGGAGATGCCCGATACTTCAATTCATAAATTACTGCAGAATCTTATCTTTGCTCCAATCCTTCTGTCCCCTCATCTCGTTTTGAGAAGCTAGAAACATCTTTGAGGACGTTACCAAACCCAACTCACCACTCTTTCGCTGGCTGCAGATGCTTCGAGGTACTTCGTGGAGGTCCATTTCTTTACTGGTCCACTGGTCTTTAGGCAGTTGTGGATGCTGCAGTAGAGACTGAATGTCTAGCTAATTGTTCTGTGTGAGCCCGGATACAGGTTTGAAGATTTATCTCAAACTTAAGCAAACCATCCTACTAATCTTGGGGGGGAATTAGAAAATGAATCCATGAAAAACTTAGCGATTCCATCAAAATGAATGTTGGTAATTGTCAGTGGAAGCCAGTGACGTGCAACAGCCGAGATTGTTCCAGCAATGAAATTGCGGATGTCAAAGAATTTCCGTCATCTACATCCAGTTTACGGCTTCTAATATACTTGGTCATAGAAAAACATTTAAAATTAGAATAATGATTTTTTTAATAATATAATGAGCAAATTGCGAATTGCTGTTGGTTTTGAGGAAAGATAGAACACGTAGCCCTAAATTTAACATTCCTACTTGTTTACCCGATGTACTTTGTTACACAGTCCCCACAAACAACTTATACATACCAGAGTTTGAGTCTGGGGGTGAAACATCTTCACTGTTAGAGAAAATATTTCCAATGTGTTTTGGGATATAAAGAGCAAGCTTCAGTTTGAACTTAAGGAGAACAATTCTATTACTTAATGGATGTAAGTATGGTTAATTAAATCACCGTGGTTTGAATAAAGATAAAGGCAATGGGGTGAATGGAAAAGATTAGAGAGAGCGCCATTTTCCGATTCTTATTATTTAGGAAGGAATCGATCATTTTAGATGAGAATCCGTTTTCCACTGCAATTTGTTTAATTACGTTTAGTTCGCTTAAAAATTGATGCTGTTTCGATGGGAAGTTAAGGTGAACTAGATGGCCAACAGAAAATTCAATATTGCTATTATTCATAGAAAGGGTGAGGTCCAAATAAATTAAGCAGCTATTTTGTTCGTGTTCGATGACGAATCTGAAGGAGGAATGGAATGAGCTGAAGAACATTCACTGAGCACCAAATGCAAAATGTAACATCAGCAGCACATCTTACCCATGTTCCAATATTCTTCAATCACCCGGCTGAAACAGTATCAAGCTGACCCATAAATATTTCTGCAAGGAGTGGGAAAGAGGAGAACCTTTCGCCAGGCCAAAAGGTTGGGTAGAAAAACTATAATTAAACAAGAAGTGATTCTGGGCCAAACAAACTTCGATCAGGAAGACAATTTCAAGCAAAGAGTTCATTTTCCATGTAATTACTGCACAGCAAATCCTTCACCTGCGAAAAGAAAAACATTTCCTGCGGAAATCAAAATACTTCAGTTTATTTATTCACCATGAATACAAACCTCTACCCTTCCTGCAGTAGTACTTTACCAAGTGGGATATCAGTTGGCTGATTTATGTCCTGCAAATATAGAATTTAATAAATAAAAGACAGTTTTCCTGATGAACGGTCGTTTTGCTAATCCCAAGAGGAGGGTGATTCTTGAATGTTGCATTGGGAACTATGTCCCAGCCAAATTTCAATCAGAACTGAGATTAAGCTACCATGTGAGCAAATTGAAGCAGGTTCCGCTTATCATTTCAGTAATAAAATCCCTCTGGAGATGAATATCGCGAGGTATTCGATTAGAGGAAAGATCCCTTAATGATATGCTCTATTCCGGACTCAAACTCCAAAAGTAAATGTACGATATTATTTTGACATTCCAGTCCAAATGCTATACCAACCATTATGGGTACCTCTAAAATGTATTGCCCAATACTTAAGATCATCGCCCATTTCAAGACATCATATGGCGCCATGTTCACACGCTTGCCGTGAGAGAGTATCAACTTAAAAACCCCTAAATATAACCATTATTTTTATCCTTAATTGTACCGTAAATTTTACCCTTAATTAATCATTAAGCAAACCCCTTAATGTACACTTAAATCTAACCATAATTGTACCCTTAATAAAACCCATAATTGCCTTAATAAAACTCTTAATTTTAATCTCTATGTAGCCTTAGAAAACCCTTTATAAAACCCTTATTGGAACCATCAATTGTATCCTTAAATTTAACCTAAATGAAAGACAGTAACACTCACTGAATAAAACCCTTAATATTATACTTATTAAATACTTAATGTTCCCTTTATGAAACCCATATTTGTACCCTTTTATATAACCTTTATTTTTACCCTTAATTGAACTCTCAATCGAACCCTTAGTAAGCTCTCTTACGAAGCTTATGCGTCGCATACAAGAGATACAAATCGAAAATTTCGTATTTAAGTCAGAGCTTGGATTGATGCAACCATCGTTCCATCATGGGTGAGTATTTTTCCTCATCTAATTAAGACTTCTGTTGCAAACAGAGTTGTGGAAATTTAGACATTCTACCCCTTTCTTCGTGGAATAATGTTCCTATTGACATAAAACCAGCCGATCCTGGATCGAAGGGGGTGCTGCTCCCCTTCGAAATATTGAATGGTCGATTCCTAAAGGGACCGACTTTCTTCACAGTCACCAAAAGTAATTGACCTTCGGGACAATATTGTCCCCATGTTAGTCCAGTCATACTAGAGAAGAAATCGCCCCTAGCGACTACTAAAGGAATGGTCAAATGATTCAGAGCCCAAAGTAATGCATCGAGACCCTTTCTTCATTCATTCGTGTTACTACTGGTGTAAACATTAAGCTCAGTAATTTTGAATCTGAGTTCCAAGGCCCACGGTTTGGCCGGATTGCTTTTAGTTTGCAACCCCATACTTTGCTTTTCGGATTTAGATAACCAAACGAAGCGGAGTCAGCGAATTTTTTGCAATTTTGAAGAATTCAATCTATAACATGATGTTACATGGTGAATGCACTGTTTTGAAATTGAATATGCTATGCTCACCGCAGTTCTTAACGAAAACCACTTTAACTTGGCAAGCTTGGGAAGTTTAGCTTATTTATTATTATTACCAGTTAAATTTCAAAGCACAAATACGAATGTGAAGATTAGCTACTCGGTTTGAACCTTGAAAAATGTGTAGCAATGAGCAATCCCCGCTCCTCGAACAAAAGCTTAAGTTAATCAGTGGCAGGAGATTTGAATTAGTAAGCATTTCCAGATATTTAGGTCCCCTCATCAGAAGTAATTTTTCGTTTAAAATGCACATCCAAGACATAGTTGGGTCCGCTCTGGGTATTGTGTAATCTCGTCCTCCAAGGTATTCAATTAAGCAGAGGTAGTTTATTTTTCACTAGGAGCACGTACAACAAGATTTAGCTATTAGTTATGTTAAAAGAGACTCCAGGTTTGATAGCAGTGAGTTCAAAATGATCAGAGCATCCGATTGGGAACCTCATAAGACTGCAGTAACTGATACACAAAAATTACTCGAGAAATTTTGAAGCAGTGATTAACACAATGAAATACGCGATGCTGTGATTCCCCCTCTCTTCGAACGTGATTCTCACAGGCAATGAGATTTGGCGAGATTATAGCGAAAATATATGGCCTATATTGGTCTCTCTTTCGGGGTAATCTGAAAATTAAGCTAGTTTGGTGTTTCACACTCCCTGCGGAGCATTAATGTAAATGTAGAAACCTTCCCATGAGCTTGGAATCGTCCTTCCTCATAGAATCGCGAATTTGAATCACTTTTTCGGATTTAAGATCAATAACGGCAACAAAGGCTACATATATTTTTGTTATCAAATGCTTGCTGATTCGGTGCTCGATTTTAGAATTCCATTTGCGTTCCACTCCATATTTTTTATTCATTTAATGGTGAAGATAGGATTTTGATGTTTCCTAAACATGATTATGAAAAGTCCCTTCTGTTACGGTGTTGCCAGTGAGCAAGGTCGCTTGATTTCGATTTTCTCCCTCCGGTCCATCTGCTTTGGTGCGGTTCCTGGTGGCATTGCAATTTGTACCAATGGAATTTCTCGATTTCCACGGGGTTATCAGCAATTCGCGGAGAAGAAATCTTGTTGGTTTTAAATGGTGGTGAAGTTATTTTCCTCTAATAAAACCTCTTTCCGGTGTGCGAAAATTTTCAGGATTGAGACGAAGTCACGCTTTCTCTTTCAAAATATATGATTACCAAGAGCTATTTCGGACAACCGCGGTAGCTTACCGGATGGTTGCCTTTCCAATTCGCATGTTTGGCCAGCTCGTTTGTACACTCCATGGAGAGAATCCAAGGTGTCACCGGATGCACTTAGCCTGGCATGCCTTATCTACATGTCCGTATTGGTGGCAGCGGTGACATTGGTTGGGGGAGGGGGTTCAGATTTGTCTGTCATTATTTTTAAACCACAAAGTTTTCGAATTATAAAAACTTCTCCCCTGCTGGTTATCAGCAAGTTCAACTCGAAACGAAGGGATTTGCCTCGATGGGTCAAATTCAATCCAATTTGCGATTTTGGATTTAGTCGGACGAGTGGTTTTAAGTTGGGAGTCTTTGACCTTGATTAGGGACCTCTAGAAATTTGATGTTGCTGACCAAAGTTGTTAGGTTCCCTGATGATAAAATTAGCAATTTAACGTGCATTAATTTTGTGGTAAATTAAAATCTTGTTCACTATTAGAAAGTCCTTAGCGGAACTGCAGTTTAAATGAATATTTTCCCAACCATTTATGCTAAAGGGCACATGCGTTGCAGAGCTATCCAAACAAAGGAACCCAATTTACAGCATTTTCCAATTAGGAATTTTCTGAACTTTGCTGCAATCAGCAAATCATGATCAGATAATCAGCATTGTCACAACTTGCTCGATGAGCGGAGGAGACGGAGGGGAAAGCGGAGAGAGTCCTGGGTTGCCACTGGTGATGTCGCCGAGGGAGCCTTTCCAATGTGGCACGGGGTGCCAGTTCATCTGAAGATTGCGCTGCTCCGTCCCAAACGGACAGCGAAATTCCCAATAGCTGCCAGGCACCACAGGACATCAATCGCTCGCACCGGGGCGGTTCATCTGCCTCAAATCGACATTCTGTCGGCCTGGGGTCGATCTGAAAGATCTCCCTGCGACGCCCCTTGAGGCGGCGAAACGTACAAAATGGCAGCCGCACCTCGTTTGAGACGTTGATGATCACCGGGGCCGACGGGCGGGAGCCCAACTGTCTGAAACTCATCATGAGCCAGTCCGCTGCGTTTATCTGGGTTAAGATGGAGCGGTCGCTTGGCATCAACCTCTGACCACCCGAGGAACTCCCTCGCACTAATCCCATTCCACCTCCAAGCGTGACAGTTAGTTATTTAATTATATGGCAGATTCATAGTTCTCTCCTCACCCTTTTCTACTTAGTTATTGAAAATTGGGTCCTTTTTACATGCATCGCTACTTTGTGGTTTGGTAAGCCTATTTCATTCTCGGTGATTTGCCAAAACTATGACTGACCTGGGTGAAAGATTTGAATTGGAAGGAACTTTGGACTAATTAAAGTTACCACTCGTCTTATTATTTGAAGGGAAGGATTGTCACCGTTACCAACATTGCGGAAAATTTCCATCTCGGTTTCCGGAGTTACAATGCCCCCCTTTGAGCTACACGGGTTGCCGCTATTATTTTTCTCTTTATCAGCGACATTTTTCATTTGGTTGTTCAAAAATTCGAAAGCGTTATGGAATTCTACCGGCACTTCAAGATCAAGGCCGTCTATCCGTAGGGCTACGATCGTCTCTTTACATTTGTAATGTTAGCGTGACTCATTATGACACAAAAATCGCATTCGGTTGACATTTACGGGTCTCCGATAGCGATTAATGGCAATTCAAAAGAGACGAAATTAATGCTTCGTTTACTAACGATCCACCACCAGCAAAAACGATACGTATTGCCACAAAACAGACAGTAGACAAAATAGAAGTGCGTAAGGCACAAGACAGAAGTGGAACTTGATTTGGAATCCGAAAAAAGAACTCGATGTGAGGACATAGCTAGAGACAGCATAGTTTAAAAAGGGAGACAGGCACTTGAAATGAAATGTTTCTCTTTGAATAATCAATGTAATGGGCATATCTGGATTCAAAGGAATCTTCAAACAGTTAATAAGAACACAATTTTCTCCCAAAAACTATTCCATCTTAACCAACCAACAAGTGAATATGAGAAAGCCTTTGAAGGACAATGCCGACTTGGCTATGAACTAAACAGCGATCACTCAAACAGGCTTATGGTAAAAAATTATGTTAATTGATTTGGTTGCCGTTAACAACATACGCATATTATATTTAACTAGTTAACTCCCCCGTCATGTATTGCAGGTCTTAAAATTAATTTTTAATTAATATGAAACATTCGAGAATAGATATCTTAATATATAACTTATCAATACCATAATTGTTTAAATAAATACTAGTCAGGAAGGAATTTTACCTAAAAATATTTGCGAGATTCCGAAAAATTACATATTCGATTCCACTGCACATATTTTCAGTTTGTGAGAATAACACAAACGCACTGCTTTAAAATCTGTGCTATAAAATCTAGTTTGCGTTAAGGTTCTGTCTGTCTATAAATTCTTGTCACGATTATATTAGTATATTAGAGTATATTAGATTGGACACTCCGCACCTCGAAAAGTATCTTTGAAAACACGTAATGGGTTGCGTTGTGATAGCGTGGTATCATGAGCAGACCACTCATTTTACAATCTCGGAACGAAACTGCTCTTGATGAAATGATCCAGAACTGCCGATGTAAGTCCCTCGTAATAGAAAAATGCTTTCCATCAGGTAAAATGACCTGTTTGGAAGCACATTGAGGCATTAATGCAAACGACCACAGACTCTGATAAGGACGTACGAATCTATATTGGAGGCGAGACGGAAAATTTTTGGGCCTCCGGTCTCCTTATAATGAACCTATTAAATCAGAAAAATGAGCCATTTGAACCAGTTATATCATGGATGTCAGCGCGACAATCCATACCTTAGCACTATCGTCTGCAAGCAGCTACTTATCTTAACATACTGTCAGTAAGACGAATGAACGACAAAAAGGCCTCGATACATTCTTCTCGGCTCTCAATCATTCGGACCACTCCTTTAGCAGTCACCTGCAATTCCTCTCCAGTGTGGCTGAACTATCACGGAGACTATATTGTCCCGAAGATCAACTTTCGGTGAGTATGAAGAAAGTAGAGCCCTTTAAAAATCGACCATTCGATAATTCGAAGGGGAATGCACCCCCCTCGATCCAGGTTAGGCTGGTTTTATATCAGAAGGAGCATCACGAAGAAAGGGCGAGAATGTCTAAGATTTCCAGAACCCTGCATGCAACAAAAGTCTCAAGTAGATGAAAAGAAATACTCACCCATGACGGAGCGATGGTTGTATCAGTCCGAGCTGCGACTGACGCACGAAATTTCCGATAAATGAGTAACTCTCTTAGGCGACGCATAAGCTTCGTAAGAGAGCGTATTCATTTGTTTCCCCATCTACGCTGGAATGGAATCATGGTCCCACATGATGAGTTGATACAGGCGAACCTCTTGGGTCATAAGGCACTGGACGGTACATTTTAGAGATATTCATATTGGCTGCTGCAGCATTATTTCTTCCATCTAACCGATTGTCATTATTTATAGAATAATTAAAGTAAAGAGAATCGTATGAGAAAAAATTAGAATAATTGTGGATGTAAAAAAAAGCTACGAGATTCTCAGGAAAAAGGAATGCCACTGAAGGAAAACACTCAAAGATTGGGGATGTGAAAAACCTGCGCAATAATATAATTAATAAATAAACTAATATAATAATTATAACAATTATACTATAATAATTATAATACATATTATAAATATAATATATAATTAACAAATAAACTAAGATAATAATAATTAAACGATGAGAAAAGAATACATATCATAATATAGAAACACACTACCAGTAAGTACGTGCATGCGATACATAAATAAGGATAGTGAGTTAAAATTTAAATAAATTATGATAATAAAATAAGATAAAACAAAAAATACCAGATGAAGAAAAAATGCATGATCAATATGGTACAATAATAACCATAAAACTAAAATCGATACTATGCATTCAGTAAATATTAGTTAATATTGCATAAAAAATAACATTAAGGAACATCTACATTGGAATAAGCATGATGAGCGGAAGCTACTTCAATGGACACGTGACAACTCTTCCTTAATAAACTGAGCGTAATTAGGCTTTAGACTCCAGTAAGATCCAAATTCGACCACCGTGACTCGGAGCGGAGGAAAATGCTATAAATTATGGGTTCCCGAACTATTTTTCCTGATAGACCCCCTAGTCTGCATAATGCGGGAATTTTTCTGTTAAATTGCCATATCTGGTTTCCATATGGTTAAATCATCCTTCAAAATTGAATCTTTGGCTTCCAAATACTACGAAACGATTTCAAAAATTATAAAAATCTTTGGCCATATTTTTTTCTCATTGTCATGGACCACTTTGGGAGCCTTATCTTAACCCTAAACCTCGATTACACAAAAACTTTGCAATTCAAACTCAACGAATCTTAAGTAACCACGTGCGATGAAACTTGAGCGGCGTGATGTTTACATCTGGGTAGATGTTTGAGCAGGGGACGCCGTTCAACGACGCATTCAACGCATGCATAGAGAGGTTTTCGGAATATTTAGTGAAGTGCGCTTGCTAAAAATCTATTACTTTTGAATATTCTAACATATTCTAATATTTCCAACTAGAAATCAGCCTAACACATAATTCAAGGCTGGAAAGTTCATGCGAATGAATTGTTTCCGCCCGCCTATAAGAATCCGAAAAAATATCCAACTCCAATTCCAATTATTATCCAATCTTATCCAATTCTTCAATTTCAAGCCAATCCTGAATCAAAATGAGCAAAATCATTGGGTAAAAAACGATGCAGCATTATAAACCTAATTTTTATGCTTCATAATACGGGGTTTGAATTATCACAGTTGAATATTTGCATTATTCTTATGCTAGATGGTCAAAGGCTTAAAACAGTGCAGGTGATCAAGTACCTTGGAAGCAAAATCAATTCAGAAGGTAGAAGTGATAAAGATCTCATTAGTAGGATTAATCAGGCAAAGGCGGCTTTTAATAAAAAGAAAATGCTCCTTAGATCCAACAGCATCAACCTATGTGTAAGAAAATGCCTCCTCAAGACCTTCGTATGGAGCGTTTTACTTTATGGAAGCGAGACATGGACTCTTGGTCAGGATGGAAGAAAACGGATTGAGGCATTTGAAATGTGGTGCTACCGGAGAATCCTCAAGACATCGTGGGTAGACAAGGTGACCAATGAGGCGGTATTAAGGAGAGCTGAGGAAGTGCCATGCCTGTGGAGCACAATGAGAAAGAGAAGAGACTCCTGGATAGGCCACACCCTAAGACACGGAGGATTGTTAACAACAGTATTGGAAGGCTCAATAAGGGGCACCAACGCAAGAGGCAGACCGAGAAAGGAATACCTAAATCGGATTGTAGAAAATATGGGCTGCCATTCCTAATTAGAGCTAAAGAGACTGGTGCAAGATCGGGAGGAGTGGAGACGGAAGACAACTGCTGCAAACCAATCTTAAGATTGCCAACCGAAGAAGAAGAATATCCTGGCAGAAAAAAGACCAAAAACAAATATCCGTCCGTGCGATTACATCCCTATAATGCTTCGTCGATGCCTCTCGGAGATCGCGTTCGCTCCTTACTGGCGCTAATCGGTAAGGGGGGGTGGGGAGAAGGAGAGGTGAAAGTGAAAGTTCCTTGGTAAGCTTAAAGAGGGGGAAAGGGTTTGGGAAGTCGAAGTAAGTGATTCGTAGAAATTATTTGCATAGGATCTATCGCGTCCTTTCTTCCGCCTTTATGCAATGGGTGCGATGATCTCCCTTCGAAGGAGCTTGAATACCCGCAGGGGGTCTGCAAATTCAGAAGTCCCCAGGAGTTGGCGGTGTTCAACAAATCTCAGGCTGCGCCCGGTTTGGCCGACATATTTTCCTTTGCAGTCATCACATTGGAGATACTTGTCTCCTCCGAAAGAACCCTTGAGAGACTTCAAGGGGTGTAGATGTCAGAGGAAGAAGATTAGCCAGGTGATATGATATACCTCCAAAAAAAGAGGATTCACTCATTTGGGCCTATTTTTGTCAGGCGGGGCAAGAGAAGATTTTTGATGCTGACCTTAATTTCTATTAAGAATTTTCTCTATTTTTTATTTTTATTATTATTTCAGATTTTATATTCACAAAAAATACATTTTTTTGTGAATGATAAATTGTTTTATATATATATATATATATATATATATATAACTATATATATATATATAAATATATATATAACTCTTCTGCTCTACCATATATATATATATATATATGGTAGAGCAGAAGAGTTATATATATATACACGAGTAAAATGTAGCTTGCATACTGCAAGCAAGCAGATCGACAACACTAATTTCATATCGGCATCATATCGGGACGGCCCTCAAAAGAAAAAAAAGGGATTGAAAATATTCTTAAAATTTGCTGCTATTTAATCGTCTGGCATCGAACCCGCGTCTTCCTGGTGAACCTACTATGCAGCACAACAAAAAAATACCATCTCTTACTATGTGTGAAAATTCAAGCAGAAATATTGGCTCCAACTGCCTCAAACGACGTTCTACTTTTCAATAATGTAAATGGCTATCTGGATTCGAACCAAGGACGATCTAGAAAATCTAAAACATGTTTTTCAAATGTATCAATATTTTCTATCTATATGCCTAATTTCATGTTTTAATATTATTGGGAAGGGGTTTAGATTAATTCTTAAATATCGGATATTTTACTGATTGTAGAGACGCCTGGTGTCTAACCCAGGATATATTGGTAGCTATGAATGCACAGTATGATTTATTAGGACTTCATCGTGTTTCGTACAAAGTTTAAAGTCGATATCATGCCGGGAAGTACCTAAAACCTTTTTCTGTTATCTCCATAAGAAATGCATTGAAGAATGAAAATGGCTCTCTGGGATCGAACCAAGGACCATCAGCGAATATGTTAAATTTGATTACGAAATATATTTATGATCTCCAACTTCATGCCGAATTTCAAGTTTCCATGCCATCGGGAAGGGGTCCAAAAAAAATCTTAAAAATCGCCACAATGCATTTTAAACGGCCGATTTTTGCCTTGACCTAGCATCGAACCCAGGTTATTTTCCGTAAAACTCATTTATGTTTTCGATAGATCATGACCATATATAAAGGCTCCTAGAGTTTCGATTCTCTACCTATCCGGGAAGTATTTTTTTAAAATTCCCGAAAATCCAAGCAATGCATTTAAACAGGAAAAATCGGGACTTTGGGGCCTTCTGGAATCGAACCCATGACACTGATGATCAAAATCACAATTTTTCTGGCGGTTAATTGTTATGGCCAATACGCAGTAAAAATTTGAACTCAATCACGCTTGTGGTTTAGGCCGGTCTTCCTTTGGAAGCGACTATGAGCGACCGAGCGACCGGCGTATTCGGGGGACATCAGTTCGGGCGACCTACAGGCGATAGGGGTCTTCCACTGCAAGCGACTACCCGCTTCTCGGTCGCTGTAACGGTATTCTAGCTCCAGTGCTTGATTTCGGGACGATTTCCGCAACGACAAATATTAATTCGCATTAAAAAAATCGCTGAGTTGTAGATATCGTTGATGATACCATTTGAAAACTTTTTTCGAGAGCTTTGTAACAAGACCAATTTTACACTTTTACGTCCACCAATAACTGAAAAAAAGTTGTTTTATAATATCGATAACAACTTTTTATCTAAGAACAAGAACACTGACAATTTTTATTTTAGTTTATAATATGTTTCTTAATGTCATCTAAAGGTTTTATTATGATTGAAGTGATACTTTATGAGAAAAAAAGCACAAAGTAAGCAATCCGTGAAAGAGAGCGAAAAAACAGGCACATTTTTCGTCCATCCTTCAATTAGTAGCAAAAGCAATAGTAATAAAAATGTTTGGACCATGTAGAAGAACGCAAAATAAAACACGCAAAATTTTGGTGCAATTAGTTTTCCTGTGGGATCTCTACTTTAGTTTTTTTTCAACTCCAAACTCGGGTATCCATAATAGAAAATCCGAGTATTGTATAGAAAACTAGCAGAAGCGCCCGATGATTCTCAAAAAGGTGAAACTAGAGGTTTAAACGCAATAATTTCATAGCAATTTAAAATAGTAGGCAACGTCACGTGTATTATTTTTATTTACGTAAGTGAAATGTAATCGAAGTAATCGAATAGGAAATTGGATTAGCTGGAAATGCACCCCCTGCTATACGCCAACAGATACTCTGTAGAATACATATATTGCAGGTATACTCAGCAAAATAAAAATCAAGTATTTCCTGTAATTTGGTCCATCGGAGACCATTTTCAACATGGTAGGTCATACAGTTGCTTAAATCTTTGGTTAGGAATTTCTCAATTTTCTCCGAGTTGTGAGAGGGAGAACAATGATAGGAAAGAGTGCAGCAGAACATCAGAGATACTTCGGGGTGGGAAATTCCACCTCGATCTTCGTTAATCACCTCATGGACGAGGAGGATTTTAGCCCTTCGCAGCAAGACTCCGCAAGGGGTCCAAATGAAGAAAGGTGGAACTCGTGGAGACAATGGGGTTTCCTTTAACCCCAGGGCTAACCAAGGAGATCACACAATTTTTGCGGGAACGCTTAGAAAACGAAAACGTTTTAAGAAGAAGAAATTCCAACACTCAATTCAATAGCAAACCTTCTACTAATAGCACTTTGCAAGCAGTGTCGTGGAGCTCCTCTATTGCTTCCCTTCAAACAAGTTTCTTTTTCCTAGAAACTGAAACCTTGCTTTCACCTGGATTTCCCAGTCTATTCATATGGTTCTTACTAAAGACATCCCTTCTCTTGAACCTCGAAATTGGGAGAATTTCTTGGACGAAAATAACGAAGGGTTTTGGAATGGCAAAAGAAAGAAACAATTTTATCAAGATTTAAATATAAGATAAATATCTAAGATAAAACATTTATGAATGAGTTAAGTTTTCATTTCTTTTTACGATTATATTCATATCGACGATCAATTTTCCTACAAGTTCAGTCTTGACTCATTGATGAAAAAACACAATTGTTCTCGCCCAATGTAGCCGTTGTATCATTGTGATTGTCTTCCTAGCATTAACCTATAAATTGCAATAGGTGAGGAAGTAATATTGTTTATTTTCTTTTATCAACAAATTTCTTTATTTTACAGAGTTATTGATAACGTTGTCGATAGAGCATTACTTAAGTTCGTTTACTTGTAGCCCTCAAAAGATACTTTATATTTTCTTCTAATGCTCCGTTAATGCTCATAATTGTCCTTCGTTTATTTAAAAATGTTTCGTAAACCTTAGGTTTCAATATATTATTTCCGTTCAATTCTATTCATATTTCAATCAGTGCCAAAAGTATAACTTTTTGACAGTGATGTATGCAGTAGATATTTGAAATGACTGTAATTTGTCAATGAAACACTCAAAATAAGAGTTATTAATACTTAAAAATACAATTTGTGTAATATTTTGTACTGTTTAAAAATTTCAGTGAGCATATCTTTCCTAGCCATTCACTACGCAACACTGCTTACGAGCGACTGATTCCAATTCTGTATCAAAGTAATTAAATCTTTGAGGAATTTGTCTATAATATCCTCGAGAGAAGAGAATTGAAAACTCATAACACATTTGCAATGGTATTTTGTTCGTGAAATACTCCTCAGTGCGTATACATCATTTTAAGTCATGCACTGCGTAGCGGCGACTATGAGCGACGGATCCCATTTCTGTATCAAAGTAATTAAATATTTGAGGAATTTGTCTAAAATATCCTCGAAATAAGAGAATTGAATACTCATAACACATTTGGCATGTTATTTTTTTCTTGAAATACTCCTCAGTGCGTATATATCATTTTAAGTCATGCACTGCATAGCGGCGACTACGAGCTACGGATCCCATTTCAATAGGATCAGTCGCCGGTCGCCGGTGTACGCTCGAATCAAGTCGCCCATAGTCACCTGCAGTGGACGACGCTCCGTTACTTTCTGTGTATTGGGATTAGTCGCCCGTATACGGCCGTATACGCGTCGCTCGTAGTCGCTTCCAAAGGAGGACCGGCCTTAGGCTGTGAATTTGTATCCTATCTATCTATATATATGAATAAATCCGGAGAAGCATCTATATATAATAGATATATATATATATATATATATATATATATATATATATATATATATATATATATGTGTGTGTGTGTGCTTTTTTGTTGTCTTGTGCCAGATGATGAACGTTTAAATTTGAAACCGATCACCGTAATAAAACCTTTGTGCGGAATTTTTGCTTAGTTATTCCCTTCCTATCCTAATATATGAGTAATTTTTATGAATAAATTTAAATTACTTCCACATTAAAAATAACTGTCGAAACTTTATTCCTCTCAAGTATCTGAGCATCAGTTTCCCACAACTTCTCAAGGTATAACTATAATGATGACCATGAATTTGACTCAAGAATCACTTTTGAATGAGTCCATGACCATGACCTTAATCATAAGACCAGCCTACAATTTTTTCCTCCTTAGGAAGTGTACATAAAAATAAATTCTAAAATTGATCACAATGTGTTCCTGATGACAGAATCTTGATGAACCAGTATTGATCTCCTGACTGTCTTGGGCAATATCTTTGCAAAAACCATTGCATGTATGCAATATGAAACAATACATAGAATTTTAGGTCTATTTATACACGTAAAATGTAGCTTGCATACTGCAAGCAGATCGACAAACTACCTTCATGTAGGAATCATATCGCGACGGTCCTCAAAAAAAATAAAGGATTGAAAATATTATTAAAATTCACTGCAATTTAATCGTCTGGCATCGACCCCGGGTCTTTCTGGCGATACTTACTATGCAGCACAACAGAAGATCACCATCTCTACCTATGTGAGGAAATTCGAGCAGAAATATTGGTTGCAACTGCCTCAAACAAAGTCCTACTTTTCCCATATATTCCTTACGTGAGAAATTGTAATGTGCTCTGGCATCGAACCCAGTAAACGCATGGTCTTATCTAATTTTTTTCCTTAAACTGAGTCTTTTTATACAACTTCTATCTAAGCAAGAACTCCCTATTATTTCGATAAGTGTATGAAAGAAATAATAAAAAACTATCCCATTATGTTTTATATGGCAGATATATTTACCGCCCAGCATCGAACCCGGGTCTTTCTGGTGATACTTCCTATGCAGCACAACAGAAGATCAACATCTTTAACTATGTGCGAAAATTCAGACAGAAATATTGGCTGCAACTGCCTCTAACAACGTACTACTTTTCCCACATATTCCTTATGAAAGAAATTTTAATGTGCCCCGGCATTAAACCCAGGAACAGTATGGTCTTATCCAAATTTTTTTCAAAACCCTTGTCTTAATATACATATTCCAAATAAGCAAGAACTACCTATCATTTCGATAAGTGCATCAAAAAAATAATGAAAAACTACCTCAATGTATTTTAAAGGGCAGATTTTTGCATCGTCCTAGCATGGAACCCAGTATTTTTTCCGTGAAAGTCATTTATGTTTTCGATAGATCATGACCATATATATAGGCTCCTTGAGTTTCGATTCTTTACCTATCCGGGAAGTATTTTTTTTTTATTCCTGAATATCAAAGAATACATTTAAAGGGGAAAAATCAGGACTCTGGGGCCTTCTGGAATCGAACCCATGACACTGAGGTTCAAAATCTCAATTTTTCTGGCAGTTACACGTTATAATATGCAGTTACGAATATGCATTCGTAAAATTAAATTAAGGAAATACGCCAATCAAAGCAAAGTTAGAATAAAAATCTGCAAAAGATGAAAATGCGGAAAATAAATTGACCTGTGTAGTATTCGGTTCAGTGCAAGACATAATGCAATTGAATCCTATGTTCATTAAATGGCGTCTACCACAACAATGAGCTCCGTTTCTAATTAAATAAACAATTAGACAATAGGCAACGTAACTATGTAAATAATTTTGAAGAACGTAGAAGAAGAATTGGCCAAACTGCAAATTTACCAAGAATTGAATTCTAAAGTCCATTTGGAGATGATGGGAAAATAATTTGATGTGAATACAATTGAAAAGAGTAAACATAATAAGCATTAAATTGTAATCGCAGAAATTGTATTACTTACGATGAATCATCCAGCGAGTACTAAGAACAACGTAATCCAAGGTCGTTCAAGGAAATCAGCGTAATGTGTGTGTAACAAAAATCTACACAATTTAATGTGTTGTTTTTTGTTGTTCATTTTGATGAAATTACATTGTTCTTGATGCATAACAATATGATTCACATTTTCAAACTGTTGAAAGCATCATATTAACTAACTCATATGCTGGGGTTTTTATTCTGGGGGATTACAATCTTCCCAATATCGTCTGGTCCGATGAACCATGGAATGAAGATAACTTCAATCACTCTAACATGGCACCTCAAGGTAACCTGTTACTGAACACCTTTTCTTTCTTAGGGTCACAACAAGTGAACTCAATTAAAAATTAAAATGGTGTTCTGTTGGACCTTGCTTTCAGTAATTGTCATGTTAAGTGTAATGCTATCACAGAGTCCAATCTGAATTGTCATGTGCACCACTCAGCAGTAAGTTTCCATATTCAACTTGCAAATAATGCAGAGATTTTACCATATATTATTACTTTGTTTGATTACAAAAATTTTGATTATGACTCGATAGCTAATGCTTTGAATAATATTAATTGGGCAGGATAAATAACTTAAATATTGACGAGGCTACCCATTATTTTTATTCCATTCTGAATGAGATCATCACTGCCTTTACTCCTGTAATTACCATTAAAATAATAACTTTCTCAAATAGTTTTCATGTGAACGAAAAAATCTCATTTCACTTAAGAAACAAAATCATAGGAATTACAAAATAACAGGAGAAGATAGTGCTTATCAAGAATTTTCTGAACTACGTAAAAAATGCAAAACCCTAGCCAAAAGTTGTTATCATATGTACATCAAAGATGTGCAAGGCAATATCTTGAGAAATACAAAATACTTTTGGACACATGTTAATAATCTACGTAGTTCAACAAAAATCCCATCATCAATGTACTTTGATAGTAGGAAAGGTGACAATTGTACTGATATTTGTGATCTTTTTGCGAAATATTTTTCTAAGGTTTACAATGATAACAAACCTAATGTTTTACCTGAGATTAATCTAAATTTCAATGTAAATCTGTCCACATTCTCACTCTCTGTAACAAACACTCTTTGTAAACTAAAATCTGTTGATGTTACCAAATCTCCATGTCCAGATAACCTTTCACCTCATATTCTAAAAAATTGTGCCAATTCACTGGTTTATCCTTTGTTTATAATTTTTAACAAATCACTCTCCAATGGTATTTTCCCTGAAGCTCTCAAATCCTCATTTGCTATTCCAATTTACAAGAGTGGCAATAAGCATGATGTGACTAATTATAGACCCATTGTAATTCAATCTGCTATTGCAAAAATATTTGAAAGCCTTATTGTAGACACCCTGAGCACAATTTTTGAACCTGTCATTATCAATGAACAGCATGGATTTAGGCGTGGAAGATCCACTGCAACTAATTTACTTCTTTTTCAGAAGGATGTTTCCAACCTACTTAATCAACATAATTTTGTCTTATTTTAAATCTCAACAAAAATCAATCAATCACCTTGTCTTTGGGCAAATTACCTGTTAATAATGACTGCGTGAAACTCCTGGGATTCTTTCTTGATCCCAAATTAACTTGGAAGGAACACATCAATAATCTCTGTTGCAAATTATCAAGAGTAATTTTCATGCTACGCAGACTAAAATTATCTGTCTCCGATGTATACCTGCGTCTTGTTGGTCTTCTTCCGGTTCAAATAAAGGGAGGTTATTAAAACATTTTATAAGCCAACTTCGACTTTAAAAGAACTTCTTCAAATTACTCAAACACAACTTACTCGTACAATAGATTACTAAGCTCCACCAAGCACTGACGCCACTGACTCTAAGGAAGGCGCGAAAAAGAAACAATAGAAAAACAAAACTATGAGACACTATGAGAAATTAGGTAGGAGAAGTTGCCTCTCACTATGAGAATTATAGAGGAGGAATTGCCTATTGTAGCTGGTAGCGCCTACAGCGCTTACTGTGTCGATTAAAGATGCCCCACCATGGTATGAACTCGGTTTAGTGCAAGACATACTCCAATTGAATCCTATGGCCGCGGCGCCTGCTTCTGGGCAGAACACCATATGATGATGAGGATAATATAGACGGCGTGCGGAATATTATCAAATATCCTTTCCGGTGAAACTAACACCCTAATATTTTCTGAGGAACGTACTCTTCCTAGCGCGACTTAAAGCTGGCATTGTGAAAACACTTTCTTTCTCAAATCAATTCCTACTTACTGATTTGGATTTCAGACCTCAATGAATATATAAGGTCGAAGGTTTCCGCGGCGAACGGCTGATTCCGTGGTATCTCTTTCGGGATTCCACCGCGATGAATGTAGCAGCTGCGACGACGACGTTTTCATGTGCATTCGAAAAAGTAAATTAAAGGAATAAGCTTAAGAATATTGAGTTAGAATAAAAATCTGCATAAGATAAAAATGCGGAAAATAAATAGACGATTACCTGTGTAGTATTCGGTTCATTGCAATACATACTGCAAAATAATTCTATATTCATTAAATGGCGTCTACCACGACAATGAGCTCCGGAGGATTAGAAACGGCCGTTTCTAATTAAATAAACAAATAGACAATAGGCAACGTTATTATGTAAATAGTTTTGAAGAACGTAGAAAAAGAACTTTATTCTTAAGCCCGTTCGGAGAAGATGGGAAAATAATATTCATACAATGATACATGCAAAAATTGTTTTTACTAACCAAGAATTATCCAGCGTAGAACAACGTAATCAGAAGGTCGTTCAAGGAAATCAGTTTATTTTATGTGTAGATATTTGTTTTTCATTTTGATGAAAGTTGAATTACGTAATATATTACGCACGAATTGTGTACTACGTATTAATTAAAAAAAACGAAGAAAAAGGACTTAATTTAAAATTCTCTTTGGTGAGGATGACAGAATAATTATACGTAATTTAAAATAGAAAAGAAGAAACATAATAGGCATATAATAAAAAGCACAGTAACTCACACACGAAAAGCAATCCACCATATAGGTAAAACAACGATATCCTAACATCGTTCAATGATACCATGTATTTCCTGAGTAGATATTTGTTTTTCAATTAGATGAAAGTTACAATTTCTTGATATTCAATGATAACATGGTCCTTCAAGAAAGGCGGGCAGCAATGAGTTTGGTTGCCGGTATGAGCTTTTCGGTGGCAATATATCACAATGTATGTAGTATGAAAGTGAAGCATACATGAGATGTTTTAGTCTGAGTTCAGTATATGGTAAAGTTATCGATGAAGACTGTTCGGAAATAATTTTTGTTTTTTATTAAAAAATTGCCCTATTTCAATGAAATTTTCTGGGAAGACATTTGAAATATTGCGGCTTATTTATTATCTACAACATGGTGTAGGTTTTGTTGAAATATATTCAGTATCAAGGGAGATATTGAATTATTTCCAAACAGTCTTCATCGATAATTTTACCCATTAGTTTAACGAACACTATAGTTAAGTAATATAGCATATATAGTATATTTCATAGCTCACTTAACCAAATACATTTATCATATATTTACCTCCCTATCTATTTATTTATTTATACTAATATCTATGTACTTCATTCTCGAATAATCTCACTACTTACATGACTATTCCGATTATCTTCGTTGATAAATGGTCTTGTATCCTTTACATAAACTTATGTTATCACAGTATGTATTCCCGAATAATTCATTTACCGTGCAGATATTAGCTGTCCATTTTGATGAAAGTTACATTTTTCAACCTTCAGTAATAACATATATGGAAAGAAACATTAAAAGATATTCAAAACACATCAAACCTTTATCATGTCGTATGAAATCAGGATCGTAAACAAATTTGTTTTCGATTTAAACAATGGTCGTTGTCATAGATTTAATTTTCGAAAGGAGGAGAAAAAAACGCAATAAATTGGCGTTCAAACTAAAATTTTGCAAATTTCGTGTCGGAATGTTGAAATCGGTTGCAAGAAAAGTAAATTTAGACCAAATTTATGCTAAGAAGGAGAATTTATAAAAAAAATCCGTAATGGAAAATCGATTCGCCGTGAGAGTATGTGAATAATAATTCAGAGCTTCCGCTCAGGCATCGTTTATTGAAGTATCGGAAGTTCTTTGTGATTTACGATTACTTTTTCATATTTTAATGAACGAAAGAAATTTGCTCTGCATGGCCATTTTTCTTTTTCCCCGTTAAAATACATTGAGAAAAAAACGTCTCTGGACTCAAACTGACTCAAACCTAGGACAAAATCTGTGAATTTTCGATTTTTCCCCGGGTTGAGAGTGAATTATAAATGTCCCCTGAAAATTTTTGCCTTCTAGCTCAATTAGAAATAGCCAAACAGTTTGTATGAATCAGTCAGGATTGCAGCTTTATATATAGTAATATATATAGTAATGAATCCGGAGAAGCATCTATATATAATAGATTTGAGAAGTGCCTTAAATTAATTAAAGTTTCCAATTATATCCTTAGGGGGGATTTTTGCAATGCCCTGCATTAAAACAAGTACTTTTGTGTAATTACTCTCCACCAACTGTACTGTATAATCCAAATCAAGTTAAATGTAGAATTTCAGGCTGACATTTGTTGGTACAGCCCTTTACAAAGCCTTTAGAGTTTTCAATGCATTTTTAAGGGTAATTTTTATAATACATAAATTGTGAAAATAAAACTAACTTTATTATAGTATCTTCCACTTTAATCCACATATTGGTTTACAGCCATCAATCACTTCAGAAACTGCTTAAAAAAAACTGAGTTAAAGAGTTCTGCTATGTATTCTTCACAAGGAAAGATTCTCATGGATATCTTAAAGTAGAATAATTAAAGCTCCTTGACATCTAATCAAGTGCATAATCATCAACAGCTTGTAAGTAATGCTATCTGAACTCTTACTGAAATTATGAGCTTGAGTTATCTATCTTTTCTGGAAGCACTCGAAAAAAAACCCACTGTCCAGTACTGGCAAAAAGAAAAGCAACACCCCCTGTGTCGCTATTTGCAGTAAGTCACAGAACCTCTAGGAGAGAGGAAGTTTGAGAGCTATGTGAAAACAATGTATGCAGCAGTGAAGTGGTACTGGGGATGGGGAGAAGGCGGAGCATTGTTCCTTCTTATGATTTTAATAAATACTGAACTCACAAGCAGCATAGGAACATATGGGTAGAAGGGCCCTGTTAATATATTTTGATAGAGAATGACCATAAATATAGGCTCCTAGAGTTTTGATTCTCTACCTATCCGGGAAGTATTTTTTAAAAATTTCGGAAAATCAAAGCAATGCATTTAAGTGGAAAAAATCGGGACTCTGGGGTCCTCTGGAATCGAACCCATGACACTGAGGTTCAAAAAATTCCCCTAAATGGTATCACGTAACAAGCCACATCCAACCCCCCACATCAATGCATATCAAGTAAACAAGTGAAAAAATCAAATAGATCTATTTGATTTTTCACTCACTTCCTCTCAACGAGTGAATCAAACACTTCGAACAATCGATTGGATCCATTTGGTTTTTCACACACTAAAAACAATCGAATAAATTCACTCGGTTAGGGTAGTGAAAAATCAAAATGCTTTATTAGAATTATTGTATTCTATATATATTAAGGCAGAATCGTGTTCGTCCGTCTGTCCTCCCGGCCTGCACGCACAAGCGTGCAAAAATTTAAATGCTCCCAAAAATAGCCTCACCTCAGGGCATAAATACTGCTGGCCTTGCTCTGCATTGGGGCGAAAAATCGTGGGCACTCACTCTCTCTTTTGGCATTGCATGCAAAAATTTAAATGGGTAGGCTTAGCATAGCCAATGGGTCCAATGTAACATGTGCAACACAAAATTTTAGGTACTATTTGACTTTTTTTGGCTGAGATGAAAAAATTTGCAGAAATTAGGGACGACAGATGCAGGCCTGCCTGCGGAGCAGGCAGTAGGCAGCTGCTAGTCTATTATATTTAATTGAATTCGTTCTTAGTATTTCTGAATAAGTGATTTGTCCCTCAATTTTTGCCTTTTTAAATATTATAAAGATGGCTATGTAGAAAAAATTATGAATGTCCCAGTAAAATGTGATTAGAAAAGAATGCAGGGACAGCAAATAACAGGATTTCAAGTATTTGCTTGAAATCTAATCTATTTTCATTATTCAAAATTTAATCTGAAACATTGTAACGTAGAAAAAATGTCATTTATCAAGCTAAAAATTCTTTTCCAATCTTCATTCGAGCTATTTTCCAATGTTATAATCAAAAAATATCTCATTTCTATTTAAATTTGATTTACATTAATACTGTTTTAGTATATTAATTAGGGGATTTTTCCCATACCCTTCCATTTTGTACTCACCGAGAATAATTCATACTTCATCAGCATCAAATATCTCTGCCAGACTTCCCCTAAATGGGATCACATAAAGCGGCACCTCTTGAACGCATATCAAGTAAACGAGTGATAAAAATGGAACACATCTCTTCGATTTTTCGCTCACTTCCTCTCAGGGAGTGAATCTTTCACTTCAATCAATCAAATAAATCTATTTAATTTTTCTTTCACTTGCTAAAAACAATCGAATAAATTCACTCGGTTAGGATAGAATTGAATAGAATAGAAAAAGTTTATTGTTCTTGGAGTTCTTCGTCTACTTAAGAACATACTAAAAAGAAATACAAATATAAAATAGCTCATAACATTATAAATTAAATTAAACAGCGGATACATTTTTATTATAAAAAATAATAGACTTTTTATATAACATCATGGAGTGAATGGCATTTTATTCCCTTTCCAATACAAAAAGATAATGAAAAAATTTATTTTTAAAAACAGACAATGAATTGTAATTTAATATCATTAAGAATGCTATTTCATAGCTTTGCCCCAGCAATACAAAAAGATTTTTGGTATGTAGTGGTTCTGTGTTGTGGGATGATTAAGTAGTTGAGAGACATTACATTAGTCTTTTTATCCCTAATTGGAAAAAGTTGCATCAAGTATTCTGGTTGTTGATATTTATAAAGACTGTACAAATATGATCCAAGCATATACTATTTTCTTCTAGTTTTTACCTTTAGCCGTGCAAGATTGGCAAATAGGGAGTAATATGATCAACTTTTTTTAAGTTAAAAATGAACCTCACACACATAAGCTTAGCGTTGAGTTCTTCGGTGAGGTCATGGTACAATTGGCAGCAGTAGTCAAAATGGGGGTGAATAAGTATAGATACAAGTTGCTTACGGGTATGACGGGGTAAGAGGTTTTTTTGAGTTTTAAGCTGATAAAGAATAACATTAACTTTATTACATTTGGCTGGCACATGGTTGTGCCATGACAGGTTAGGGACCTTAGTGACCCCAAGATTTTTTATCAAATTTGAGTATACTATTTCCTCATCACCAACAGTTATTTTGGGTATAACATTAAGGATAGTGAAAGTATTAACATTAGGATAGTGAAAGATCTAAATGCTTAATTCGAATACTTCGATCGAAGCAAACAATCGAATTATTCGATTGTTCCCACCTCTAGGAGAAACTATGCACAAGCAAAATATGTTGATTGATGTAAAACTTTATCCTGGGTGACATTTCACACTTTCTTTACATTTGATAGACTAACTTGATTCTAACATGAGCTTGAACTCCTTTTTAAGATCAAATAATATCTATTCCTCATCTCTGAGCATCAAGGTACTGTAAAACTGAGGATAAAGTTTACAGACAGTCCTCTTGCATCATAATGTGTCATCATCATGTTTCTCAATCATTCTGTATATAAGAAGTTTTCTTTATAGTTCTTCAAATGCTGATCATTACATTATACGAGTATCCAGATGGAATTGAATCAATAAGGACACCCACTAGACCATCTCTTAACTCATTTCATGTTTAACTTCCAACATTACAATCCTAATTCTTTACTTATAATAAATCCAAAATCAAAAGTTACATTAATCTATGCCCGATCTCCGTGTGTGCAGCTTGCAAGAGAGATACAAGAGTGATAAGAGAGGTGAAGAGGCAGGGTTGCTTAGTAACGTGAGAATTTACATACGTCTTATCAGTGAGGACTCCCCTCTCACCTTGTTATCATTAGGCATGGACTTTCCTTTCCCTGAAAATGAAACATCTGTGTTTGGGGCTTCATCTAAATCATATGAACATGAATAGAAATGTCGAGTGACTAAATCTTAAGATTGCAATAGATTTTTTCATGTTTTTATGAATAACAAGTTTTTTTGAAAATCTGTATTAATTTTTCTGAAAAGTAGTATAAGAGACCTTTTTAAAAAAATCTTATCAAATAATGATGGGAAAAAATATTACATAGAAGTTAACTTATGAATTAATTCATTAGGAAGTGACGGTATAATTGTACTGAACTTCTGTAACGTCTAGGATTTTTTTTAATTCTGTCTAGAAATCTCCTTTGAATACTTTGATTCTATAAGACAGCAGAATATATCGTAATAGCTACAGTAACAAAGTAGTTTCCTTATTCCCGCCATAGTAAATGATAATATTTTCTTATTCTTCTGTTCTTTTAATAATCATTCCTTATGGGAAAATTTTCCCTAACTGAACATCGAGCAGAGGATAATATTTGAAAACGTCCTTCTTAGTTTGGATTAGGGTTAGAAAAACAAACAATTAGATTCAACATTTTTTAATATTGATGTTCATATAGAAGGTAAATATAATTGGAGGAACCCTGCCATAAAAGTGCTCCTTTGATACAATAGCTTCATAAACATTACAGATGAACATAGGTTGAGAGCTTAAACCATGAGAAAAATATTAAGTAATTATTGCAAGTCAAATACAGATAGACATGCCAATGGTCGCTGAAATAATATATCAAAGACAAATATCGATATAAAAAAGGAAATATTTACAAAAACTAAAACATTGAACATTTCCAATAACAAGAAATGCTGAAGCTGGGCAAGTTCATTTTTAAACTTATACTAAATAAATTCCTACCATAATAAAGCATATAATAACACATCAATAACAATGCAAAGCTATCACAACTTTTATAAACAAATTTAGGCAGACTAAATTTTAATAAAACATCATTACTGGTATCTAATAAATTTGGGATGAAAACTATATAATAAATCAAGTTTGTTTCATACATAATTTATTATTTATTGCAACACGACATCTCAAAGGAATATTATGCGACTAAGTTTTATTATGATATATATAATTTACTCTTCACATAATCCACGTAAAAGCTGTCTGTCTGATTTTGCAATTCTTTTTCCACATATACTGTAATAGTAAGAGTCACTCAGAAAAATGCACCAAAAAATATACTTGGAAACTCTCACAATACGCATTAGAATTATTTATGCAATACTGGAATGAGAAGATTAGCCATACATTAAGATGGCCTCTTATGGTTCAAAACATGATACAGCTAACATATGAAACCTTCTTTCCCCCATATTATCAAATAAATTATTGATCAAATAACAACAAATAGTCCAAGCAAAACCAACCATTGTCAAAATAATGCCTGTATGAAAAAAGAAAATTTAAATTAAGGCAAAATTCTTGTTGAAAATGCAATAATTTACAAGGAGTAAATACTGGATACCTACATTCTTAGTTTTCTTCCCAAGCAATTATACCAATATTTATAGCCAATATCAATCCCAAACATAAAAATAGGATGAATTTCTTCTTCCTAGCCTTTGACTAAAAAGGAAAACAAAACATTAATAGGATGACTTAAATATAGATCACTAAAAATAAGAAGCATCTATTGCCTCAAATTCAAAACCAACAAGTAACATTTATGTTCAAGTTCCCATAAGTTAAAACTATTACCGTAAAATGGGGTAACTTTGGACAAATTTTCATATTTTTCTAAATTTTTCGTACTATAGATATATTATTTACATAAGATATGTACATCATTCGTTTTGCACATTCATTAGCTATTATACGCCGTAATTCATGTTTAAAAAAATTTAACCCTGTTCAATCAAATTTGACCTGAACATTGTCCCGAGTTACCCCACCGAGTGGGGTAACTTTGGACATTGTAATTTTTTGGACAAAAATGGGTAAAAATGAAGCCTTTACAACCAATATTACTTCTAAACGTTTATTTTTAACGTTTTTACCTGTCTTTAAACACTTAAACAATTATAAATTCGTTTTATAATGGTGAAAAATTGGTAAAATATTAGTTTTAAACATTTTTCAGTTCTTTGGTAAAACTTATGTAAAACAGTAAGTTTTGTAATATCATTCGTGCCATCAAATATGGCCTTAAAGCTTAATATACATTTTACAAATGCATACTTATCAATAAGCAAGCCTTACATCTCATTGGCAAAATATACTCCAATCTCTGGCACAGAGAACAGAGCGCTCTTTCCTACTCTTTGAGGGGGGTTAATACCTGGCACGATTTCGTTAGCGCTGTACCAAATTTTGTCCTCCCTACTAGGCCTCTTCCAGTTACCGCCAGACTTTTCCATAGCTGTAACTAAGCACCTGTCACTTTGCCCGCCTTTTTCTGTAATTTGCCCTGGGTACAGTTCCCCCTCAAAATTCACCAAAAAAAATTGCCCCACGTCAAGATCAATTGGAACCCTTCCTGCGGAAGGTCCAGGGCTTTCGTTTTCGTCTTGAACGGAAATCATTTCAATGTCGGAGATTCCAGGGGAAGAAACGTCAAACGTCATCAACCTCTTCGCTCCCAGAGCTGCTGCTGGAGTTATCGTTCATCACCAACCGGGCGTTTTTCTTCCTTCCACCGCGGCTGCTGCTACCTCCCCGTCCGCGTCGAGTTACTCGTGAGCTACGAGCCCCACGTCCGCCGTTGGATGGTACGTCCTCACTTTGATGGCGTGCAGCTTCCACGTCCTCTGATGAAATACTTCTTCCCGGCGGTAGGTCTAGTCGTTTGCGGTTGTTGCTCCGGTGACGCGAGACAGTTTCAGCGAGGCGTTGCTCCAAATGGTCCACAAAATCTTTGGCAACTCGATCAGCAAGGATGGCGTTTTCGGTTCCCATCACGCGGTAGGGAAGTCTTCGGAGGAGTTGTTCAGGATCCAAGGGGAAGATTCCTGTCTTCCTAAACCCAGCCTGAAGGTTTGAGGACGATGTTCAGAAATTTTGGAAACTCGGTTTTCGGGATGGAGCCACACTTCATATGTTGACATAGTTACTAAATACGACACAAACGTGTCCTCCTCATCATCACTAAGCACAGAAGGACGGCCGTAGTCAAGTTTAGGATTTCTTTTCAGTAGCGTTGACAATGTACTTTACGGAATTCCGTATACGTCCTCGGCCTTCCGCAAGGTTATTTTGCCCCTTCGGAGCAGGTTGACAGCATCCTCAACAGCTTCATCAGTGTAATTTCGATAATTCCTCGTCCCAAGTGGCCGAAAATAAGTCCTCGGCATGATTTCCTACTAAAAAAGTCCAGTGTTAGTACGTTTTAAGCCAGGTGGGGTAACTATGGACATGTAAACACTGTCCAAAGTTACCCCACCAGGTAGCAACTTTTCGTTTCATCGCTCGTCTTAAGTTAACCAAACAGTATTTTCTTACGCGAAAAAGCACATAACTAACTCAGATAAGCATGTCACAGAATACATACCTTATTTATTCCACTTCGTTGTAAATATTCTACTTCCAGACCACTTAATCTAACAAACCGGTGAGAGCGTCATTGTTGCCATTGACTGAATTTGACCGTAGACAGCTGAGATGTAGGAAGAAGTTCACGTAACTTCTGCTAGAAGTTGCCACATCCAAGAGCTGCGATTTGACGCGTTGCCACGCATCTTGGTGGCCGGGGGCAAGCCGTGCGATTTAAAATATTTAAAGAGAGTGTTTGTCCAAAGTTACCCCGCTAGTCCAGAGTTACCCCATTTTACGGTAATAACTCATATCATTCTCACTTAATGCAAAAATAGAAATCAATTAAAAGTACTAAGTGAAATCTGATGGAATTTCATTTTTTTAATAAAAATATTTAATTTAAATATTTCTTCTCCGATTAAAAAAATAGAACTCTTTACAAAAATTAAGTTTCAAAACTTATCATTAGATTATGGCAAGAACTTGAAAGGAATTTACCAATTTACCAATGATGAAATGGAGTGTTCAGGATTAACAATGTGTTTCTACGTTTTGACCAATTTATTAGCTGAAGATTCTTAGGTTTTTATGATTTTGAATCAATCAAAACATCCCAGACCAAACTGTACAGATTTTTTTCTGACTCTATATATACTACGGACTTACTTTATACACACACAGATGCTTTAGTGAAAATAAATTGAAATATTTTCTTAGTATTATACTGGATACATTAATCATTACTAAAATTTAGATTGAGATTAAGTAACATTTACTTATTTTTCTTTCTAAATAAGGCTTACAAAATTTAAAAAGCAGAAATAACAAACACTTGCCCTTCTGTGTTGGCCACTTCTGATGATATGCTATAGTTTTCACCCTTTAACGAAGTGGCATTACAATTAATAACAGGACAAATTTACTAGAATTTCATAGAAGGAATCACTCCCGTTTTAGTCCAAATCTGTGCTTGTCACAGTACTTATGTATTAATTTTGCCATTAAAAAATACTCAGCTATTGGAACCAAAAAAGTTAATCAACTCTTTTATTGCCAGCCTCTATTAGCTGGAATATGTGAAAACTGATATGGACCAATACATCAACTTATGGTAGTTTTCACGCATACTTCAAGAGCAGAAATATATCTTTGATAGCAACCTATAGGAGGACAAGAAATAATAATCCAATTGACAATAATCAATAATAATAATTTTCTGCTTCCAAAATTATTTTTTCCCTTCAAAATGAAATTTATAAAGCATTCATTTAACAGGATGGGGCAGCATGGTAGTTTAGCGGTTAGAACACCTGCCTGGAAAGTGGGGGACCTGGGTTCGAGTCCCAGTCATGTCACAATTTTCACTACTTGTTCAACCTTATTTCCTCCCATTTTTTTTACTGATTACTTATCTTCTAGCGATTAAATTACATCTTCCTACTTTTAAAGCATTCTTTGCCTTTAAGTTAGCATTTATTCTAATATAAATAACATCGTACAGTGGGCTAGAATCAAAAAAAGCAGGAAAAAAATACAAAATTAGTTTTTTTGATGGCTGACTTAAAACTTTGCATGATTACAGCTCAATAAATATCGCATACAACTATGCAAGTGATTTGATTCTTGTGCGTTAATATTATACAGGGAGTCAAACCTGACCAAATTTTGCAAGAATGCCAGTCTTAGATTTTTTGGGAAATTCTTCACATTCAAACCAATGCTGAACCCATTTTAAGATCACATTTGAGTATTTGCAAACTATATGTTACAAAATGAGAGACATCGGAATTGTAGCATCTATTATATTGAAGGTTATAAGCAGTATTTTTTATTTTTATATTTTATTATATTCTATTATATATAGCAGAATCATTTATGTAGCCTTTTTTGTGTGGGTGCCAACTACTGAATTCTAAATATGGGGTCCAAGTATCACTGGTTTGATCATAGAAGACCCCAAATTTTGGATTTTCTCAAAATAAAGAGTTGCCAGGATTTCTGGAAATACAGGAAATTTCATTAAATGATACATAACAAACTGTCGTTGAACTGTTTGGGTGATATTTGAAATAAATTCATTCAAAACCCATATTCTGAATTGTTTCAAAAAATTTTTCACTTGACGGAAGAAGTACACATTGCATTGGAGTGCATTTTGGGGACTGACTTTTCATGAACAAGTCGATAAACCTGAATCATCAAAAAAAATTTCCATTTTTGTTAGGCACTTTCCAGAATCTTCAATGAAAAGAAAATTGATTTGATGAAAATTTTACAATAAAGAATTATATAAAAAAGAAAACTATGTAACAGGCAGAGGCGTGGTCCTACATCTTAAATTACCGCCAAAGTGGAGATTTTCACCAATCTCACAGCATTGAAACTGTGATTTTCCATTATGACTTCTCATCTTAAATATTTATGGAGGTAAAAAACTTGCTTACAAACAACTCCACTGTGTGTCCACTATTTTTAAGCAAAGAATGTGCCCTAATATATTTAGTGCGAATATGTGTTCCCCTTGTACATCAAAATATTCAAGAGGAATTGAAAATAGATATAATACTACACATCATAACATCATTCAATGAAATTAAAATTAGAAAGAAAAATTAAGTCGTCATTTCTTACCTGGTACTCACTAGCACGTCGAAGTTTAGTTGCGCCTTGAGACACAGAAATTTCAGATTTCTCTACATTTGCTTCAATGCTATCAACTATTTCACCTTGTTCATGTACCAAGATCCTAAAAAACTTGGTTTACGTCGCTGATGTCATTCTAAAAGAAAAAAAAACATTTGAATCACTTAACATACTTAATTGATTAAAAATTACTAATTTATTATACAATCTATAAGTTTAACCTTAATAGATCTTTAAGACCTGCTAAAGCTTCTTTCTTTAATAAATTCCCACTGTGGAAGTCTGGCTACTTATGGGACTTGAACTAGTAAATACCTTCCCTTCCTTGGATGTAATATCTCAAGTTTTTTTCTCACTCCTATTTTTGTAAGGTAACAGTAAATAATTTCATCACAAATTTTTTCAACATTTCTTCTTCCACTTTGAATTGATATACTCTTTAGTTCTATCTCTGAGCTGTGTTCATATCAAAGGAAGCTAACCAGTTATTCTTTTTTCATTTTGTTTTTCCATTGAGAAGTTAAAACATTTTACTAATGTTCTTTTCAATATATTGCACCTTTTACATAAATTATGGTATTATTCCACCACTATAAAAGTTTTAATTATATATTTTTATTAATGTTAATTACCGTATACACCGGCGTATAAGTTGATCCAGCATATAAGTCGATCCCTAAAATGTTTTGGTGAAATTCAGGCTTTAGCCTATGTTCAGCGTATAAGTCGACCCAAAAAATAAGTCAGCACCACTTCCCCAGCTCTATTTTATGAGAATAAAATCTACGGTATCCATAAATACATGATAGTTTAAGGAATATTTACTGCATAAGATTAAAACACTAGAATTGTTTCTTTCAGCTGACATGTCAACTTCTTGCCTCTGCTTAACTATTACACAAGTTTCATTTGTTGGTATCACTCAGGCTACACAAATAAATATGGGTTATATAACCGAAACACAATGGTATTAAAAATTTATTATAGAAATAATGGTAATATAGCGTGGTAATATCAAATCACGACACTGCTAAAGCAACTTCAAACCCCTAACGCTAAATTGAATCATAACAATAATATAAACAAAAACAAACTATGATGTGCTTTTGATCTTCATTTGTAAAAAGAGAACATCCAAATATATATTTTTAAAATAAAAATACATGTGAAGAAACGAATATAATTTGGGAAGAATAAATATGCTTCAAATTTATTTTAAAGATATGAAAATGGAGCAATTCTTTTATTATGAAAACATGTCATAATACATATGTGGTCATTTTAAAACCTTAAAACTTCCTCATCTTCATCAAGTAAAGAGAACTGTTAAACAAAAAAAGTTTTATTTAATTATTATGGCTTTTTACCATGTAACGCCATCTTCTCACATTGATTCCAAAGAAAACTTTGTCTGTGCGATTTTATTGGTAGTATTTATTGGTTTCTATGGTAGTTGGTGGCTTGCAGATAATTAGGATGCCGGGCTTTAAATTTTAACATTTGGCCAGAAGTGTATTCTGTGATTAAATTTGTTTTATATGATATCTATATTAGACTTGCCAAAAATAAGTTTCAGTAAGAAATAATTGTGCTGAGTTGCAAGAGTTTGGGTACAACAAGTGTTATGCAGCAGTTTCAATTATTTACCCCTTGGTGGTAAAGGGTTAATATTGTGTTTGGCGTAAAAGTTGAGCCCTGATGTTTGAGAGATCTTTATAGGCTTCAAAGGTCGACTTATACACCGGCATATACAGTAATTGAAACTCCCTCTTCCCTGAACTACATCCTAGTAAAGTAGATGGTAGAGGTCCTAGTAAGTTCTAATGATCCACAGAGCTAAACTCGCTAGAAGCTTATTCATGGTATGATCATAACCAAGCCAGAAAGGTCATTAAATAGGAGCCAGACAAAAAGGAGTTCATGCAACACTTGTACCTCAGTGCATGGGCTCAAATACAAGTATACTCATAGAGTGGACACTATGAGTGATGCTGTCATTTTTAAATCACTGTTTAGGAAGTCAAAAAGTGACACCTCATCTAATTATCTCATGTATATAACGTGAGAAAATTTTAATATGCCAATGGCATACATGGAGCTTGAAAAGGAGAGTGTTGCACCCACCAGTGATGGGAGTATGGCCATCTCAGTCATCATTCCACAAAATCCTTACCTAATGTTCAACAAAAAAAGATAAGGGAAGAAGGAAACAAGGGCTGGAACCAGGATGTTGATGATAAGTGTGGATGAAGAAAAACTGGAATAGCTGGATATATTCTCATACCTGAGTAGTATACTTTCTTAGAATGGAAGGTGCTCAAGATGAGGTTCTTTGACTTAGGCCAAGAAAGTTTTCAAGCAAAGGAAGCTAATCACAAGAGGTGTTGATAAGCAAATCAATAAAATATTAGTAAAATTAAGTTATAGAAAATAAAAACACTGTAAACTTCCACACTATTGGACTTAATTCACGAACAGTTTCAGTGCAAAGGCCATCATCTGATGAGGGAGTGAGAAAGGTAGCAGCGATATATATATCATTTGAGGAACTTAAAGGGGAGGGTAAGGAGAGGGGAAGGATTTGAAAATCTATATTCATTCGTTAGATTTTCTGCAGAAGTTATTTCTATTATTCAAGTGCATCCAGCTTTCTCCCCTTTGGTAAAATAAATAAATAAATAAACATTGGTCTCTTTTGCTCAATAGGCCCCACAGTACAATTACTTAATCTTAGTAAAAAAATCAAACACAGGCACTTACATTCTTGAACTCATAAATGGAGCCAGGAAACTCATCTGGTTTTCATATCTCCAGGGTATTATTTTCCTTCCCTCTTGGCCACTCACTGTCTTTTTCCTTGCCAAAGCCTGCCTGTAGCAGTAATTTAATTTAAGCCCATAATTTCTTCCACTTCCCATTAATGGCAGCTTCTGTAAATAATGGAGGCAATTTAAATACATTTTCCAGGTTCCTGGCCACAGGAGATACTTTCAAAACCATAGCATTTAGCTACAGAGTGGGGAAATCAACAGTGTCAGAAGTGGTGGAAGAACTGTGTGAGGCACTGTGGAGATGCCTCCAAGAAAGAGTTAAGCTTGAACCTGATGAAGAGCTCTGGAGGAAGGTTGAGCAAGGATTTAAAGAGAAATGGAATTTCCCACACTGTGTGGGTGCTTTAGATGGGAAACACATAAATATTCGGGCACCTATTAACTCTGGATCACAATATTTTAATTATAAAAAACAATATTCAGTAGTTCTATTGGCACTGGTGGATGCTGATTACAAATTCATTATAATAGACGGTGGTTCATATGGTAAAAACAGTGATGGGAGCATATTTAACAATAGCTCAATGGGTACAAGGTTAAGGACTAATACTTTAAGTTTGCCACCTGATGAGCCTCTCTGTAAGCCTCAGGTTTTTCAGAGGCGTCTGCAGTGCAAACTGAAACTGATAGACTCAATAGTGAAAGCTACTGCAGTTCTTCACAACTTCATAAGGAATTCTGATCAAGTGGACAATGCAAGGGTTATTGAAGACAGCAGTTCAACTACAGAGCTTCCATTCAGGGTCTTAGCAAGGGCAGGAATGAATTCATCCCGTGAAGCATTACAAATACGTAATTCCTTCATGGAGTGTTTCTATTCTGAAGAAGGAAGTGTACCCTGGCAAATGCAAATAGTGAAGCGTACTTGACAAGTAGTTGGTTGAAATGTAAAAATAATTGAAATGTAATTTGAGTTAATGACTGATAAATTTAACTATATGAATAGCTATTGAAATAATTTTGACCTATTGTGCCTCTTAAATGTGTCATTAAATAACTTTGTCTTAATTCTATTTGTTTTAAATCAATAAACTACCATATTGATACAACTTTAACATCTAATGCATCATTCCATGCCAAGTCAACCTATGATATGACATTCTGAAACCCTCTGAGACTGATTTGTAAGAAGCTTACATATAATATCTTCATTAAATTAAGAGACAACTTCCAATTATATTTATCAAGATTCAGTAGTTTTCCAGGTGCAGATAAGGTTAAATACATCTTTGAATGAACGCATAAAGTACACGCATGGTTGGAAAATGTTTAGCACTTTACATGGGAGTTTTTTATAGACTGCAAAAGATATTTTAAGTGATCATGTTATTTGCCCTGAAATACTAATATCCCTTTGGTCATAACTCGATAATGTCGCAAAAAATGGGTAGAAACACAAATTAGTGAGATTAAGTCAAAGAGAACACCTTGAGAAGGGATCCTCATAAATGCAGGAATGTGAGAACTTGTTTGAACTTTGAGAAGCTGCGGCTAAAAAACAACAAAAGCTGCTTCAAAAAAAAAACACTTGTAACTGACTCTTAAATGTGAAGGAATGATAGGATGATGAGTGAAGTCCAAGCTTTGTTAAAATCTAAATCGGAGGGAGCCTTGGTGTGGTTGAAGGTACATCAAAAATATAGAATTTTAGTATTAGTTGTACCATGATTTTTCCTGGAAATATTAATTTTAAGATTGAAAGAAATAGCAGAAGATATCCGAAATAAAACAGTATCATCGACAAAAATCCATGCTTGTATATCCGATAAAAACGTGTCTGAAGCACATAACCTTGGCGTTCAATTTACATTTATAAAATTGCTTATGTTTGTACTCACCATCTTCGTTAAGAGATGTAGCAACTTTCCTCCAGCAATTGCTTTTCCTCCCGACGTCTCTGTACTCTTCAACTCTCATATTGTATAAACCGCGCCGTTACCAGATGGCGCTAGCTACCTTATTGGGCGCTTCATTTGAATTTGGAATTTTTTATTATTGATATACTGTATTATAGCTTATAATTATTTGTATACTTTTCCTGCATTCAATCTGTGCTGAAGTGGTTACGAGATGAAGATGCACCTGGAGTTTATTTGCTACAGCAGATCCTCTAAATTGCAATGATCTTAATTCAGAGAGAAGGCACTTGCTAACACTGAAAAATTTCATATCCCTGGAAAATATGGACAACGTTCACTATTTTCCAGAGTTATGAGATTCTTCAATAAAAGCAATAGCTTTCTCTCCCATTGAAGATCACAGCAATGTAGAAGATCTGCTGTAGCAAGTACATGCCAGATGCACCTTCATCAGGTAACCACCCTGTAGAAATGCAGCAATAGAATATAATTAATTATTCACTGAATGATAAAATTGATGATTCCAGGAAGTTCAAGTTGTTGTAAAACACAAGAAATACCAAGAGCATTGTTCATACATTTTTTATTAAAAGAAAATTTGCATACACGTTGGAATTGTTTAAAACAGCAATTAAGATTTATCTGGAGTACATTAATTTTAATTAGTTTGTTTCAGATGGAATTTAATGTACATAGAAAATATCAGTGCAATTTGAGAACAATATACAATGATGAATCTTTAACTGAAGATGAAAGCAGTTTAAAAGTAATGTATCAGTTATCAAAATTAATAACTAAATAGGGTTATGACTGATTACTCCTCTACCACCTAGGAGTTTTTCAGTATGGTGGCATTTATCTTTTTCATAGAATATTACTACGTGGCAAAGAGATCCCCTTTAAGTATATATGAAACCACTAAACCATAAATGACTAAACTGTAATGAAAAAATATGTATATATTTGAGTTTTATTTTGGCCAAAGACAATTCATTAAATACATTTGAAGAAAGACAGTAAGAAGAAGTAATGAAAGACAAAAAGAAAAAAATAATAAAATATACTAAGATGATCACAAATGAAAAAAAAACATAATTGTTAAAACAGCAATGGCTAGAAAAGTTTATTTATTGAAATTATGCTGCAATTAGACCATCATGCCTGATGGCAGTGGTGTAGGGGGAAATGCTAAATTACAAACAATTGCCTGGCATTCGCCCAAAGACGGGAGGAAAACCCCTCCAAAAACCCCCCGCAGGCAATGAATTACTTTTACATATATATAATTATATATTTACAAAATTTAGATAATTATTAACATAAAAAAATTAAAAAGTACAAAAATATCGACAATGAAATATCAATTAGAAAATAACTAAGAAAATTAAGCATAATAACAAATATTATTAATGATACACAAAGTATGATACAACAATACATCACCAAAAGAAAATTGAACTCTTGAAATTGAAAATTGCTCATTGAAAGTTGGCACAAGTATCACTCATTACAAACGTCTATCCGGCAAGACTCTGAATTATTATCACGACGCGAGCTCTCTCAAACCACGGGTCTCTCTCTCTACGAGCCCATCACAAATCTGAGTCCATCTCTTCCGATACATTGCGTCCCATAATTGTCTAGATTCGCACTTGAGCTTGCAGTCACATTAACAAACAGAACATAAAAAAACAATAAAGGAAAGAAGTAAAATTAGAGAAATGGATAAACTATACCCACTAATTACAGCAGTGTAAAAAAGCTTAAAAATAAAATTGAATAACAATTTCAAGGAATCTTAGATAGAATACTCTACTGTTTAGAGACTATACCTTGGATGTGATCTTTTCTTTTGCACTCAATGCAGAAACGCCTAATGCCAACCCCTGCAATTGTAGAAATAAAAAAATCACGGAATTCCTCTCTATGGGTGGGACATTTAAAAAATTGAAGATCCACTGATCTTGATAATTTTGTGATGACAAAGCTTGATAAGTTTTTCTTATCTGCACAATCAGCTAAACTTTGGATAACTGAAGTCACTCCTTGACCAATTACACAAACTAAGGACTCAGAGGGACAAAGCGATTCTTTATTTTTTTCATAAAATACGAAGGAGAGGAAGAGATTCTGTAATAAGAGAGGGTCTGTTGTTAAATCTGCTCTGCAATGCTCACAGCTGTTATCATGAAGAAAGATTGTTGCCATGTGATGACCTACAAAAGCAACAGACATTAGCTTTTTATCACTTAATTTATTAAGTTTACAAAATGTACTGCTAAGTCGAGAGGGATTGGATTCGTGATCTGCTTGAAAGAGAGGAGACAAATCTGTTAGAAGGTCACATCCATCTTCCATGGTATTACCTTGGGCCTGGTTGGAAATTAAATTGTTGATAATGGCTGTCTTGAGAGCATCCTGGAATTGATTTGCATTGGGATAATGATTAGAGCCACAATTTTGACGAAGAACATTAAAGAAATTTTCCAATGGGTCCTGATTGAAATTTCTAGTATTTAAATGCCAAAAGTTATTATTTTTCATTAGACTCCAAATACCTGTCATAGCTCTCATGGTAGCTAACCAACCATCCTGTGAGGGAGGACGTATTACCTTATTCTTACCAATAAACTGCAATGAATCTATTTTTTTTACCATATCCTTCCAAAACTCCAGATGTGGACTGCCTTCACTCACAGCCAACTTCAGAGGTTTTCTCTTGTCATTCTCCTTATATCCATTTAAACTATCGAATGCAGAGTCGACATCCATTAATACCTGAGCAGTAGCAAGTCCATCGGTTCCCAAAACATCTGTATTAAAAGAAAAGAAATTAGGTATGTTCGAAAGTATATCAAATTGCATTTAACACTAATGTAGATCACTTACTCCTTCCTACTAGTGCATGGATCCCAGCAGCAACATGTCTACTAAACACTTCCGCCGCTAGATGAACTCTCATTTTCTGAAGAGGCGTTGGAGACAGATGAGCTTCAGTGAGATTGAAAACACTGTGTAAAAGATGAAAAATAAAAATTAAAATTTTTATAAACTGGGGAAGGGTAGAATAAAGTTAGACATGGTTAACAGTGCCGTAACTTACCTCAAAGGAAGAAAGTTTACAGAGCGGTCTTGCTCATCCAGTACACGTAGGTGTTGCCACTTTCCAACAAGTGGAGTATATTCATCTCCAATTTTAACCAAGGTCCTAACATCATATTTCATAAAAAGATTCCTAAAGCATTTTAAAAGATGTGGAGGGTCATATACTGTAAATATTTTTTCACCTTCAAAAAAAAAGAAAGGGTTAATAAAAGTGGATCCCAGCAATTCCAAGGCTTTAACATTGCTGCGGCCCATGTCACAAACAGTTGCAACAACTTTCAGTCCAGTTTCCTGTATAGCAAATAAAACTTCTTTAATTAAGTCTGCCAAGATATTTGCTGGTGTACTGCCACGGCTGAAGTAGTATGCCACAGGCTGCTTCCACTTTCTTCGGATGCCACGAACCATAAAAACCAAGGCTTGCTTAGCAACAGCAAGGGAACGACCTTTCCTGCCATGGTCGGTGAATCCAACAATTTCATCCCTGTCCTGGTTGTAAGAAAGAATAGGCTTTATAGCCATCTCATCAAAAATAAGAGTGCAAAACCTATCCTCAGATTTCTTCTGGAGAGCTGCTGACTTAATTGCCTCAATTATTTCTTTATTTATACCTGTGGAAAAATCAAGCTGTCTAACTAATGGCATTAGGGTATTCCTAGAGGGCAATGGAACCTGCGTACGCATAAAATTATAGGCTTTGGGACTCTTTTTGAATACAGACAGGGCAAAGACCTTCTGGGAATAAGTCCATCTCCTTCCTTTGGGTTTGACTTTACATCCTTTCAGGATTGCTGTTAAAAAGGACAAAGAGGAATTCGTTAGTCCCGAGGCTTTAAAATACTTGGCAAAGTCAAAATTATCAACATCATTAATTTATGTAAAAAACTGTTTCATCTTTAAACTCGCTTTCTTAAGCCTATTGACAACTCTATCCTTCTTTTTCAATTCCTTGTACAGTTTCTCCTTCCTTGGTGTTAAATCAATTAGTCTTCTTACTCCCAATAAACTGACAAGATTCTTCTTCCTTCCTTGAGATGAAAGATTTTCCAAGATGGCAGTGGATGAAACCCTAGATGGAGATGCATAAGTTTGTTGTAAATCAGTAGTGGAAGGTGGAGAGGAGGCAAAAGATGTTGATGGAATAGGTTCAGGAGATGAGGCAGCCCTTGAAGGAGAAGTGTTAGATTGTAAACCAGTAGTTGGAGATGGAGAAGAGGCAAAAGAGGTTGATGGAATAGGTTCATGTGAGGAAGGAGGAACATCTGGAATAGATCGGCTGACAAAAGTGGAACAATCAGGTTGTGCTGCTTCAGCTGCAATTGAATGACGCGGTGGAAAAAGAGTGGGCATTGCTGAACGCAGAAGGTGGCCTGATGAAGGAAATGTAAAACAGTTAATATCAAAATGTTTAATACAAATCCGACAACAGCCATGCAGCTTCTCCACTTCTATGCCTTCCAAGTTTGGATTCTTGCAAAAGTCTTTCCACTGCAAGGCCCTGAAAAGGAATTGTTTGAATGCTTATTACAGATAGATAAGAACAAATAAGCAATACATAAGTAGCAAAATAAATTAACACAAAATTACTTAGTATCATAAGAATTACTTAAAAGCAATAAATCTTGGGGAAGCCATTGACAGTTAATTACTCTTTCTGCATATTAAGTTTTCTGGGTAGGACATTGTAGGCATTACTTAATGTAAGGCACTCAATTTCGTTCCAAATTATTTCCGGCAATAGTGCTACCAACAACGTTTTCTTATTAGATGAAGAGATAACACTCAATATGTAATCGATAACTCTAGCTTGTAAATGACTAACATAAGTAATGCAGGAAAATCATCACATTACCTAACAGAACTCATTTGTTTACATGAATAAATACTGTGTATAAGATTAGATGCAGACGTTTACAAATAATACCAGCAAAAGATAAAATATTAACGAAAATGAGTGAATGTTTTCTCTTTCCCAAAAATGATCTTACATTTCGGAATTGAAGATAAAGAATGAAAAACGATACTTCTCATGTTAAAAGATGACAAAATGAAGTCAATTTTCCGTTCCCAATTCGAATGCATTAATAGCACAACTGAAGACTAGTTTATTACGGTCAATTATGTACATACGTAAACGAAATTGACAGATAGCATAGATGGGAAAGATCAAGGTTACTTAATGCTTTCAAAATTTTATGCTAGGCAGAAACCATAGCTATATAGAATGCTTCCCATTCATACTTAAAATACAAATCTTTCAAATTCACATGCTCACCTCTCTGCAGTTCGAGGAAAACTAAATTTTTTCTCGCCTTTTGCAACACAGCCGTAAACATTACACTTTCTCATCTCCATGATCAAGCCGATTCCAAATTGCTGTTGAACCGAAGCTTTTAAACGCCTTGATCTACAAACTAACGTGCTCGCACGCAATCAGCTTTCTAAAAACAAGATTAATCACGGAACTCCAAATTCCGTTACAACGTCAATGTATATGAAAATGGCGTCACTGACGCAATCTCAGAGAAGGAGGGGGAAGGCCGAGAGCTGGAACGTAGTAGTAGAACCGCGCCGTCCATAGATGACTCTAATGGACGTCCATCCTCTTCCATAAGAGATGATCCCGACTGGTCCATACCGTCCATGCTGCTCGTATTTCCGGTCGTCTTTCATTGGTTTCTCAGGGTGCTTGTTTTGAGAGAGATGGTGCCAATTGGAACTGCGCATGCGCTGTGGAAGCTAAGCCTAGAGAAAATCACCGGCCGAGCGATCGGCAGCGAAGCGTAGCTCGGGTAGCTAGCTCTCGCTCGCATTCGGTGTGAACCGACTGTGGGAAACCCGTTAAACCGATTTCGAGCCACGCTCGCTTAACTTCGCATTCGGTGTGGCCCGGCCTTAAAGCATACTGATCCTTTCTTCTTTACTCCAAATACAGGTGAATGAGACCAAGAACACCAACAAAGATGTCTATTAGAGATTTTAAACTTCTAATTCATCTCAAAAATTTCATTCATTATCCCAGAGGTCTTGTGTAATTCCAAAAATACGAGTAACAAAGAGAACTAAAAAGATTATTCCAGAATGTTTCTATAAATATAAGCTATGGAGTTAGTATTCTAATATTTTTTGCCCTCTGGAACCCATAAGATGCCTCTGGTCTTCTATCTTCAAGGACATCCATCGTGAGCAATTCTATATATTCTACTAAATTATTATACTAAATTATTATACTAAATTATTATACTAAATTATTATACTAAATTATTATACTAAATTATTATACTAATACTATAAATTTTCCATTCAAAACCCTAATGATTATGTATTTAGAGCTAATAATCTTCATCATGGTTTTAATACTTACATAATTGAACACATTGATCTTAGAAGCATAAGTATACAGCCAGAAAAATAATATACATCTTCCATATAAGGAAGAACTTCCTATCATTTTGATAATTCATGAAAAAAAAATAATGAAAAACTACCCCAATGTATTTTAAATGGCCGATTTTTGCATCGTCCTAGCATCAAACCCAGGATATTTTTCGTAAAAGTCATTTATGTTTTCCATAGATCATGGCCATAAATATAGGCTTCTTGAGCTTTGATTTTCTACCTATATGGGAAATAGTTTTTCAAAATTCCCGAAGATCAAAGCAATGCATTTAAACGGGAAAATTCGGGACTTTGGGGCACTCTGGAATCAAACCCATGACACTGAGGTACAAAATCGCAATTTTTCTGGAAGTTACACGTTATGGCCAATAGGTGGTAAAAATTTCAAGTCAATGACGCTTGTGGTTTAGCCTGTGAATTTGTATCCTATCTGGGTATCTATATATATGAATGAATCCAGAGAAGCATCTATATATAATAGATATATACGAGTAAAATGTACCTTGCATACTGAAAGCATACTGATTACATAAATTTAAAGTCGACATAATATCGAGAGGGTCCTCAAAAGAAAAAAAAAAGGTTTGAAAATACTCTTAAAATTCGCTGCAATTTATTCGCCTGGCATCGAACCCGGGACTTCCTGGTCATACTTACTATTCAGCACCACAGAAGAAGTCTATCTATCTATATCCCTAAATATATGAATGAATCCGGAGAAGCATCTATATATAATAGATATATATATCTTGACCAAATTGATATGAATAAAGAAGCTGGCAAAAAATAAGAGTGGTTTTTTGAGTGCAGACTATGAAAATTCCCATTATCATTCTTGAATAAATTCTGCATATAACTGTGAAATCATTTGCGATGGTTCCCCCGCATTACAATTCTACAGGGGGTCAAAGTTGACCAAATTTCACAATTCGATTTTTCGCAAAATTCTTCAACTTCAAGCCAATCCTGAACCAAAATGAGCAAACACTTCGGGTAAAAAACGATACATTATTATAAACCTTATTTTTATGCTTCATAACACTGGGTTTGAATGAACACAGTTTAATATTTGCAATATTTATACAAAAAATGGCGAACCCTTATTTTACAGCAAATTTTTACCTTAAGTGAGGAAAATAGAAGTGATGCACCACGATGTACACTGACTTACTTATACCACAATGTTTTTTTAAGCTTTCATAAGAGGAACCTTAAAAAAAATCCTGCAACAATTTGCGACGCCGATAAAGCAACTTTTCGATGGCAATGCAAGAGCAATATCCGCAATACCACAACCATAATAACATTTTTACTGGCAAAGGGACCCAGCCTTCTAGGATGAGTGTCATGCCCGGCAGTGATGGGAGTAAGGCTATCTCAGTCGTTGTTCAATGAAACCCTTACATAAGGAAGGACAAGAAAAAAGAGATAAGGTTGGTACATGGAATGTTAGGACAATGCCTAGAAATGGGAACTTGGAAAAAGTTAGAAATGAAGAGGTCCAACCTTAATATACCATGGCTCTGCAAATTACGGTGGAAAGAAAGGGGATACTTCTGGAGCAACGATGCTAGAGTCATTTTCGGTGGGGGAAGTACTAGCCAGGGGGGAGTAGTGTTGTACAAGAGAGCAGGACAAGACATGATAGCCATCAAGCAAATAAGCAATCTTGTCATGTCAGTAGAAGTAAAGTCTGAACTAGTAAATATGGTTATAGTTCAGGTGTACTTGCCCAATAGTGAGTACAGTGAGGATGATGAAGATCTTGGTGTATGATCAAATAGAAGAGGTTATAAACCACTGTTGATATGTGGTGATTTTAGTTGTTTACTGAGCACCATCATTGTTACTTTAGCAAAATCTGTATTTCTTAAGAGCTTTGTTAGTGGGAGCATCTTACTGCTGTGCATTTGCTCTCTATAGCCTCGAATAGAAAAGAAGATACTGCCGAATGTGAGGTACATTCTGTAATAGGATTTATTAGGGTAAAGACATTTGATTCCTAAAGGTAAGAGCAACTTACAATCATTACGAATTGTGTGCTGTATATGGACCAAACATTATGAGCAAAAGTGTCATGCATCAGTGGATTTTGAAGGTGGAAGAACAAATATTCATAATAGGAGTGTTAAACCCTCTATCATTAGTGATTCAAACAGGAAGTTTATGATAATTCTCTGTACATCTCAGACTTGGCACATCAAATTTCCATCTGTTCACTCACATGAAGATGTTGCTTTGAGTTCCAATGCAATGAAGATTTTAAATATGCTGTGACAGTTTGGCTACATCTGGGGGTCAATTTTTATGCAGAAGAGATTTGCAAGTTATTGAAACGCTATTACAAATGCATGAATGTAATTGCAATTATGTTGAAAAATAGGAAAGCTGTGGTTTTAATATGTGTAAAATAAAATATTGCCATCGCTGCAGGTACTTCCTGCATGGCCAAACAGCAGTTCCAAACCGTCCTTGAACATAATAAGAGTTATCTCTTTAACCTTAAACCAGTCTTCATCTACTCTTGAGTTACAACAATTATAATTATCAACTATAAATTAGGATTAAAACACGGCTCTTTCATGGTTTTATTATATCAAAATAGATCTAAAACTAAAAAAATAAATGAAAATAAATCAATAATAAAGTAATTTGAAAAAAATTATAGTAATAATTTCATCAAAATTAATCAAAGAGGTGCACTATAATGTCTCAATTTCCACTCTTTCATTTCTTTTCTCCCTACACTGTAATTTCGAATGCCACAAATTCTCAGGAAACTTAAAATAACAAACTACTCATAATCAAGTGTACACGAAAAGAACCAAAAATTGAAAACAATAACTGAGGATAGTGGAAATTCCAAAAAAATTAAAGATTGACAATAGTATAATTTTAGAAGGTGGCAATAATTTCATTCAAAAACAATAATAAATAAATTTCCAAGAATGCGTTACTGAATTCCGACTGAGAAAACTGAAACAGATTCTTCTCATGAAAATTATGAATAGCAAGGATATCTACTATAAGAGAGTAGCAGCTAGAAGTAGCTACTCTTTACACCATGGTCTGATGTGATACTGCTAAATAGGAAAATCAGGCATATAAATAAGGCTACGCTTTCCCTACTCCTAACTTTAGTCCACTAAAGTTGTCATCATGGCAGAGAATGTTGAGCAAGAAATATGAAATCTCATAGGGAACGGGGAGGAAAACCAAATAGATCAGAGTAGATTAACACTACTTACCAGAGGGTAAAATTCTACTTTGGCGGTGTCAGGGAGAAGTTCGATATCTCGGTAACTATTGGAGATACACACACCCCTAGTAACACAGGTTGTTGGGCCAACCGCAGGATTTGGTAGGCACCGTTGGCAAATGGTTAGTGGAAAAACTAACGTAATGCCAACATTGGGCCAACGGACTATTTACAACAGAGATTTGAGAAGAAATTGGTGGTTTCGCCAACACTGGGCCAACATTGGGTTGATTAATTTTTGCCAACGATTATTAAGTGATGTATTTTTGCATCGAGAAACGTACTTAAGGCGTCAAGGAAAGGAAATAGATAGTAAATAAAAACTGATGTGAGGATACAAACCCGATTCTTCCATTGAGGTAAAATTTTGTATAGGAACTCTTCTCTGTTTTGTTTCTATTATACAATATTGTATTCAATAGAAAGAAAACAGGGAAGTGATTTATCCTTAAAGATAAACAAGCTAAAGTTTTTTTGATACCTTAAACATTTAATTACATTCCGTCTTTTTTCCAGGTATTTCGAATTCCATTTCCCGCTTCGCACCTACAGTACAGACATTTTTTCTTTTTACAGTAAACTCCCGTTTATCCGAATCGCGTACATCGGAACAAACTTTTCCGAATGCACCAACCCCACCCCCACCCATCGAATACCATCGCGACCCATTATTCATTTGCTCGTGACACTCCTGCTGCCAAATAAGGCAGATTTTTTCATTAAGAATGCAAAATAAACGAGCTTTGTTATTAAGCATTTAAAAACTTTGGATTTCAATCATACTTTGGCGCCTTTTTAACCCGTCTATACAAATTTTTCAGTCAAAAACATGCAGGCTTTTTCTCAACCATATCAATAGCATTCTACGTACGCACGTTTTACGATCATATTTCGTGGTATTAACGCAATTTGGGGTGTTTCACGCGGGACTTCGTTTAATCAGAAATTTCGTTATCCAAACCGGCCGCCGCCCCGATCAACGGGAGTTTACTATACTTACAAATATTATCGCTAGGTAATGCTAGTGGTATTTCCGCTTGTCGGGAATGGATGTGCGGTTTTGATTGTTATTGTGCTGTAGTGGTTCCTCTTCTCTGCTCAGATGATCTCTCTAATTCAACTCGACTACTAAGAACGGAATGCACAATATTTATTGGTTGTTGTTTCTGACACAACAATCCGTAAAAGGTAAATAATTAGGAGCTACATTTTAGATGATTCGAGTGAAGAACAACCTACTACAAGAGTAGAGGAGTTCTGTGAGCGGCCTTATCCATCTCCTCCGAGAATAACATAGCTAGTTCAATACCTCACAGGTATGTATACATTAATGAGAAAACCTGTATATAGTTATACTATCTGTTATGTATTATTAGTCTACCTGCAACAACAATTTTTGTTCCAGCTTCTACTGTTGATGTTATTGAACTTTCAGTACCATCTACTTCAAGTGTAAAGGTCTTCAAGGAGAAAAAATTGAAATCAAAGAGTTAGTAGATTCTCTTATATTCATAATTTTTAAGGGGTGATGTTACTTATAGTTTAACTATAATTTTAACTTTTAAAATGTAATTTTTTCAGCTTTTGATGTAATAGCTAGACATTTGGCCCATCTAGAAAAAATACACGAGATATATGCAAGACAAGATGAAATACTACAGAAAATAATCCCAAGCAATTCAGCAGTTTAGGATCATGAATTTACAATACCAGAAAATTTAAAGGTTCCATTTCGTACAAAGGATGCTGTTGATGAACCTGAAAACTGCAGTTAAAACAACCATGGTTGTTTCTTGGAAAGGACAATGAAGTAATATTGGTGAGTATCCTTACTTTTCTATCTGTATACCAAAACAAGAATGTATGGCCATAGAGAGTTTTATATGATTACAAATTTGTTATTATTTTCATAGGAAACGAAACCAATTCTCTTAGGAGGTAGAAAGTACCCCCTTCTTCAGTGATGATATGAATGTTGTAATTATTAAATCTGTTAGTAAAGCTGTGAATTCATTGGTTTTACACTGATGTATTCCAATAGAAAAGCAACTACTTTGAAGAATCATTTCACAGAAGTAAATTATGAATTTTTGAAGGAAGAGCTCGTCAGTGTAATTATATTATTCATGCAGACAAGTTGTTAAATGTGTACTGCTGCAAAATTTCAAAGATAAAACATCTTATTTATGTAAACCATTTTGTCAGATGAGGCTCTAGTTAGTTTAAAATAAATTAATTAGCTATTTGTATAACTTATATAATTAGGAAGTACTTTATGTAAAGTATTCTTTGGAATCAAGACAAAAATTGTAAATATACATTTTGTAATATAAAACTTTTTCCAATATTTTATTTGTAATTTAACATTCTCTTGGATTTGTTATTAAATTTGTAAATATGAATTAATATAATCATTTTGGGAAATATATGACAAACTTTTTTATGTATATCTCTTGGTATTTATTATTTCACTCCTTGAATTACCTCTGCGTAATTTTAAATATAATATGAAAGGTGCATTTCCTGTTGGAAAAGAGTAGCATTAATGTTGGCAAAGAGTAATTACTTTGCTGGCACAATGTAGGGCCAACGAAGTTACGGTTGGGCCTCTGTTGGCTGGTGTTGGTTGGCCCAACGTAGGGGAATGGTGGGTTGGCAAACGGTGAGGCGGAGTGCCATTCCATACCGTTGGCCAACCGTGGACAACAACGGTTTGCCAACGTTGGCCCAACGATGTCGTGTTACTTGGGACCATTCCACAAAGTAGAATTTTACCTACCAGAGAATTCGGAGAAACTCATTTACTTTCTCTTACTAAAATCGATGTTGACATACTGTATCGACGAGATCGACTCCAATTATCATAGAGATTGATTGGAGTTTAGTTATGGGTCGATAGGTCGTCAAGGGAAAAATTTAAAATACCATTTATTAATACAAGATTTTAGAAATAAATAAAAGCAGTATGTTAAACGTTGAGTATGTAAGACACGAGAAAGACTGAAGCCGTGGAACGGCAAACTCCCACAACAATCTACTATGTAATATCATAATACAATCTAAATGTTTTGACAAAGTGGGAGGAAGTTCAACTTGTTGCTAATGAAATGGAATCCAAATAAATCTGAGGTTATCCGAACTATCTATTTAATGAAAATTCCATGCAGTTTTACAGAAACATTTTAAAAGAGAGGAAAAGGCAAACAACTCTAGACATGTTTTTTTACAGGTCCATCAATCAAAACACTCCGGGATAAACCGAATTGTCCATCTGATAAAATTGACATTAAAAAACTGTAGTCATGAACTACCCTTTTTATTAATGATACATTTTTGGGTAAATTTCTAGTTTCACACAGTCAGGGAGAAATTCTATATCTCCCATTTACCTTTTTGGTAAATTCAGGATGAATTGTACAGAGGAAAATTCGGAGAAATCAACCAACTTTAATTACTTGATAGACTGAAAAAAAGCTTTCCACAATGTCATCTCGATAATGCGAGCGGATATTTGTTCGTTTGTAAAAAAGTAGCGATGAAATATAGATCAACAATCTTCAAAGATTCAATTTAGAAATTATACACCGATAATCGGAAAAAAATCGCTATACGAATGTACTCTGTGAACTAAATTTGACCGATTTTAGACCAAGTGTAGGCGGTGCTAGATGCTCGAATAATTATTACCGAGCCTCGTAGGAATGATTACAAATTTCAACTTTTCTCGCTAACATATGGATAGTAATAGAAGAACGAGTATTTCATTCCTTACATGAGCTCAAGAAAGCATCCACCTAAAGTTTTTTGTAATCGTAACAGTTTTTCCCTTTACGCACTTTGCATGCATTTGCTTTTATTGCAAATTACATTTATTTGTTAATATTTCCTGTGTCCCCTTTTCTACTCACGACTCCTTTCGTTAGTGTGGTCTTCTGTGACACCACCAGCATATTATAATAGCAATTATCTCCCATCGTGTCACTTCTTCCCTGGATGTGTTCCTCAATAACGCAAAAGTTTAGTTGGAATCCCTCGCAATGACTTTCCATCGCTTTCACAGAAATTTTCATTACTCCAACTTAAAAATGAATTTTTTTGCAGCGAAACCTAAGTCTTGAATTTGACCTACCCTTTGCCTTGAATTAAATTATACTTTTGCATTGCCTTTCCGTTATTCTGCAGTCCCACATATACCTACAAAAACAGTAATTTAGGTGAATCTGTTTTGAAGTCAAAGTGACAACAATATTACTTTAAAAACAGCTAATGACTGCCATTTTCTCTCTTGTTGGTATGCTTTCGAGGATTCTTCTCATGGTTTCCATAGATTTTTCTATGACTACTGGATGTACTATCAATGCTTTTCCATATCCTTTAAAGACAATTGTCTTTCAAACTGATATTCGGCGAATCTATGAAGAGAACCAATTCGTGATGATTGTGCGTGAATCCCATGTTGTTCATTATGGAATTCATATCATCATAATTACAGAGTCAATTATTTTTCTAAATAATAAAGTTATAATATTTTAAGTCAGTATATTATATTGCTTTAGGCCCAATTCTTAGATATATAGCTAATATTTCTCTTCGATATGATAAATAGTTCAGATTTCTTCTTGATTAGACTAAAACTTCAAACAAAATCATTTAGTTATTATTTTTCAATTACATGTAGAGGTGGTTTATAAGATCATATAGGTGAAAATGTAAAGCTATTTGGCAATCATTAAATCACCAAGGTACTATCACAAAATTACCAGAGGGATCACTAAATTATCAGATGCTGCTATCAAGAGACAATATTCGATATTTTTTAACAAAAGATCAACTCTTTCCTATATTCTTTTTAGAGTCCATCATCTGATTTGTTTTATAAATATAAAAAACATATTTTATGGAAAATATCATAAATGAATCATAATTATCGCAAAATTACCTATGTTTACCTGACTTCTTTTCTAAAGCCTATTTTGCTAATACTCAGTTCTTCAATTCAGTTTTATCTAAGAATATGTAATGCAGTTTTACTTTTTCTAGCAGTAATCTTCTCATAAGATTCCTAGAATTGTCCCAAAAAAAATGAAGCACTAACCAGGAAGCTAGATAAATTTTCATTGTACTATCAGAATGAATTCACGGTCTACGTACAAAATTGTCGTATCTTGCTTCAACCGTTCCCATAAGTTTGTTTGATGTGATTGTTTTCACTGAGACTTGGCTTGACGGAGATATAACTACTCCTGAGTTGAATATGGGTAATTATGATGTTTTTGGGTGTGGTAGAAGTGGTGTGAATAGTAATAAAAAGAAAGGCGGTGGTGTGTTAATAGGAGTGAACAAAAATTTCACTGTGAGTTAATTAGTGTCTCGGCTGTGAATGTGGAGCAGGTGTTTGTAAGTTTAATTATGGTTTCTCTAGAATGTTGGTTGGTGCTGTGTATATTCCCCCAAACTCTGGAACTGAGAAATATTTAGGGCATTGCAATGCAGTTGATGAAGTGCTATCAAAATCCACATTCTCTGGGATTGTAATCCTTGGAATCTACCCAACTTCAATAACTGGGAGCTCTTAGACGATGATGGATTTGCTCATGATAATTCTCTCTCATTGGAAACTCGGTCATTGCTGGAGAATTTCTCATTTCATGGGTTGGTTCATACTAACAAATTTCTCAACAACTTTGGTAAGATCTTGGATCTGATATTCGTAAGGATAGATTCTAATGCATTTGAAGTATTACAAGAGGACCTATTATAAAAACAATGACTTTATTAGCATTAATGAACAACTTTTGTCCGTTGACTGGACTGTGTCTTGTGTAATCTTCCTGTAAATGAGGCTTTTTTAACTTTTCAGAACTTGTTTTCTGATATAGCGAAGTGTTTCACACCCAAAAAGAAAGTTTACTCATCAAAATGCTCCAAGTGGTTTACCCCGGAGCTTAAATCTCTCCTAAAATCCAAGATCGTTCTTCATAATGGGTACAGGTCATCGAGAGAGGCTTGTGACTACCAAGTTTTCAAGAAATGTAGAAAGTAATGTAAATCTCTTTCAAATCAATGCTACAAAAATTTTATTCATAAGATTGAACATTCAGTGTTCTCGAATATTAACAATTTTTGGTCATTTGTGAATGTTACCAATAAAACTCACTGTCTACCTACCAATATGTTTTTAGATAATACTATAGCTGTAAACGATGGTAATTTATTATGATGATTATTGAAAATGATTTATTTGCAAGACATTTTTCTGCTGTGTTTTCAAATACCAACCAAAGTAACTATTCCAGCATATCCCATTATAGTACTCTCTCAATTTCAAAGATACCAGTGAGCATTAATGATGTACAACAAAAACCCAGAGGATCAGATGTCAAAAAAGGTTCTGGCCCCTTATGAGATCTCACCTCAACTTCTCAAATTTTGTAGGGATTCTCTTGCATATCCTCTTTACATATTGTATATTAGATATTTGGAAAAGTGGAGTTTTTCCTGATGTTCCAAAATGTCTTATGTAGTTCCTATTTTAAAAAGTGGTGATAAGAGTGATGTCAAAAACTACCGTCCAATAGTTATCGAGTCTTGTCTGGCCAAAATATTAGAGAGCCTTTTGGTCGACAAATTATCACCTCTACTCAAAAACATTATAAACTCAAACCAACATGGATGTTTTAGTGGTAGGAGTACTAGGACCAATTTATTGATACTACAGAAATTCATTTTGGATGTTATGGAAAAAGGGGGACAAACTGATGTAAATTATTTAGACTTTAGCAAAGCATTTGATAAAGTGAATCATTTTATGCTGATCAAGAAATTAGAGACTCTAGGTGTACATGGTAATTTGTTATGCTGGTTAAAATGTTATTTACCAAATTGCAGGCAGTATGTTGAAATTAATTTTACAAATTCCAAAGTGTATCAGATCTCATCTGGAGTACCACAAGGCTCTCATTCAGGACCTATACTATTTAATGTATTTATTAATGATATTTGTCAGGTTATTTCACCATTGAGATTCTTGCTCTATGCAGATGACCTCAAGATATACTTGTGTATTAAGTCTATAGAAGGATATTTGGTATAATTTTCCTTCAGAAACTGCTATTAAATCTCATTGATTCACCTGAACTACTCTCTCATATAAATATAAATGTTCCTCGAAGAGCTACTAGAAATATAGTTCCTTTCCAGATCGCATATCATAAACTAAACTTCAGCTATATTACACCATTGTCAGGGTTCATTAGAGATGCAAGTGATATTGATATATATTTCCTCAATGCCTCTATTTCTGGGTTAAAGAAAATACATCACTGATATTGATTCTGATCTGACCAGAAATGTTTTAGTATAGTTAGTAAATGTTCATAACACTGAGTATTTCTACGTTTGTTTCCTTAATTATATAATTAGAATGCAAAATTTACATAATTGTTAATATTATATATGGTTTATTATATATTGTTTATTGAAATCCATCATTTGACTTGTTTTTATTTTTTTGCTTTATATATATGAATAATAATTTTTTGATATTTTATTCTTAACAAACTGTATTTAAAAGTTATATTTAAATGCCTTATATATTGTCATTGATCTGTTGTGTGAGTTTTTTTGTATCTGTACTTTATATATTATAAAAGGCAATTTGGTTTAAAAGACCCGTAATAAAGTATTAATATTATTTTTATAACTATCTTCATCTTCTATGTTTTGCATATATCCATTCCCTTTGTTAACATTTCAACATTCAAATTTTACTGTTTAGGAAATGGGATGTTACTAAATAAATGTATTTCTTTGTTGTTTATGTTTATTAACATTTTCCATGAACGGTATGGCTCCTCTTTACATTGGATGGACAGTTGTGTCCAAAAATTAATCTAAATGGTTACCCTGCATCTTATACAGAAAGTGATAATCAAGTTTATTATCTGCCAACACTGAAGTATTTGTTTTTGGTTGATTTATCACTTTGTATAATTCTAGAAGAATCCAAAGGACCCATTTACACTGCCTGTGAGGCTATGCTCAGCAATTATGTGCTATTAGAAGTTAACTATGTTTTAAGCATGCTATTCTCAATTTTTTAAATTAACACGGTTGTAAAAATTTCCCTATGTTTGTAAATCTGATAATTTCTCATATTTATCCCAAAAGAACTTATGACAAGTATTTTTTGGTAGTTATAGTAGGGAAGATTTCATATTTAGAAAAGTCAACAGATTTGAGCTAAAGAATTAAACTTTCTTTATTCTTTTAACACAAAATTCTTCTCCTTGATATCTCTCCAACATCTCTCATTTATTGGAATGATACCATCATTATTGCTAACTGAAGCACCAATGTAATATCTTACACTCATAGGAATAATATTCAGATGCCTCCTACTTCTTAGACCTAATACTTAAAAACTGCATAATTTTAAATTCTGAAACACATGGGAATAGAATAATTAATTTTTGAAATGTGACACCTAAAAATATTATGATTAACAAGTTATGCAGAAGCAATTTCATGAATTGTGGATAGAATGTCTTTAGTTGAGGAGTAACGAGTTTCCATTTTTTGTTGTTCTAATGTTTATACATTTTTTCTATTATATCTTGTCCGTAGTTCAAGTTAATCGATTTAACCCAATGTAGATATTCACATAATTCACAAGATTTCATGCTCGTTGACATTTGAAATCAGCTCTTTATAAATTGGTTTCCTTTAATAAGTATGAAGAGAGTATAAGGGAAAAGGGATTGCTACATATTCCTGAGGATGTTTTATTAGTCATGCACAGCCACTGCTTCTAAGCCAACTTTTGAATGCGATCTTCATGTAAATTTTATAATTACAAACTATTTGCTTTCTTACCAACCATAAGCATTGAAAAATAAAGTTATGAAGTCTTAACAACAAACATTAGCCGAACAATTTTAGCCATTGTCATGTTAGTATATATAGCCTTGTCAAAGATATAAAGTATTGTTAAATCATAAAAAAGAATCATTCAAATAACCATTATTAAAATAATGCATTTTCATGTGAAGAAATTTTTTTACATTTCTTTTAAATTTTGAGAGTGAAGCACTTATTTTACATTCAATAGGAAGCTTATTATACAAACGTAAGCCAAGGGAACGAGGTCCACAGGCAGCAAGTTTAGTTCTATTAAAATTAAGATGGAGATCTGAGTTAAACCTAGTGTTATAACAATGAAAATCGGAATTGGTAGAGTACATTGGCAAGGAACTTCTCGTATGTACACTCCTGGCCAAAATTAACGCAGTACCGGCCGTAAGGATTGCTAGTGAGGTGCTGCGTTAATTTGGGCCAGGAGTGTACAACAACAGAGAAAATATATAAGCAGGGTAAGGTAAAATATTATATTTTTTAAAGAGAGGGCGTGAGCTAGGGTGAACACAAGCAATAATTCTGAGACTTCTCTTTTGGGCTATGAAGGCCTTATAACTGTTAGTGGAGTTTCCCCAGAAAATTAAACCATTTAATAACTTAGACTGAATAATGCCATAGTAAAGTTGAAGTAAGCCTTCAGTAGAAACAGAACTTCGAAGGAACCTCAACCATGTATATACTTGAATATATATATATATGGAAGTACTCAAATATGTTGTTCAACATGTACACTTTCCCATTTACTGTACTGACTTGTATGTACTTTACACTTTAACATGTTATGTACCGAGTTAAAAGATCCTTTTCTACATACCAAATAGTATATCCTTCAGCAGGAGTCTTGAAAAGACCTTCTTCTTCTTGAAACATTCCCAGCTATATTCTGCAGCTTCTGTGTCTGCGAGCATTGCCCGCAATATCCTTCTTGTTAAATCTTTTGGTGAATTTCCACCGATTCTAAACTCTGAAACCTATAAAGAAAAGACACAACTGCTACCACCACCACTCTTGTTTTCATCCACTAATGTGTACTTAAGTAACTTAAGTGTCCTTAGTACCTCCTCTTTAAACCCTGCAAGTTGAAAGTACACTCACTATAGCTGCAATAAGAGATAGGCCACTGATTTACATATTGAAAAACTTATGTGAATTTTTCCCATCTTCCCTGGGAGCGTCAGCTGAAGAGGGACAGGAACTCCCCGCTACTTTTTGAGATGCAGTCTTCCCCAGAGTTGGTGGCATAGGGAATCCTTCAATCACATTAGCACAGCTTCTGTTTTCTTCCTCACTCTCTGAGCTGTACTCAATATGGCATATCTTTCTTTTGCCTTTGCTGCGTTCAGGCACTGCTAAAGTCACTAGTACTTTCGGAAAGTGCACATTTATTGCGTTCTTTCAGAAGATTATCTATAAAAATTTAAAAACAAAAGAAATTATATTATTGAAATTCATGAAAGCAATATTTCTCTGATGATCTCACCTCAAACACAAATATTGCCATGTTTTAAAACAATCTGACACATTTAAGGTTAACAATGTAAAGTTTAATGCCCATTACTTGAGGCTCACTCATTCATAGATTTGTTACATCAAAATCATCTACAATAACATGCACAGCTACACCATAACAGGCATGCAGAGTTGAAGGTCTCAAGAAATTGAACTTTTGTTTGAATTTTACTCACCATAAAATGTGTTACCAAGTGTCCTGGCCTTGTATGTTAGCCAAGAATCTTCTGGATTGGCCTTCTTTTCCACCAGGCATTTTATAGGCTCCCTTTCCTTGCAATCGGGCCACCTGCATTCACCATTACTGTACCAACACTTAGGTACAACAGCAAGGCCTTGTTCAACTAAAAAGTGAACAATAATCCACATGGTGTTCCTGGAATGGAATATCAATATTTAATAACTTATAGCATTCATTTCAATCATCATCTTTGAGTAAATCACATATATAGGTTATTTACAAGAAATCAATTGAGATAAATACATACTGTGCAGCTGTTACGATTCAACTTCTGGCAAAATGCCAAGCAATCAGACTTAATTAAGTAGGCACACAACAGAATCAAATGATTTGAATAAACACAATTTAGAAGTGAAATATCAATCATAATTATCCGACTAATAATCCTTCTATAATAATATCCTACTAATCTTAAAAAATATCAATCAAATATTTATCCAACCAATTAATTTATTTCCTTGTCAAACCAATAGGTTTGACAGGGAAATAAATGAAGTGGGTATTATTTATTGATATGATGAATGGATATTATTAATGTCAAGCTAAAACACTAAAATCAACAGAAGTAAGTTCTGCAAGGTGAAATAGCAACATAATAATTGGTTGCAGAAATAAACTATCTGATAATAGCTATCCTTAATAATATTTCACAATAAAGTATATACATATCTGCATAATTACTCTACAATATTCACGAATAACACAAATAAATGAAACAATATTGCAGTTAGATTATGCATAAAAAATATGAAAAATCCGCATTGAGCTCTGCAAAACGCAAAATTTAGCTCCAAAGCCTTATTTCTCCATTCTGCCCTGTACGAAGTACAGGTATTGACTTCTCAATGACTGGGTGTAATGCGTTATAGACTTTCTGTAATTTTTTTGTTATGCCGTTTTCAAAATACGATCAAAGTAACTCGTAAAACGGATTGTCATCGAAAATGACTCCATGGAATATTTACACTTTCAAACTATATTTAATCAGTCTTTGCATTGTCTGATTGCATATTGTCACTATAATGGGAAGTATACCCTCTTCATTTCACAATAATACCAACGAATGCAAATCCTGCTTGAACATATAAGCTGTCATTGTCTCCCCTTGATTATATTATGATGCTAAGGAAATCAAAATAAATGAACTAATAGCTACCAAGTATCATCAATGAGCAAGCGCATGGATGAGAAATTAGTTGAGCAAGTCAGTGGTGTGGAATAACTGAAGAAACTAAGTAATGTCGTTTCGACCGAAATTACTCCTCTCACTCAAACGTGGAAAAAGTTACAGAAACGCAAAAAATCTCACAAATTCCGTCTCATTCGGAAAATTGCCTTTTAGCGGAATTTCGGCAAATTTCACTCCACTCTTACTGGAATTATTACTGAATTGACTCCCTGTCAAGGGCGTTGCCAGCCACTGGGCTAGGGGGGGGGCAAGCTGCCAGTTAAAATGAGAAATGCCTAACTTACAGGGGCTAGTTTATTCGTGCCCGCTTCTTACTACAAATATGTCAAATCTTTTAAAAACTAAATGTATTGAAAACTAGAGGAGTGTAACGCTTCCATGGCAAACTCATTAACACTAGGAGGATGGCAGTTTCGGCCTACCTAGAAGGATGGGAAGTGGTCATTTGACCACCTCCCGTCAGTGCTATGTCAATAAAATACCTAAGGAATACTAAGCAGCTGTCAATTTTGTAGAGGAACCTCAAGTGGAGTATGGATGAAATTTGAAGGATCCTAGAAATGAAAATATGGCAAAACTCACAATTTAAAAAAAAAACTCGAAGTAACACACAACAGAATGGCCACATTGCCACGACTTAACCCAAGTCTCTACTAAAGATTCTTTACCCATGTTTCAACAAAAACTTTGCTATAATTTTTTACTTAAGTAAATTAACTAACTTTGAAGTTAATTAACTTTACTAATTATTCTCCCATTCTGTCCATTGTTAACCTGCTTCCCCTTCCTCCTCCCCCTAACACCGCTCCCCCTATCAACAGTAGTTAATCTGATTTGTTCCTTGGTACGTTATTCTTTGTATATGTATATATGCACTCCTGAATAACTCTTGTGCTTGATAATGGACTAGAGTCTGAAACCGGTTGCAGATATTAAAAACTTTAAAAGTGGAAGTTTGTTAAGTTATTCCCACCCATTTACTAGGATGGGGTTCCACTAATTTAAAGCTTACCAGATTGATTTAATTTGTTACTTTGTTGTCCATGATGTCTCGCCGGCACAATATTTTGTCTTCATACCACCAGATAGATACCCACACAAGGATTTACAACCTCATCGAAGAAAACAAATTTCAAGCTTGGGATCCTCAACCAAGAAACCCACCCTTGACTGGTATTGCATGGCTATCGGGCGTGACCCCTACGGCGATGGGGTTACTGGTTCAAATGCCTGAACTGGTAGTGACGATGTCACTACCAGTACCAGTCATGGACCAACGCAATATACTAAAAATGTCTACATAAAATAGCCAGGACGATAAACAACAAAAGGCATGTGGCGCCACCATAACAACGTTTTCTACTTTGTTAATTTTTTAGGGCTGTAAGTGCTCGCGATGAAAAACCAAGTGTACTTTTTTAAGAGGTTTAAAACATGCTCTTTCAAATGAAAATAATTTACAAGAGTATCGAAAAGGTCTTTCTTTTCTAAGAGCGGGCAGAAAATAAACCTATTTTTGTCGTTATTACAAATGTCATCCTCATAGTTGTCCCTATTTCTAGGGCCTCATATGCTCGAGATGAAAAACTAGATATACTTTTTTACTTTCTCCATATACGAAGTATAGAGAAAGTATTGTTTTCATGAAAAAATTCGACTTCGAGATTTCAACGGAAATACATGTTTTGGGGTCCCTAGAACACGTTTTAACCATTTTCGGAATGATGTCTGTGTGTATGTGATAGTGGGTGCTCTAACGTGAAAACTATTTGTCGTATCAATACCAAACTTCATATATAGTACTGTGGTGTGTGCTGTCAGAGTTGATTAGTTTTTGGAGTAAATCGGTTTACCGGAGGTCGAGCTACATTCATCAAAGCTCATTTCCGGTTTTCAAAATATCTCCATAAATATGATATTTACGTATATACTATTACTTATAAACGTTTCAGAAAATGTAATTAACTATAAATTTTGTATGAAACATATTTTTGTATTACTGATTGTTTAGGAGTTATTCATGAAATAGTGATAAACCGGAAGTTGCTGATTATGTACTTCGTGGTCGCTCTGGGCTCTATGGGCGAAAGGCCAAATTCATCGTTTTTCATGGATCATGTCCCGAAAAACATTATTTATAACGTTTGTGACGTCAAAGATAAAAATATATAATTTAATCACTCATCATCCAAGTTTAGATGGAATATAGAGCTCGAAATTACTGTCGTAGATAACTATTTACATCATATGTATGGAGAAAGTCATGTGCTGGCCACATCAGATTTTTAGAGGGTTGAAATCAGTCTCTATTTAATAAAAATGTTTCAAAAGAACTTCCAGAGGGTCTTTTTTGTAAAAGCGGGGTAAAAATAGCCTATTTTTGGCTTTTTTACAAAAACTGTCAAATGTTTACTCAATTCACAAAATAATGGAAAGTACTAGGATAATGAAATTTTATATTTATAAACTGTGTATTGATATGTTATCATGCGCTAAGTTTCACGATGATAATATCTTTTCTTCTTGAAATATAAAAAGCCAAAGTTTTAATTTTTTTTCGATGTGCAATTTTTTTGGCCAGATTTGCACAGAATTTCCTGCAAGGAGGTCGCTCTTACAGTTATTTTTATTATTTTGTTTAATAGAGCGCACAAAGTTATTCAAGATAGCCAAAGTTTATTTACTTCATAAAACAATTCTCTGAGATGCAATGCCTCAAAGTTACGGAAAACTCTTAGGGCAGTATTTATAGTCGACTCCTAGGAGTTTCCCAGCGCCTAGCAGTCCCCCGGCCTGCTCTCGTGGTTTGGTCGGACTCTCTTATTTTGCCTAAATGTCATTTCTGGCTTTATAGGCGGTAATACTCAGTAAGGCAGATTGAACCCATAGTAAGGCTAATAACACACTAAATAAGGCTCGGAAACACACATGAATTACGCAATAAGGCTCGTTAAAACTTGGCTAAACTAAACTAAAATCTAGCTATGTACATTGGGGATCGACGGCTGCTGCTCCTTCTCCTTCGACGACCTCTTCTTTCTTCTTCTTTTGGTGCTAGGAAGATGTTTATTTTTTTGGCACTCTAGAATGGAGAGAACCATTTTTGGTTCTTTTATTCGTTTTAATTTGGTACGTTGCGTGGGCGTGTACCTCCATAAATGTTTGATGAGAGGATTGTTAATGTTTGAGAGGTTTCTCTCAAATTTTTCGGCGATGTTGTAAAGGTATTCCGTAAAGTGCCGTAATTTTATTGCCCTATCGTAAATTGCCGTTCCGTAATTTTATGGTAAGTGAGGATTTCACGGAGTGGGACCAGGTTGTTCGTGGAAGTTGCGGCCCTGATGCATTTGTTGTAGAATGTGATGATCTTCCTTATATTTCGTTGTGAGGTGTTGCAGGCGATGATGGAGCCGTATGCAAGAATTGGGGCAACATAAGCACCAATTAATCTTATTTTTGTATCCTTGGTTAGCTGGCTGTCCTGATGGAGTAATGGATATAGTTTAGCTTTCGCTGCTGCCGCTTTACAGATGCTGTAGTTTATATGTTTAGTCCACAGTAGCTTCTCCGTGATGATGACTCTAAGGAATTTCTGCTCCTTAACTGTTGGTATTGCCTGATTGTAGATGGTTGGTTTGACAGACGCAGGCTTGCGGGGGTGAAGGATGAACTCCATATGAGAGCTCTTGGCCGGGTTGATTTTCAAGTGCCATTTCGTGAGCCATTTCTGCAGTGCAATTAAGTAGTTGTTGATGATGTTAACTGCGTTATTCCCTCTATATTTGGAGCAGGACAAGGTGATGTCGTCTGCGTAAATATAAAGTTCAATGTCCTCTTGTTTTGGTAGGTCGTTTATGTAGAGATTAAAGAGGAATGGGCTCAGCTTTCTACCCTGTGGTACCCCTGCTGTGATTGGTTTCAAGGAGGAGATTTTGTCCAGCTTCTTGACCTGGAGCCATCTGTTGACGAGGAGGTTCTGGATGGTTTTAACCAAGTAGGCAGGGAAGCCGTTGGATTTTAGTTTGTAGACAATGCCCTTATGCCAGACACGATCGAACGCCTTTTCCATATCAAAGAAGAGTGTTTCCGTTATTTTCCTCATGTTGAGGAAGCCCTTGGTGATGTTTTCCACCAACCTGAGAATCTGGTGGGTGAGAGTGGTGTCTTTGGAAACCCATTTGTTCTTTGATGATGATCTGGTTTGTAGAAGCATGCTTGTTTAGGCGATGGAGGATGACACTTTCGTAAATTTTTGAAAGGGCCAAGAGGAGCGTTATCGGCCGATTGTTGGTTGGTAGTGTCGGGTCTTTGTTGGGCTTAGAAATGGTGATTACTTGACCAATTTTCCATGCATCTGGGAAGTAGCTCGTAGATAGACAGGCGTTGAAAAGGTTAGTAACCAGCAATACGAAGTGCGGTACGTCCACCAGGGTCCTCAGCATCCGGTTGGTGTAGTTATCCGCGCCTGGGGCTTTATTTGGTGCAAGCTCTTTGATGTATGCTGACACTTCCGCCGTATTGGTGAGTTCTGGTTCCTTCGTTGGCATTTCCCAAAGCAGCGAGTTGGTGATTTCCACTTCCTGGTTGGTGGAGAACTCCTGAGAGCTATCGGTCATTATGCCTGACAGATATTCAGCCATGTGCTCTGCTTTTTCTTCGTTTTCGAAGATTAGGACTCCATTGATGTTAAGGGGATGTGAGGCGGAGTTTGGACGCGTAAGTCTCTTGCAGCATTGCCAGAGAGTATGGCCTTCGAAGGAGAGTGTGTTAAGGTATTTGTTCCAATTCCGGTTTTTTGAATTCTGCGACTCGTCGTTTGATTGCTTGATTTAGCCTTTTGAGTAGTTCGAGGTCAGTCGGCGAGTTGTACGTCTTGACCAGCCTCTTAATTTTGTTTCTGTTGGTGAACAGTTCGCTTATTTCTTTGGGGAGAGGAGGGTAGTTGCTGTGATGTACTACCTCCTTGGATGCGTACTGTTTGGCGATGATCATTAGGTCATTTAGCAGGTCAACTTGTCCATCAATGAGTTCCTTACTCAGAGGTGGTTCCAGTGGACGGTAAAGATGGATCTTGTTGATGATGCATTCCTTGAATTTTCGCCAGATTATTTGATGGTGGCTTGTCTTTTTTGTAGCGATTGGGACTTTCCCCGGCAGGCTAAATAAAACCGGGAAGTGGTCCGAGTACAATTCTCGGAATACAAGTGGGCTGGTAGCGTTGACATCTCCTTTGATAATGACAAAGTCAAGTAGGCTGGTGCTTCTTTTGTTTAAGAAGGTAGGCTGGTTTGGCGATAAAACTCGAAGGTCGCTATCCTGGAGGAACCTGAATAATTTATTGCCATTGCTGTTTGTAGAGGAGGCGCCCCAGAAGGGGTGCTTGGCGTTCCAATCGCCAGCCAATAATGCCGGCCCTTTAATTCCAGTTAGGAATTGTAGATCTTCTTTCTTTAACGGCGCCTTTACGTAAACGTTGTACAATCGTAAAGCACTATCATTTATACAAATTTCTAAACCTAATATATCCATAGTATAAAACGTATTTACAGGCAGGGTAAAGACTGCGAAGGACTTAGGGATTAAAAACGCTAAGCCGCTGCTCTTGTCATTGTTATCTAATCTAACGAGCCTAAAATTTTGCGTGTTGATCTTGGTGTTTGGACTTAGATGTGTTTCCTGCAGCATACAAATCTGGATATCGTGGTCTGATAGGAATTGGAGCAGCTCGGTGACATTGGCTTTCAGACCGTTGCAATTCCAAGATATAATATTCACGCTGGCCATTATTTAATGAGCTTGGATGCCTCGGTAATAAAGATGGTCTGCTTCTCGGTTTTGCTTTTACCTCTGAGTACTTTGGCCCAGATTGCTAGGAATGAGTCCATGAGTTCATCGTTCTCTTCTTCATTTTGGAAATGGCTGTCAAATTGTGGAGCAGCTTGCTGGGTGGTTTCAGCGAATGATTTCCTTGGCTGGGCAAGAGCTGGGAGGGCATTGGTATTGTTGATAAGTGGTGCTGCCGCAGCGGCTCTCTTGTTGGTGATCTGGCCTTCATTGCCTCTTTTAGTTTGATGAAAACTGGGCACCCCTTGTATGTGGCGGTGTGCGCTTGGCCGCAGTGGTAACATTTAGCTGGTGTGTTGATCTCAGAATCGCAGCTGGAAATCGGATGGTTTCCTCCGCATTTAGAGCAGTTCACCGGCAGGTTGCAGAAATTCTTAGTGTGTCCGAACTGCATGCAACGCATGCACTGTGCGGGCTGGATTGGCTTTGTAAAGGGTCTGATTTCCACTCGTAGATCGAAGAGCGCATGGAGTTCCTTGAATTTCTCAAGGTCGTTGTCCGGATTTATTGTCACCTTGTACATAGGGATGGCCCGCTTTTCCACTGTAGTGATTCCCTCTGCCATTTGCTGGCGCGTTGGTCTTGTTGTGTACATAGGCGTGACGCTGACGACAGTCAGCAAGTATACCATCGGCGAAAGTAAAACTTTACAAATGTTCATAAGAGATAAGTACAAAATTTCATTGAAATCCGTAATAGTCGAGCGGGGCACTTCTCTGAAATCAGACCACTTGGCATGGATGACCCTTTTTTAACCCGCCTCCCTAGGTAAAGTAGACTTTTGCTAAATATAGTATAAGTATGATACTGAATTATATCTCAACTTATGGTAATGTTACAGTTTACTTAGGGATATTTTTATTTTTCAGTTAAAAAAAGTTCACATTTTTCTGGAGATGCAGCATTAATGTCAATGTTTAATAACGAGAGTGCCAATTTTCCTCGAGAGATGGCATAAGCGGCGAAGATTGTAAAAACAAAAGTTCCAATTTTCCTCAAGAGATGGCATTAGTGGCGAAGTTTATAAACCAAAGTTCCAATTTTACTCAAGAGATGGCATTAGTGGCGAAGTTTATAAACCAAAGTTCCAATCTTCCTCAAGAGATGGCATTAGTGGAGAAGTTTATAAACAAAAGTTCCAATTTCCCTCAATAGATGGCATTAGTGTCGAAGTTTAGAAACAAAAGTTCCAATTTTCCTCAAGATATGGCATTAGTGGCGAAGTTTATAAACAAAAGTTCCAATTTTCCTCAAGAGATGGCATTAGTGTCGAAGTGTATTATATAGTACATTTATGTATTCAATGTCAATTCAATTATGGCTATCGATCTCGGTATGGACAATACACGGAGATCGTGACAATTTGACATTATTTGAGATTTGACAATAGAGAAAAAAGATATAAAGATTCCTTCGATAGAAAGAGGAGATATATTAATTCTATTATATTAATAATCGCTTCTTGTCTGGCAATGTCGTATGACTTAGTGGGAGCATCAGAGACGATAACAGGAATGAGGGATGTCGGTGTGTTCTTTTTTACACACCACTTCCGGATTATAAAGCCGATACATAAAATGTAAAAATGATCATCAAGAAAATTGCGCATTGCTGGAAAAAATTACTCATGTATAAAGGGTAGATTATGATACAATTTGATGTAAATATCATTGCCACAATTTGCAATGTATTGGAGAAATTAGATGATTAAATACAATGTGACGTCACCATTCTGCTGGTTGCGTACTAAATTTTCGTTTTGCATCGCTGCAAGTGCAATCGAAGAGACTTGGAAGAAATAAATAAATAGGAAGTTCCTTGGTAGTGCATAAAATTGACTACAAACTGTGTTAAAAACTATGTTTCTACGTAGCAAAGTTACGAAGAAAGAAATTTATATAGTTCTCCTTCGCTGAAGTACGCATTTGATAACATCGACATAATTCATAAGTTTCATTTTTTTAAATAAAAAAGTTATTTGCATTAAATTATTTACTTTTATCAATTAATTGTTATATTGTTTATTGATATTGTATTAATTATTAAAATATATATTTTAGAAGTAAACGTCTCGAGAATTATTCGATTCCCATGAATACATCAAAAATGGGAAAGGTCTATTTACTGATCGAACTTTTTAAATTAAACTTTTACATTAACGCTATATTTTAAAACTTACGAGGAAAATTAGAACTTTTGTTTATAAACTTCGCCACTAATGCCATCTCTTGAGGAAAATTGGAACTTTTGTTTATAAACTTCGACACTAATGCCATCTCTTGAGGGAAATTGGAACTTTTGTTTATAAACTTCGCCACTAATGCCATCTCTTGAGGGAAATTGGAACTTTGGTTTATAAACTTCGCCACTAATGCCATCTCTTGAGGAAAATTGGATCTTTGGTTTATAAACTTCGCCACTAATGCCATCTCTTGAGGAAAATTGGAACTTTTGTTTATAAACTTCGCCACTAATGCCATCTCTTGAGGAAAATTGGAACTTTTGTTTTTGAATAATTTACCACATTGGTGCACCCATCTTTATTTGAATATCTTAGGAATGACTTCATCCGTTGCTTTTAAAATCACCTCCTCTTCCAAGAAGCAAAAAAATCATTTATATCAGATGAAATTTTCTGGTAGGCTTACAATTAAGCCTGATTTTGTTATTTATGTATTAGCCAAGTATTCAATTGAATGCGTCACATACCGGAGAGTACAAATTCGGCTGCATTAAAATATTCTGCAGACTCTTGATAATAGTTGATATTATAATTGAATTTGCAGAAATCAAGTTATATACCAAGGTAGAAAAAATGAAGACGTCAACTTACAATTATTTAGACTAAGTGATAGGTGGTTTAACCAGCAGAGAGATGATACAAAACCCACTCTTACGCACTGAGTGTTCAAAGGAAACAAAAATTTTCCACAAATTGAAATTTGGAATGGGCATTGCATAACCAGATATGAGATTCGTGGGATTCTATCACAAGAGAAAAAATTGGCTGCATCGAAAAGGAAGCTGAAGAATTTAAGTCACAGTTTTAAAAGTTTCTCAAATTTATTTCAAGTCATCAAGTCTCAGTTACGATAAATATGTGCGTAACTTACGCGCACAATACCTTTCAGCTGACTGATTTGCTTCCAAAATGGTATATTATGAATAATATCATCGAAAATTAATTTTTACTGATATCTTGTATTGCTCCAATACTTTTACTAATTTCTACGGAAACCCGGTTATTGAATTATTTTCGTAACTATACAGCAAATTTACGGGTAATTATAAAATATGGATCGGTATATTCTATATCATCCCGAGCAATGAAGAGCATACTGCACAGACTTTTAATCGTCCAGAATGGTTAATAAAGGAACAAGTAACTGTGCAATTGTCGCTAACTCATCTTGAGATGTGCCCTCCGATAACAGCCCTAAAATAATACAAACCTAATTAACGTAACTAATAATGGTCATTTTACAAAAAACTACGTAGACATTAACTTACGTTTTCCCGATAGAGGCCTCGATCTATTAGCGGACTGTGAAAAAAATTTTCGGATGTCCATCTGTACCTTATGAAATCCAAACTAAACTCTCCTTCGAACTGTGAATTCTGTGAATTTCTCAAAATCACTATTCAAGAGCCTAGCTTTGCATTCACACCCTCAAAACAGTCACATGCAGAAGATCTAACTGAGCGTTTTATCAACCTGTTTGTCCCTCAAACGTAATCTTAATCTCTGTTTTCAGGGTGTAAGTTTCGAATTACTTCTCGAATGTTCCCTTGTGTATTTGCGAGGAGTAAACGAATCCACACTTACGAATTCTTCTCATGGGAATCTTATCTTATGGTGTGAGTCATCTAACAAAAGGACATGGTTAAGAAGTGCATGCGTTGAACATTTTGTGCGAAACGCTCGTTAAGTCCCATTGATATCGATGTCGGCTCTAGGCCTGCTCTGCTACCGAAAACATCAACTTAGCTGTAATCGGGGCCATATTTACTGGTATGCAAAGCTAGTCATAGGACTTCTTGGGGGGGGGGGGGAGTTTGAACCCTTAAAATTCCCCCCTCGCTGCGCCACTGCTTTTGCCTATTTGCAAAATACTCACCGCAAAACTTTCTTATGTCCATTTTGAAGGGAAAACGAAAAAAACTGAATCCTTTATCTTCTGTCAGCGATTGTCGGACGATACTCAAGGTAGTTTGAGAGAGAGGACATAATCGCATAACCTCGCGCTGTGATCGCATCGAGAGGCAGTTCTAACTACATTGTTCACCCTGAAACCGAACTTTTCTTCTCTTGGGAGGGAAGGGGCGAAGGACTCCACTACAAAGTATTGTTGAAATATTTTTGCTGCGCTGGAGGTATAAATGAATTTCCTTCGAGGAAGTACTTTTCCCATCACTGGTGTTTACACGTGCCAACACTTGACTTTGTTTTGGGTCTAAATTCTTTTCAAATACGCTCGTGCCTAAAAATTGTTTCTACAACACATCCCGAACCAAAATACGAATGGGTCTCCAGGGGGGGGGGGGGGCAGCTGCCCTCCCCTGCCCCTCCCTGGCGACGCCCTTGCTCCCTGTTGATTTTACGAAATCATATTACATAAACAAATCGCATTTTTGTGCAACTGTCAATACCTTAGATGGAGGTGCTCTGAGATGCTTCTTTCCTTACTCAAAACATCGTCGACTGGATTTACTCAGTCGCTTCCACGGCGTCTTAAAGGTTTGTAATGAGATTTTGGTGTATATCCTTTGAAGCAATTCTTTCCAGCTCTAATTTTGGCTTCCAACATAATATAAGACGAATTAGCGGTTTCACTTTAATATATTCGATATTAATTTAGCCAAGCCTTATAAATGTGTTGCTACGTGCCGTTTTTTATTTCAAAGATTATGTCCAACAGAAAAATGTTCCTTTCTTTATTCTACAAAAAAGTGACTATTTCTTTACCTAATTTTTAACTCTCCCCAAAAAACGGGAAATTCGGATGGATAGAATATAAAAAAATTGTTTATGAAATCTTTTTTTCCGTTACAGCACACTCCAGAAACGAAATCTAAATTCATTAAAAGGAAGTAGAGAAAAAACTCTGAAGGATGGCATCCTCTCACTTTCTGATGAGTTCACACTTCTCTAATGATTAGAGCATGGGTCGCCCAAAATGTCGCAAATAGTTTTGAAAAAATTCTCTCAAAATTTTGAGGTATCTTCGTGAGAAAGTTGCTAAATTTAACTTAATTATTGGCAAAAGAGTACAGAGATGCGGGTTAATTAGTTATATGGACTATAAGAAAGGAAAAACCATAATTTACAATTTTTATAATAATTGTGAATAATATTTCGTTTGGTAACCATTAACTGGGGAATAAAAATCTTAATCGCTAGTATTTATATAGCTGATACATATCTATCTTTATTTTGGGAAGGGAAAATAAAAGTTAACATATAAGTTTTGGATAACAGATTTTATTGCATTATATAAAATATAAGAAAAATATTTACCTAGTATATTTCGCTTTATGTTTCATTGCCTCGACTACCCGTCATTAAATAGTGGCAGACGAGATATTTTCCTTCCATTGTGAACCACAACCACACGACGGTCGCTCTGTATAAGTTTGTACATGGGAAATGGTCGCTCAACTTCACAGGTTGTCATAGAGGCATACCTCAGCGTAGCCACTTCACTTACAGAGAATTTTAAACCTAAGTGTGCCCTTCAACTTTACATTCTTGTGCGCAATAAATTGCCATTTAACGCTGGACTGCAGGAGAGGATAAAGTTTACAGCGAATGGTAAGCTATCATGTATTAAACGACCTTTCTCGAGGCAGCACAAAAATATTATAGTGAACTATTTTTATAAATCAATGATTGATACTGCTAAATGTAACTTTCAGGAATATTCTATGCCACAAATAGCTCGCACAAGTCCAAAGCAAACTCATCGCTGGTAAACAATAGTTTTCGTAGCTCTCTCGTAAACTCTGCAAGCTCACGGTTTCCTTTAATTTCACTCGAGATTGATGCGTTGAGCTGTCAATGTGTTTTTTCACGGGTGACTTTTTATAAGATGATATCGTGAAAAATAATGAGAAATATCATTTATTATTAGAACTACTTTTAAAAGTGGTAATTCAGAATTGCCCAAATAAGAAATTATAATTAAAAAATACATGTGATTCAGAGTTAAAGATGTATCTGATAATATAAACTTATTCAGGAATATCAAACGATGCTAAAGGTAAATATTAAATTATTACTATTGCTAAAGTTGTCAGATTCAAAAGTTGTATTGATACTCACGGTTTTTTTTACAAGCTTTGCAGTAAATACTGTTGCTCAATACTTGCAGATACTTGCATAGTTAAGCATACTCAGTCAGTTTGACTCCTAAAGACGAGTGTCCCTTCACCTTGTACATTTCTTCACCTTATATCTTGAGCTCTTGATGAAGAAGAAAGCTGAAGTATAAGATGAGGTGAAGAGAGGAGGATACTAGGAGACCGAAGAAGAGGCCCGGGACAGGATACCAGCGGTCCACGTGACGGTCTTACGGCGCTTTGAAATCTCAGCAAATGGAAGAGACTTTACGTGGCTTACTCGAATATAAAAGAGAAAAGTGTTCATACAATTTTTATTCATTCACCGGTCCTTGTTATGCCTTTCCTCTTCGCTCGAGTTCTCAGGGCTCATTGCTTACCGCGCTACAATGTTGGCTCAGTTAATGATCATCTGAGCATAATGTTTCGAGTGCACCTTGTCGAAAATTCTAGATGGTCTATCATAATATTGTATCACTTTTTCTCTAATCTCCTAAACCAAAGCAGAGTGTTAGCATAGAGTGTAGTTCTGTCGGCTTGTCAGCAGACCACCCGGGTTCAAAGAAGCTGGTTTATAATTACACCAATGTCTTCTTTCAGAACAATGTATCCCGGGTGAAGTCTTTGGACACCCCAGCAAAAAAGCTCGAAGTGCGAGGTGGCACAGGGAAAACAACTGGCCCCCTTACACTGAATATGTGAAATTCACACGCCTATGGCTTAGTCGGGGGTGAGCTCTACCCTCACCTATCCAAACCAACCTTTGGATTGATGCACTGAGTGAGTGTGATACTTTCATTGCCAGATGTGAAAACACAATTACCTATAACTTGGTGGGACTTGATATTATTAAATACAAAGTTTGAAGTCGATATCATACCGGGAAGGTCCAATATTATGACTCCGTTATCCCCCCGGTAAAATGCATTAGGTAATGTAAATGGCTCTCTGGGATCGAACCAAGGACGATCAGGGAAACCTTAAACAGCGTATATTAAATGAATCTATGATCTCTATTCGTATGCCGAGTTTAATGTTTACATGTTATCGGGAAGGGGTTAAAAAAATCTTAAATATCGTAGCAATTTCTAATTTTAGAGACACCTGGTGTTGAACCCAGGACCTATTGGTAGATGTAAAAAAACGTTATTATAACTTGGTAGTACTTGATCTTATTGATTACAAACTTTGAAGTCGCTAACATATCAGGAAGGACCAAAAATAGGATTCCGTTATCCCCTTAACTCTCGAGCACTAGCGCCTCATGGCGTAACACAAGCAGTTCCGCAGTGTGATTATAGTGATTATCTTTTAAATATTTTCTTCAAATCACAAATCAGATGATTTCCGTAAATTTATAATTTTTAGCCATTATAAAATTGTACAAGCCTTGAAAATCGATTGATCGTATTAATTTTTTAATAGATTTTTAACGATAAACGGAATAAATCACTATAACTTCGTAGATTTCCGTGGCGTTCAGGTATATTATTCATGGTTTTTGGGTTCTCTTCCACGTTTTTTTTAATTGCACTTTGGTAATTTTATAGAAGGGGACCTGAGGGAACATGAAATTCATTCGACCTGAAGACGACTGCTGGAATGCGGTCGAAACGTCGTCCGACTAAGACAGGAATAAATCACGCTTTAACATTTTTCAACGCTTGAAACATTCAAGGAAATAAATTATGTATAAAGTTGTGCACTAACCTTCACAGTTCACATTCATTTATTATTACATGGAAATGGTCTTATTATCCTAAAAATATTACTCCTATCTGCAGTAAAATATTCAGATGAACCTGGGCGCGGGGTGCGACAGTGCGACATGAGCTTCAAAAAAGTTTTTTTGTTGCCGTAAATTGAACCCAATTTATGCGAATCTCGGGTGGTACATAGAAAACATTATCGTAGTAAGACTTGAGGGACCCAAAATGATTACAAGGAAAGATAAAAAAGTTACGAATGAAAATGTATACACTTGCGCACTCAGTGCGCCAGCACGAGTGCTCGAGGGTTAAGAAATGCATTGACGAATGTAAATAACACTCTGGGATCGAGCCAGGGACCATCAGCGCAACGGTAAACAGCTTATATAAAATATATTCACCATCTCTATCTACATGCCGAGTTTCAAGTTTCTATCTTATACAGAAGTGATTCAAAAAAATCTTAAAATCTTTTCCAGAAGTATGCCCTGAAGGTTTTCCTAGGGACCCACCGTGGACATTACCAGAGCCTGAGTGTGACAACAGGTTGGCCACAGAAACAAAGTCATCAACATCTGACATATTATTCCAGCAAAGATACAAGGAGATGTCTGAATTCTACGAAAGTTACACTCCTATCTTCACAGATGGCTCCAAGTCAGATTTAGGGACGGGGTGTGCATTTGTGTCCAAAGATCTAGGAACAGTGAGAGTAAAACTACACCCAATGTGTAGTATTTTTACTGCTGAGCTAGTCGGAATACAAATGGCATTATCAAATATAAAGGGCAGACAAGGACGATACATGATATGCACAGATTCCATGAGTGCACTGCACTCCATAGCTCAATTTTCCTCATTCCACCCAATAGTCCAGAACATACAATCCATCCTGAAGGATCTAAAAGAAAAAGGCATTAACATCACCTTTATATGGGTTCCTGGACATGCTGGAATTCCAGGAAACGAAAAGGCAGACCTGGCAGCAAAAGAGGCCATCCATAGGTGGGATATAGAATGGGATAAGGTACCAGCTCAGGATCTCAAGGGCATCCTGAGAAATACAGCTCACTCTCAATGGAGAGATTTGTGGCTTGCACAACACGGGAACAAGCTTAAATCTGTGAAAGATGGCATAACATCTTGGGGTACATCCATTAGGCGCTGTCGGAGAGAGGAAATTGCTATCACTCGTCTCAGGATTGGGCATTGCTCTCTCACACACTCTTATTTATTCACAGAGACGAAGGATCCTCCCATATGCCAGACCTGCAGTAAGCCATTAACAGTTGCACATTTGTTTGAAAACTGTGACAAATATCAAAATGTACGAGAGAGGTTAAGCATTCAGGGTAGCCTTAAGGACATTTAAAAAATGACATAAGATCGGTAGAGAAAGTAATCAAGTTTATAAGGGAGACCAAGCTCATAAACCAAATATAACAACCTAACAAGAAGCTCATAGTGCTGTGGTAATTTTCTTTAGCTTTATAAAATTAAATGTACCTATTACAGTAAATTCTACTTACACAAGGAATTTTATTTGTGTATGTGGTGCAAATAACCCTAGCTGTTGACGCACCCTCAAATCATAATACTACTACTACTAAATCTTAAAACTTGCCGCAACGCATATTAAATAGAGGAATATTTGCCCTGACCTAGCGTCGAACCAAGGATGTCTTTATAGTTTAAAGATGACTTTATGGCGAAGTAAGTTCAAAACAATTTAATTTAAATTTACAAATTATCGGAAGGTTAATTTTAATTTCAAAATTCTTTGATTATACCCATAGATTTCCTGTTCCCTGGAATGCGTTATGTCTCAAATAGCAGAAAACTGTCTGCCAAAGATATAAACATACTATTACTTTACTAATTATTTTGTATAATACTCCGTTTGATAATGAAACGTAACAAATTAAAGAAACAGGAATGCAAGTGACGATCTGCAAAATTAAATCCGAATATAACCAGTTAAAATGTAGTTAAAAATAATGCAAATTTAGTAAAAATGTCAACATTTCATCGAATTAGGAAATAACCTATATATTCGGCCAACAGTTATTCATATTAGATTTACTTTTGAAACCTCAGAATACCTCTCTGACGTTGAGATATGAGTAAAGATGCATGCGATGTTATGGATCTAGCAATATCCCTTCCAAACGAGCAATTCGATGCTATAATACTTGATATTTTCTTTAGAAAATCAACTTGCTGTTTCAGAAATGTATTCACATTACGTATAATAACATCCAGAACATTACATATCTCATGGTGAAGAAGAAGCTAAGAATTGTGGATTATATTTAGCAATATTGCAGAGTGGGCTTTTTTTGTGACTTATATTTGTTGTATTATTCATTTAGGAATCCCCACATTTCCCTCTTTACAATTCCGGCCGACGACGTTCAGTGTTTTCAATTCCAAATTCCTTCGGTTATCTCAGGTCTTGTCATACGCAATGAAGCTATTGAGAAACCCAAGAATTTCTTTCTTTGACAAACAGTATGTCAACGTTTACAGCTTCAAAATTCTTTTAAGGTTTGTATAAATTGGTGAAAGAGGCTATGATAAAGTTTTCCACGTTTTATTTTTATTTCCGTTAATCGCATTCAGTCGCGGTGAGGAAAGCTTAGAATGACTACCAACTTCCACAACTTGCCTAAGGAGGCATTATTCCTCCTAAAAGAATTCGTTAACTATCGGTGAAGAAGTTACATTATTCATACAGCGTTCGCAGTGATGAATTTGTAGAGAGAAATAATTAATGAAAAGGTTGAAAGATTCAAAATAATTTATTTATCTGTACTTTTAAATTGACTTAAATACACAATTTTTATTAGTTTCCAAGTTGATGCCATGATTGTTAAAAAACTTAATGGATTCGCTGGCTGTTTACACTTATTTCTAAACTTTAAAATTTTTCTGTGAATACGTTTCAATTTTAGTTACTCAACTCATTTTTATGCTAAGGGCAAAAAACTGTACAACACATTGTGGAATCTGTGGAATTGTTGTACTTACCTTCGTATTCTTGTAAAATAAGTTCCTATTGTAAACCATGCCATGGAATCCCGCATACATTAACCTCCAGCACCATTTCAATTCAATACTTTTCGTCCATCTTGTTGCTGTGGAGCATTAACCATTCTTTTGCGATAGATATCGGGTTACGCGGATTGAATACTTGAGTCCTCTTTATTCTTATAAGCACTAGTATTCTCGGAAAAAACTATTAAACTAAAAGCACTGTTCTCACTGAAAAACTTCTCCACAGCTGTTGAAAAAGGTACTGGTCATGAAACTGAGTTTCCAACTCGTACAAATCACTTCTACTCGAATATACACAGAATATAGCGTAACAAATTTAGGAAACTATTCGGTGGTTGCTATTTCACGGAGAACAATATGCAAAGCACTCTGTGGAAACATTTTCACTCTAGTAACTAATAATTTTGTTTTGAAGTTCGCACACAACGAAATAACACTTATATGAAGGCCATTGTGACGAATCTTGGGCGCAAATTAGAAGGATTGTGGTATAGATATTTTCTGAAGAACGAAAAGGTACTCTTCGTCACCTGATTACGTGACTTCCGCCGTTCTCAAGTCTGCCTTAATGCCATGTGCTCGAACTTTGAAGGAGAATTCCATATTTTCCTTCCTGTGTTATATTGTGCTACCAGTGGAACGAAACGAAATACGTGGGCATTTTAAGTATTTATTACCTATAAGATATATGTTCTTGTCAAAAGTGTGTCAGTTATAACACTGCATAAGTGTCTGTGCTTAATGAATCCAGGAAGTATGATTCGTGATGAAATTCAATCGAAAAGAGATAGGAAGATCTACAAGAATACGAAGGGATACTGATTGAAATTATAGAATCCGGACGTGATATTTCGAATTCAAATTACATGAGGAAAAAACGTAAGTTGTTAATTCCTTGGATTTTATTCTATCTCAGGATTAACTCTGTGAATTAGTCTTATCTAACATGTTATTTACTGTAAGCTAAGGGCCGTTACTTTAAAAGAGTTTGTGGACGTCCTCGAAATATTTCAAGGATCACCAGTAAGAAACATTCATTCCTATACCTATCACCAACAGTTGGCTGATATATCATCACCAATTTAGATAAAGTTTTAATCAATGTTGAAGATTTAATGGTGCCGTTTTTAATGTAAAAGAAAGAATTTCTTTGTTTCTCAAAACTTTGAATATCTATGACAAAACCGAACCTGAGATAAAAGAAGGAATTCGTTGTTGAAAACACTGACCTGTCTTCGGTTGGGATTGCAAAGAGAAGAATTTAAGCATTCTTAAATGAATAATACGCCAAAATTCAGTTGAATGTAATGACTATACGTAATCCTGCTGACTTGTAATCCAAATTTCTTAGCTTACTGTTGACCATGAATAGAAATAATCAGGACGTGATTATATGTAATTTGAATGAATTCCCTAATGTATAATTTTGCTTTCAAAAGAAGAGATATCATACCTTAGAATTATTCTCTTAAAGAGAAAACTTATCGATAGAATCATATAGACCCTATTCATAGAATATCGTTACACTATAGCAACGGCGAAAATATTATTTATACGAAAAGCTCACGTACTCCTGTCATTTATTTATAAATATACACTATGTTGGTATCAGTGATAATACTAAATCAAAATAATGAATGTCTCGTATTTTCAATAAATCCCGGTGATATCAATGATCAGTATAAAAACAACTAAGATAACATCATCTATGCATTTTTTAAATTGCAAATAAACACATGAATGGTTTGAAGTTTTCGAATATGTTTTCATTTGTTTAAAATTGTAGCTAATTATATACCATCATGGAGGACGAAATTTGGAGATAAACACCCACGACTTCATCACCTTGATTTTAACGCTAGTAAATGCATCAAGTAAGTATACTACAAGTTGGCTGTATCTGTGAGAATAATGTAACTTGATTCTGACACAGAATATCCTTTTACTTTGAATTGCCTTTTCGATGAATCAGCCAATCGACATTCATACATTTGTAATTTATATATTCATACATATGGTTTTTGCCACTATAATTTCTTTCCTCTCGCATCGGGATATACAAGATATTCCCTTGTTTTTAGTTGACTATGGTCTTTCACGTCATTTACTGTAGTAATTCACACCATTACTACAAACACAAACTTCAAGAGATGAATTTCATTTCATTCACTTATGTTACCTTATGCACACTTCACGAGCTTCAGAAATCCTAAATCTAAAGATTCTCTATTCACTACGATGAAAGTTCTTCTCCAAGCATTTCAAGGCTTCTGAAGTCTTCAATAAGCATAGAAAGAAAAATCTGATGTGGCCAGCACATGACTTTCTCCATATATATAAGATGTAAATATTTATCTACCGCAGAAATTTCGAACTCTATATTCCATCTAAACTTGGAAGATGAGCGATTAATATATATATATATATATATATATATATATATATATATATATATATATATACGAGTAAAATGTTGCTTGCATACTGCAAGCAGATCGACAACACTATTTTCATGTCGGCATCATATCGGGACGGCCATCAAAGGAAACAAATTGATTGATGCCAAGTTCCAAGTTTCCAAGTCATCTGTAAGTAATTAAAAAAAATTTTAAAAATCGCAATGTAAATCAAACGGGAGAATATTTGCCCTGGCCTAGCATCGAACCAAGGATAATATTTGTAGATGTCTTTAAGGTTTCCTTGAGATATACATGGCATCTAACGATCTCTTGAATTTCAACTCTCAACTCTTCCGGGAAGTGCCTCAAAAAAATTTTCGAAAATCCCCGCCATGTAATCTTATGGGGAAAATCTCGACTTTGGGGCCTTCTGGAATCGAACCCATGACACCTAGGTTCAAAGTCAGCTTTTTCCTGGAGGTTACACGTCATGGCCATAACGTCGTAAAAATTTCAAGTCGGTGGCACTTGTGGAACATGGTTAGAATTTTGATCCCCTATGAATGTATATATATATAGGTATATCCGGAGAAGCGTCTATATATATATACGAGTAAAATGTTGCTTGCATACTGCAAGCAGATCGACAACACTAATTTCATATCGGCATTATATCGGGACGGTCCTCAAAAGAAAAAAAAAAAGATTTAATTTTTTCTGAAAATTCGCTGAAATTTATCGTCTGGCATCAAACCCGGGTCTTACTGGTAAACCTACTATGAAACAAAATAGAAGATCACCATCTCTAACTATGTGTGAAAATTCAAGCTGAAATATTGGTTACAACTGCCTCAAAATACGTTCTAATTTTTACGAATGTGAATGGCTCTCGGGACTCGAACCAAGGACGATCTTGGAAATCTAAAATATGTTTTTGAAAGATATTTATGATCTCTATCTATATGCCGAATTTCAAGTTTCTATAATATAGAGAAAGGTTTCAAAATAATTCCTAAAAATCGGATCAACTTCTGATTGCAGAGACACCTGGTGTCGAACCCAGGACACATTGATAGCTGTGAATGCACTGTTTGATATGTATGGACTTGATCTTTCTATATGCAAAGTTTGAAATCGATATCGTGCCGGAAAGTACCTAAAATTTGTTTCCGTTATCTCCGTAAGAAATGCATTGAGGAATTCAAATGTCCCTCTGGGATCGAACCAAGGACCATCAGCGAATATGTAAAATTCGATTAAGATATGTTTTTACGGTGTCTAACCTCATACCGAATTTCAAGTTTCTATGCCATCGGAAAAGGATCCAAAAAAAATCTTAAAAATCGCCACAGTGCATTTTAAACGGCAGATTTTTGCCCCGACCTAGCATCGAACCAAGGATAATATTCGTAGATGTCTTTATGGTTTCCTTTAGATATGCACGGCATCTAGCGATCCCTTGAAATTCAAATCTCTCCTTCACCGGGAAATGCCTCAAATAAATTTTCGAAAATCCCCGCCATGTAATCTTATGGGGAAAATCGCGACTTTGGGGCCTTCTGGAATCGAACCCATGACACCGAGGTTCAATGTCGGCTTTTTCCTGGAGGTTGCACGTTATGGCCAATATGTCGTAAAAATTTCAAGGCAGTGGCACTTCTGGAACATGGTTAGAATTTTGATCCCCTATCTATTATATATAGATGCTTCTCCGGATTCATTCATATATCATACGAGTAAAATGTAGCTTGCATACTGCAAGCACATCGATAACAAAAGTTTTTTGTCGGCATCACATAGAGTGAGTCCTCAAAAGAAAAAAAAAATGGTTAGAAAATATTCTTAATTTCCGCTGCAATTTATTCGTCTGGCAATAACCCAGGTCTTCCCGGTCATACTCACTATGCAGAACCATAGAAGATCACCATCTGTAACTATGTGTGAAAATTCAAGTAGAAATATTAACTGCAACTGCCTCAAACGACGTCCTACGTTTCCCTTATACTCCTTATGATAGAAATGCTAATGTGCTCTGGCATCGAACCCAGGAATAGTACGGTGTTATCTGATTTTTTTTCTAAAACCAATTCTTTTCAAACATCTTCCAGCCGAGTACGAACTTCCTATCATTTCGATAAGTGCATCAAAAAAATAATGAAATACTAAACCAATGTATTTTATACGGGAGACATATTTGCCACCCGGCGTCGAACCCGGATCTTTCTGGTAATACTTCCTATGCAACATAATAGATGATCACTATCTCTAACAATGTGTAAAAGTTCGAGCAGAAATATTGGCTGCAACTGCCTCAAACGACGACTTACTTTTCCCTTATATTCGTTATGAGAGAAAAGTTAATGTGCTCTGGCATCGAACCCAGGAATAGTACAGGCTTAAGAAATTTTTTTTCTTAAACCATTTCTCAATATATATCTTCTAGCAGAGCGAAAAGTTCCTTACATTCCGGTAAGTGCATCAAAAAATTAATGAAAAACTATCCCCATGCATTTTAAATGCGGGATTTTTGAATCGTCCTAGCGTCGAACCCAGGACGTTCTCATCAGTAATCATTAATGTTTATAATAGTTCTTGACCATATCTCTAAGGTCCTTGAATTTCGAATCTCTACCTGTCCGGGAAGTATTATTTAAAAAATTTTGAAAATCGCCACCATGTATCCTTATGGAGAAAATCGGGACTTTGGGGCCTTCTGGAATCAAACCCATGACACCGAGGTTCAATGTCGGCTTTTTCCTGGAGGTTACACGTTATGGCCAATTCGTCGTAAAAATTTCAAGTCTTTGGCACTTGTGGAACATGGTAAAACTTTTGATCCCCTATATATATCTATTATATATAGATGCTTCTCCGGATTCATTCATGTATCCATATATATATATAGCGAGGATACAAATTCACAGGCTAAACAACAATCGTCATTGACCTGAAATTTTTACGACATATTGGCCATAACGTGTAACCTCCAGAAAAATTGCGATTTTGAACCTCAGTGTCATTGGTTCGATTCCAGAGGGCCCCAAAGTCCCGATTTTTCCCGTTTAAATGCATTGCCGTGATTTTCAGGAATTTTTAAAAAATACTTCCTGGATAGGCAGAGAATCAAAACTCATGGAGCCCATATATATGATCAAGATCTATCGAAAACATAAATGATTTTCACGGAAAATATCCTGGGTTCGATGCCAGGTCGAGGCAAGAATCGGCCGTTTAAAATGCATTGTGGCGATTTTTAAGATTTTTTTTGGACCCCTTTCCGATGGCATAGAAACTTGAAATTCGGTATGAGGTTAGATACTATAAAAATATATCATAATCAAATTTTATAAATTCGCTGATGGTCCTTGGTTCGATCCCAGAGGGCCATTTAAATTCCTCAATGCATTTCTTACGGAGATAACGGAAACAAATTTTTGGTACTTCCCGGAATGCTATCGACTTCAAACTTGTCATGATAGAAGAGCAAGTCTATTCAAATCTTACTTTGCATTCACAGCTTACAATATTTCCTGGATTCGACACCAGGTGTCTCTGCAATCAGAAGTTGATCCAATTTTTAGCAATTATTTTGAAACCTTTCCCAATAATATAGAAACTTAAAATTAGGCATATAGAAAGAGATGAAAAATAACTTTCAGAAACATATTTTAGATTTCCAAGATCGTCCTTGGTTCGAATCCAGAGAGCCATTTACATTCGTGAAAATTAGAACATCTTTTGAGGCAGTTGTAGCCAATATTTCTGCTTGAATTTTCACACATAGTTAGAGATGGTGATCTTCTATTGTAATGCATAGTATGTTCACCAGCAGGTCCCAGGTTCGATGCCCGACGTTTTAATTGAAGCCAAATTTAAGATTAATTTCAATTCTTTTTTATTTCTTTTGAGGACCGTCCCGATATAATGCCGATTTAAAATTATTGTTGTCTCGATCTGCTTGCAGTATGCAAGCAACATTTTACTCGTATATATATATATATAACTTATATATAGGTATATCCGGAGAAGCGTCTATATATAATAGATATTCATATATATATATATATAGAGAGGATACAAAGTCACAGGCTAAACCACTAGCGTCAATGGCTTGAAATTTTTACGACATATTGGCCATAACGTATAACCTCCAGAAAAATTGCGATTTTGAACCTCAGTGTCATGGGTTCGATTCCAGAGGGCCCCAAAGTCGCGATTTTCCCCATAAGATTACATGGCGGGGATTTTCGAAAATTTTTTTGAGGCCCTTCCCGGAAAAGCAGAGAGTTGAAACTCTAGGGACCGCTAAAAGCCGTGCATAGCCAACGAAAATCGGAAAGACATCTTCGAATATTGTCCTTGGTTCGATGCTAGGCCGGGGCAAAAATCGGCCGTTTAAAATGCATTGCGGCGATTTTTATGATTTTTTTTGGATCCTTTCCCGATAACATGGATTATTGAAACTCGGCACGTCGATAGATATCATGAATTTATTTCATAATCGAATTTTACATATTAGCTTATGGTCCTTGGTTCGATCCCAGAGGACCATTTGCACCTCCCAATGCTTTTCTTACGGAGATAACGGAAACAAATTTTAGGTACTTCCCGGCACGATATCAACTTCAAACTTTGCATGTACAAAGATCAAGTCCATACAAATCAAACAGTGCATTCACAGCTATCAAAGAGTCCTGGGTTCGACACCAGGTGTCTCTGCAATCAGAAGTTAATCCGATTTTTAGGAATTATTTTGAAACCTTTGCCAATAATATAGAAACTTTAAATTCGGCATATAGATAGAGATCATAAATAACTTTCAGAAACATTTTTTAGATTTCCAAGATCGTCCTTGGTACGAATCCAGAGAGCCATTTAAATTCGTAAAAATTAGAACGTCTTTTGAGGCAGTTGTAGCCCATATTTCTGCTTGAATTTTCACACATCGTTAGAGATGGTGATGTTCTATTGTGCTGCATAGTAAGTTCACAGTAAAGACCCGGGTTCGATGCCGGACGATGGAATTTAGGCAAATTTTAAGAAAAATTTCAATCTTTTTTTTTCTTTTGATGGCCGTCCGGATATGATGCCGACATGAAAATAGTGTTGTCGTTCTGCTTGCAGTATGCAAGCAACATTTTACTCGTATATATATAGGTATATCCGGAGAAACGTCTATATATAATAGACGAGTAAAATGTAGCTTGCATACTGCAAGCACATCGATAACAAAAGTTTTTTGTCGGCATCACATAGAGTGAGTCCTCAAAAGAAAAAAAAATGGTTAGAAAATATTCTTAATTTCCGCTGCAATTTATTCGTCTGGCAATAACCCAGGTCTTCCCGGTCATACTCACTATGCAGAACCATAGCAGATCACCATATGTAACTATGTGTGAAAATTCAAGTAGAAATATTAACTGCAACTGCCTCAACCGACGTCCTACGTTTCCCTTATACTCCTTATGATAGAAATGCTAATGTGCTCTGGCATCGAACCCAGGAATAGTACGGTGTTATCTGATTTTTTTTCTAAAACCAATTCTTTTCAAACATCTTCCAGCCGAGTACGAACTTCCTATCATTTCGATAAGTGCATCAAAAAAATAATGAAATACTAAACCAATGTATTTTATACGGGAGACATATTTGCCACCCGGCGTCGAACCCGGATCTTTCTAGTAATACTTCCTATGCAACATAATAGAAGATCACTATCTCTAACAATGTGTAAAAGTTCGAGCAGAAATATTGGCTGCAACTGCCTCAAACGACGACTTACTTTTCCCTTATATTCCTTATGAGAGAAAAGTTAATGTGCTCTGGCATCGAACCCAGGAATAGTACGGGCTTAAGAAATTTTTTTTCTTAAACCATTTCTCAATATATATCTTCTAGCAGAGCGAAAAGTTCCTTACATTCCGGTAAGTGCATCAAAAAAATTAATGAAAAACTATCCCCATGCATTTTAAATGCGGGATTTTTGAATCGTCCTAGCGTCGAACCCAGGACGTTCTCATCAGTAATCATTAATGTTTATAATAGTTCTTGACCATATCTCTAAGGTCCTTGAATTTCGAATCGCTACCTGTCCGGGAAGTATTATTTAAAAAATTTTGAAAATCGCCACCATGTATCCTTATGGAGAAAATCGGGACTTTGGGGCCTTCTGGAATCGAACCCATGACACCGAGGTTCAATGTCGGCTTTTTCCTGGAGGTTACACGTTATGGCCAATTCGTCGTAAAAATTTCAAGTCGGTGGCACTTGTGGAACATGCTTAGACTTTTGATCCCCAGTGTATATATATATATATATATATATAAGTATATCCGGAGAAGCGTCTATATATAATAGATAATATATATATACGAGTAAAATGTTGCTTGCATACTGCAAGCAAATCGACAACACTATTTTCATGTCGGCATCATATCCGGACGGCCATCAAAAGAAAAAAAAAGATTGAAATTTTTCTTAAAATTCGCCTAAATTCCATCGTCTGGCATCGAACCCGGGTCTTTACTGTGAACATACTATGCAGCACAATAGAACATAACCATCTCTAACGATGTATGAAAATTCAAGCAGAAATATGGGCTACAACTGCCTCAAAAGACGTTCTAATTTTCAGGAATTTAAATGGCTCTCTGGATTCGAACCAAGGACGATCTTGGAAATCTAAAAAATGTTCCTGAAAGTTATTTATTATCTCTATCTATATGCCGAATTTGAAGTTTCTATAATATTGGCAAAGGTTTCAAAATAATTCCTAAAAATCGGATCAACTTCTGATTGCAGAGACACCTGGTGTCGAACCCAGGACACTTTGATAGCTGTGAATGCACTGTTTGATTTGTATGGAGTTGATCTTTCTACATGCAAAGTTTGAAGTCGATATCGTGCCGGGAAGTACCTAAAATTTGTTTCCGTTATCTCCGTAAGAAAAGCATTGGGAAGTGCAAATGGTCTTCTGGGATCGAACCAAGGACCATAAGCTAATATGTAAAATTCGATTACGAAATAAATTCATGATATCTATCGACGTGCCGAGTTTCACGTATCCATGTTATCGGGAAAGAATCAAAAAAAAATCTTCAAAATCGCCGCAATGCATTTTAAACGGCCGATTTTTGCCCCAACGTAGCATCGAACCAAGGACAATATTCGAAGATGTCTTTCCGATTTTCGTTGGCTATGCACGGCATTTAGCGGTCCCTCGAGTTTCAACTCTCTGCTTTTCCGGGAAGTGCCTCAAAAAAATTTTCGAAAATCCCCGCCATGTAATCTTATGGGGAAAATCGCGACTTTGGGGCCTTCTGGAATCGAACCCATGGCACCGAGGTTCAATGTCGGCTTTTTTCTGGAGGTTACACGTTATGGCCAATATGTCGTAAAAATTTCAAGTCGGTGGCTCTTGTGGAACATGGTTAGACTTTTGATCCCCAGTGTATATATATATAAGTATATCCGGAGAAGCGTCTATATATAATAGATAGATATATAGGTATATCCGGAGAAGCGTCTATATATATATACGAGTAAAATGTAGCTTGCATACTGCAAGCACATCGATAACAAAAGTTTTTTGTCGGCATCACATAGAGTGAGTCCTCCAAAAGAAAAAAAAATGGTTAGAAAATATTCTTAATTTCCGCTGCAATTTATTCGTCTGCATCGAACCCAGGTCTTCCCGGTCATACTCACTATGCAGAACCATAGAAGATCACCATCTGTAACTATGTGTGAAAATTCAA